>CM062225.1:18464149-19064149 GCA_031216235.1 Syzygium jambos | reverse complement strand
TTTTGCACTAGAAAACGATAGTGTGGCTTTTATGACAAGTGGAGCTTCCTCGTCTACCCTTTTCTTCCTTCATTTGTTTGATAACTTGGTCTGCCATATCTCTTGATCTTTTCCTTCGATGTTGAAGGGTGGTCTATTTGTCAAAGTAAAGTAATTCGAGTCGCTTATGATAGCTCCGATCCCATCTTCCCTGTCGACCAAATTCTAGAAAAAGGCCTCTTTTTTTCCCTTTGGGTTGGGCAGAGCGAAGGAGTTTCGTATCGGGAAGTGTTTTAGCACGGACTATCTCACAGCGATTGCCTCTGTAATTCCTCCCTACCGTTAGGTTGTTTTGTCCGATCATGGCAACAGAATTTTGCTTTTGTCACTTGGGACTCGAAATTTCTCTCATCAATCACGATAAAGTTTGAATTTGATCGCTTAGGCCTAAACCTAAGGTGACGAAACCATGATTTTGTCACTTTAAATCTAACCTAAGGTAACCATATTTCATGTTTGTCATCATAAGTTCAAAATTATCCTAGTTTTGATTGAATCAAAGGTGACGAAATACAAATTTGGTCATTTAGGTTTGACTTGAGTCTACAAAACTTCAATTTTAACGCTAAGGCAACAAACTCAACAATTTGTCGCTTTTGGTAGACCCTAAGGCGACAAACTTAACAATTCGTCAATCTGGTCAAGCTTGATATATTGTCACCTTTGGTGACCCGAAATGGATGTTTTTTTTGCAAAAAAAAAAAAAATCAATCGGATTACCAAGAAGCTCAATGGCTGGCTAAAAGGAAGCAAAATTTCGTTCGCAACAATCAATTACAAAATTGCGTATCTGGAGGTGGTAAGAATGGAGAATTCAGTACCTCAAAGTTAGTATTATTAAATAAATTTCTTCCTTTTTTCATAATCGTTCTCCAGATGGGTGGCGAGAAAAAAGGATATTTGGAATCCTTGCCAACAAATCATATGTTCCACAAAAGAGGCCAAATGAGACGATACCTGGCACATATGCAAAGAGGAGGAAAGCAAGTAATTGGTGGGTCTGCTTTTGAAAAATTTAAGGAGAAGAAATCGAAAGCGACACTTCCATGACATTGAAATGTGTGGATTGCGACGGTGCGATATGTGTGTGTGGACTGGCCATTTCTTAAGAACTAAGGATTGACACCAAACGTAGATGGAAAATGCATGCAGCTTTTTCCTGGTGGAGCACTTCTTCTATCATTGAACACATGAGAGTCTCCTTTGATTATCTTGTTATGGAAAAATGACACAAATAATTTCTGAAATTTGATTAAACGTATAACGTGGTTCTTGAAATTTTAAATTATTCGTTGTGGTAACTGAACTTTTGATCTATGTTTAATTTAGTCTATAAACTATATTCAATTTTAATATTGTCCCTAAACTTAAATTAATGAAAAGACAACATTAAATATTTTCATATAGTTCAAGGATCAAATTGAATATGTACCTAAAGGTCAAAAATCACATTGAACAAATTAAAAACTCACTGTCAACATTATATATTAGAGTAAAGTTCAAAGACTTTATTGAACAAATTAAAATTTCAAGGATCGCATTGCACATTGGATCAAAGTTCATAAACTATTTATGTCAGTATCCGTTTGATAAATAGTAATTATAGTATACATCTTCACAAGAATTGACACAATCTTTGCAACTGAACTAATGTTGTAGTGAAGGTGCTACTAAAACTAATAATTCTTATAGGGGGTGGATCAACGATGAGCGGTGGTTTCGACTAATAAGAACCACGAGATGGTCCATTAGTTCACCCTTGATGATGCTGGAACTTATTTAAGAATTGGCCGCAGGCACCTCGTATCCATTTGAATGTTAGAAATTTGGTGGGACCGATTAGTTTCAATGGCACGCATGGATTTGTGCACTCGGTCCATGCAATAATTCCTCCCAAAAATGATCGTCATGTGTTGACCAACAATACGTACAGAAATAATGATTCACACTACTTGAGAATCTAAGGTTTTTAGTGTATAATATTTTGGAATAAGTATACCAGAAGTTCTAAAACTTGTCTCAAAAGTGCAATTGAGTCCTAAAATTTTCAAAAAGTTCAATCAAGTTCTAAAATTTGTCACAAAACTAAAATCGAGTCCCAAAACTTTCAAATGGTGTAATCAATGGAATGGCTTGATTGGATCAATTTGACAAAATTTAGGATTTAATTGAATTTTTTGAAAGTTTTAGAATTCAATTGCACTTTGTGATAAGTTTTAGGACTTCATTATACTTTTTGAAAGTTTTAGAACTTAATTGCACTTTCGTAACAAGTTTTAGGACTTCATTGTAGTTGTTGAAAGGTTTAGGACTCAATTATACTTTCGTGATAAATTTTAAAATTTTTAATGCACTAATCCATAATTTTTTATGTAATAGATTTGCATTGAATACCCATTTTTAAGCTCTCTCTCTCCCCCTGAATTTTTAGGGGATTGATTGAGTGATCAAATGCTCAAATCTTGGTGGATCTCATTATGTCTAACCTTGAGAGTCACGTCTGTTACTTTTTAGGTGAAATGTTAATTACTTATATATAAATGAGAAGGTCCATATGTATCCGATTCCGTCCATATGGATTAATCAAGTCGAAGGCTCGGATACCCTTGTGCTATGAAAATGAAAGTTGTCTAACCATTGTTATTTTAAGGTTAATCCTGGTCCCCGCACGCTTCGTGTCAATATGCAAAATTTGTTTTGGGAATCCTCGCATCCATCTACTTTTGGATTTTGGGGAAGATTTCTGCACACAATAGGCACCTTTTAGCAATTATTTTATGGAGCCAGTGCCATATTATTGGTCCATTTGTCCTGAAACAGATTTCAGTATATATAGTTGAAGTCAAATTTTCGCGGAATTTATTCCTGAAAATGCCAGCCCTAAGGTCCCCAGCTCCTAAGTAAAGTGATAGGTAAGATATTGCGTGTCTTGACTTATGGAAATCAATTATTGGTTGATTTTGTCCAAGTAGAAGTATTTGACTTTCATCAGCTTAGATCGGCTTGTCGCATCGCTCCACCACCTAAAGTCCGATCCACAGACTTAAACTTAGTAGGTGGAGAAAATTTAAGTGTATATAAAGAACATATAATATCCATAGATAAGAGATGTGAAATATCTTTGAAACCCCTATCACGTGCAAGCCAAACTGGGAACAATGCGTGGAATCTGACGAACGGAAGCTCACATATGTGAAACGAAAAGTGACAAAACCTAGCTCTGATACTATTTAAAAAGTCCAACCTAAAAATTTAAATTGATAAATGGTGGGAGATCATATGTATATTAAAAGCATATAAACTTCGAAAACAAGCGATATACAATAGTTAGAAAAACAAAAAAAAGAAAAGAAAGCAAACGCAACTTCTCATGCCTTAATCTCATAAATAGAACTATTTACTCATGTGTGCAGTAAAAATGTTGAATAATTGAACATTGCTTGCAGCAACAAAAATTGCATAATTATTGGAGTTCGTTAGGTGGGGTACCTACGTAAACCCTGGACATGCATTATTTTCCATTTGTTTTTTTCCTTTTAACTGGGACCCATTATTTCCCCCACAGTAAAAAATTTATATTTTACAAACAATCACTGCCTTCTATACGTAAGTCTATATATAATAGGATTAATACCATAACAAACTCCAAACTGATATACATGTAATAAATTTATTCCAAACTAATTTTTTGATAATTAAAAACTCAAACTGATACATCTGTGATAAATTTACCCTTTATTAGTTTTCATTAAATTTTACTGTCAAGTTACTTAGTTAAATGATACCTGACAGTTGACGGATGTAATAATTTGGGATTTTACGTTCTGTTTGTCATAGGTGTATTAGTTTGTGGTTATTTTTTATGTACCAATCCAACTTGTCACAAATATACCAGTTTGGAATAAAATTGCTACAGGTATACCAGTTTAGGATTTTTGATAGTTAAAAAATTAATTTGGGGTAAATTTATTACATGTGTATCAATTTGGGGTTTTCGTGATATTAACCCTATATCATAAGGTCATTGTATTTTTGTTTGATGGCTTACTAATTTTCTTTATTTATTCAAATAAGTTTATCCAAACCAAAGGCGACACGTTCTTATAAAGTATCTGATAATTTCATGCAGTATGAGTACATTATTTTAAAGAGTTCGGAATTTTTTTTTCCTTTTTTCAGCGTGTGCTTATAAAAGTATACTTAAGATTCTGCTTGGGAAAGAGTCGAATGCTTTCCATCCTTAGACAAGGAGCCATCAAATCTTATCCACTTGCTTTTCATTTGCATTCCCCTGATAATCTTCTGTGTCATTCAGACACTGGAGATCACGTGATACCTGCTAAGATAATGAATTAGCTGGAGCTAAGTTAGTCACGAAAGTTTCAAATAAGGGTGCGAAAATCTCAAATTAAGAGTTTACAATGAGGTCATCTTCTCAAAACAAGATCCGGAGTAGATATTATCTTAAATAAGACCTTGAATTGGACAAACATAATCTCAAATAAGGTCATGAATTTAACTACCGACCAAATCTTCTCCAGTCGATGAGTACGTGAGATGCACATTTTCGCCAGCTGCCATAACAAATTCTACTTAATAACCGGTCTCATGTATCGTTGTTGCCATTTTCCTGGACAAGTACACATGAGGCTTAAGTTTTGCAAATGCCCCAATGTACAGTCTTTATGCTTAAACTAATCAATCGCTTGTGCTCTCTATGAAAGAGATTTGCAAATCAACGGTTTGAATCTAATTAATTTAGACCACTAAATTGGGAGAGAGTGCTCAACGTTGCCCACCACCCAGATCATCTTTCCTTGATATATGCTTGATATTATCTTTTCCACATCAATGAATATGGCATACCACTTGTAGCAAACGTTCCTAAAAAAATATGGCATTCAAATGATCGATTGAAAACTTATATGGCATTCAAGTGATCGAAAAAAAAGTGATGTCATTCAATTGAGCGCCGTATATAAGTTATGCCATTCAAGTGATTGAAAACAAAATTATGGCATTTATGTGAGCGTATATACAAAAGTTATGACACTCATGTGCCTTTTCCCATATCTTTGCCACAGTACATAACTCCTATTTCACATGCTATGAATAGTTATTAGCTATCAATAAATCCTTAACTTACAAATTTAACCTACATTGCAATGTCCACTTTATGATAGCTAATCATGTTTTCATCATGACAACACATTATATTGTTGTAATGGCACATTACAAATTTATTGCATGTCTATTACTATTTGTTTGCATTAATAGCTATTATAAAACCCTTGTATTTGATACGTATTGCAACTAAAACTGTTATAACAGTTGCCTTTACCTATTTTCTTTTTCTCAGTTTTTCTGTAGTTGCACAATACTAAATTATATTTAAAAATGGGGTTAATACCAAAAAAAACCCTAAACTGGTACACTTGTGACAGATTTACCCTAAACTATTTTTTTGACCATAAAAAACCCTAAACTGGTACATCTGTGACAATTTTACCCTAACCTATTTTTTTGACCACCAAAAACCCCAAACTGGTACATCTGTGACAATTTTACCCCAAACTATTTTTTTGACCACCAAAAACTCCAAACTGGTACATCTGTGACAATTTTACCCCGAACTAATTTTTTAATAATATTTTTTATTTTTTCGAATTTTTTTTTAGTTTTTCTTATCTTTTCTTTTGCCTTTCCTTTTCTTTTTCCTTTCCTTTTCTTTTTTTTTCCTTCATCTTTAACCTCAAACAAAAAAAAATTCAGGAAGTGTGAATTTGGTAAGGCATATTAAATTGAAATTAAATTCGTAAGTTTGTATCTATAATTTTTTTCTTTATAATTTCTTACTATATCAATTAGAAATAGTACAAAAAATTCTTCTTGCGTTTTATTTATTATATATTTCAAGTGATCATATTGATTTATGAATCGCCATGCACATATAATATCTCTCATCTTATATATAAAATATATTATTTTTGTAAATTAATCTTTTAAATTAAATTGACAAGCAAGACATATAGAAATTGTTGATCAGCTGTACTCCAAGCTTAGGTAACAAGCTTGCGTTGGACCCCATCAGTTTGTCTATCCACTTGCACCCAAAAATAAGAAAGACACAACAACAATATAATGCCTTTTTTGCGAGACATTTAAATGTAGAAAAAAGTGGTTGGCATGAAAATTCATGCATATAAAAGAAAGTCTTTCATTTAGCATTTATGTTTTTTTTGGGTCAAAATGTAGCATTTATGTTATGTGTCACGTTATTGTGGTATCAATTACAATATAACAATCCATTGTTGGTCCAATGAAGATGAAGGAAAAAAAAAGAAAAGGAAAGGAAAAAGAAAAGAAAAGAAAAACTAAAAAAATTCGAAAAATAATATTAAAAAATTAGTTCGGGGTAAAATTGTCACAGGTGTACCAGTTTGGGGTTTTTGGTGGTAAAAAAAATAGTTCGGGGTAAAATTATCATGAGTATACCAGTTTGGGGTTTTTTGTGGTAAAAAAAATAGTTCGGAGTAAAATTGTCACAGATGTACCAGTTTAGGGTTTTTTATGGTCAAAAAAATAGTTTGGGGTAAATCTGTCACAAGTGTACCAGTTCAGGGTTTTTCGTGGTATTAACCCTTAAAAATAACTTATAGAAGTAATCAGATTATACAATTAATTAATATTATGGGAATTATTGTGAAACTATTAATAATATTATAATCTAAATTTGTAATCTAATTATAACATCTTATAAAGTTTTTTTGCCGTGATTATATTGTATGGATTGGACTTATATATAATTTTATATTTTACTAATTATGATACTATTCACAATGTAACTAGCATATAATAATTTTACAACTTTAAGTAGTTTCCATGATTATTACTTCAAACATATGGCGTGCGATTTTATAATATTTCATGATTATATATATATATGTATGGCATATGAACTAAATTTCCTAGTATAATTTACTAACTGACTCAATTGTTAATTATTTAGTTCATTATTATATATGATCATTTACAATTTGATAAATTATATACCATAACAAAATAATCGTATACGCAACTAAAATAATATCTTAGTGGCATATCATTTAATTATATCGTTGCGAATGAATGCCTTCCTTAAATCATTTGAGAGTAAGTCTTTTGCCACTTGATCGACCACCATAGCAATGGGGAAAGTACTAAAAAATATCCTAAACCTATTGTATTAGTATCAATTCAATTTTAAACTTTTCAATTGGATCAATTTAATTATAAACCTTTTGATTTATGCCAATTGAGTCCATTTAGTCAATTTTGGGTCATAAATAGCTGACATAGATGTTGCCCATACTAAGTGGCACAATTGATATTGATGTGAACATATTTTTATAATTTTTCAACAATTTTTTGAATTTTTTTATTTTCTTCTTTTTCCTTATTTTTTTCACTATTAAGGGTCGAGAGGGGGCCCTTGGCCACTGGGCGATGGTTGCAAAGCCCTCATCTGCAGGAGGCAAGGGTCATGGCCCTTGCCGGCTGCATGTGAGGACAGCGAGCCCTTGTCGACCACTAGGCGAGGGTCGCGAGCCCTTGCCAGCCACTAGGGGAGGGCTTGCGACCTTCGCTCACAGCTAAGTGAGGGTCGTGAGCCTCACCGGCCGTGGGCAAGGGCAGCGAGCCCTCGCTGGCATTGCCCCTCACACGTAATCAGCAAGAGATTCAATTGGTATTAATGTGAAAATGTTTAGGACTAAATTGATCAAATTAAAAGATTTAGGACTGAATTGGTACCAATACAATAAATTTATGATTTTTTTGGTACTTTTTCCCCAACATAGGTTTCGCCACATAGCTCTCTTTAGGGAGATGAATTGTCCTCGCATTGGAAGTTTACCCAATGTCCGAGGTACGAGTTCTTACAACTATAAGCAATATGATGCAAAGGATGCAAAGGTCCATTATATTATTTCCTTCTTTGCAATTTCTTATTAAAAACGATAGATATGAAAGGCTAAAGACCATATTTCAATTGTTGCATATATTTAATCAAAAATAGTATCTTATTTAATTTCTTCCTTATCCACTTGGGTTTCCTTGATAAGAAAAAGGCAACACGAATTATTGAGGCTCCCTCCTCTATAAAAACCCAACCTCACATCCAAGAAATGTTCATATTCCCTCCTCCTCCACCACCTCCCAAAACCACCACTTTCTCGCATTTTCTCTCCCACTTTCTCACCAGCACCCACTAAAAAATCTCACTCCAACCCAACAAATCCCAATCAAAGCCCCCCTAATGCTTTCCCTTCACTCCACTCTCACTCCTCACTGACCCCATTACTTCTCCTAATCCGACTCCGTCGCTTTCCCATCAGCAGTCGCACTTTCTCTCTGTATTTTCTCGAGAAAAACAGAGCGCACGCTTACCAAGCATGGCCGCTCGTGAATTCGACGTGGTCAAGGCCGAGAAAGCCAGGTCCCTACGCCTGTACGGGAGAGGCCAGAGGTTGAAGGCTTTCCTCCGCGTCTCCGAGTTCTGCGTCGCGCTGCTCCTGCTGGCGTACTACTCCTCCGGGATCTCTCTCTCTGCTGCGGTCGCCAGTGATTCTCTTGGCCGCGTAGTCGCTCTTTTTGCCAGGCCGCTCTCCGTCTTCCTCCTCAGCAATGCTATCATCATAACCGTCATCGTCTTGTCCGGCAAGGACACGGAGCGCGGCCCGGCGCACAATGTCTACGATGAGTACCTCGCTCGCCAGAGGACCTTCGCCAGGAACTGTCCAGCGAAGGGGACATTGCCAGAGGAGACTGTCATCGACAAACAGATCGTACTGTACTCATCCCCCCCTGTTCGCGAAAATCCGGCGCTTACGGTCACGGATCCAGAGGCCGAACGCGATAAGGCGATTGTCGAAGTTACAGAGACCATTCGCGTTGTTGAGAGACTACCGGCGGTCCCTCTGGCGAAGCAATGCAGAAGGCCACAAACGACAGTGACCACCAGGGTTCAGAGAGAGCTCCGGCTATCGCTGTCCAGGAGTGACAATGGGCGGCTCGACAGGGCAGTGCGGCGCAGGAGGCCATGCGCAGTGGAGGAATTGAGCAACGAGGAGTTCAATCAGAGGGTGGAGATGTACATAGAACGGACAAGAACGTTCTTGCGCAAGGAGAAGATGGCGGATGCGATGAAGGAGAGTTACAAAGCAATTGGTTATCATTCTGTTTGATGGGTCATCATAGCAGAGACACAGAGACCGTAGCTTAGGGCAACTATAGCGAAGAGGGTCAATCTGAATTTGCGAGACTGATGTGCATATGTATAGTGATGAATTTCCGATGATGATTTGCACATTAGATAACCAATCCCGACCTGATATGTCTAATTCGACGAAAGAATGGCACATCATTATCCTGTAAAAATTGTGCAGTCGCTATAAAAATTTGATGTTAATCAGCAATATATCATCGTGAATTCAAAATCCCGACATTTTAGACATGGTTTCTTGATATATTTGATCATGGAGCTCTGATTATATGAGAAGAAAGTACAAAGAGCGACTTAAGAGTGCCCGATGGGGCATATCTATACGGATTTGATGCTGCAACAGTGAGTTAGGATTTTTTCCAAATGGGTCGAGCTAGGACTGAGCCACCGAGTCAGCCTTCGTAGGCTCCTACTTGAGAGACCCAAATCATCAACAGACGCTGTCTACGTCTGCAACGCAACAACCTAAGAAGCACCCTCGTCTGCTGTCTCCAATCTCAGTACCAGAGGAAGAACCACGGAGGAAGCAAAGGTCACGCAGAGGTTGGGGAAAAGAAAGCGCACCCACTATCATTCTTTTGTTTCTCATGGCACTTCGTTCACTAAATGAAAGAATTATCTATTTCACTTTGGATCCGAAAATGGTTGATTCTTGCCAAGCAACCCAAAACTTTTGCTTTTTTAAACTTATAGCATCATTATTTCTAGATAGTGCAACATTAGCCTGCATTGTTCTGTGCACAGTTATATAATGCCAAAAAAGAAAAGTCACCTTTCCCCTCTCCTCTCTAATTTGGTCATATAAGAGCTCAGAAAAACTATCTATCTATATTCTATAGTATATAAGATATATATTGTTTCCACGTGTATTGAAATATACGCAATTTCAACTGAGGGTAGATTTGGATTAGAGGTACGAGTTTGGGCTTGTTTGTGAGGCAAATATTTTTTTGAGGTTAATGTGTGGTAGGGTTTGAGATTTTTAATGGCGTATTTGTGTGTGTCTATATGTAATAGTTGCTTCATGAGTGGTGGTTCATCATTAGCTCCACTATATAATGGCTTGCTTCATCAACTTGATGCTCACTTTTAAGGATATAAATAACATATGTGTAACATTTGAATATTTGCAAAGTCCCTGTTCCAGCAAAATCCACTTTTTAAGTGAATGCATTTCCTTTTTCTCTCTTTCTTTGCCCTCCTTTTCCCAACTTTTTCCCCTCACACTCGCAGTTTCTTATTCCTTCCTTCTGCACTTCCATTTCCTTTTCAAGTCAGTTGTCTCGGAGGATCCATCAATTGGATTCTTGTTAGCAATGGATGCGCACCAAATTAAAGATTGCTTCCTTTGTTGGGAAACAGGGGGAAGTGTGGACCAAGCTTGATCTAACATCTGTGATAACTTGAGACTTCTTATCCATTTTGTCTTTTTGATCGTTTATATGATGAACAAAAATGAGGTAGGGACTAATACTATCCTCTGATAAAGAAAAAATGACACAAACAATTTATGAATTTTGATCCAATGTATAATGTGGTCTATGAATTTTAAGTTTTTTCAATGTGGATCCTGAACTTTAACCTAATGTGCAATATGGCCCCTGAACTTTTAATTTGTTTAATATTGTCCTTAAACTTTGGATAGGTGTTCAATTTAGTTTATGAACTATATGAAAATATTCAATATAGTAATTTCAATAATTCAAGTTCAGGGATTACAATGAACATATATCAAAAGTCCTAGAACTACATTGAATAAATTAAAATTTCGGGGACCACATTGAATATTAAGCTAAAGTTCATGGGTTACATTGAACAAATTAAAAGTTTAGGGACTGTATATGTCATTATCTCTCTCATAAATAACAATTAAACATATAAATAAACTAGAGATAATTGGAAAGGTTGAGATCCCTCTCTTTCCATTGGCACTAGGCATCGTATTTAAGATGAATTTGTATTATAGCAAGTGGAAAATACGTGGAAACACTACAAAAAAACCGCCGTTTTGCGACGAATTTTCCAACGAAAAATTTTGCAAAATTCGTTGGAAAACGAATTTCCAACGAAATTAGCGACAAACAAAAATTCGTTGGTAATTCGTCGTCGCAAATTTTTTCGATAAAAAATTTAAATTTTCGTTGGTAATTTGCGATGAAATTTTTTCGTTGCAAAATTCGTTGCAAAATTTGTTGGAAAGTTCGTTGGAAAATTCATTGGAAAATTTATCGCTAATTATTCGTTGCAAAAATCGTGGCAAAATTTGTAGGTAATTTTTCGTGGGAAAATTCATGGGAAACGAATTTCCAACAAAATTAGCCACGAAAAAAAATTCGTCGATAATTCAGCGTCGGAAATTTTTTGCGACAAAAAAATTTAATTTTTCGTTGGTAATTTCCAATGAAAATAGGGTCGTGGCAAAATTCGTGGGAAATTTCCCATGAATTTTGCTATGAAATTTAAATTTTCGGCATAGGTGGCCTTTTTCAATTTCGTTGGAAAATTTGGGGAAAATTTCTCACGAATTTTCCAACGAAATTTGAATTTTCGGCTTTTTTTTACTATTCGTTGGAAAATTCGTGGGAAATTTCCCATGAATTTTCCCACAAATTTGAAAAACTCGGTATTTTTTCGCAAAATTTTGCGACGAAAATTTGAATTTTCGTTGGTAATTTGCAACGAAAATTAATTCGTTGCTAATTATTCGTTGCAAAATTCGTGACTAAATTAGTTGCAAAATTCGTTGGAAAATTTGGCGCAAAATATTCGTTGCAAATATCGTGGGAAATCGCGAATTTTGCTGCAAAAAAATTTCAATTTTCGTTGGTAAATTGCGACGAAAACAAATTCGTGGGAAATTTCGTTGCAAAATTTGTCGCTAATTATTCGTTACAAAAATCGTGGAAAATTGCTAATTTTTCCAACCAAAAATTTCAATTGCGACGAAATCTATTCGTGGGGTTGCTAAATTACAATGAAATCTATTCGTGACAAAATTCGTCGCTAAGTTTGCGACGGATTTTGTTTAGGGACAATTTCGATTTTAAATCTAATTAGCAACAATATTAATTTCTACAATGTATAAGTTGCAAAATCTCACATGATGATATTCGATATTCAATCCCATAGTACATAGAGGTAGCTAAGCACTAATAAAAATCATGTAATACATGCAAAACATTGAAAGGACGCGGTACAACCATTAGAAAACATATGAAACCAGCAATAACGTCGCAATTCTAACTCCTAAAGCCGAGAGACGAGGATGTCACCTGAACCTTGTCCTCGAATTGACGAGGCGGATCGCCGCGAGGGGATGACAACAACGACTGGTCGGCCCCGAAGAGAACGAGTTAGGACGGATTGACAATAAAATCATCAGTATCATCATCATCATTATCACCCAGGCTCATCATTATGCCCACCACCTATTACATTAATAGGAGGAACAGGAGAAATCTCATTGCGATTGATGTCGAGGCGTCGCATGATAAATTGCATTTGTTGTTACATCACTCTCATTTGTTCGTCCTTCTGTCCAAGTAAATGCTTCATTTCTTCATCCTTCTGTAGAAGCAACTGCTTCAGTTGGTTTAATTCTTGGGTCATTTCCTCCTCATGTCGTGCCCTCCTTGAAATAGCCGCATTGGAGGATAAACACACAGCAGCCTTCGTTTTGTGCATCATTAACAAGGATCCCATCCCAAATATTTTTCCTCTTTTCATCCCACCCGCTGCCTCCAACCATAATGCCATACTGTCAACTGATGGCTCAGACACAACAACACTATCACCACCACCACCATCACCACTAGTAGTGCTCATTAAAAGTTCATCATATTTTTCCTATATTAACAATATATATGGAAATAATATAAATTCATATATATTACCATAAATATTAAAAACATTCATGATTTTCATTCTAGTTTCCATAAAGTCCAAATTATAACTTTACATACCTTAATAGATTTTCCTCGAGCGCCAGTCCATGTCTTATCCTTTTTTTGAAATGTGCGTTCAAATGTAGCTATAAATGTGGGTTCCATCCCCAATTCATCTGCCTACAAAAATTAAAATTAAATGAGTAATCATTGAATTAAATGAACTGACAAGTTTAAACAGAATTACCATTCTTCTTTCATGCTCGCCGATGCTAACAGAGCCCCCAGCATATGTGGCAGACGCAGACCCATCACTAGAGTTAGAAGCTCGATTCTTCTTATTCTGTTCACACCTTTGCTTATGCTTCTCATTTTCCCAAGTTCTCGTAATTTCCGTCCAATTGTCAGCTGAAATGAAATTCAGCTTTTGTTTTGTTTTCTTCGCTCTATTTATCACATAACGCATGTGATCACCGACTTTCTTCTTAAAAATTCTTTTAACCTCATCCTCTTCCATTTCATCCCACGTGAACTTACGCTACAATCAATAGAAAAGCAACTGAAAGTTATTATGAGGGTTACAGGTGACATATGCATTATAATGCACCAAACAATTCGTGACAAAATTCATTATTGACCATCAGTATGCTACACCGACCTTAGTATGTGAGAAAATGGAAGGACAACACTAACCTTGAACTCATTCCACCATAAAGTTTTTTTTTCTTTAGGAGCGCTACTGAAAGTAGTAAATTGCTCGATCCAACAGTTATTGACTATTTTATTAAGTAGTAAATGACTCCCACATAAGGCATTGTTTATTTTCGTTGGAAAATTCGTGGGAAATTTCCCACGAATTTTCCAACGAAAATAATACATAGTGCAATAATTGCCCGAGTCATTTTAAATTCGTGGAAAAATTCGTTGGAAATTTCCAACGAATTTTGCGACGAATTTAAAAATGACTCCCACATACGGCATTTTTTATTTTCGTTGGAAAATTCGTGGGAAATTTCCCACGAATTTTCCAACGAAAATAATACATAGCGCAATAATTGCCTCAGAATTTCAACTTCGTGGCAAAATTCGTTGGAAAGTTCCAATGAATTTTGTGACGAATTTAAAAATTACTCCCACATCCAACTTTTTATTTTCATTGGAAAATTCGTGGGAAATTTCCCACGAATTTTCCAACCAAAATTGTACATAGTGTAATAATTGGCCGGAAATTTCAAATTCGTGGCAAAATTCGTTGGAAATTTCCAACGAATTTTGCCACGAATTTAAAATGACTCCCACATATGGCATATTAAAAATTCGTTGGAAAATTCTTGGGAAATTTCCCACTAAGTTAGGAATTTCCTAACTTAACAACGTGTCGGGACGACTATCCGATCTCAACCATGAGATACGATACTCGTTGGCACGGAAAATCTTTATCCTGTCCATAACTATTTGGATACGATAGTAGATTTTATTTTGTTCCTAAAATTCAAACGAATAGCCTTCCATCAATATCCACAACCATATGGATATGATCAACGGTTTATATCGTTTTCCTAATTCAAAGATAATAAAATAAATCTTGCGGATCGCGTGGATTGGTTTTAATCATAGTGGTTATCTGTCTGTTTGATTTATTTCCTTTAAAAAGAAAATTCCAAAAAAAGATTAGTTAGGATTTGAATTGATCTTATTAGAAGATAATGATGCATGTTTAGGATAGGTTTAGAATAACTTTCTTTGAACAAGTCGATAGGATGACTTTTTAATTTAAATTAGGAATTAGAGTAATTTATTTCCTAGTTTAATTTAGATATTATCTTGATCTCGACAGTTCATTTTAGGGTAATTCTTGATTTTTAATTTTAATAAAAATCCCAAAAAAAAGAATCACTTTAGGATAGATCAAATCATTTTCTCTAGGATAGATTGCATGTTAATTTGAGTAATTTTTAATTCCGAATTTCATTTGAAAATACCAAAAATAAATCATTTGTCCGTCATTAGAATTAGGTCACGTCGTCGCATGACATATAATTTGCATGTTAGGCTGCATTAATCGCATGTTAATTTTTGCACATCATTACATATAGGTTAGTTTTCATTTAAATAAGTGAAAATCCTAAAAAATATTGAGTGAACTGCTTGTTAATTAGAAATCATATTAGGATGATTGATGTAATTTTTTAGCTAACAATGTAGATACTTACGTTGCTTCGAGGTAAGTAATTCTCCAAATCTTGCAATTTATTTAATATTTTGATTATTGAGTATCACTTTGGTGGTTTGCGCACCCGCATAATCACCTCACATGCTAGTGACTAAGTTAAAATGGATCCTGATTGCATGCATAAACATTTTTGAAAAGAAAAGGTACCGAAAGGGCGTTAAACTAGATCTAGCGTGACCAAGATCCCGAGCTTAGAATCTCTGGTTCGTAGGAATAAAACATACCTCCCTATGTTTTATTTAGGTTTCTAATCGACCTACCACAAATAGATTAGTGACGACTCCAAGCATGAAAACTTTTGCATGATAAAAACTTAAATCCTAAGTTGTGAATTGGTAGGGCTTGGAAGGGTCCGAGTTAAGCTTAGTCTTAATAATCCATTAGCCTAAGAAAATTTTAGGTCGCAACACTAGGTAAGACTAAGTATCGTTCCTTGCTCTTTTTTTTTTAAATTATGCAAGTTATTTAGATAACACAAATAAATATTTAAAGACAACAAACAATGATTGATTTGAATGTCCGTTTTAGGTTAAAATGAATGATTAGGGTTTTATACTCTATTGGGTCATTTTGCAATCTTGGGTGAAATGTATAGGCCTATGATAAATTTCCATTGTAAAACAAATGGCCATTGTCATTTAAAGAATGAAAAGTCACTTTGATTGTACTTCAAAGGGTGTAAACATCAAGTAGTCAAATGGCTTTGCCATCCAAGCAATAGGGAGTCCATTTGGATGTATTTAAATGCCACTCATGCCACATAGGACAACCGATATCCACATCGGCGATTTTCAGCTAAAATTGGCTGGACGGACTCAATTAGCAAAACGTAAAAAGGTGTAGGACTTAATCGACAAAATTGAAAGGTTTATGACCAAATTGGCAAAAATGCAATAGGTTTATGATTTTTTAGACAATTTTACCTATTTTTTTGGAAAAAAAAATGTCGCTTTGACAAGCAAGGATATTTGATACGAGTGTAAAATGGTATCCAAACATAAAACTCATATATGCCTTTGGTATTCCCAAAAGCGGAGGTATGTAAACGGTTATTGGGTGAAATGTGAGATAAGATTTAAGGCTGCGTTTGGTCGACCGTATAAAAGTCAGGATATGATATGTTTTATCCTATTCTATGTTTGGTGGTGGTCCAGGATAGGATAAGGTCGGATATAAACCGGATATAGCCCGGATAAAAAAATCCGGGGGGGGCGGAGGGTAGGATAGACTCGGATAGGATTTCTAATGCCTATTTTTTCAGAAATCCTACGTTCCACTCGCCGTCATCTTCATCCCCACACCTTGTGCACTTTCACCAAAAAATTTCTCGGCTTTTTTTCCTTCACCGACTCCTCCGGACTCGTGAATAGCAAAAAAATAAAATAAAAATTATCCTATCCGACTTTAAATCCGTAGTCCACCAAACAGTGAACAAGATATGAAGAAATCCCAGTATTTTTTATCCTATCCTATTCAGTCCTATCCTGTTTAGAAATCCGGACGACCAAACGCATCCTAAGTGTTTTCCCTAATATATATTCTAGACTATAGCAGTTGCCTAATATTGCCGAAATCACTTCGATAATTCAATCGATGGTCAGTTTCCCAATTGCACGATCCTCCAAGTTCATTGCCATACCTACACCACTTTATACTCTTGCTTTGCAAATACATATACATATATATGAGGGGCTAATTCAAAACAAAACTTTAAGTGACAATTCTAACTCAAACTTTTTTTGTCTCAATAAAAAGTACCAACTTTTAGTCAAGTCCCAAATCTGGCTCCCATGATGTAAATTTTTTTAAATTATTCATGTCATATTTGGAATTTAAGTGAAAATTGATGATTTTTTATGAGACAAAAAATGGACGGCCCAGAATTATCATTCAAAGTAAAGTTGGTGCTTTTTTTTTTTTTTTTTTAACTTAGGCCTATCTCTGAGCCCCACACACTAGTATTAAAAAAAACGCTACATGTACGAAACAAATCCTACTAAGCTGTCGCATAATGTATGAGACGGGAGGGGAGATATGGACACCAAACTAATGTCCATGTTCATTTTGCCAAAATATCGAGGGGCATTGTATCCTGTCCCGGCGTCTGGCCCATAAGATTATATGTATGTTTAAGTGAGTTGGGCAACATTTTAGCGTTTGACCTTCAAGCCCAGCTCGAACTTGTGCAATGATAACCTCTAATAGCTACTAGTACGCACCATGTACTAAAAAATAATTCTGCTCGTTAGGTTGAAATTCACACTCACGTATGTGTCATGGTCGCGAGTTTTTTAGGCACCAAGGACCGTGCACTATCAAAGAATGCTTGTCTAAACCCTAATGGAGCTTCCGGAACATTTCCAGGGATGGGCGATATGTCACGCCCCGAACCCAACTTACCCATCGGAACGCGAGCATCCCCTTACTACTCCGGTCGATCAGAGTGCGACGTCTCCAGGAGACATCGCCGACCCAACAACAACAATCAGAGTATAAAAACACATGCGGAAGCAAAAACAAACCCTGACAAATAAAGATGAGCAAGGAAACCAAACAATCAAATCATCATCAGGTAAAACCTCATTCTCATATATATATCAACAAACTGTTTACACAAAGAACACAGATACATGTACAGTCAGATCCACTACAGGTCTAGGTCAAGGTCAAGCTAGTATCAAAGTCAAAAGGCCACTAATCCAAAAAGTGTCGGTGGCCGGGTGAGTAGGTCTGTACTAAGGATCACTATAACAAAAAGGTAGGGATCCCTATCTTCGCCCAACTAGTCTAAGGCTCGTAGTCTGGGTCGCTGGAATCGTCGGGCTCATCGTAAGACTCAGCTGACTCCTCTGAAGAGCTGCGATCCGGCTCTGGCTCATCCACGTCCATGTCGGGGTCCTCCTGATCAGCCTGATCCTCCTCGGCTCCCCAGTGGTCTGCTAAGAGAGCGTCAGCCTCAGCCTCGGAGTCAAAGTCGTCCTCCAGGTCTACATCTGCGGCTGTATCCTCGACGGCATCTATGTCTACATCCTCGCCTACCTCATCGACCTCACCATCCTCATCATCCAGCTCCATCGCCTCTGGCTCGGGGTCGTCCTCCTCCTCATCCATAGGCTCCGGCTCTGGGTCATCATACCAAACTCCAGGGCCTGGCTGGGCCTCGACGGTTGGCGGAGCGTCAGGTGTAGGAGCATCGACCACCTCGCCATCGGTAATCACTGGCTCCAACTCGCCATCAGCGTCTACTGGAATGTCAAAGGTACGGATAGGTCGACTGAGGGTCCCGTCCGCTGCCCTGCGACACCATGCTATGTACTCTTGCTTCTGATGCTCATCCTCACCCACATTAACGTAAAGAACTGACCTAAACCTCACATGCATCTCGTCATTTCCAGCTGGGAAATGCTCCTCGGTCTGTAATATCTGCCTAGGAATCCCAAAAAGTGGAGGCGGCTCCGGCATCCTAGGGGGTAGGCTCTGAAATGTTCGGTTTTACCACAACCGTGAGACTAGCTCAGTGAATCAAATACCTAAACCTAGGCTAGGCTAAAGTGTGTCTCTTACCGGACCAAAATCAAGCATTCAAGCCAACAAACATAAAACTCAATATGTTTCAACGTGATTCAACCCCTGCAAGTTAGTGCAATTCAATATATATATATATATACACCCACATACGTGTACATACGGGCAGGCGTACTCCACACACGCGTGCTCATATTCTTTAAATGGTTCAAACCACTCAATCACCGCATCCCACACGAATGCCTCATGCAGTCACATGCTAATGATTCTCACAATCTCATCACAATACTGCATGATTCACAATTCACATAATGCAACGTTCAGTTCATTCTTAATCTCACGACCCACAATAGGGCCCGACCCGAAGGCCACAACACTTCATGGCCAGCGTATATAATACGCCCCCGGCCCAGTGTCTTCTAGCCTGCTACAAAGTGCCTGAGGCGCAACACCGCTCACCTACGAACCAGAGCCTGCTACAAAGTGCATGAGGATGGTCGTCTTCCGGTCTAACCGGGCATCGTCCTGCTACAAAGTGCACGAGGACGGAACTCGACCCGTAGGCCATTAGGTGATCACACATATCAATTTTATCTTAGCTCAGCTCCACTCTTTTCAGGGCATTTACCGTGATCACACAATGCAATGTCACACCCGCACAATCACACAATGTCATCTCAAATCTCAATCTCGACATACAATGTGCGTGACATGCATTTTCATGCCAATGAATACAAATGCCATAACAATTTCCAACATTACAAACAATGGCCATTCTAGCATTTGTAACACCTAGCATGCAATTCGGCCATAATAATACCCCAATTTCAAACATAGCCAAACACATTCAAAACACTCCATTTTAGCCTCAAATAATTCAGTCAAGACCCCACTCAAACATATTAGGCATACACTTAGTTTAATTTAGCAAATCAAGCCCATTTAGCCCTAAAATCACCATTTCTAGCACAAAATCTCAAGGCCTCCGAATTTGGCTCACCATAGACAGCCATCAAACCCTCACTAATCAGCCATATTTCCACCTTAAATCAACCCTCAACAACATCATTAATTCAGCCATTAACCATACAATCACTAACAAACACCAAACTAGCTTAATCTCCACTAATCAACCCAATTAACCCAACTAAACACAATTAAGGCTAGACTAAGTTTGGGTATTAAACTCACGTCTCGGTGGACGACTCGCGGAAGAAACAAGAACATCCCACTCGCGGCTCAACGACGGTGGTTCACGGCCACTCCCGGCGGTGGCTCGGCTCCTCACGGCCAACGGTGGTTCAAGGGATGTCTTGGCCAAGAACAGGGCAAGGCGGCTTGGGGTGGCTGATGGGGCGTCCAAGGGTGGAAAGGCGACTCACGGGACTGCGGCTGGTGGCTCACGGCGGCGCGGAACCTCCTCGGCGTCGCCGGCGTCCGGCGGATTCCATTCGGCCAAGATCAGCCGTGGCTGGTCGTCCACGAAGGAGGAGAAGGAGCTGCTGAGGACGGCAGTTCGGGGACTAGTTCAGCTCTCCACGGCGGTCCTTTGCCGTGACCAATAGCTCCGGCGAGCGGCTGAGGAAGGGTGGCGACGGTGGGGCTGATCCGGCGAAGAAGGAGAGGAAACGAAGGAGAGGAGATGGCCGATCGGTGAGGGAGGGGAGTGAGCGTGCGAATGGAGGAGAGAGAGAGAAACATATCCAAAATGGGTCAAAGCTGGTCAACTAAGCCCTTAGTGGAAGCCAAGTATCAAAATCTAAGCCCATTTGACCAAACTACCCCTTCATCCAATGGTTTAAATTCATTCCATCCAATTATTGAGGGGCATTCTTGTCATTAGTCCCTAACCAACCCTTAACCAACCTAGTTAACCTTAACCAACCTTGGTTAAACCAAAATAATTTTCCAAAATTCAGAATTAAGCTTAATTAACCCAAGGGCAATTCCGTCCTTTTTCCATCCCGAACCGAAATTCCATTTTTCGCACCAATGCGTCCCATATGTGTGTGGCCAACATATTCTGGCGTCAGAATCTTAAAATTAGTCCGTCGGGTCCCCGAAATCCGACACCGAAATCTGGGCTCAATTCCGTGAACAACTCTCTCTCAACTTCAATTTTTCTGAAACTCTCACTAACAGGCGGCTGTTTAGGAATACGCGTATCGACTTAGGGCTGTCCGAGTCTCGACGGTTCCGATCATCGAGAGAAAGAGGGTTTATTACTAATCCCGAGGTCACGATCATTTGGCTCGAGTTCAGGATTGGTTGGCCACGAGCACGTTTGGTTAAGCAGAATCACCTGCGATCCCAATTGTGCATCGTTGGCCTTGGCCATACCATTTCCATCACTTTTCCTAAAATCGGCCCCTTACTGGTTCACAATATTCCCTCATTCTTTCTCAAATCGGCTCCCGAGTCGTAACTAAGTCCCTGGTCCACGTACTAGTGTCCTACTTAGCCATTCCCCATGGTTAGTATCCCAAGAGTGATCAGCTCTGGGCGAGTCGTACTCAAATGAAATGAGAAATAACATTTATTTTATTAATCCCAGAAATTACATCGAAATTCGGGCTGTTACACGATACGGTAATTATGCTATGTTCTAGAGAGTTCTAGGCATAAATGTCGGTGGTTGGTGGACGAGACTGTGCGATCTCGGCCACCCATTCAAGAGTCAATCAATGTATGTAATTTGTCAAGTCCTTGTATAAGTAGGGGGTTTTCCTCCTCATTTCGATCATCCAAATAATAGAAGTAATCTCCATTCTCTCTCTACTATCCAGTTGAGCAATCGAGAAAAGGTTTGGTTTAGGCATTCCAACGATCCAAGGAAATCTAAATCGCTAAATGGGTCGTTCCCAAACCATTGACCCATGACAAGTGGTATTAGACCAAGTCGAGAGTCCGTCCAAGGAGATCGAGAAGCACACCAACTGGTCGAGAGAATGTCGGGCCAAGATCAACTCGCTTCGGTTATTGTGGATGAAAGGGCTCCCCAAGAACAGGTTACCCAAGACAAAACTAGTGGGAAATCCAAGAAAAGGGATAGTTTGTCGGCTGCCATGGCCGCAGTCGATGAGAAGCTCATGAGGATGAGAACGACAATTAGGTTTCTGATTGCAATAGAACCCGATTCCCATTCAAAAAGAGTCATTTGGCATTTGAATTAGCATTAACCATTTATTTTCTAGCTATTTTGCATTTCAATTTCAAAAAGTCAAAACGATAACTTTTGAGTTGACTTTTTGGTCAAAGTTTGACCAAAAAGTCAACTCAAAGTCAAAAATTTTGCATAAAAAAACCCAAAATAGTGTCTATTTCACTTTTGCACAATCAATTTTTAAAAAATTCAAAATTTGACCTATTAATTAGCATTTTAGTAACAAATCACTAAAATGTTGACTTTTTTTTGGGTAAGATAAGTAGTATATTGACTTTTCACAAATGAAGATACATGACAAGAGTCGCACACAAAAACCTCGTACCCAATGAGATACCTAAGAGTATCCAAGGGGTACAAAGGAGTAACGACCAAGCAAAGTAAGGGACCTCCAAACGGAGTCAAGGACAAACCGGCACTACATCAACCAATGAGGGATGAAAATAAGAAAAAATAGGGGGGGACTAGGAAGATCTAGAAGTGTCCTCAAAAATTGAGGGGAAGATGTCTCACGCTGTTTGCATTCTCCTATTGCGGGGATGATCTTCAACACGGTGGAAGGTGAGGCCCTTATCTTTGACAACCTTAATGAGGTGCTTGATTAGAGCCGACACAAAGAGAGATTTATTGCGGAAGAGGATGTGGTTCCATTCCGTCCAAATGATATGACAAAGCGCCCTAAAAGAGAATCGAGCAATACGGTGGTAGAAGCTCTGACCTCTAAAGTTCTGTTTGGCCCAAAGGATGGTTTCTTGCCACGAACCATTCCGCCATGATAGGTTGCACTTGGATGCCCATACGGGCGCGATCGACCCCGTAATGGAGCATCCAAGAAGAGATGATCAATGGAGTCTGGCCTAAATCGACAAAAGGGGCATGCCCCTTCCGAGATTTTGTGATAAGATAGAAGAAAAACCTGAGTTGGGAGGCGATTGAGTGTTATAAGCCAAAGAAGGAAGCTGTGTCTCGGTGCTAAAGACCGGTCCCACACGAAAGAATGCCAATGGACCACTTGTCTGGCGGTTCTAATGTTCTCCCAGCCAGAGGCAAAAGAGAATTTCCCGGTGGGGTGCCCTTGCCACACGAACCGGTCCCTCCTGTCTTCAACAAAGGTGGGGATAGCTTCCGACCAATCTCTGATGGAGTTTAGAACTGTTGATGATTGCCAAACTTAAGAGAAGAAATCCCGAACTGTTACATGTCTCGAAATGCCGGATCGGTAAATGTCTCTATCCGTGAAAAGCTTGTATAACGAACCCCTATCATGCCATGGGTCAAACCAAAAGGATGTTGATCTCCCATTTCCAATCCGCCATTTGAAAAACGAAAAGTGGTCAGCACGGGTGTCTAGGATTTTCTTCCAAACCCAAGAGCAAAAGGTGGGTTTCAAGGCTACCCAAAAATTCTTATTCTTCAGGAAGGTAGAGTGGATCCATTTGCACCACAGAGACTCGTTATCTATAAATAAGATCCAAATATGTTTAAGCATGGCTATTCGAGTACAATCTAACAACCTACGGATCCCCAATCCACCGTCATTTTTGGAAAGACAAACCTGTTGCCAAGGGACTTTAGCGCCACCCACACCCAAATCCGGTCCTTTCCACAAAAATTGTCTTAGGATCAACTCAATTCGGGACAAAACAGACTTTGGCAAGGAGAAAACAGAAGCCCAGTAGGTATGAATAGTATGCAGAACTAATTTTATTAATTGAAGCCGGCCAACAAATGATAAGAACCGATGGGACCAAGAGCGGGCTCTAGCCGTAATGGCATTAACCAATGCATTACAATCAGCCTTGCCAAGTCTAGATGCAATGACGAGAACGCCTAAGTATCGAAAAGGTAACGTACCTTCTTGGAATCCCATAATCTGCCGAATGTGTTGATGTAAATCATCAGATCTTCCCGAGAAAAAGATCTCGCTTTTGTTTTCGTTTGGCATTAATCCGGAGCAACTTGAGAATAGGTCGAGTCCCTCCTTCAAGATATTAATAGAAGCTATGTTTGCCTCAACGAACACAAGGACATCATCGGCAAAGAAGAGGTGAGTCAGCTGCGTGGTTTTGCATCTCCAGAAGTACTTGAACCCCGGGACCAAAATGTTGACTTTTGGTCAACACTTTATCCAAAAAAATTGAAAAAATTGAAAACCCCTAATTTGTCTCATTTTTAGCTTAATGTCACTTTGCAATCATTAATTTTACAAAAATCGATTTAGAATCAACTTTTCCCTAATTTGTGGAACTTGATTCAAATCGGCCAAAAATGAAATTACTCCATTTCTAGTCATTTTTTAGGATATTTTCCTTCACAACATTTGATCTAGAGGTCATATTACAATCAATTTTCAAATCAATTTTTGAATTCCAAGCTAAGGGTGAAAACCCTCAATTTAAGCCCTAATTAGGGATTTCGATTGGTTCTTCATGATTTGCATAATTAAGACACGGATGAACCTAATTTCTTATACGAAACTCAAATCCAAAATCAATTTTGGGAAATTCATATGAATTTGAGTTAATTTGACCAATTTAGTGATCTAATGATTGAGAAATCCAAGAGTAATTCGTCCAATTAGTGCAATTCAATTGACCCATTCTAGACTAACATCCAATTTGATGAATTGAAGTTTAATTTGGCGAATTAGACTTCAATTAATTTCATTAGTCTAGTTTGGCAATGCAATTTAATTCAAATTGTAGAGCAATTGGGCCAAACAAGTTAAATTTGATCAATTTGTACTTATATTTCAAATTGGTTCAATCCAATTAAATTAAATTAAATTCAATTGGGTCAATCAATTATGATAGGGATGAAATTGAATGAAATTGGAACAAAATTGAGCTAAGGGCCAAACCGGTTCAACCCGATCAAAACCGGGTCAAACTGGTCCAATGGTTGAACCCGGGTTCAAACTGGTTCAACCCTGTTTGATCGGATTGAACGATCGGACCGGTAGTTTGCTGGCCAAAATTCCAGCGACTAGTGGTCTATTCCGACCAGCCAAGCCCAACCAGTCCCTTTGTGTCCAAAATTACTAAATACCCCTAGTGAAATTACAAAAATGTCCCTATAATCAAATTTTAACTAATTTCCTTAAGGGATAAGAAAATTTCCTTAGGGATTAAGCAAACAATCATGGCCATCCATTAAGAGTGCATCATAGCCATTCGTTGTGCCATGTCATCTATCCCTAGCCCTTAAGAAATATCCTTAACTCGAGATAAGAACACTAAGAGTGTCATAACTTTCGTATAGCGCTAACTTGAGTAGCATAACTTTTTTTTGCTCACTTCAGTGCCACAAAATTGAAAAAATGGTCACTTAAGTGCCATTGGCAATTTACCTTATCCGAAAATCCGACGTGGATGTCGATCGTCCTATGTGGCATCATCGGCGTTGACGTGGATAATTAATTTAAAAAATTCAAAAATAAAAAATCCAAGTTGAAATGGAAAATTAATAAAAAAATCCACGTAGGACAATTTGTCGGGAATAACACTTAAATAATCGATTTTACTCTGATGTGGCACTCAAGTTATCGCCGTATAAAAGTTATGACACTCTTGTTGTCCTTATTCAAAACATTTTTATTTATAAGTAAAAAGGTTAGGGAGAGCTAATCAATGCAATTCCCTTTGAACTTTACCATAAGGGTCCCACGTAGACAAATACCTTACATTAATTAATTCTTTATAAGACATATTAATAGAAGTGGGGTACCATATTTATAAAATTAGGTTCTTCTCATGGATGAGGCCCATTACATAGAAAATCCAAAATATTTTAAATTTAATTTTCAATAAATTTTCAAAATTAAAATATCATTAAAATAATTATTATGTATTAATACATAAGTAGTATTAATTATAAATTACATCATTCACCTCTCCTTTTTTCCAACCATCGTACGACCCTTGATTCTATAAACCCATCGTACTCTTTCATTATGTTACTCATATCAACTCAAACATAAATAAGTAGGTTAGGTTTAACAGTTAAATGAGTAATTATGTGAAAAGGATAAACACATAAATGCCTTTTTCCATGCATTTTTTGACTTTTGACACCCCCATGTGACGCCCTAGAATGTTATGCGCAACACGTGCTCTTTCCATTTTTACTTATAATTATAATTACGCATGCAGAAGCACAACAACCATTTCACAATATCCCTAAAAAGAAAATCGCACGAGTTTCATAATATACATATTTTCAACTTTATATATATACCGATAGTTATTATTACAACATAATATGTAGTCCTATGAAGAAGGTTGGGTCTACTAGCACCACTACTCCCACAATAACCCAAAAGCGAGCTACCATCAACTCAGGGATTAATGGCCTTTGATAACATCTCGCCCCCTCCATCGTCATGTCTAGGGGGACCATCCTACAAATTAAAAAATAAGGGGTGAGCTGAAACCCAGTAAATGAAACCTCTAAGTATGAAAGAGTTCACTTTTGCACTCAACCTAATGTTAGCATGTACAAACAATCAAACAATACTTAAATGCATGAGCATATACATTATTATTATTATTATCATTGTGGCATACACTAGCACATAATATGTTTACTCAATTGCAAGCAGATGACATATCGTATCATAATGCACCAGTATCACATAGTGTCTTATCATTATGAATGTACATATAAACATGAGCATGCATTATATTCATTATTTTATCATATCTTGATTCGCGGGTCTTCTCGACTCACAAGGTATCTCGATTTGTGAGGCATCCTGTACATCCGACAAGGCATCCCGATTCGCGGGGCATCTCAACTCCGAGGCATCCCATTCATTTGACGAGGCATCCCGATTCGCAGGGCATCGTCACTACAATCTTGTAGATAACGGATTATTATCACATCATTATTTACATTTCACATACACATGCGTATGTTCAAAAATCAACATGAGATAGTCACATCATTTCCACAATTAATGTCCAACAAACAACATCCTCTCATGCAGTCATTCTCACAACCAATATTTGGTATACGACATCATCTTATGCAAATCATTACCTAAATACAATCGTCATGTCTTTTCCATGCATCACTTACATAAATAATGATAACACACTTACCTCTTTTCATTTTCATGCAAGCCATGATAATATTTTTAGAGAATTGGTGACATGAATATCCATAACTCAATTAATCGGCAAAATGAACATCGACAACTCAAAGATCGACCACGTGATTAATCGACAACACTTAGTAGACCTGGAACATATGAGAATTAACTTTAATTGGTTGTGGGTCTCCTTGATTTACTAGTTTCAAAGACCAAATTAATGGCCTAATTCGAATGATCTTTGGCACGGCGATACCGATAATATCTGTAAGATCGTCGGCTTGTCGACTATCGGTAAGATCGTTGGTTTGTCGATTATCGGTAACTTCTTACTGCGTTCGGCAACTTTCCACAGAGATCAACAACTTCATTACTTTGACTCAATACTTTCAGAAAAGTTCCTCTAAATTGTTTCAACACTTCCAATTTAACAACTCATCCATTTTCATACTTTTCCCATCAATTATGTTATTAATTCTTACGTAATATTCTAGAATGCTTAAAAACATGTAAGAACTTATAAAATCAAGTCCAACATAATCTTTCAACACCCGTTCATGAGAACTTCTTGCACATAGCATTCAAATTCAAACTAAAATCTCAACTATCATACAATCAAGTCAAGAGTACTATGTAGAATAATCTAACTTAGTCCCTAGAGCTTTCACTTACCTCAATTAAAAACTTGGACAACTCAAAACCTTATCCACCTCGTGAACTCTTGAAGATGGAATTTTGAAGCTTTTACAACATATGAATAGAATCTTTCCTTTCACACGAAAGATTGGAATGTGAAAATAGAAGAGGAAAGCGACAGAAGATATCTCTCTCTCTCTCTCTTTTGTAAGAACAAGTTAAAATTCCTTTTTGGAAGCTAGACGACATATGGCGGTCTTTTTATAGGCCAAAGGAAATGAATCTAGCTAACTAAATTTAAAATTAACGATAACTTTGGGTTAAAATCATTATACCTAAGAATAGAAGGGTATTTGATCCTATTGAAATGCTTCAAGTGGCCCTAAGTAGATAGCTAGGATACAAGTGGCCTTATAAGATTAGCTAGAGAAAGATATTTTGATTCAAATAAAAGATGGCTTCTTCTTCTCCTTGGCCAAGTAAATGAGTGAGTCATTAGGTTATTCATTGCCTTAATAAATGAAGGGGTAAGTGTTCCAATAAAATTGATTCATGAGTCATCTATGCTAATAGCTAGGGTGCAAATGCCTTGATATCATAAGCTAAGAGAAGATATATTTATGTGAAGGAGAAAAGGCTTCTTTTCATTTGGTCAAGTGTGAACTATAATCGTTCCAAGCATTAATAAACTAAAGCCAAATTTCATGAGGCAATGCATGACCTCATCACTACCAAGCTCCATATCTTTAAGAGGAAAACGTGTGAGGGGTTAAATAGGAAAAATAAACACAAATGGGAAAATTGCCAATTGGTTCGATAAAAAGATATTCATAATAAACATTTTGTTAGGTTACTAAAGTATCTACTAATTAATACGTAACAAGGAAACCAGTGTCCGTTCAAAATACCAACAAGTCCGAAAAATAACTTACTAGTGAAGATAATGGATGCTGAGGAATTCTTAACTCAGTTAATCTAGAATTCGAAAATTATCCAATATGAAACTCTGAGCATATCAATCCTTTCTTCAACTAATATGTCAATGATTAATAATTTACTGTCACAATACACCATCAACGTACGCGTCAACCTCCTGTCATATCAGACTCTGGGCGATAACGATCATGTAAAATCATTTTAAATATTAGTACAAAACATGGAAAATTCCGAATGTCACAACTCTTCTCCCCTTAAATAAATTTCTTCCTTGAAATTAAGATTCACGTGATCATTCAAATAATAACGAGTACTTGCACCTCATATCGTCATCGCTTTCCCACATTGATTTTTCTAAATCATAATAATAACATATAATATTGACCAAAGTAATAATTTTTTTCTTAGGACTTGTTTCTTTGATGCAAAATTCATCTTGGTTTCTCTACATGAGGTACTCTCCTGTCTATCTTGATCACCGTGAAATCCAATGCATTTATAGGATTCGATTCGTATTTCCTCAACAAAACACTATAGTAACCATAATGAACTTCTATTGAAAAATGGTCTTCTTGACTTTTGATCCTTATGATCTAAGCTTTCTAAAGACTCATGATTTGCATCATTTGGATATTATTAAGCTGATTAATCACATCTGAATAGAAAGGGTCCGAATTTGATAATAATAACTGATTAAGTGGTCCTCTTATGAGGCCCACTTCTCATTATTTGATTGATTGAGAAACAAGACCCATGGGCTTAAATGCATGCTTTATTCATTGTTATGCATGTGATCGTTAGATGTATGTCTAGGCCCGATGCATGTTCGTTAGGTAGCCCTTAGTGAACACTTGGACCTTATTTTAGGGGTTAATCGATATGAGCCATTGTTTTGTGAATGCAAATGGTGGCTCATTATCGTTAACCATTAATCAATTAATGGCTAGTTGATTAAGTGGGTGGGATGATCGGAATGCATGTAAAGCAAAGGCTAACCCCGAGGCTCGTTCTTGAGTTGATGCTTGAATGTTTGTCCTTTCCTTTGTTTGAGTGCTATTTGGATGTATGGTATGAATGTAAAACCGACACCCGTGAGGCGGTCCACTGAGAAGATGGCCAAACAACTTCGAAGATGGTGGCTAAAGACTGATGTCTAATCCGATCTCGAGTTGTACACAATTCGTGTTACCCGACCATGTCTCGGGTCTTTTTATTTGTATTGTATTAAGATGAGTTGCGGGTTTTTCTTTCCTCGCACTTAGAACAGCTCTCTTTTCAATACTTTGTGTGTTTACTTTACTCATTGCCATTTCAATACAAAATGTTTGTTTTTTTCCTTTTCTAGACTAAGATAGGAGTAGTTTAGAACTTAAATGGAAAATACAAAAATAAAAAATAAAATGCATGATCACCTAGTAGTCTAAAATTTTGGTATAAAAAGGGAATTTGGTCAATATCAAGGTGGTCTTCGTGCATCCATTGGCGTGAACAGAAAGAAAAGGCCACAATAATGGAAAAGGGCTAGAATATAATATATTCTAAATGCTTACAAGAGGAAAGTAGATTTATTCTCTTTCCTTGAAAGCTTAGGTGTTCACTACTTATAAAAGAGACCCCAAAGCGACAAGGAAGGAGGGGCTTTTCTTTTGGTCTGACAATAAAAAAGACGCGAGATAAAACAAGAGAAAAAAGGAGAGAGGGGAAGTCATCTTCTTCCTTCCATCCCCACTACCCGTCACCGTTGTTGCTGCACTGGAGCGGCTGCTACTTGTTGCTCCGCGAAGACTGACCCTGTTGCCTCGCAAGCCGCACAAAGAAACACACGGCAAACCGCTTCAACCTGCTGATCCCGTGGAGGTCCTTGCCCCGACGAGCCTTAGTCCTTTGTGCTACTTGCGACCAACACAGCACCTCTGCTGTTTGCTCCCACTTCGACGACGCTACTTGTGTTCCAACTTTCCGGGGCTTGAGATCACCTCAGAAGACGATGACAATCTGCTGCCCCATCATCGTGAATCCTCCATCCAGTCGAACGAAGTTGCTCTCTTATTGTAGGTTGCCCCGGAGTATCTCGCACCCTACCATCCGAGAAGACCCAGCCATGAGTCCTCTTCATGCTTGGCTTTCGTAACATCGGTCATGCGAGCCGCGACCAGTTTTTCCCGCGATGACGCGCTACTGTTGCTCGCACTAGACATGCTCTTGTGAAGGTGTCCGGTGAAATTACCGAAAGAACCCCTACAAAGTCAAAGCTCCTCTTGGTCAAATTTCCTCACCATTCGAGAGCCCGTTTGTGAACTTGCCATCGTGAGCTCCACACCAGCCGAGCCTCCATACTGCAAGCCACAATTGGTCGAGTACCGCCAACGGCCAAATCCCGTGATCCGCAATCCTAATCCGAGTCGAGTTCAAGTTTGGAAGTTATCCACGAAATTAGGTAATATTCTCATCCATATTCTTATAATATTTAATTTCGTAATTTTTCGGGTATTTGAATATTTTGTGAATATTCTGTGGACTGCTAGATATCTTAAGATAATGCATGTAATATTCGCAATATTCTAAGATATCCCGAATTAGACAACTGAACTAGACGACTATATGACCTTAACCTAAGGTCCGTTACGCGACGGTATGGAAAGATTATTATCTTATCCATAACCACATGGATACAATAATGAATCTTATCTGCTTTTTAAGTTCAAACGGTCGGCTTTCCATCGATATCCATGACCCTATGGATATGATCGTGAGCCCGAAATGTTTTCCAATTTTAAACATGATAAGAAAGATCTTACGGATTGCGTGCATGGTCGGCGTGTGATTGTTATCTCGCGTGTGATTTATTTTCCTTTAAAAAGAAAATCCAAAAATGTTAGTTAGAATCTAAATTAGAAATATTGCATGTTTAGGCTATCCTAAACATATCTAGAAGATATGATTGCTTCTTAATTTAAATTAGGATTTAGGGTAGTTTATTTTCTAGTTTAAATTATGGATTATTCTAGTCCTAATAGATTATTTAGGGTATTTTATAATTTTGAATTCTCATGATAAAAAATAACAAAAAGAGTGTCATTTTAGGATAAGCCAGAGTGTCTTTCTAGGATATATTGCATGTTAATCTAGGCATTTCTACTATTCCGAATTTTAATGAAAAATACCAAACATACATTTTTTGCCCGTCATTAGAAGTAGGTCATTTAATCGCATGTCATAGGGTTCACATGCTAGGTTCAATTAATCATATGTCATATTTTGTACGTCATTGCACTTAGGTTAGTTTTCATTTTAATAAAGAGAAAACCCCAAAAAATGCATTGAGTGAATTGCTTGTTAATTAGAAATCATATTAGGAATGTCTGTGTGATTTTCTAGCTAATAATGTAGATGCTTACGTTGCTAAAGGTACGTTGCTCTCTTGAGCTAGTAATTTATTTACTGTTTTCTGGGTGTTAAATTGGTGGCTTGTGCACACACAATTAGCTCACATGTTAGCATCTAGGTAATAAAATGGATCCAGACTGCGTGCTCAAAGATTTTTTTTTTGAAGAGAAAATATACGAAAGGGTGTTAGACTAGCTCTAGTGTAATCAAGTCCCCGAACTCAAAATCTCTTGTTCGTAAAATAAAACATATCTTCCTATATTTTATTTGGATTTCTAATCGATCCACAACAAATAGATTAGTAGCGACTCCAACATGAAAATATTTGCATGTTAAGAACTTAAACCCTAAGTTGTGAATTGGTAAGGCTTGGGAGGGCTCGAATTAGGTTTAAATTTAATAATCCATTAGCCGAACCCCTAGGTGGTGCCACGGGAGGTTAGGTCGCGATAATGACAACTTATATAACAACCATGTTAAGTTTAGTGGTACCGAAAGGGTGTTAGTGGAAACATTAACGTAAGCTAGTTCCTAAATCTATGATCCTTGGTTTTCGTAGAAACTGAAAGAAACTCTCACATTTCGGTTGGGTATTCTTGCAGACCCCCGACCTAGTCTAGTGGCGAATCCTATTTGCTAAAAGATAAAATCGATTCGCTGTCATGCGAGGTATGAATTTAGGAAAAATCCACGTTCATGATCAATGGACCTTATGGATGACTAAAAGATTGATACTTTGGTAAGCCGTTTTTTATGATGTGCCATTTGGACTGTTTCATGAATACTTACCTCTAAACCCGCTTTATCGAGTTTGGCCCTTAAGGGGTAGGTCGCAACAGCAATGTTGGAGTTCATCGAAGAACTTGATGAAGTTAAAGGGCGGATCAATGAAGTCCAAGGAACTCTCCACCACGAATTCACAAATGTGGTGAATCAAACCACGGCCCCTTTGTACGAGAAGGATGAAGCCCTCGAAGCATCAATCGAGGCCCTCAAGCTTGAAGTCGTGAAGCTCAAAGAAGGCAACTCTTCAAAGGCCAAAGTTGAAGCCTTGAAGATGAAGATACAAGAGCTCAAGACCGAGCTCGTCTTATGCAAAGCAAGCATTACGAATGGTGCATTGCCCATTCGAGTGGCACACAAGCTAGATGTGCTGAAACCCAAAGAATTCAAAGGCAACCGGTCTACTATAAAGGTGGACAACTTCCTATGGAGCATGGAGCAATACTTCGACACTATTGGAATCCAAGAAGATTGGCCAAGGTATGAACCGCTTCAATGTTCCTTAGTGATAATGCAACACTTTGATGGCGAAATAGATGTGACGAGACAAAGCGAGGCACTGATCCCATCAATACTTGGGATGGGTTCATTGAGGAGTTTCGGGACTACTTCTTCCTTGAGTTTGCTCAACAAGAAGCTTGTAACAAGCTCCATCACCTTGAATAACGAGGCACGGTCCGAGAGTATGTGAAGGAATTCACCAAGCTCAAACTCCAAATTCCCAACCTTGGGGAGAAAGAGGCTTTTGGGGCGTTCATGGATAGGCTAAAGCCATGGGCACCACTCGAGCTCAAGCGAAGGGATGTCCAAATCCTCTCTTGGATGCTAATCGTAGCCGAGTCTCTTGACGACTTCACCAATGAGACCCCAAAGTCAAGAGGGAGCGAGTGGAGGTCAGATCTCTACCCCGACTAAGAAGAAGACCAAGCTGTCCATGGCCGAAAGGACTCGGATAGTGATCACAACCGTGGCCGAAGAGATCATGGTGGATGTGAGAAGTCGTGGGGAGAAGGATTATCCAAGCAAAGCGATCCAAAGTGGAATTGACCCCAATGAGACTACAATAACAAGTTTGAGACGCCACCACCATCCCTGTGCTTCATTTGCAACAACCCCCATTGGACTGAAAAATGCCTGAAGAAAAGCAAGATCAACGCGCTTCCCTCCATAACAGAAGATGAGGAGCCAAAACAAGACAAAGAGAAACGTGAAGTGTGACTCGGAACCATGAAGGTTCTCTACTCAATCAATTCCATGAAGGACAAAGCTCCGCCAAAGAAGAAGCCGACAAGTTCACACCTATCATTCGTTGATGTTAAGGTATGTGGTGAATCCCTTTTTACCTTGGTCGATACTGGTGCTACGGACTTGTTCATGTTGAATGATGTGGCCAAAAACTTGGGACTTCAAGTGAAGCCAACCGTTCATTGATACAAGGCCGTCAACTTCGAAGATGTACTGGCCGTGGGCGTAGCCAAAGACATGGAACTCCAAGCTGGTGGATGGAAAGGCAAACTCTCATTTGAGGTAATTTCACTCAATGATTATGATCGCATTCTAGGTATGAAATTCTTCGATGCAGCAAGAGCCATGATAGATTTGAAGAACAAGATGATTATCATCACCGACCCGGAATGCCCGTCCTCAATGCCAATGATCCATGGATTGATCGAGACAAAGATCCTCTCCATGATCCGACGCGTGGACAATGCACCAAGAGTTGAGAAGTTTGTGTCCAAGCCCCGACCAAGTCAAAGCCGAAGGTAGAGGTGGTATCCTCCTCAATATTAAATGTCGATCCATGTGCTGTTCCCAAAAGTGGTGACCATGCCAACTAACATGGAGGAGACCAAACCAAAGGAGCTGAGTGTTTGACAAGATGAGAAGCCAAAGGGCAAAAAACCTCAGAAGAATCGGAAGCACTCTAAGAAGCCAACGAACGCCCTCGGGTCGAGAGCACCGAGGACATCGCTCGAATGGGTGGGGGAGAATGTCACAGTCACGAGGTTTTCTGGCACCAAGGACTGTGCACCATCAAAAAATGCTCGTCCAAACCCTAATGGAGTTTTCAAAACATTCTCAAGGATGGGCAATATGGAAATTGTGCCATGTTCTAGAGAGTTCTCATATAAATGCCGGTGGTTGGTAGACAGAAAGGTACGATCTTGACCACCCATTCAAGAGTCGATCAATAGATGTAATCTATCGAGTCCTTGTATAAGTGGGGGGTTCTCCTCATTTCGATCATCCAAACAATAAAAGTAATCTCCATTCTCTCCAAGAGCTTCTCTCTCTAAATTTTCTCTCTACAATCCGGCTGAGCGATCGAGAAAAGGCTTGGCTTAAGCACTCTAACAATCCAAGGAAGCCTACGTTGCCACATGGGTCGTTCCCAAACTATCGACTTGTGACATATGCGCCTGTAATCTCCAAGTCAAGATATTTTCACACATTTAATCATATGAGTAATTCGATAGATCGATTTACAAATCGGATACGAGTTATTAATCAGACAATATATTAGTGTGATAAATTATGTACATGAGATCACATATATGTTATAGCTCATGTTTATGCTTCAATAGAATAGATTGTTATTACATTTATTTAATTGACTTCTGCATCTGCATCCACAATGCTACTTTTTGGGACGAAATTAGGAGCAAAAAGTATTTCGTGCGACAGCTGCATCACAACAAGTCAATCAAATATGAGTGATTTAAGCACTATATAGGACGATAAGCGGTGCGATTGATTTGTCACTTCATGTCCGTCATGTGAACGAGATATAATATGCTTTTTTCCTTTTGGATGAAGTGAGTGCATCAGAGTCATAAACTATTTGGAAGCACGACCGAGTCTTAAATATTTTAGTTAATTCAACCAAGTCCTAAATTTGCTTAAGAAAGTGCATTGAAATCCTTCCAAATGTCATATCTCCGATTTTTACTATGTGACAATCTCCATGGCTAATGTGCAAGTAATATTAGAATGTCATATTGGCAACTTTTATAGGACTTATTTGCAATTTTTTTAGAGTGTAAAGAACTCTATTGCACTCCACACATTAGACTCGAGACTTTCGGTAATCCTTTCCTTGGATTTAAACGATTCCACATGAAACCCACCTAATCCTAGTGTCTTAGATTTAGGAAGCCAGCAACTAACATTTGTATTGATTTAGATTTGCATTATTTAGATGATCATACAATACATAGGTGGAATGGACCACGGATATTGGGGACAAGTTGCTAACCTGCTACATGGATGAAAAATACTCAGTAGGGGTGTGCAAAGGAATCGAGAACCGCCCGAAACCGGACCAGATCAGCTCGGAACCGGCGGTTCCCATGGGGATGGTCTGGTTCACGGTTCCAATTTACTAGAACCAGTGAGTACTGGTTCGGTTTTCGGTTCTAGGCATGGAACTGCCCACCCACCTACCCGAACCGTACCAGTAATGTATTTTTAAGAAAAATTTCCAGCCAAAAATAAAATTAAGAAAAATTAAAACCTTAAAATCCATAATATGAAGCTCAATGAGTACTCCTCTTGTCTCACTCTCACCTTGTCCGAGTCATTTCTCTATCTCTCACTTATGATCTCGACTCTCAAGTTCAACTCCCATCGACTCATAGCCTTGACTCTCAACTCCCATCAACTCATGGCCATGCCTCTGGCCATTCATTACTTTCCTCTCTCGCTCTTGGTTAATTCTATTTGCGTGAAACTTGGTGGGATTGGTTCCATGGATCCATCTGGGAACCGGATGGTCTAATTTTTTAGACCGAGTCCTTATAGGGCAGTTCTTGGTTCCATGGTGGGAATCGCTCACCTGGACCATGCTCACCCCTATACACAGAAAGATGCTGCCTTTTTGGTCTTCTCAAGTAACAGTGGGGCTAAGTACAGCGCAAGTACTATAACTTTTGTACGAAGGACACTTAAGTACCGTAACTTTTTCTCGCTTGAATGCCATAACTTCCAAAAAAAAGATCACTTAAGTGCTACTTACGAGCTGGTTATGAAGGCCCAAAACCCTGGCTTTTCCTGCCGAACGGTGACCTTCCGGGCAAGGCGAGCACCACTAGCTTGAAGAAGGGGTGTCGGTGAATCATTCCATGGCCTTTATTCGTCTCGAAATTTTCATTTTAGCCTTTATTGACGAAGGCAAAAATGCTTCGTAGTCACACAATTTATCGAACCGATTTGTGTGACTACAAAATATTTTTACCTTCGTTAATGGAGGCTAAAACGAAAATTTCGAGACGAACGGAGGCCATGGAATGATTCACTGACACCCCTTTTTCAAGCTAGTGGTGCTCGTTTCGCCGGGAAGGTCACTGTTCGACCGGAAAAGCCGCGGTTTAAGGCCCTTACGACTAGCTTGTTAGAGGGGTTGGTCGAGAGGGCCCGAAACCGCGGCTTTTTCAGCCAAATGGTGATCTTCCCGGTGAGGCAAGCACCACCGGCTTGAAGAGGGGGTGTCGGTGAATCATTCCATGGCCTCCGTTCGTCTCGAAATTTCCGTTTTAGCCTCCGTTGATGAAGGTAAAAATGCTTCATAGTCACACAAATCGGCTCGATAAATGTGTGACTACGAAGCATTTTTACCTCGTCAACGGAGGCTAAAACGGAAATTTCGAGATGAACGGAGGCCATGGAAGAAGAAAGTATAGCCTATCATTATTCTCTCTCCCTCTCCCCCTCAAACCCCTCTCGGTAGACCTCTCTCTCTCTCTCTCTCTCTCTCTCTCTCTCTCTCTCTCTCTCTCTCTCTCTCTCTCTCTCTCTCAACTTTCATTTTCTCAAATCCTCTCATCCCTGACTCTCTCTTGGCCAGCTTCTCTAGCCCTCTCATCTTCACTCTCTTTCATTTTTCTTCACTCGAAGATCTCGGTTAGCAGCTTGAGGAAGAAGAAAGTCGGTTCTAGCTAGCCTAAGGCAAGGAGAAATGGCTTGGTTCTACTCCTATTGATCCCCTACACGCTTGGTTTTTAATTGTTGTGCCGTGGATGAGTTGTTCTTTGTTGCACGTGTGATTCTTGGCCTTGAATGTGGTTGCATGTGAGTTTCTAAGCTTTGGATGGTCTTGCATGTGAGTTTATAGTGCCTAGATGAAGTTGCATGTAAGGATTGTGGGTGTAGGTTGTTGAATCAAGCTAGAAATGGATGTTGCAAGTAGGCTTGGACTTCTGGTTTTGGGTTTTCTTGGACAAGAATTGATGGGTTTCAATTTGGAGTTGTTCTCTTGAATTTTGGCTTTGGTTTCCAAAATCGAAACTGCTTTACCTTTATCGTTTTCCATTTTCATAAAGCTTCTTTTGAGCCGAATTTGGGGAAACTTTCTGCATTAAAGTTGTACAACATATCTTGGTCTAAAACATACTTTAATTTCGGATTTTTCTGAGTTAAAATGGTTTACATGATGGCCTAAACAATTACCGTATTTTATTGGTTCAGTACGTAAAATCAATGACCTTTGTATCTTCTTGATTTTTTATAAAATTTTCTAGATTTAATTTAGACATACTTCCTCACAAAAGTCTCAAAGAACTTCCATATCTATAACATGAAAAATCTCGAAGTGTTTTGATATGATTTGAATAGTGGAATGGGTATTTCTTGAGGTTCATTCATTCCATTCCAGTGGGCCAATTTTGGCCTGACTGACTCATTGCCGTGTATGTAAAATGATTTGGGTTTTATACTCTTACATGAAATTTTTCATGTAAGGTCTTTTCTATGACATATTCAAATTTCATAATTTTTCAAAGTCATTTACTATGTTATTGGTCTTGATTCTTATTGTTGTTCAAAACTTTTCCATTTTACCCTTTGATAAAAACTCACGATTTTCTACTTGAAAATGATTGAACTACAATTATGTGTCCATTGGAAATAGAACCCACATCCATTAGGCTTTCCAATGAGGTATGATTGGCCTTCATGCGATATTGAATGATGGTGCAAATTGGGTTACCTTTGTGGTAGCAAATTCTAGTTGTGAATAGCTTGGGTGTGTTGATGAGAAATCTAATTGTTCGTTGAGACATGATATAATTTCATATGAAAAGTGTACTGAATGAAATGAGTTACATGGTCTATGAATGCCATGTCATTGCATATGTGTGATATGTTTGAAATATGTGTGAAAGAAAGATGTTATGTGATGCCCAAGCCAGCAAACCTTGGAAGTCCGGTTAGTAACCCGGAAGTAAATACCTCAATGATGCCAAGTAGGGTGCCAAGATGTGACATTTTGAAATTTGACTCATTTTCGGGATTTATGAAATGATAATATCATCGATGCACTTTCAGTTAATTCTCGCTCTGAATTGAACAATCATAAAAATACTAACCATTGGGGAATAGCTAGCTAGGAAATGAGCACACATGGCCTAAGAACTCGAACCTGGATTGACACTTCGACCATAAGGATTAATGAGAGAATATTTTGGATCATTATAGACCGATCCAAGAATGGTTATAGAACGATTTGACAATGTTATACAATTGGATCACGGGTGATTCCATTTAACCATTGTATGCATTCTAAACGTTCCGAAACCAATTTCTAGCGATTGTGTCATTCAAAACTAGTGATTGACCATTGTAATTTAATGACAACCGAGATCACCACAGCTCGAGCAAACTTAAACGTGGTTTGATATTGAATCAACCACGGGTCAAATGTGCGTAACCCCTAAAAGCCATCCGTTAGTTTGAGATACATGAAAGTGGCGTTTCATCGATTTTGACCATGCAATGGAATCCGAACTTGGGTATCAAACTTTCGAGAATATGAAAACTATTATATCGGACATCGCCGTATTAAGCTCAATTGATTATCGGTTTGCTCAGAAATTCTCAAAAAAAGTGAAATTTGGCTTGGAAATTAGAAAAGACGATTTTACCCCTAAGTGTTTTAGAGTTTCTTTTTTGAGTGGAAGGGCATAATGGTTTTTGTACCCCTTGTGGCCTAAATTCCCGTTTTGGACAGAATTACCCTTGCTTTATTGGTTATTTACTTAATGCCCTTCTAGAAACCTTTTTGCTAGATTTAATCTCGGCCTTTGGATGGAATTTGAAAAGCAAGACTTGATCATAACCTTTAGCTCTTTGCTTGGGCATCAAGAACACATCTCAATCCTTGATCTTGATTGAAGTTTCAGTCCTCTTTCTCTCTCTCTCCTCACTTTCTTTCTTGCTCTCTCTCTCTAAACCAATAACACTTTTTTTCTCTCTCATTCTCTCTCACCTTGGCCGAAACACACCACCACCCACCACCACCCTCATGCCACCACCCTTGAGCCACCGTGGACTGCTGTGAGTTTCCCCCAAGCCACCGTTCATGCCCGAATCAGCCGCCGTTCGTCGGATCGCCATTTGGCCGTTGCCTTTCGCCGAAAGTTTCGGATCTGGCCGTGACTTGTTGCTGCTATTTGGGCTTGGGTTCTAGCTTAGATTAGCGGTCAGTAACTCCCTAAATTTTGATCAGGTTGATAAGTTACTAATTGATAGGGTTTAGGGGTTGTTTAGTAGATTTATGGGTTAATTTGGGGGTTATTGAATGTGCTGATTTAAAAACTTTGCTGGTGGCTGAATTTGATGATCGTGTGACTAATTTTGATGTTAAGATAGGTTGACCGTGTGGCTTGAACTTGATCATGAGTTTAATGTTGCTAGTTGTACTTAATTTGATTAATTGTGTTAATTAGTGATTGATTTAATTAAATTCATGGGTTAATCTTGTGGTAGTAATAATCATGTGGTGATGGCTAATTTGGATGAGTTAGACATTGATCATGTGGCTCACATTGGTTCTTGATATGTTAATGTTAATCTTATGGCTTAAAAGGCTTGATTATGTGCTAATTTCGATCGTGTAGTTTAAATTAATTGAGTATGTGATAAAGTTTGATCACATGGGTGATTAGTTGACTTTGGCTTGATCGCGTGGCTTGAATGATGATCATGTGGTTGAAATTGATGTTTCATGGTTGATCTTACACTGGATGAATGATCGTGTGGTTAATTATGGTTATTATTGACTTAGCATGGCAAATTGAGATCATATATTGATATTTGCTATGAAAATGAGTGCAATTCATGACATGTTCGTTCATAGAAAAATGCACGTCATAAACACTTTGCATTGGCTAATTAATAAAGATGAAAATTGGCAATGAGTGATTGTTTGCGTGCATGGCCATGATAAGCTGTCTCGATATTCCATGCAATGTACCAGTAAGGCTTCCAGTATAATCCACCCTCAACCCAAACTGTGCTAGAATATTTGATAAAAGCTCGGTTGCCACCTAAAGGATACTCCACCTCTTGATTATCCACATGTCTAGGGATTTCAAAACGAGGAGGCGCGTCTCCTGGGTTCATGGTTGGGGGTCTGAAATGGTGGTTATACAATCATGAGATGAATCTCAATAAGTGTACAACCCCAAACCTCACATAGGCTCTCATGTACCGTCAGACTAAACACGTATGACCCAACAACCATTCACACTAACAATCACATGCGATCCTACCTGGGATCCATCATGCACATCCCTGCATGTCAAATAATAATACGGCCAATCTATTCGTGTCCACACTCATTCAGCACCACATCATGCGAGGCAAACAACACTTGCACACCAACTCATGCCATACATCAGCTTTCACAATTTTCACACGTCAAGTCAAATCCAGCTCATTCCCAACTTTCCATCACTACTGCACCCGCGTAAAATGCATCAAGCTAACGGTTTTCTGACCTCGTTAGGTATCATCACCTTGTCGAGCCGGGCATCGTCACCTCGTCAGGGACGGCATCGTCCCGTGTAACACGCCTCATGACGGAACCTACCTCGCGTAAACGAACACGCCTCAGGGTACCACTTTTCCAATCATTCCAATCCTCTTGTACCATCGTACTACACGTACCACACGATCACACATAACACACGGCCATACCATCTCACATCATACATACACTTCGCAAATGTACATCCACACCACACGAGTACACCACACGGCCACATCGCCAAACTTTCACAACCACACCCATGGCATACGACCCCACTACATTCAGCCAAAACACATTCCCAAGCCTGCCAACAACCACAAGTCACACAATCACAGGTACGAGTTCATTCAAGCCATAAATTTAACAATCGACGTACAATTCAGTCAAGAATCAATCCACTTCACCATAGCTTATCCGGGCCTACTATATCACACATTTTCAGTCCCCAAATTAGTCCACAACAACCAAACCTCCAGCCCCTATCTAAGTCCTAAAAATGTCACATAAACTATCTAAACCGAGTCCTAAACGTGTCCAATAATACCCGAGGTCGCACTTTTCCGTCCATTCAAATTTCGTCTCCTTTTTAAGTAGCCTTGTCAGTGGAGTGGCTATTGCTGAGAATCCTTCCACGAATCAGCGATAGTAACCTACCAGACCTAAAAAGCTTCGAACCTCAGTAACTATCGTCGGTCTTGGCCAATCTATCACTACTTTAATTTTCGCCGGATCTATGGAGATTCCTTCTCTGGAGATTACGTGTCCAAGAAACGCCACTCGATTAAGCTAAAACTCGTGCTTGCTAAACTTAGCATATAGTGCATGTTCTCTTAACGTTCGTAGGACCTTTTCCAAGTGTACTTTATGTTCCTCGGGGTTCTTTGAATACACTAAGATATCATCTATGAAAAAAATGACGAACTGATCCAATAATTCTTTGAATACCCTATTCATTAAATCCATGAAAGCGGCAGGGGCATTAGTTAGCTCAAACGGTATTACCGTGAACTCGTAGTATCCATATCTCGTCCTGAATGCCATCTTTGGGATATACTCCTTTTTTATTCTCAATTGATGATATCCCGTCCTTAGGTCAATTTTAGAAAAATATTGAGGCTCCTTGTAATTGATCAAACAGATCATCAATCCTTGGAAGAGGATATTTATTCTTAATTGTCACCTAGTTCAACTGGCGGTAATCAATACACAGTCTTAACGACCCATCCTTCTTCCTTACGAACAAAAGTGGCGCTCCCCATAGAGACGCACTCGGTCGAATAAAGCCCTTATCCAATAGTTTCTGCATCTGAACCTTTAATTCTTTCAATTCCGACAACGACATCCTACAAGGTGGCTTCGAGATTGGCTCGATTTCAGGGGCCAACTCGATAATAAACTCTACTTCTCTTTCTGGTGACAATCCCGGTAATTCCTGAGGAAAAACATCGAGAAAGTTGCACACCACTGCTATATCCTCTAGTCGTACTTCTTCTGCCGTTAAATCCACCACACTTGCTAGGCAACCTTGACACCCCTCATCCAACAATTTGGTTACTTCTACTGATGAAACCCAAGGGATCGAGGTTCCTCCTCGACTCCCTACAAACTCAAATCTAGGGTGTCCAGTCGAACTAAACTGGATCACCCTCCTACTGCAATCCATCACAGCATTCTGTCTAACTGACCAATCCATGCCCACAATCACGTCAAAATCATACATGGTTAACACAACCAACTCTATCATGCTTTCTACACCACCAAGTACTATTTTATTGTCTAGGCATCCTAATGATATGCATATCTTATCCATCAATGGTGTAGTCACACACAATTGCACTATAATAAAACGGGTTTCAATCCAGCCAATTCAACAAATTGAGCAGACACAAACGAGTATGACGCCATCGGATCAAATAAAGCATATGCAACATAATTACACAGAGAAACCATACCTGTGATAACGCCTGGCGCATTCTCGACTTCCTTTCGCGCCATGGCGTACACACGTCCTTGTGCTGGCGGCCTGTTCTGACTAGCCGGTGGGGCTACACTAGTCAGATTCCCAATCCAAGGTGACTGCAATTGTGGAGATGATCGACCCTTCTGATTCGGGCAATTCCTAATGTGATGTCCTATTCTACCACACCCAAAGCATGCCCCAGTTACACTTAGGTAGGGACCACTCCCATGACGTCTTCCACAAAACCTACAAACCGAATTAGATTGATGCAATGATTTTCCAATATTCCTCCTTGTCGGAGGAACAAAACGTCGGTTTCTCATCATCAGCCTTTTCCCTTGCTGACGATTGTCCCTGGCTGAGGTATATCGTGACCCAGACGTGGTGGCTCTATCCATCATATCCTGTTCAATAGCCTAAGCCATCTCATATAATTCTTCATAAGTTCTCAAATTCACCAGTATCATTTAACTGCAAATGTCAGCCCTCAATTCATCTCGAAACCTTCACGCCTTGTCCTCAGGATGGTCTACCACTCTCGGCGCAAACTTAGACAGCCGGGCAAATTCTGCCTCATACTGATCGATAGTCATCTGGTTCTGTTGCAGTCTAAGAAAGGCCGTCATCTTTCTTTCTCGAGCACTTACAGAGAAATACTTCTCATTAAAAGCATGAACGAAGGCCGTCCAATTCTGATCCACGCCCGCAGGAAACACTTGACCCTGTGTAGCTTTCCACCAATCATTCGCATTACCCTGAAGCTGGTACATTACCAGCGTCACCTTCTCTGCTTCAGTACACCCCAATAAAGCGACAAGCTTTTTCTAACTCCTCGACCCATTTTGAAGGAGCCTCTGGGTCTCCTACTCCTTCAAACTTCGATGGTTTCAACTTCAAAAATTGCTCTACCAACTGATGCATCTGTCAATTCCCATTTCCGTTACCCGCATTCTCATTAACTAAAGCAGCTGCGACCTCTGCAGCTTAAGCGGTCGTATTAGCTTGCTCTTGAGCTTGCCTATCCATCAAATTTCCAATTCCTTCTAACACCCTGAGAAATCCTTCCATACGCAGATCTTCCGCGATCGGAATCTGAGAGCTTGACGAGCCTCCCACTCCTGCACCTCTCCTACTCATTCTCACGGGCTCACGCTACCCTCCTACCTGCTATAATTCCATACAGGAATTAGAGACCTAGGCCACTATACTAGTCTAAGCCCTAGGCACAAAACTCAACAAACAACACTCCACAACCAACAACCAACAATCAAATCATTCAAGTAACATCCAACCAACATCACCAAGCAACCAATAGGGTTCTCGTACTCACCTCAAGTCCTGTCGCACCTTCGTCTCAATCAACATTGTAACCACAATAAACCACTCAACAACTATAGGCGCGTACTCACAGGACATGCATAATCTACATAAACATGCAGCCTACGAAGGACTTCCTAATTGATTACCCCGAAGTCATCGCTCCGTATCACTCCAGATCTCGACCTTACCGGTATCGAGCTAACCTTGCTCTGATACCAAATCGAACGGGGATGTCACGTCCCGAACCCATCAAGATTGCGACATCCCTTTTTAGTCGAATTAATGAGACGTCTCAGGAAAAACATCGCCGACCCGAACGATCAGAAGCACATACGGAAACGAATATAAAAACACCCGTACTATTAAAGATGACGACGGGGTAGAGCAATGAGACATTTAACGAACTAACAACATTCATTTTTATACACTACTATCAAACCGAGCATACAAACCACATTACATACAAACTTAGCAAGACGAGCATCCAAAACGCCACCGATACAACAAAAATGATCGGCTGGTTAGGTTAACTTAGCTTCGTTATAGGTCGACCTATTTATCAAAAAATGACCGATCAGACTTACTCTATACAACCCCTAAAATACCCTGGCAAAACCTAAGGGTCACCCTCCTCCATTTCTTCCGCTAAATCCTCTGGCTCGTACTTCGGAAGATCACGTAGATCACAATACGGAGGGATCGCCTGCAATAGTTGCACAGCCAGCGGCTCCACTGAGGGTATTATGGACGGCTCCTCTAGATCAATGATCTCACCATTAGGAGGGATGATCACCATAGGATCCTACTCACCAACATTATAAAAGGGAATATCGAAGCTCCTCAACGGGCCTATCTCTTCTAAACCATCCTAAAAGGTCCATGCAATGTACCAGTAAGGCTTCCAATATAATCCACCCTCGTCAACCCAAATCGTGCTCAAATATCTGACAAAAGCTCGGTCGCCACCTAAAGGGTACTCCACCTCTTGATTATCCACATGTCTAGAGATTCCAAAATGAGGAGGCGGGTCTCCTGGGTCTAAAATGGTGGTTATACAACCATGAGACGAATCTCAATAAGTGTACAACCCCAAACCTCACATAGGCTCTCACGTACCGCCAGACGAAACACGCATGACCCAACAACCATTCACACTAATAATCACATGCGATCCTACCTGGGATCCATCATGCATATCCCTGCATGTCAAATAATGATACGACCAATCTATTCGTGTCCACACTCATTCAGCACCACATCATGTGAGGCAAACAATACTTGCACACATCATTTCTAGGGTTAATCAAGTGTGGGGAATTCAATTTTGGCATCAATTTTGCCTAATCAGGTCATTAGGACATCAAATTAAACAAAACCCTAATAACCCAAATATAAAAATGAGAAAATCTAGGATACAATTATAATAAAAGTTGGGGCAAATTATATATTTGGGTTCGAAATATGATGGGGAATTCAATTTTGGGGTTAAATTTAGAAAATTGGGTCAAAATTAGATCGAATTTGGGAATTTGGACCAACCCGGGTCCGTCGGGTCGGTCGGGTCAACCCGACCCGACCCGGGTAGATCATCTTCTTCACCCGATTTAGCCAACACGTGCACAAAACTAAGAAAGCCATTCCAAACCCGAGACTTCACCGATCATTTCTAGCCAATTTTGGCACGTTTTAATCGATTATGCCAGCTGGAAAATGTCCAGCTGACACCAGTTAATCGATCCCAACCGATCGGTAATCGGTTCTAACCGAATTTGGGCGGGAATCAATCAACAAAAAACGAAGAAAAACTAACTCGAGAAGGAGAGAACGTGTTCGATGAAATTCCAGAGAGAGAGAGGAGAGAGAAATAGAGAGAAAAAGCTTGAAATCTAGAGAGAGAGGAGTAAAGATTCCCCAGGTCGAGTGATCGGCGTCGGTTGATTGAACGGCCCTGGCAAATCGACCATCTAAGGATGATCTCCTCCTCGGGTGAACCAAAAGAAGGCTAATCGGGAACGCCTAAAAACAAGCTCCATCCGACCGATCCAGACCTGTTCCAGCGAAACCAAGACCACCAGGGTGAAGACCAAGTGTCAAGGAACAACCCTTGGGGCGCAAATCACTTCGACAATTTCATTTGGTCACCGAACGAAGTAGGTAAACATCGCTCGTGATCATTTTTTTTCAGATTTCCAGAAAACCATTTTTACCTTAAAATGCATATTCGTGCTATTTTCTTGGAGATTTTGATTTTCTTGAAGTTCATAATACATTTCTGCGCATGTTTTTGTTGTTTGCTTGCATTTTGTGTCATTGAATCAACAAAACCGAACCGGTGATCATTGGTTGAATCTCGCTGAAGCATTTTCCACTTGCCGGAGCATCACCGATGGCCTATGGTTGAGCAAGTTAGTGTCTTTAATTCCTTGTGAATGTTTGAATGACGAATGAATGCTAGAAATGGCTAGGACGTTCTGTGTGATGGTTTGAAATCTAAAAATGCTAGGTTAGAGCAGTGTTAGGCTGGTTTTTCTAACCGGTGTTTTGTCGGTCGGCGAAGGTCTGGCGACGTTTTGGTTGGACTAAATTGCTACTAGAACATGTGAACTTGATAATGGTGTAATTAGAATGGAGAGATAGTTGCCGGAAGGTTGCCGGTCGTGAGCTCAAAGTCGCGGCCTCGGTGTTTGTAAAAATGCCTAAATGAAAAAATAGCAAAACGGTGCCGTTTTAGGCACGCGCTCGCCGGAAGGGACGATCGGCGATCGGCGCCGGTGACACCCGATTCGCCCAAGTCGAACCGAGTCAAACCGGGCCAGTCCGGCTCGTTTCCCTGGCGGAAAAATTCAAAATAAAAAATTCAGAAAAAAACAGAAAATTTAAAAAAATTCCAAAAAGCAAATAAAAAATCAGAAAATTCATAAAAATTCAAAAAAATTAAGAAAATTCATAAAAAATCCAAAAAAATTCAGAAAATACAAATAAAAAATGTAAAAAAAATTGAAAATCAATAAAAATTAAAAAAAATTGGAAAATTCATAAAAATTTTCTGAAAACCATAAAAAAATTAATTCTCGATTTAAAAATTTTTTTCGAAAAAAAATAAAAAATTTTGAAAATCCACAGGATGGTTCAAAATCATTGTAGCTAACCACAAAAAGCAAAATTTGAATTTTTAGAAGTGCCTAAGTGGCTTTTTTAGAAAATCTCAAATTCAGGGGTTGTAACCCCTAAAAAACCCTAAAACCTTAAAAATGTGTAAATCATAAAATGAACAAGCTATTAGAGCTTCATTAGAGTTTAAGTATTTTGATTGATTTTCATTTTAGGGACCACTTAGGATTGATTGATTTGATTGACTTTGATTGTTCATTTAATGCTTGTTTGGTCTTTTCTACGATTAGAACGGACAGGATTAGTGGGTAAGCCTCGGAAATTCGCATGACACGTTAGACATCATATTGTTCTTAAGTACCGAAAGGGTGTTAGGGATCTTAATTTGGGATCAATAACGTAACTAAGTCCCCGTACTTAGAATCTCTGGTTCGTAGAATCGTGGTATTTCTCCTATACCTCGATTAGATTTCTAGTTTACATGCTAATAATAACTAGTGGCGACTCCAAAATGACAAATTTAGAAATCATCTTCCACTGTCACTTGAGGTATGGTCTGGGAGAAACCCTTATACGAAAATACCTCATTAGCGCGCAAATCCCGAAAACCCTCAAAAGCGCGGCGCGATAGGCTTGGTGACTCCAATGGGGACAATGAACCTTTTCTAAGTGGACTTAGGTCTAGATAGAACGATATGCTTGTGTTTTGTGCTTGCAAGGATCCCAGGTATGTCTCGCTAATGATAGTGTTAAATGGTTTTACAGGCGGGTGGTATAAGGGGGTGTTGTTTTTGCTAACCTTTGTTTTGCAGGATAGTGTTGGAATTGAATGTGTTTGAATAAATTTTAGAAGTGTTTGGTCATTAATTGTTATGCATGTCTTTAAATTGCTTTTGCACTACACCATTAGCACACATTGCCCATTGTCCAACTCCTGCTACATTTAGGATTACCCTTAGGAGGCATGTGTTTGGGCGAAACTATGGGCTGATTGCTCATGGGATCGTTTAAATACAATACCGATCACTGAAGTGGAATAATATTCCATAACTTTAGGCTGATTGCCTATTGGAATGGAATCCCCTATCCATTAAAGTGATGACCTTGAGCCTTTAGTATATCCTACCTTTTTAGGTGTCAAAACTTCACTAGTTGTATTCGTTTATCTTTGTGGTTGGTATACCTAAAACCAAACCAAAATATCATGGTAAGCAAGTATCGTTCCATTCCATTCTTTTATAATTATGCATGATAGTTGACACATTCTTAAAAATGCCTAAATGACATTCAATGCTTGATCTAAATGCCCTTTCATTTTAGAATGCATGATTAGGGCGTTATACTCCATTTGACCATTCTTTCATTTTTAGAGGAAATGTATAGGTCCATGACGGATTTCTCATGTAATTCAAATGCTTATTTCAATGTGTTTGAAGTTGCAAACCATAGTTTAGGACTGTATGGTCTAAATAGAGTATGACATAATAGGCATTTACATCACACATTAAATTTATCCATAATCTCAACTATATGCTCTTTTAAGGTTTAAACGGATTCAAAATGATATTTGCATTTCTTTTGAGGCATGCAAATGTACTTTACCTCCTTTTCACCTCAAAAGAACATATGATTGAAATGGGGGCATTAAAATTGATTCGCAATCCATGGTGATTATTGACAAATCTTTTTGCATGATTAGGCTCAATGGGAAAACTAGACATCCAAGTAATTTGCATTCCTCGAAAGGAACTTGTTGCTTGGTGGAAAGGCATGTCCAAGGACAATCAAACTTATGTCCAAGAAAGGCTTGGATACCTTCTCGAGCTTATGCATGTGGAACATCAAGTCAGCTTAGTCCAAGCTTTGGCACATTTTTGGGAGGTTTTCACCGCCACATTTCATCTTGGAGAACATGAATTGGTACCAACATTAGAAGAATATCAAGCCACCATTGGAATTAATTCTAAACCTAGGGTTGTAGAGCCACCCATTGGACTTAATCCTGTAAGCCTTTTAGCTAAATTCCTTAACCTCAAAACTTCCAAAATAGAAAAGCTAATCAAATCAAACATGGGTAGATTTCCATTATCCTTTCTAGTGGACAACTTTTCAAAACTTCCTAGAGAAATAGGAAACACTTCAGCCCAGATATTCATTCTAGCTTTTTTCGATTTTGTTCTATTCCCTGTGTCTAGAACGGGATTAGACCCTTTAGTAGCTGTGATTACAAGACAAGCATATCTTAAATGGGACTTCTCTAATATGCTCCTTGCCCAAACCGTCATTTTCTTAAACACATACCAAAATCATAGGTAGGGTATCTTTCAAGCTTCCACCGGTCTTTTGTCATTATGGTTCATCTCACACATTCGACCTTGGTATTGTTTTATGAATACTTGCGAAATTTGTTTGGTGATAAATCCAATTAAACGATACATTCGTATTCAAAGCAAATTACCTAAACAATCTTTCTTAGATTAGGCCAATTTCATTGGAACCTTAACTCCTGATCAAATCCAATGGCGGATCAATTGGCCAAAGATTAGCAAGGTGAAGATCACAAGCCGAGAGGGTAATGCGATACCATTGCTTGGTTTGAGTGAAGGAGCAGCTTATTGCCCTCTAAGGGTTATTAGATAATTTGGGATACTTCAGCAAGTACCACCGATATGAAATCCCGAAGAGTTCGCCTTTGACGTCCCAAGTGGAATTATACCTGAGGAGGAGAAGAATGTCCTTCAAGTCAAAATTCACAACATCATCCTATCTCTAGATAACCCACTCGAACAAATAATCGAGTGGCCAAAAAGCTTGGAAGAAGACATGAAGATTTGCATGGCCTCTAAAGAATACATCAAATGGATAGAAAATAAGGTAACGCATGATAACCATTCTAGTTCTGTCCAGAATTGGTTTTTTATTCCCAGAATCAATTTTTGACCAGAAACCCGTTTGTTAACGCAATTTCATTTTTCTATTTATGGGACAAGTTTTTGTTCCAGAACCGGTTCTGAACCAGAAATCAGAACCAAAAAAAAGTTGATTTTTCATTTCTTGAACAAAAGTCAAAATCATTTCTGAGGAACTCGATCTCTTCAAAAAACATCTGTCTCTCGTCTCCTCTCATCTCTCTAATCTGGAAACCCGTCTCTCTCTGTCACCGTTGAGAGGAAACCAGGGCCGCTCACTCGCTTACTGCTGCTCCATGTAAGCTTCGATCCTACGCTGGATCTCCTCTCATCTCTCTCTTTTCTGGATTTGAAAGTCGCCGTGATCGGGGGAGTCAACTTCGGCCTCACCATGGCTGCTGGTCGACTTCGTCGTCGCCCAGATCTGGGCGACAATGAGGTCGACCGCCAGACTTAGGCGAGGCCGCTCGGCCTCCCCCAGATCTGGGGGAGATTGAACGGCCTCACCACGGCTGCCGGTCGACCTCGCCGTCGCCCAGATCTGGGCGACGGCGAGGTTCACCGCCAGCATTTCACCATTTCCATGGAGGTTTCCCCCCTCCCCTTTTTTTTGTTCATTGAATTTCAAAATCCTTAATTTTTACGGAATATGTGCGTGCGAATGAGGTTGACGTCTCGAAAAGTCGTTGGCTTTTTTTCGTGGTGGGTTTTTGCTCGCGTGCAGGGCCTTCATATCTCCTGCAGGAAGAAAGATCGTGAAAGAGATAATCACCACCCCTACTCCCAGGAGTCTCGGCGTCCGTTGCTTTCCCTCGGTAAGTTTGGGGAAAATTTGGTTGTTTTTAGTGTTTGATTCGGAGGTTGATGCTGTCGTGATTGCTTTGTATGTGTCCCTTGTTTTTTCAGTTGATTGAATTGCTGTCATGGGATTTTAGAGTGTAACATGAGCTGTTGGGCATTTGCAAGTCAAGGCGATCGAAGCGAACTTTGTATGAAAAATTCGATATTTTAGAGTTATCTCTTCCTTCGACCATGACGAGGCTGCTCAGCCTCCCCCCGATCATGTTCAGCAGCAGAGGCAGTTTGGTGATAATCACAAACACTCATGGGAGCTTATTGTTTTGCTGCTTGCATGCATGAGGGCTATCTAACATGATATTGTATATATAGACACATAGGCCCTAATTGCGATTATTTAGTTGCAATTCTCTGGACTGTCTTGCCCCATGGATGGACCAGATGACAGTTGCAAATCCTAAATGCTGGTTTTCCTTTGAAATTTGGTGTGATTTTCAATAGTCAGTTTTGTTGTTTATCCCTTTTGTTGCAGTTGCTGCACTAGTAGTAACTTGTTGTCTATGCTTCGTCGTTTACAAGGACATCCAAGTCTTTTACCAATGGATTCCGTTTCACTTATCTTATATAAAATATAAACAAGAAGAAAAAGTTGGCTTTATGTGGAGAAGTTATTACTAGCTGCCATTGTAGAACTCTATTTGCCGCTGTAACTTTCATATGGTGCTGTTCTTATGGCATGTGAACCTTATTGAATTTCAAGAATGCTGAAATATGATTGATGACTAGTACTATGCCATTTTCTCTCTTATACTTTTTCTGCGATAGTGCAATTGTAGCTTCATACTATAATTAAGCACAACAGGGAAGAGGAAAAAAGCAAACTTCATTTCTTGATCAGATAAAAAAACTGATAACTTTGACCCTTTAATTTGGCTATTGCCTATATTTTCACCCAGAGAGATTTTACATGTATCTTCAGTATTTTAGAGAGCTATCTAGTTATTTAAGGGCGTGGTTAGATAGGCTTATATTTTTTACCATTTGCTTAATCTAAATCTTACGGTGGACACAATTTGACTTTATCTTGGCTCAAAGCTTGAAACTTTTGAAATATACAAATGCTGACACATACATTTATTTATAATTATTTATAATTTCTTTAAAATTTGTATAGTATTTACGTTTTTGCTTGAAAATAAAAAGTTGCTACTTACTTTTACAAAAACATAAACAAATAGGCCCTAAGTCTAAAGATCATTCTTTCCAGTGATTATTATTATTAATGAGCTATATACTTATCCCTTTTCATATACTATCTGCACGAACGCTTACTCTCGATCGTGCAGAATCACCCGTGATCCGATCGTACGTCGTTGGCAATACCAAATCCATCACCCTCCTTGGATCGGCCCACATTGACTCAAAATATTCCCTCGTCGTTCTTCGGAATCGGAGCTCGATTCATGATCGAGTTCTTGGATCCACATACCGTTTTTCCTAGTTAGTCATTCCCTAATGGTTAGTATCCCGAGAGTGATCAGTTCCGAACGAGACTTACTAAAACGAAATGATAAATACATATCTATTTCATTGATCCCGGAAGTGGGTCGAATTCAGAATATCACAGAAGTACCGAGAGACAATCCTAAGAAATTTTCTTGGTACGATGAGTCAAAGACTTGCGTCTATCACATGAGAGAAAAGGGACATGACGTGGATAGTTGTCCCATTCTAAAGTACAAGGTTCAACAGCTCATTGACAAGAAGGTATTAAACTTTCAACAGCCCAAGCCAAATATACATCATAATCCTCTTCCTGAGCACAATACAGCAAACATGATCAAGAATGAGGAAATAGTGATCGAGTTTGATGATGAAGATAAATATGAAGTCAAGATCAAAGCTTCTCGATTAGGAGATGCTCGCTTTTGTCAAGAAGCACTCTTAAAAGGCAAGATTATAGACAACTTGGGAGAAGACTCCGAAAAATATAACTTCCGAGTGAAATATACCGCACTGTCATGGGCGTTCAAAAATGAAGTAATTGTGCCTGATGGCCAGGGTGGTATGGATGATAAAACCAGTCCTAAGGAGAAAGCTCTACCTAAGAAAGAAGTGCTTTGAGATGAAATAGATCAAGATGAAAAGGAGAAAGAAAAAGTCCGTTAGGGTGAAAGGTGTTTTACCCAAAAAGCAGTTAGGGAAGGCGAAACTATAGACCTACTAGGTCAGACAGCGGTAAATATAATTATCGTGTCAAATATACCCTACCGCCATGGGCATTCAAAAATGAAGACATAGTACCGGATGGATGGGGCGGCATGGATGAGGTCCCGATCAGCCAATTAAATCTCGAAGAGAATGAAGATTAGGAAGAGAAAAAGAAGAAAAAGACTCACCAAGGTGATAGGCGATTTGTTCGAAAAGCATGAAGACAAAGTGAAGTTGTTGACTATCTAGGTTAAGACAGCGGTAAATACAATTATCGTGTCAAATATACACCTCCTTCATGGGTATTCAAAAACGAAACAATCACACCTGATGGTTGGGGTGGAATGGATGTTGACGAAGCCAATAGAAGCATGGTATCCATAATTACACCATTCTAATCAAGCTTGATGAGGTAGATAAATATAAGGAGGAGGAGGGTCTTGTCACACCAATCACTATTCAACTTCCCATTGATCAGTTAAGGATCGAAGAAGAAGAAACGCAGTCTGTGATCATCACTCTCCCTCTAAAAGAAAAGTTTGACACTAAGTGTGTACCTTGGGACTACTCTCCCAAAGAAGTCGATGCCATAACTCGATCGGGAAGATGCAATGCCCCGAAGGATAGTGAACACAAAAAGAAAGGAGTGATTGAAGAAGATGTCAAATAGTTACTTTCAGTCATGAAGACGAGTGAATTCGAGGTAATTGAACAGTTAAGAAAGATGCTGGCACAGATTTCTTTATTGGATCTCTTTAAGACTTCAGAAAGCCACAAAATGATGCTTATGAAGCTTCTCAATGAGGTGCACGTCCCGAAGACGATTAATGAGGTACAATTAGAATACTTTGTTGGCGCTATTCTTCTGAAGGATCAAATTTCCTTCTCTAATGAAGATTTCCCAATTGACGGGCGTTCCCACAATAAAGCCCTGTATATTACCGTCAAATGCCAAGGCAAAGAGGTGTCACGGGTGCTGATCGATAATGGTTCCATACTTAATTTGTGTACACTAAGCACACTGCATCGCTTGGGGAATAGTGAAGAACTCATCAAACCTTCTAAGGTAACTATGCGCTGGTTTAATGGAATGAAGAAAGACGTTATTGGCGATATCGAGCTTAAGGTAAACATAGGCCTGGTGCCTTTCCTAGTTGACTTCCAAGTGGTAGATATTCCAAGGACTTTCAACTTGTTACTCGAAAGATCTTGAATTCATATGGCTGGCGCCAGTCCTTCAAGTCTCCATCAGAAGGTCAAGTTTGTCATTAATGGCAAAATGATCACCGTACACGGTGAGACAGATTTCACCACTTACAAGGAGAGTGCAATACCGTATATCGAACCCAAAGTGAAAGAAGAACCAAGTTATCATTCTTTGAAAATGATCTCAATGGTGCAAATTCCTGCCGGTTACATCATAAAATCCCCGGAGTTCTCAACATCATCCATTATGTCTGGAAGAATGTTATGCCAGTATGGATTTACTCCCGGTAATGGTCTTGGATCAAAGTCTCAAGGAATCAAACAACCTATCACTCTTCTCTCTACAAGGATGTAGCACGGAATAGGTTATATTCCAAATAACTCTAAAGATCACCATGGAGGCCAAAGCCAAGGTCAAAAGAACCATGGAGGCTATAGAGGCCGAGGTGATTGCCTCATTAATCCATTTATATGGAAGGGTAAAGCTAAAAAGCTTCACTATCATCATATTCACATCAACAAAACTTTTCCTGGACCTTCCAAGTTACTTCAAGAAGAGGACTTACTGTCACACCCCGTACCCAACGAAGGCTGAACATCCGCGTATTGATCGACTTGAGGTGTGACGCTCCCAGGCTTATTGCGTCACCGACCCTAAACCCAAATCAGAGGAAATACACGCCACATGCGGAAACAACGTATATATATATATATACACCCGGACATAATAACAGACTCAACCATGAGCAGCAACAAATATATGAACATATGCACTCTTCTTTAAAACTTATACAAACTATTTATTTACAACAAAAAAGAATACATTAAAAAGGCCACTAAACAAAAAGGATCGGTGGCCTAGGGTTAGTCTAACCCCTAACACTGAAACCTGCTCTACGGCTCCCGGTTTGGATCGGATGGTGCTGCAGATTCCTCAGAAGAATCCTCCTCCGATAGTATTTCCTCGTCCGATCCAACCTCTGCTACTTCTCCTGCTGCTTCAGCATTCTCTCCTACCACTTCCAAATTCTGTTCTTCGTCTTCCTCCTCGATCACATCATCAGCTATAACTTGCTCATCTCCTTGCACCTCGTCCATAGCTATCGGTCCGTCCACAGTATCACCCACGCTACTCACGCTAAGAGAGGCTGGAGGATCAGAAACTTCTCCACTCACCATTTGGGGAATCATGACGCCATTTATATCTATCGGAACATCAAAAGTTCTGATCGGGGGTCCAGTTACACCATCGGTTCCCCTATAACACCAAGCTACATACTCATGGGTTTGGTTATATTGCTCTCCCACGTCTACCAGCACAACCGAGTGATATCTAACGTACGCTGACCCGTCTCCACATGGATGAACGCTAACATCTCTCTGAATCCGATGTGGATATCCAAAAAGAGGGGCCCTCCTCGGCATCCTATGTACGGGGGTCTGAAAATCGGTTTTACCACAACCGTGAGATAAACTCAGCAAGTAATAACCCTAATTCTAAACTAGGCTAAAGTGCACCTCCAGAGGGTAAATAAAACACATGAAACACTGAACCAGTAAATCAACCATTATAAAATTCATTAGGACACTCAGTCCAATTCTTCTACTCCAGCCCTGCAGGTTAGGCTCTCACATCGTTATAATTCACAAACAGAGCATCGACCCGGAGGCCATGACCCAATGGTCATCAATCATTCGACCCGAAGGCCCGACCCGAAGGCCCACAGTTGTATAAATCGACCCGAAGGCCATGACCCAATGATCATCACAATTAAATCGACCCGAAGGCCCGACCCGTCGGTCACAATTATATTCGACCCGTAGGCCTGACCCGTCGGTCACAATTATATTCGACCCGTAGGCCTGACCCATCGGTCACAATTATATCCGACCCGTAGGCCTGACCCGTCGGTCACAGTACATTCTTAAATCATATCAAAACCAACGTGGAATTTCACAATCAAAGGCCCATTTAATTCCCAATGGGCTTCAAACAAATTCAAGTCAATCTACATCAAAGGCCCAATTAATTTTCCAATGGGCTTCAAACCATTTCAATTTAATTCCAACGTCAAGGGCCCATTTAATTTCCCATTTGGGCCATCAGGACAAAATTCGGAGCCCATGAGGCCCACTCCAAATCAGCCATCATTTCCTCTCTAATTCACCATTAAACCACTATAATTAGTCCTAATTAGGTCCACTAATAATCCCTTGCACAAAACACACCCAATTAGGTCCTAATTAGCCTAATTACCCTAATCAAACCTCCTAATCTAGCACAATTAGACTAATTCAAGGATTAGGGATTTTACTCGCCTAATGTCGACGCGGGACGACGAGAGCGAGCGGCCGATTACCGACGAGCGGTACAATCGACGGCGGCGCTCCAAGGCAAGCCGGCGGCTCACGGCGGTCCGGCGAAGCTCACGGCCACCTCTCGGCCAAAACAGGGGAGCGCCGGTCTTATTGGTGGCTGGGGTGACGGAAGAGAGATGGCGGAGGCTAGGATGGTCGGAGGGGTGGCGCACGGCGGCGCGGCCAGGCGGGAACGAGCCCGGCGACGGCGACGGCGTCTTCTACGAACCGGCTGGAGCGGCTGCCACGGGCGGCGGGAGCGGGGGAAAATGGTGCGACGAGGCTGGGGGTGAGGCCTAGGGGTGGCACACGGTGGCTGGTGACCAGCAGCTCCGGCGAGGACCACTATTCCGGCGTGAACAGTGGCCGACGGTGCTGTTCGGTGAAGAAGAAATGAAGCAGCCGAGAGAAAGAGAGAGAAGCGGGAGGAGAGAGAGTGAGACGCGGGGAGTGAGTGAGCTGAGGAGAGAGAGAGGGTCAAAGATGGGCAAGAGAGGGGTGAGTGGAGGACACATGTCAAGATCCTAGCCTAAATGACCAAAATACCCTTAATCCAATGGCTAAAAATGCTTCAAAACCAATAATTCAAGGGCAAAATGGTCAATTGCCCCTAACCATGGTTAACCCACCCTAGTTAACCTTAACCAACCTTGGTTAATTTCCAAAATTGCCCCCAAAAATTCGAAATAAATAAAAATGACCTAGGGGCATTTTCGTCCTTTTTCCGTCCCGAACCGAAATTCCGATTTTCGCTCATACCGGTCCTAAATATTCATGTAAGACCTAATCCAGAGTCGGAATCGCGAAATTCGCTTTCTAAGCCCTCGAAAATCGTCTGCGAAGTTTCCGGGAATAAAATAATATTATTTTCCAATTTTTGTCGAAAATCCACTTTTTGTCCAAAACCACTCCAAATGAGCGTGGCTACCCCAAAATGACGTTGGCCGCGAAAAATAAACTCAAACGGCCTCCGAATTCGGCCTCGGTGTCTCCAGGGGCAAAATTGTCTTTTTTCTCACTTTCTGACAGATTTTCAGTTTTCAACCGTTTTAATCCCAAACATGAATGGCCAATCCAAATTGACGTCCGTCTTGCAAAAATAGTCGTAATTACCCTTGAAATTTTGATATCGAAGTCCGGGTCCAATATCGCGATCTAATTTACTCGATTTGTCGTTTTAGGGTCTCTCACTAACAGGCGGCTGTTTAGGCGTTACGCGTATCGACCTAAGATTGTCCAAATTGTGAGGGTCTCAATATCGAGAGAACGAGAGGAATTATCACTAGCACATGAGGTCACGATCGTTTGGATTAGAATCGGTTTTCCTTTGTCAGGCGCACTTTCGGTCATGCGAAATCACTCGCGATCCGATCGTGCGTTGCTGACAATATCAACCTGTCCTTTTCCTGAGATCGGCCTATAATGGTTCAAAATATTTCCTCAACGTTCATTGAAATCGGCGCCCTATCACGATTGGGTTCTCGGTCCACGTACCTGATCATATTTAGCCTTTCCCATTTGGTTAGTATCCCGTGATTGATCAATTCCGGGCGAGACTTACTAAAATTACACGAGAATCAATATACACTTTATTGGTCCCGATAACGGTTCAAAATTCAGGATGTTACAACTCTTCCCCCCTTACAAAAATTTCGTCCTCGAAATTTGCACTTCAAACCTGCTCTTCGAACAACTGGGGGTGTTGACGTCGCATAGCTTCCTCGCTTTCCCAAGTAGCGCCCTCTGTTCCGTGGTGCTCCCAAACTACTTTAACCATCGGGATTGTCTTATTCCGAAGCACTCGATCCTTTCTATCTTCGATTCTGACTGGTCTCTCCACGTACGACACCCTGTCGTCCACGTCTATTTCTTCGTATCTTAGAACGTGTGTCGGATCTGGTTCATACTTTCTCAACATCGACACGTGGAAGACATTATGTATCTGGGACAAATTTGGTGGCAGGGCCAGTCTGTATGCCATATCGCCAATCTTTTCCAAAACCTCAAACGGCCCAACAAATCTCGGACTCAACTTTCCTTTCTTGCCAAATCGGGATAATCCCTTCATAGGCGACACCTTGAGAAATACATGATCCCCAACTTGAAATTCCAGATGTCGTCGTCTCCGATCGGCATAACTTTTCTGTCGACTCTGTGCTGTCTTTAACCTCTCTCGAATGATCTCAACAGCTTCCACTGTTTGCTGTACCAACTCTGGGCCTGTAATGCTCCGTTCTCCCACTTCATCCCAGCACACGGGAGTCCTACACGCTCTGCCATACAAGGCCTCAAACGGGGCCATCTGAATACTCTGCTGATAACTGTTATTATATGCAAATTCTACCAGATGCAGCTGTTCTTCCCATTTACCTTGAAAATCCACTACATAAGCCCTCAACATATCCTCGAGAGTCTGGATAGTCCTTTCTGATTGTCCATTAGTCTGTGGATGATATGCTGTACTAAACTGTACCTTTGTCCCCAACGCCGTCTGTAAACTTTTCCAGAAATTCGCCGTAAACCTCGGATCGCGATCTGACGTAATCGTTACTGGTACTCCATGCAGCCTAACAATCTGTCTTACGTATAACTCTGCATACCTTTCCAACTCAAAATCCTTGCGCACTGCCAGGAAATGCGCCGACTTAGTCAGTCTGTCCACTATTACCCAGATTGAATCGTGCCCTCTCTGACTCCTTGGTAGTCCCGTTACAAAATCCATGGTGATGTGTTCCCATTTCCACTCGGGAATTTCCAACGGTCGTAGCAGTCCTCCAGGTTTACAATGTTGTGCCTTTACTTGTTGGCACGTCAAACACTTAGCCACATGTCTGGCCACATCCGTTTTCAATCCGTTCCACCAATAATGCTGCCGTAGATTCTGATACATTTTCGTACTGCCAGGGTGGATACTGTAATTGCTGCGATGAGCTTCTCTTAATATTTCTTCCTTAAGCTCAATATCATCCGGCACACACCATCGTCCTCTATACTTCAGGACTCCATCTTCTGATACTTGGAAGTCTGGCTTCCTTGCCGAGGCATCCATTCCCACAATTTTCTGAATTTCCTGATCCATGGACTGCAGAGCCTTAATCTTAGTTTGAATCTCCGGCTCGATCCTCAAAGTAGCCAGCAGATTCGACACATGGCTTAATTCCAATTTAAATTTCGAGTCTCGGAGCTTTTCCAATAACGTCCATTCCTTGATCATCAAGTGTGCCATGCTAGACTTGCGACTCAGTGCATCTGCCACTCTATTCGCTTTTCCAGGGTGATACAGGATGTCGCAATCATAATCCTTAAGAAGCTCCATCCATCTACGCTGTCTCATATTCAACTCTTTCTGCGAGAACAGGTATTTGAGGCTCTGATGATCCGTATAAATTTGAAACTTTTCCCCACATAAATAATGTCTCCAAATCTTGAGTGCAAACACAATGGCAGCTAACTCTAAATCATGCGTCGGATAGTTCACTTCATGAGGTCTCAACTGACGTGACGCATACGCAACTACTTTTCCATGTTGCATTAACACACAACCAAGTCCTTTGAACGAAGCATCGCTATAAACCTCAAATCCACCAGGTCCAGAGGGGATAGTCAAAACTGGAGCTGTCGTCAGTCTGTGCTTAAGTTCCTGAAAACTTCGTTCGCACTTATCGTCCCATTCAAACTTAGTTTCCTTTTTCAGTAATCGCGTCAAGGGCGTGGCTATCGACGAGAATCCTTCCACAAAACGTCGATAATAGCTAGCCAGTCCTAAGAAACTTCTGATCTCTGTCACTGACGTCGGCCTGGGCCACTTTAGCACTGCTTCAATCTTAGTCGGATCCACAGATATTCCTTCCCCCGACACGATATGTCCAAGGAATGCTACCTTGCTAAGCCAGAACTCACATTTGCTGAACTTCGCATAAAGCGCATGTTCCCTTAACGTCCGTAGAACTTCAGTAAGATGCACTTCATGTTCTTCTGAACTCTTCGAATACACCAGAATATCGTCAATGAACACGATGACGAACTGATCCAGAAATTCCTTAAAAACTCTGTTCATCAGATCCATGAAAGCTGCAGGGGCATTCGTTAAACCAAAGGGCATAACTGTAAACTCATAATGCCCGTACCTCGTCCTAAATGCAGTCTTGGGTATATCCTCCTTCCGAATTCTTAACTGATGATACCCTGTCCGTAGATCAATCTTGGAAAATACTAACGCCCCTTGCAATTGATCGAACAAGTCGTCGATCCTTGGCAGTGGATATTTATTCTTTATAGTCACCTGATTCAACTGCCGGTAATCTATACATAACCTCAACGTCCCGTCCTTTTTCCTTACAAACAGGACTGGCGCTCCCCAAGGAGACGCGCTAGGACGAATAAATCCCTTGTCTAGTAACTCCTGCATCTGAACTTTCAACTCTTTCAGTTCCGACAACGACATCCGATACGGGGCCTTAGAAATTGGCTCAGTTCCTGGGGCCAACTCTATTACAAATTCCACTTCTCGTTCTGGTGGCAAACCCGGCAACTCTTGAGGAAAAACCTCGGGGAAATTACATACTACAGAGATTTCTTCCAATTTAGGCTCCACCAACGTCGGATCGTTAACGTTAACCAAATACCCCTCACAACCTTCCTCAAGCATCTCTGTTGCCTCCACTGAGGAAATCCAAGGGATCGAGGTTCCTCCTCGGTTTCCCTGAAATTCAAACTTAGGACGACCAATCGGATTAAATTGGATCGTCCTGCTGCCGCAATCCATAACGGCTTTCTGTTTAGTCAGCCAATCCATACCAATAATCACATCAAAGTCATACATGGCTAACACAGCTAAATCAATCCTTTCCTCAACATTTCCAATCACAATTTTACAGTCCAAGCACCCCAATGATACTAACACCCTATCATGCAGTGGGGTCGTCACACACAACATAATCTCAAGTAAAACAGGCTCCAGACCAACCAATCTAACAAACTGCTCAGAAATAAATGAATGGGTTGCCCCGGGATCAAATAACGCATAGGCTGCATGATCGCAGAGAGAAACAGTACCTGTGACCACACCCGGCGCGTCCTCAGCATCCTTTCGCGCCATAGCATATACTCGTCCTTGTGCCGGTGGTCTACCCTGAGTAGCCTGTGGGGGATTCCCGACCTGATTTCCCGCTCGGGGTTGCTGCTGTGGTCCTGGAGGTCCCGAAACTCGTTGCTGGGGGCAATTCTTTATCTGGTGTCCCAAACTCCCGCAACGAAAACAAGCTCCAATTCTATTTGGCGCTTGACTGGGTTTCCCGATAATCCTTCTCGGGGGCGGAACAAACCGTCTATTACTGGCCATTGGTCTCCTTACAAAGCGACGATTGTCCCGATTAGAAATAAACCTTGAACCCGATGCTGATGCCCTTTCAATCTGATCCCGCTCCATAGTCTGAGCTCGCTCATATAACTCTCGATAATCTCTGATATTCAATAAAAGCATCTGAGTGCGAAGTTCCGGTTTCAGTCCATCCCGGAACCTTCGAGCCTTGTCCAGGGGATTCTCAACCATCCTTGGGGCAAATCTAGATAGTCTGGTAAACTCTGCCTCATACTGTACCACTGTCATCGATCCCTGACGAAGCCTCATAAACTCTGCCATTTTCTTCTCCTGGGCACTCTCAGAGAAAAACTGCCCATAGAAATGCTCTACAAATATTGCCCAGGTCGGTTCCATAAATTCTGGAAACACTCTATCCTTAACCGCCTTCCACCAATCGTGGGCATTATCCTGCAATTGATACGATGCCAAGGAGATCTTCTCCCTCTCAGTACACTCTAACAGCTCAAATGCTTTTTCCAACTCCTCCACCCAACGCGGGGCTGTTTCAGGGTCACCTCTACCCGTGAACTTGGGCGGTTTCAACTTAAGGAAATGCTCCACCAACTGGTGCATTGGTCTCGGTGCCACCATTGGTTGAGCTTGCACTGGCTGGGCTTGGGCTTGATTCTCATGGACGGCAGCAACTGCTGCGGCCTCAGCAGCCTGAGCGGTCGCATTCTCTCTTTCCTGCGCTTGCCTATCCATTACATTCCCGATTCTATCTAAAGCTCTGAGAACTCCTTCCATGCGCGGATCTTCCGCCTGCCTAACATCAGCTCTGGGGTCTGCCGCAGCCCCAACACCAACTCTAGGATTCTCTTCCTCTCTAGCACCCGCAACTATGTTCTCTATCGCTCTTGCTCTACCACGACCTCCACCTCGAGTTCCTCTTCCTGCGCCCCTCCTTGGGGCCCTTCCCACTCTTCCTCTTTCACTGCTCATCTTCTTACCCTGAGTGCTCGACTACCTGCTATAATTCCATCCAGGAATTAGAGACCTAAACCAACTAACCGGTCTAAGTCCTAGGAAGGTATAAACACAGAAATAAATAAGCACTCAGCATGCGGCTAACACAACAGCACATGAATTTCACCCAAGGACTCGCAAACTTACCTTGGGTCCTGCCGCACCTGCACAATACTGGTTCAATCAATCATCACAACAGTCAAACACAAACATTCTGGAGGTACACTTAGCACATTAAGTCACCCTACAGCTACCCATGGTCATTTCTCCTTATCACTCCAAAGCTCACTTGATCAAACAGAGCTGTCCTTGCTCTGATACCAATTCAAACGGGGATGTCACGCCCCGTACCCAACGAAGGCTGAACATCCGCGTATTGGTCGACTTGAGGTGCGACGCTCCCAGGCTTATTGCGTCACCGACCCTAAACCCAAATCAGAGGAAATACACGCCACATGCGGAAACAACGTATATATATATATATATATATATATATATACACCCAGACATAATAACAGACTCAACCATGAGCAGCAACCAATATATGAACATATGCACTCTTCTTTAAAACTTATACAAACTATTTATTTACAACCAAAAAGAATACATTAAAAAGGCCACTAAACAAAAAGGATCGGTGGCCTAGGGTTAGTCTAACCCCTAACACTGAAACCTGCTCTACGGCTCCCGGTTTGGATCGGATGGTGCTGCAGATTCCTCAGAAGAATCCTCCTCCGATAGTATTTCCTCGTCCGATCCAACCTCTGCTACTTCTCCTGCTGCTTCAGCATTCTCTCCTACCACTTCCAAATTTTGTTCTTCGTCTTCCTCCTCGATCACATCATCAGCTATAACTTGCTCATCTCCTTGCACCTCGTCCATAGCTATCGGTCCGTCCACAGTATCACCCACGCTACTCACGCTAAGAGAGGCTGGAGGATCAGAAACTTCTCCACTCACCATTTGGGGAATCATGACGCCATTTATATCTATCGGAACATCAAAAGTTCTGATCGGGGGTCCAGTTACACCATCGGTTCCCCTATAACACCAAGCTACATACTCATGGGTTTGGTTATATTGCTCTCCCACGTCTACCAGCACAACCGAGTGATATCTAACGTACGCTGACCCGTCTCCACATGGATGAACGCTAACATCTCTCTGAATCCGATGTGGATATCCAAAAAGAGGGGCCCTCCTCGGCATCCTATGTACGGGGGTCTGAAAATCGGTTTTACCACAACCGTGAGATAAACTCAGCAAGTAATAACCCTAATTCTAAACTAGGCTAAAGTGCACCTCCAGAGGGCAAATAAAACACATGAAACACTGAACTAGTAAATCAACCATTATAAAATTCATTAGGACACTCAGTCCAATTCTTCTACTCCAGCCCTGCAGGTTAGGCTCTCACATCGTTATAATTCACAAACAGAGCATCGACCCGGAGGCCATGACCCAATGGTCATCAATCATTCGACCCGAAGGCCCGACCCGAAGGCTCACAGTTGTATAAATCGACCCGAAGGCCATGACCCAATGGTCATCACAATTAAATCGACCCGAAGGACCGACCCGTCGGGCACAATTATATTCGACCCGTAGGCCTGACCCGTCGGTCACAATTATATTCGACCCGTAGGCCTGACCCGTCGGTCACAATTATATGCGACCCGTAGGCCTGACCCGTCGGTCACAATTATATCCGACCCGTAGGCCTGACCCGTCGGTCACAGTACATTCTTAAATCATATCAAAACCAACGTGGAATTTCACAATCAAAGGCCCATTTAATTCCCAATGGGCTTCAAACAAATTCAAGTCAATCTACATCAAAGGCCCAATTAATTTTCCAATGGGCTTCAAACCATTTCAATTTAATTCCAACGTCAAGGGCCCATTTAATTTCCCATTTGGGCCATTAGGACAAAATTCGGAGCCCATGAGGCCCACTCCAAATCAGCCATCATTTCCTCTCTAATTCACCATTAAACCACTATAATTAGTCCTAATTAGGTCCACTAATAATCCCTTGCACAAAACACACCCAATTAGGTCCTAATTAGCCTAATTACCCTAATCAAACCTCCTAATCTAGCACAATTAGACTAATTCAAGGATTAGGGATTTTACTCGCCTAATGTCGACGCGGGACGACGAGAGCGAGCGGCCGATTACCGACGAGCGGTACAATCGACGGCGGCGCTCCAAGGCAAGCCGGCGGCTCACGGCGGTCCGGCGAAACTCACGGCCACCTCTCGGCCAAAACAGGGGAGCGCCGGTCTTATTGGTGGCTGGGGTGACGGAAGAGAGATGGCGGAGGCTAGGATGGTCGGAGGGGTGGCGCACGGCGGCGCGGCCAGGCGGGAACGAGCCCGGCGACGGCGACGGCGACGGCGTCTTCTACGAACCGGCTGGAGCGGCTGCCACGGGCGGCGGGAGCGGGGGAAAATGGTGCGACGAGGCTGGGGGTGAGGCCTAGGGGTGGCACACGGTGGCTGGTGACCAGCAGCTCCGGCGAGGACCACTATTCCGGCGTGAACAGTGGCCGACGGTGCTGTTCGGTGAAGAAGAAATGAAGCAGCCGAGAGAAAGAGAGAGAAGCGGGAGGAGAGAGAGTGAGACGCGGGGAGTGAGTGAGCTGAGGAGAGAGAGAGGGTCAAAGATGGTCAAGAGAGGGGTGAGTGGAGGACACATGTCAAGATCCTAGCCTAAATGACCAAAATACCCTTAATCCAATGGCTAAAAATGCTTCAAAACCAATAATTCAAGGGCAAAATGGTCAATTGCCCCTAACCATGGTTAACCCACCCTAGTTAACCTTAACCAACCTTGGTTAATTTCCAAAATTGCCCCCAAAAATTCGGAATAAATAAAAATGACCTAGGGGCATTTTCGTCCTTTTTCCGTCCCGAACCGAAATTCCGATTTTCGCTCATACCGGTCCTAAATATTCATGTAAGACCTAATCCAGAGTCGGAATCGCGAAATTCGCTTTCTAAGCCCTCGAAAATCGTCTGCGAAGTTTCCGGGAATAAAATAATATTATTTTCCAATTTTTGTCGAAAATCCACTTTTTGTCCAAAACCACTCCAAATGAGCGTGGCTACCCCAAAATGACGTTGGCCGCGAAAAATAACCTCAAACGGCCTCCGAATTCGGCCTCGGTGTCTCTAGGGGCAAAATTGTCTTTTTCTCACTTTCTGACAGATTTTCAGTTTTCAACCGTTTTAATCCCAAACATGAATGGCCAATCCAAATTGACGTCCGTCTTGCAAAAATAGTCGTAATTACCCTTGAAATTTTGATATCGAAGTCCGGGTCCAATATCGCGATCTAATTTACTCGATTTGTCGTTTTAGGGTCTCTCACTAACAGGCGGCTGTTTAGGCGTTACGCGTATCGACCTAAGATTGTCCAAATTGTGAGGGTCTCAATATCGAGAGAACGAGAGGAATTATCACTAGCACCTGAGGTCACGATCGTATGGATTAGAATCGGTTTTCCTTTGTCAGGCGCACTTTCGGTCATGCGAAATCACTCGTGATCCGATCGTGCGTTGCTGACAATATCAACCTGTCCTTTTCCTGAGATCGGCCTATAATGGTTCAAAATATTTCCTCAACGTTCATTGAAATCGGCGCCCTATCACGATTGGGTTCTCGGTCCACGTACCTGATCCTATTTAGCCTTTCCCATTTGGTTAGTATCCCGTGATTGATCAATTCCGGGCGAGACTTACTAAAATTACACGAGAATCAATATACACTTTATTGGTCCCGATAACGGTTCAAAATTCAGGATGTTACACTTACATGCAGAAAAAGAATCTATTCTGCCAAGTTTATTCGAAGAGAATACCATCAACGTTATCATAATTGAGACAGAAAATACCTACGCACTGGAGTAGGAAGATTCTCTTGAACTTACTATAAGCTTTTTCACATTGCATTTTGTTGATTGCCATTTTGAATTTCTTGTGATTTCAGTTAAGTTACAATTTACAGTCCTTTTGATGTAGATGTAATTACATTTTTCAATTCAACAAAACTGATCAAATGTTTTGTTAAGGAGGACATGTAGAAACAAAATCAAACCTATGATGAACAGTATCCTCATTCGTGAGGCTTGAGGCTTTGGATTTCTATGTTGCTCCTTGTTGCGAAAACGATTTTAAAAGCAAGGAAGTATGATGATATGAGGACTAACTCTGTCTTTATGTTCTTTCAAAATGAATTACAAAAGTTTTTCATAAGATCATGTGCCTTACTTTGTATGCAAGTACTAATCATGTTTGTTACATGTCAGGCATGAGCATTTACATATCCATAATAGGTTCATATGTGACCCAAATCTTTACGAGGATATCACTTGCGATATTGAAATGGATAATGAAGATTAGGAATGGATCAAAAGAAAATAGATCCATCATGAAGAGTCAAAGCCACTCATATTAAAGAAAATGATCACTGTTAATCTAGGTGATAAAAAGAGTTCCAAAGATGTTAAGATTGAAGAAAGTCTTCCCTCAGTAGAAGCAAAAAGAATCACAAATTTGCTCAAGGAATATCAAGATATATTCACATGGTCTTATGCTGACATGCCAGGCCTTGATCCAAGCATAGTTGAATATGCTTTGCCAATTGATCTAATTATTCCACCAAAGAAGCAAAAATTGAGGCGAACAAAGCCGGAATTGGCGAAGAAAATAGAGGAAGAAGTGATGAAATTACTCAAAGTCTATTTCATCGAGGTAGTACCATATCCAAAATGGGTTGCCAACATAGTGCCCGTAATAAAGAAAGATGGTCGGATACGGGTGTGCATTGATTACCGCGACCTAAATAAAATAAGCCCTAAGGATGATTTCCTGCTTCCACATATTTATATATTAGTGGATAGCACTGCTGGGTTTGAAATATTTTCATTCATGGATGATTTCTTAAGATTTAATCAAATCCTCATGAAAAAGAAGGATAAGGTGAAAACATCCTTCATAACACCATGTGGCACATTTTACTATAAGGTGATACCTTTCGATTTGAAAAATGCCGATGCCACATATCAAAGGGTAATGGTAACTTTATTTCATGATATGATGCACAAAGAAATCGAGGTATATGTGAATGACATGATTGCAAAATCCAAACAAGGAGAAGATCATATTGAGGTGCTTCGCAAATTGTTCGAAAGACTTAAAAAGTACAAGTTGCGGCCGAACCCCAATAAATGTGTATTTTAGGAAAAATCTGACAAGCTAGGATTTATAATCAGTAACAGGGGAATCGAAATTGATCCTTCCAAGATCAAGGCAATATATGATTAAAGACTCCCTCTATAGTAAAAGAAGTGAGAAGCTTGTTGGGGCGATTAAACTATATTGCCCGTTTCATCTATCAGCTTTTTGAGACAGTTAAACCATTCTTCAAACTGTTGAAGAAAAATACCAAAGTAAAGTGGGATGTAGAGTGTCAACAAGCCTTTGACAAGATCAAAGAATATCTGGTTTGCCCACCAGTGTTGGTACCACCAATTTCTGGAGTCCTACTGATCTTATATTTCACGATTCACTATGAGTCATTAAGAGCGGTGCTTGTATAAAGAAGACCAAATGATGGTAAAGAACAAACAATTTATTACTTGAGCAAGAAATTCACAACATTAAAAGTGAATTACTCAGCAGTTGAAAAGTCATACGTCGCATTGATTTGGGTATTACGTAGATTAAGACAGTATACCCTTCATCAACAAATTTTGCTAGTGATCGAGAATGATCCGATCAAGTACCTTCTTAAGAAATCCTCCTTGGTCAGGAAATTAGCAAAGTGGCAAGTCTTGTTATTTGAGTTTGACATCAGAAGTTCATCTCAAAAGTCAATTAAAGGACGAGCAATAGTAGACATATTGGCAAAAAATTCGCAGAATATTACCAGTCTTGAAGAACAACTTGATAATCACATATTAACATTGGTTGATGACAAATAGACTATGTATTTTGATAGTGCAATTAACTTATCTTGATCAGGAACTGGGGCAGTACTGATCTCCCCGGAAGGCCAACACTATTCGGTATCTGTGAAATTGGTATTTCCATGCACCAATAACGTCGCTGAATACAAAGCATGCATTCTCGATTTACAATTAGCCCTTTCAATGAAGGTAAAAAGGTTGTAAGTATATAGAGATTCTATGCTCATCATATTGCAAACAACTGGTAAATGGCAAACTCGAGATACTAAACTGATTCCTTATCATAGATATTTAGAAAAGACGATAGAAAGTTTCGAAGAGGTAACATTCGATTATCCCCCAAGCGCTCATAATCATTTTGCGGATGCTCTTGCAACTTTATCATCCTTACTATAAGCTGAAGATTGTATGGATATAAAACTATTGAGAATCAATATTCTTGAACAACCAGGTCATTGCATGATAGTCCAAGCAAGGTTTGACAACGAACTATGGTATCATGACATCAATAGATATCTTCAATCAGGAGAATTTCCTGAAGAAAGCCAACTAGATGACAGGAAGTTCATAAGGAAGATAGCCAACAAATTCTTCCTCAGTGGTCAAACCCTCTACAAGAAATCATTTGATTCAATCCTGTTAAGATGTGTAAATGTTACAGAAACTGAACAGATCATTAAAGAAATTCGTGAGGGTGAATGTGGATTGCACATGAATGGACATCTTCTAGCCCGAAAGATTATGAGATTGGGATACTACTGGATGACAATAGAAATGGATTGCATTCAACACGTGAGATATTGTCATCAATGTCAAATTTGTGGAGATAAAATTAATGCACCGCCAAATGAGCTACATCAAATATCCGAACCATGGCCATTTTCAATGTAGGGCATTGATATGATTAGTCCAATCAACCCCAAGGCCTCAAATGGACACGGGTTTATTCTAGTTGCTATTGACTATTTCACTAAATGGATTGAAGCAAACTCCTACACAAATGTTACTGCCAAGAATGTTGCAAGATTCATCAGGCGGGACATCATTCTAGGTATGGAGTTCCAAAAGCAATAATTACGAACAATAGCTCAAATCTAAACAACAGGATCGTAGATGATTTACTTGAGCATTTCCATGTCTGACATCTAAACTCATCTCTATATCCTCCATAAATGAATAGAGCAGTTGAAGCGACAAATAAGAATATCGAGAAGATACTGGCCAAGACAATCGAAAATTATCGTGATTGGTATGAAAGATTGCCGTATGCTCTGATGGCATACCCAACATCAATTCGAACATTAACTGGGGCAACCCCATTTTCCTTGATTTACGAAATAGAAGCAATGCTACCTGTTAAAGTAGAAATTCCTTCGTTAAGGATACTATCTCAATTAAATCTTTCAGAAGCTAAGTGGATTCAATAAAGGTATGAACAACTTAACATGATCGATGAAAAGAGATTAAGAGCTATATGCCATAGGCAAGCCTATCAAAGACGAATGGCTAAATTCTTTAATCGAAAGGTGAAACCGAGGAATTTCAAGACAGAGGATTTAGTAGTGAGGAAAGTCATCTTCAACAATTCAGATCTTCGGGGCAAATTCACTCCGAATTATGAGGGTCCATATATTATCAAAAAGGTTCATCCTGGAGGAGCATTGATTCTTGTACCTATGACAGGAACAGAACTGGCATATCCTGTAAATGCAGATATTGTCAAGCTTTTCTACTCATGAAATGAAGATAAAATATTCAAGAAAAGATTCGGGTCACTTTAAAACATGTGCATATTATGCATACCATATATTTCATGAACATGTTTATCTGTTTTGCAAAAGAAAGCAAGTTTGAATCTGAACCAGTTGAGAATTTTAGAATTCCCAATGGAGTTATCAAATAGTAGAGGAAAGTATCATTTTCAATTCTATTTTCCATTGATATCCTCTAATGTGCTTTCATTTTTATTATTCCCAGAGAGACAAAGAAAAGGGAGCAACAACAGAAGAATCTCCAGTGTAACCAAAGCCAAAACATGCAAACAAGAGGGATCTTGATAAATCGATCAAACAAGTATCCCTAAATCGTGAGGGCATGTGCTAAAGAGGTTGCCTACTAAGAGAAAAATCAAACTTTTTCTTCCCTAAGCAGAATGACACTAAATTGAACAAAACAAAACAAATCGTTTTGAAAAAGGAAAACACCTCAGAAATGTTTCAATCAAAGATTTTGAAACATGCTTTCTTTGAAAATGCACTAAGCATCAAAATTACCTAAAATGGATAATTTGACAAAAGACTTTGAAAAATTTCAAAGAAAAAGTTTGGATCAAATCAAATGGAAAGACCTTCAAATGATAAAAGGTAAGCCATATCCAAACACGTCCCCTATATATTCAAAATCAAAATAGAGAAGTGAGTGAGAAAAACTCATCCAAAGGAAATATGGGATATTCGTAATGATTACATGGATTGAAATGATGAAAGGCAATCATTTCACTATCCCAAACGCATGCTTATCCCTTGCAAATCAAATTTGAGCTAAAACAGTAGAGAAGTTTTTCCAAAATAACCCTATTAAAAACCACCCCACATTGGGGCAAATTAGGAGGTTTGTGGATTGATAGATATGAAGAATAGGACCAAAAAAGATTTTATTGCATACTCTTACATCAATCTTTCTGAGATAACTTCATATGAAATCATATGGAAACTCAAAACATCCCAAGAGGAAGAAAAGCACTTCATTTCTTATACCCAAACACATTACCTTTGGCAAAGCCCAATTGAGCCTGAATATTCATTTCAGAACCCTAAATTGATGATTATCTCTTCACACTGGAGCATGAGCATATGATCCACTTTAATAGATAAAAAACAAAAATGGCAGGACACAGAGTCCTTAGAATTCAAAAAGATCAAAGACAAAAGAGTTTGGGGCATTAAAAAGTAGTGTGCCTGATAGAAGCAAGGCCAAATGCTTGAGAAAAATGAGAAAGAAAAAGAGTTCAAAAGAAAGCTCAAAACGACAAAAAGTCATAACAAAGCAAAGTCAACATCACGAGAGATCATAGATCACGACAAGTGAGAATGAGCAAAAGAAAAGAGATTGTGATGAATGTTTAGAGGACTCTGATGTTCATAGAAAAGATTTCTAGTGAAAAAAAAAAGGGTGGTGATGCCAAGAAGATCATCAATTTCATGAAAATCCTAAATTCAAACAAATGAGCCTTTTTTAGCCTACCCAATACCAACAATACGACCTCTCCTTAAATACTCTTCAGATTGGGATGTTGAGAGTAGAAAAATGACTTTATGATAAGAATTCATCACTCAAAGAAATGTATGCAATACTATCTTGTCTTATCCTCGAGGTTCTTAACTTGTAGACTCGAAGTTAGATATGATAAAATCCTTTTTCTTGACCTCAGAATGCCTATCCTTTGAATAGCCATTGACCAAGCCAACTTTACAATATGTTGAAAGACCTTATCGGATCAATTGGATTGTATACATTACGAATATCTCCGAATACATAAGGATTGGTTAAGAGAGATAAAATTGAGGGATATCAGACGAGTCCCTTTCAATCAAAATGAAAAAAAAGACTAAGTTCATATATTGAAACAAATCCTTTCTAATGAAGGTCTTCCAAATGATCATTTCAAGCATTTCTTGAAAGTTTGCAAGCATTTTGTTCAGATAATTTCTTGAAAAGGAAATTTGATTGTCTGAAATGCGTACAAAAAATGCATATTTCAAAATCAAGTTTCAAAAGTTTTTGGTCAACTTAAAACCAAGTTTTCAAATAGTTTGTGGTAAGCTAAAAGAAAAACCACATTTCAAACGGTTTTGATTAATTTCAAAACTACTTTTCAAAATAGTTTTTTGTCAACTAAAAATCATATCAAGGTTAGTTAAACCTCAAAATCACAAAACTCACGATTAAGGCATTCATTGTTTGAAGTCTTTCCAAAGTCCTACTGGGAAAGAACTATTAGGCAAATCCCAAAGTCCTATTGGCGATGAGCCTTTAGGCAATTTCCAAAATCCTACGGGTGAGGAATTACATGGCAAGTCCCCAAAATTTAAGTCCTATTGGCGAGAAGCCTTTAGGCAATTTCTAAAATCCTATGAATGAGGAATCACATGGCAAGTCTCCAAAATTCAAGTTCTACTGGTGAGGAACTATTAGGCAAATCCAAAGTCCTACTGGCGAGGAGCCTCTAGGCAATTTTTAAAATCCTACGGGTGAGGAACCACATGGCAAGTCTCCAAAATTCAAATCCTACTGATAAAGAACTATTAGGCAAATCCAAAATCTTACAAGCAAGGTGCTCCTAGGAAAATTCAAGTCCTACTGATGAGGAACCACTAGGCAAATCTAAAGTCCTACAAGCGAGGAGCCTCTAGGTAAATCCAAAGTACTACTGGCGAGGAGCCTCTAGACAAATTTAAGTCCTACTGTTAAGGAACCACTGGGCAAATCTAAAGTCCTACAGGCAAGGAGCCCTTAGGCAAATTTAAAGTTCTACAGGCGAGGAGCCCCTAGGCAAATTCAAGTCCTACTGATGAGAAACTACTAGGCAAATCTAAAGTCCTACGTGCGAGGAGCCTCTAGGCAAATGCAAATCTAAAGTCCTACAGGCGAGGAGCCCCTAGGCAAATTTAAGTCCTACTAGTGAGGAATCACTAGGTAAATTCAAAATCCTCAAGCAAGGAGCCTCAGGTGTTCATGGTTCATGAATTCGTCCTTAAACCACAAAATCAGAATAATCATCATAATCATCACCACCATCAATTCATGCCTTTGGATAAACAACAAGGAAACTCTCACAAACAAGTAAGTTTCTCCCCCTCAATCATTAAGAATCTTTCAAAATGTGTTCCCAAAAGAGAACCTTTTGATTAGATCACGGGTTTCAAAAGCAAGAACCCTAACAAGTTGTTGTGAAATTTCCATCTTTTCTTATTTAGTGAGTCGACTAAAAATTCAGGTGTCACTTTGTCTTTAAGATCAACCTCTAATGAGCTCAATCTCAAATAGGGCAGTTGTTGACACCTAATTTTTAGGTCATTTTTTTCATATTTTCAAAAATTTTCAAAAATTTCAAAATTAAGACTAGAAATCTTGGCCAAGCCTAGAAACCTATTTCTAAACCAAAAAAATAATTTTTTTTATCATTTTTATGCATTTTTCCTTAATTTTTTTAGTCAAAATAAGTAAGAAAATCAAGAAAAATAGCAAATGGAATCAGAAAATTTCATAAAAATAGTCATTAGTCTTATTTTAAATCCAATTTCATGAATAATTGTCAATTTTGAAAAATCTCATTCGGGTATATGTTTTTCCCAAAATTGAGCAAAATTAAACCGGAATTGAACCAAAAATGCAATTAAATTTTTTCTAGTAATTTTTAAGTCATAGTACCTTCACAACAAATAATTCTGGGACCTTGAATTGCATAATGGTCAGTCCAATTGCACAATTTGACATAAAAATAAAAATCCCTAAAATTTGATTGAAAATTATGAATTTTGAACCCAAATTGGGAATCGTGCCCAATATGAAATTGTTGAAATGTGAGACCATTATTTCTAGGGTTAATCAGGTGTAGGTAATTCAATTTTGGCATCGATTTTGCCTAATCACGTCATTAGGACATAAAATTAATCAAAATCCTATTAACCCGAATATAAAGATGAGAAAATCTTGGACACAATTATAATAAAAATTGGGGCAAATTTTATATTTGGGTTCTGAATATGATGGGGAATTCAATTTAGAAAATTGGTCAAAATTGGATCGAATTTGGGAATTTGGACCAACTCGGGTCTGCCGGGTCGATCGGGTCAACCTGACCCGACCTGGGTAGATCATCTTCTTCACCCGATTTAGCCAACACGTGCACAAAACTCCGAAAGCCATTCCAAACTCGAGACTTCACTGTGACACCTAATTTTTAGCCGATGCATCGTTAAAAGTAGAAAATTCGAGATTACGATTTTCGATCGCGACGGAACCCGTTTCTTGAACAAAAAGTGTCATTTTTTAATTCTGTCTATTGGCCTAGCTTTTGTAGACGATTTTCTATTTATTTCATGCAAAAACCCAAAAAGTCAAACGGTTGACTTTCGAGTTGACTTTTTGATCAACCCTTTGACCAAAAGTCAACCTTGGGTCAAATTGGGGCTTTTCGCATAAAAAGATTCCTTTCAAGTTTAATTTCACTATAGAAGTAGAAATTTCAGAAAAATTCAAAGATTTGATCATAAGATCAAGCTCCTAGTGAAAAGTCAACTAGGGTTTAACTTTTGGTCAAACCCTTGACAAAAAAATTGAAAAATACAAAAATCCAAAAATCATCTTATTTTATATTCAATTTACCTTTGGCATTTGAAATTTTACAAAAATCGATTTGGAATCAACTTTTTCCAATTTGCGGAATTTGGTTCAAATTGGCCAAAAATGAAATTACTTCATTTCTAGTCATTTTTTAGGTTAGTTTTCTTCACAACATTTGATCTAGAGGTCATGTTATATTCAATTTTAGAACCAATTTTGTGATTCCAAGCCAAACACAAAAACCCCTAATTGTGGCCCTAATTAGTGATTTGGATCGATTTTTTATGATTTGCGCAATTGAGACACGAATGAGCCTAATTTCTTATATCAAATCCAAATTCGAAGTCAGTTTTGGAAGATTCACATGAATTTGAATCAATTTGATCAATTTAGTGATCCAATGATTAAAAAGTCTAAGAGTAATTGGTCCAATTAGTACAATTCAACTTGACCCATTCTAGACTAATATTCAATTTGATGAATTGTGACTCAATTTGGTTAATTGGACTTCAATTAAATTTGTTAGTCTAGCTTGGTCATGCAATTACCCAAATTCAAGAGCAATTGAGACAAACAAGTTAAATTGGATCAATTTGTGGATGAATTTCAAATCGGTTCAATTCAATTTGATCGAATTCGATACTAATGGGGTCAATTAGTCATGATAGAGATCAAATTGTACAAAACAGGAACAAATGGAACCAAGGATTGAACCAGTCCAATCAAGTCAATTCGGGGCTAACCGGTTCAACTCGGTTTGATTCAAATTGAACTAGTCTGATCGGACTGGCCATTTTTCGATCGAAAATCCGGCGATCGACGGTCCATTCCGACCAGCCAAGGCCGGCCACATCCTTTTGAGCTCAAAAATGACAAAAATGCCCTTAATTGAAAATTACGAAAATGCCTGTAAGTGAAAATTACCAAAATACCCTTCATTAAGGATTAAGCAAATTAATTAGAGGATAAACAAATCAATCATGGCCATTCATTTAGAATTGATCATGTCCATCCATGATGCTATGTCACCAATCCTTAGCCCTTAATGAATATTCTTAATCATTAAGGATCCATTTTGGGCCATTGGATTAATCTAAGGGCTAGAATTTAAAGTTGAGGGAAGTATATAGTGTTTTTTCCCTCCAAAATTGGGGGGATACTCATTTTCAGATCTGAATTCTCTCTCCTCTCTCTCTCTCTAAACTCACGTTCTCCCTCTCTCTCTCTAAACTCACGATTTCTCTCTCTCGTTCTCTCTCGGCCACTGGTCATCCCGCCTCATCGCCGACCATTTTCCGGCGGATCACCGCCTCACCGTTGTTCCCCACGGTGCCACGAAGTCAGTCGCAACACCAGCCAAGACTGCTGGTGGACGGAGCTTCTCATTCCGGCGAGTTTCCCTTCACGGCAGCATCACTAGTTCGGTCGCCTGCGATTTGATCTGCTAGTTCAAGCGGCTGAACCGGCCAACCGGCATTTCCTCCAGCGATCCAGAACCTCCAGCAGCATTCCTTGACGTCTTCATGTCATTGTGGTGGTCGGCTTCTCGTTGAACGGCCACCGGATCGCGTCTTTTGATTTAATTCTCCGTTATTAGTTCATTAGTGCGAAAACGAATCGATTCTCACTATAGTTTGTGCAATCTATTATCATAGGTTGGCCGAGCTTTTCGAGACTTCTCCGTGTTGTTCTTGATCTGAATACGGAGGCCGGATCGCTCGATCGCGCGTCGGAGCATCGTTAAACAAGGTAAGTGCTCTTGGATATTGTTCTGCAAATTCGTGTCCAGGAAACCTGCATGTTTGAGATGCCAATTTCAGCTTGTTAGTGTCGAAATCTTATGAAGTGATAAACTAGAGAATCGTAAAACGCGTCTTAAGCTTCGATTTGATATATCGTATGCCTCAATTGGACTTAGTTTACTATGTCAAAACTCTTTCTAAAATTAGGATCAGAATCTGGAATATGTTGTTCAAGTCTGTTCTGATGATGTCCTTATTGACGTTGTGCTGTTTGATGATTTTTCTGATTTTCTACGATCATTTTTTGAAACAACTTTCTGCACGAAAGTTGTAAAGAACATCTTAATCTATTCATCATAAAATTTTCATAAAATTCCAAGCATGTTAGCATGGTACGATCTGCAACGTCATCTATGCATGAATCGGGTGATAGACTGGTTTCTGATTGACCTTCATGTGTTCTTCGATTTTCATAAATTCGTGTGTTCGAAATATGAAAAAGTTTTCTTCACAAAAGTTCACAATGAGATCGAGATCTTTCCATTGATACTAATTTCATCAAAATAGGAATTCATTTGAATTTTCAAAAGGAATTTTCATGATCTAATCGGTATCTGTATTCAGATCTGATTTTCATTCCTTTGAAATTCAAAAGATGTTTCTCTGAATTTGATAAAGTTAGAGTCCTTTTTTGCAAAATATCAAAACTACAAAGTTGTTCATTGGGGTCTCATTATGTTTTCTGAAAATTTTCAGTGCCTAATAGCAATTTTGGTGGATCAATTTGCTTAAAATTTCATATAAGGCATTCACGGGGTAAAGTTTGATTTGCAGTTGAGTCCTTCGCGAAAACCGAATTTATAAAAATTTGGAGGATTTTTTAGCAAAAACTCAAAAAATGAAAGTTGGTACACACGGAGAATCCTAAATGCCTAAAAATTTTCACAAGGGTTTGATAAGGTTTGTTATTTTTCCCGCCATTATTTTGAAATCCTTAACAGAACCAGGTTCAGCCTATCACTGAGATCAAATTTGATATTTTTGGGAAAATCGGTGAGGATTTAGAAAAAATGGTCTGCTTGACTTTTGATCCTCATGTCATAAGCTTTCTAACGATATCTGAATCATTTCATTTGGACATCATTAGGTTAGTTAATCATATCTGAACAGAAGCAATCCGAATTAGATAATAACTGAATAAGTGGTCTCTTTATAAAGCCCACTTCTCATTGTTTGATTGGCTTCGAAATAAGGCCCATGGGCCTGAATGCATGCTTATTCCATTGCTATGCATGTGTTTGTTAGATGAATGTTAGGCCCGGTTCATGTTCGGCGGGTAGCCCATTGTGATCATTTAGAACCCGACTTTAGGGGTTAATTGATATGAGTTGCCGTTTTGTGAATGCAAATGGTAGCTCATTATCGTTAACCATTAATCAAATAATATTAGATGATTAGGTGGGTGATGAATCGAAACGCATAGAAAACAAATGCCGATCCCAAGGCCCGTGTTTGATTGGTGAATTGTTAGCACCATTGTTTTTCTTTGGTTGTTCCTTTGTGCATTGTTTTTCGTGAGTGAATGTTGTGAATGTAAATACCGATACCCGAGAGGCGATCCATGGGAGGATAATTCGAAATGGTAAAATACCAAGGCGATTGACCGATGTCCAATCCGATCTCAATTTGTATTCATTGGATGATGGCGATAGACCGATGTCCATTCCGGTTTCAATTTGTACTCAATTCATTCATCCCCGATCATGTCTCGGGTTTTCAATTTGTGTTTTAATAAACACCCGACGAGTTGTGGGTTTTTACTTTTTTTCGCACTTAGAATTAGCTCGTCTTTTTAATACTTCGAGTGTTTACTTTACGAAATGTCTTTCAATACAATTTATTGTTTCTTTCTTTTTCTAGACTAAGATAGGATTAGTTTAGAATCTTAAATGAAAATACAAAAATAAGATGTATGATCACCTAGTGGACTAAGACTTTAAACATGAAAATGGTAAAGAACAAATGCATGACCACTTAGATAACAATCATGTTAAGTTTAGCGGTACCGAAAGGGCGTTAATAGAAATATTAATGTAAGCTAATCCCCGAACCTTTGATCTTTGGTTTACGTGGAAACCGAAATGAAATTCCCGTATTTCGATTGGGTATTCTAGCCGACCCCCGATCTAGGCTAATGGCGACTCCTAAAAAAGATAAAATCGATCCGCTGTCACACGAGATATGGATTTAGGGAAAATCCACGTTGATGATCAATGGGCCATATGGCTAACCAAAAGATTTATGCTTAAGTAAAATCATTTTTATGACGTGCCAGATGAACCATCTCATGAGCACTTATCTCTAAACCCGCCTCATCGAGTTCGGCCCTCGAGGGGTAGGTCGCGACAGGCTTGGCGACTCCACTGGGGACTAGGTTACAAACCTAAGTGGATTAAAGCCGTAATAAACTTGTTGGTTGTTATCTCACTTGTTTACATTTAGTAGCATCGACTGCATGTCAAAGTCGCGTGGAAAATGAGGTTAGTCCACTAACCATGTGTTAAATGGTTTTGTAGGTGGGAGACATAAGGGGTGGAGTGAATGCAAATCATTTGTTTTGTAAGTGGCGTTCGGATAAATGTCGAATGTATGAGATTATGTTGAAGTGTTGTTTGCTTTAGATTTAAATGCATGTTTACTTGCTTTAACACGACACAATGCACCCACGTCCCGCGGTCTAAAACCTCGGATCGCTTTAGGGCACCTTTAGGAGGTATTAAGAGTGGAATCCGCATGTGGATCCATGTGGTAATCCATTCTTCAATACCGCTCATCTTGATTAGTAAGAAGTGCACCGACCGACATTAGTAGCGGTGGATAAACTCTTCTTATCTAATTAAGATGAGGACCTTAAACCTTTAGAATCCTACCCTTAGATGTCAAACCTCACATGTCCCCATGCGATGTGTCGATGTGTTTGCCATTTTCTCTTCGTGGTAAGGTTGATTGTATCGTTCTACAATTTCAATTATGTCATTTCAATGCCACGTTATATTTTTTTTTATAAACGCTTGGTGATTAATCTCGATGCCCCAAATTAGGTTTAGTCAAAATGGATATGTCAGAGATTCGAATCATCCCCGTACCTAGAGCTCTCGTGACCATGTGGGAAAGTCTCAAGTTAAAGCACAAGGATTACATGGAAAAGAGGATCGGATATCTTCCCGCACTTTTATACGTCGAGCCTCGTATCGCCATGATCAAAGCATTGTCCCATTTTTGGAACTCAAAGATATCCACTTTTGTGTTTGGTCGAAATGAGTTGACCCCTACAATTGAGGAGTACGATATTACCATTGGAAGAGTCGGGTCTTTTGGTCTAGCTAGTCCTCTGATAGATATAGATCCTCTAACTCTTTTGAGCCAATTTTTAGGAATTGACATTATCCAAATCAAAAGCGTTCTTAGAGGAAATTCCAATGCACTCTCCTTCACATTCTTAGAACGACATTTTTCTAGCTTGCCAAAAGAAGCGGGTAATCAAATTTCTCGAGTCTTTCTCTTAGCATTCTTTGGTTTTGTGGTTTTTCCATTCACCAAAAAGACCATGGATCCTTTTGTAATTCACATTATCAATCAAGTGTGTATGTTCAAAAGATTTTCAAATATGATCCTAGGTGAGACCTTCGTATCACTCAATAAGTTAACAAAGCAGAAATGGTATCTTTAGAGCCCCAATAGGCTTACTCCAAATTTGGTTGGTCTCTCACCTCAAAGACTTCGGTTTGAGCTTGAAAATCATAGATGTGTCCAAAGATTGTCATCCTATCTCACTCTTCCGGGAAAAGGAAGAAATCTTTCCTTATTGGTCATTCTCAACTTGGTTTAATTTTTTTAAGAACCTAGTTCCAAATCAAATCCAATGGCATGTTCGTTGGCTTGAAAATCCCGATGTGCACCTTAATAACGGATCCGACAACCCAATCCCACTTTTGGGTCTCACGGGGTCTATATCATATTACCCTTTTAGGGTGATCCGCCAATATCGCACACTTCAAAAGATTCCGCCATTTCTCAAGTTAGGGTTATATCATTTTGACTATCGCAAAGATATCATCCAAAAGGACCAAATGGCGGATTTGAAAGAAATGATCAAGTTCATCATTGATATATGGTACAAATGCCACCCAGAGCCGATTCTCATTACTGACGAATCAAAGTTGGAAGGAGAAATGAAGATACATCATGCACTGCCGGAGTACATACACCGTCGTCTCGAGCCCGAGCTTAAAGTGGATCTCCCTAATGTCCCCGAGAAGCCAACTCAACAATAAGCTATAGTCGCAAGAGCTCTTAGGGAAAAGGATGAGGCTTTAGCCGAGGTTGAACGTTTGACCCAAGAAAACAAACGAATTCGCCTCCCATCTAAAGAAGATCCATTACAATTTTTGCTATATTCCATGAGGAAATCTCCTTTCATGTAATTTTCATTTTATAGATTTGATGTATAAGGTTTTCTTTTTACTCATTTTAGTAATGATGTAATAGGATTCTCTTCTTGTTTTTAAATTCATCTATAGGGATTGTATTTCACGAATTTTGTTGTTAATAGCGAAATTTCCCTTTTGTGTGTACTTTCTTTTTCGAGATTCCAATGGAATATAGATGGGGCATCTTGATTAATCGTCGCGTGTTACCCCCTCAATTATATAATTTCTTGTGAAGAAATTGTGATAAGAGATTATTCACATGATATTGGGATCATGAGAATGTTTCTTATCTCTATTTCATCTAAAAAAAATATAAAATTGAAGGGTTTTATATTTTCGTCTCTATTCATTTTCCGTATACTAATTTGATTTCTGTTTTTTTTACACAAGGTACTAAAATACGGCTGAGATGCGTTCTATTATACGCACTCGTCGCCAAGCAAGGATGGAAAACGAGGACACTCGTACCCGTGTTATTACCATTGAGAATCAGATGGCGCAAATGATGGCGCTCTTAACTGATCTTGCAAATCAAGTAAAGAATCTCACGCCTGTGGCTCCTGCTACTACAACTTCTACTCCTAATGCGCCTGTCAACGTACCGATGATAGATCCTGTTAACAAAGGACCTGCTGAAGAGGTCCCCGTTAATGCTATTCCCGTCGTCATTGATTTGGAAGCTCCACCTAAGGAGTCATCTACTGTTCACTTGGATGAAGAGAGTGCGAGACGTCTCGCAAAATTGGAAGAATGCTTGTGTATATTGCAAGGTTATCAACTCCAAGGTTTTGATAAGCTGTCGCCTTTTACAAAGGTGAAAGTCCTTGATTTTTACAAGGAACCCAAATTCTCAAGGAAGTATGATGGAACTAGGTGCCCTAAGACCCACTTGAAATATTATTTGAATAAGATGACTCGTTACTCCGATAACACTCCGCTGTTGATCAACAATTTTCAAGATAGTTTGGCTGATTCCGCTTTAACATGGTTCATCGAGTTGAATTTGGAGAAAATTTGCACCTGGGAAGACCTCGCAAATGAATTCCTCCAACAATACAAGTTTAATACCGAAATTGCTCTAACCCGTGAAGAGCTGGTACGGGTTGATAAAAGGAGAAATGAAACTTTTAGAGCGTATGCCCAAAGGTGAAAAACTACGGCGTCCCAAGTTAAACCTTCGCTGTCCGAGAAAGAGATCATGCAGCTGTTTCTTCGAGCTCTACCTCGAGAATACTTCGATAAGAAGTATAATAACACTTGCATCAATTTTCCCGCGATGGTTGAATTGGGAGAACGTATTGAAGGAATCATGCGAGAGGGTAGATTATCCAAGATGACGACTCGCATATTTACCTCAAAGAAGGATAAGGAGCCAATGGTGGAGGTTGCCTATATTCAAAATCCTCATACTCAAAAGCCGTCAAATTTGCCAGTTCAAAGGTCCGTTATGGAAACAGGGGGCTCTTCCCGAAATTTTAACCGAAAAGGAAAAGCACCACAAAGACAATTTACTCCGTTGCCAAGACCTATGTCTCGGTTGTTACCGATGTTGATTGAACAAAGACTCGTGGCAAAAGAAATCCAAAGAGACAACCCACCAAAGTTTGCTGGGTTTGATTTAGCAAAATCTTGCGTGTACCATATGGGTGAGAAGGGCCATGATGTGGACAACTGTTATACTCTCAAGATCAAGATTCAGAACCTGTTGAATAAGAAGATCTTGTCGTTTAAAGATGCTACACCAAATGTTCAACAAAATCCGCTCCCCAATCATACCGAAGCCGTTAATGTGATATTTGGACACGAGAATGAGAAACCTTTCTTGTTCGACATGGTGAAGTTGGAAGAGCTATTGACTATAGCTAGAAATCAACCGAAAGAAGGAAATGTATCCCGAGAGGAGAAAATGTATTGCTTAGCCAAGATGGCTACTTTAGGCAAAATCCAGCTATGTCAAGGAAAAAAACCCGAAGGGTCCATCGAGACCGCTATAATTGATTTGTCGTCCGAAAGTTTCTCTTGCAAGTTCGCAAACGAAGTCTCATGCTCTAAGCCAAAAGATGATGGATACGAGCCAGACGTTGATGAACCTTGGAGTGACGCATATTCCAATGGTGATTTGGAATGTGAGAGCAAGAATGCCAGTCGAGGTCGTGAATTTATGAAGAAGGCCCGTGAGAAAGACATTGTTCCAACTAAATGGAACGATGAAGATAATAGAGAGGTTTTTTCCGATGCTGATTCAGAATTTGAGCGCCATACCTCCCATTGGGATCGAGAGTTCGTTAGGAAGGCAATTGAAAAAGGTGAAATTGTTGATACTCTCAGGCAGCCGAGTGGTAAATATGACTTCATGATAAAATACTCTCCTCCTCCAAGCGCTTTTATCAACCCTAAGACTATCGTCCTAAGTGGATGGGGATCCGAATTTGAAGATGATGGCATGGTAGCCTTGATTGATCCTGTTGTAATTGAATTGAATGCTACTTGTGAAATCCAAGCACATGTTGTGGAACTTGTGGTCATAGATTTAATGGCTGATGGCTTCGGAGATATAAAGATCTCCAATGAGGATTTTGAGCCTATTGTGATCGAGCTGCCACCGAAGAAAAATGAGAATTTGAAAATAAGAATACCTTCTGTTTATGACTCCAAGGCAGTTCCTTGGAACTATGAGTCTAATGAGATAGATGCTGTTACTCGATCAAGCCAAAGTTTTCCATCTCGTGAAGGTGTCAAGAAAAAGGCTGTAACCGAAGAGGAGGCGGAGCAACTCCTCAAAACTCTCAAAACAAGTGAAGTTGAAGTGATCGAGCAGTTAAGAAAAATGACGGCTCAAATCTCGTTACTTGAACTATTCAAGTCTTCCAAGAAATATAGGAATGCTCTCTTAAAAATTCTTAATAAACTACATGTACCTGAGACAATTGGAGAGGTACAATTGGAAGAGTTTGTAGGTGCTATCCTTCTTAAGGATCAAATTTCTTTTTCCGAAAAGGATTTGCTGCCGGAAGGGCGAGCGCACTCTAAAGCATTATACATATCTGTTCAACACTTCGATACAAGGATATCGAGAGTACTCATTAATAACGGTTCAGCTCTCAATATCTATCCGTTAGCAACTTTGTGCCGTCTAGGTGTAGGTATGGATAATGTTCGTCCTTCTAATACTCCAGTCAAAGCTTTTGATGACATGAAGAAGGAAGCTCTAGGAGAAATTGATTTGCAGCTGATGATTGGTCCAGTCATATTCACTCAGAAATTTCAAGTGCTCGACATCCCAAGTAACTTCAGCTTGTTACTGGGACAACCTTGGATTCACGCTACGGGTGTTATACCCTCAAGTCTACATCAAATGATCCGCTTTGTCGTGTGTGGCAAGATTATAACTGTCCATTGCGAGAAGGATATCAAAACCTTCAACAATACTGCAATTCCCTACGTAGAGCCAGAAGTAAAAGGAGAATCAAGCTACCATTCATTCGAGTTAGTGTCAGTATCTCATGTGCCCGCAGGCACTATTATGAGAAAGCCCCACTATTCAAAGGCGGCCCTTATGTCTAGCAAAGTGTTGATCGAACATGGATTTACTATTGGCAAAGGATTGGGAAAGCTGTCCAAGGCATTCTCACACCCATTGAGGTGACTAAGAGAAAGAAATGAGAAGGCTTAGGTTACCAAGGCGATCGACAGGATCAAGGTAATCAGAAAAGCTCGAGCATCAAAGAAAAGAGTTATCGACGTTTGCTCCCTCCTCCGTTGAAAGATTTCTTCCCTGGACCGCCGAAGTTTCTCTAAGATGAAGAAATAGATGTCTATGGCATCGTTGACTTATTTGAAGAGAGTTCTGTGGGTGCCATTTCCGAAAGCTTTGAGGATGATCCACCTACCGATCCCGATGTATAAGGGATGTTTCCGTGTTCTACTTTGTTTTCAGTTGTAATTCACCTAATTCTCCCCTGCGAGGGACTTTCATTTGTTCATTTATTTATTTTATTTGTTCATTTCATTTGTTGTAATAATTCGGATCAGAACTTTGGATCCAAAACACTATATGACATTTACTGCATATCCATAAAAGCATTCTCATGTTTTGTTAATAAACGTGCGAAAGTATACCAAACTAGCCCTATGATGATGCTTTGAGGCTTGGGCTTTTGCATGATCTATAGTTTTCAAAATAATCCTTTGGAACAAAGATGTCCAATGATACGAGGACGAGTTCCCCATGAAATTTTTGAAAATCTGGAATTCGAAAAGTTTTTTCATCACATATTCATGCATTGCATTTCTTATCTTCATATACTAATCATATTTTGTTGCATCTCAGGCATGACACTTTGCATAATCATGATAGTCATATGCATGGTTTGGATCCATGTCCAAAAAACTCATACGAACCTGATTATTCTAATCCCGAAAATGAAGAGAATTCTCAGGTCATTAAAAAAGAATGGATCCGACATGAAAAATCCAAACCTCCCACGGAAGAACAAACTGTCATTATAAATTTAGGTGATTCAGAAAATCCCAAGGAAACAAAAATGGGGGCCGATCTCTCTCAAACAGATACTGATCGACTGATCAAACTCTTGAAGGAGTACCGGGATGTCTTTGCTTGGTCTTATACTGATATGCCGGGTCTCGACCCCAACATTGTAGAGCACACATTACCGCTTGATCCTGCCATTCCGCCTAAAAGACAGAAGCTTAGGAGGACGAAGCCAGAACTATCTAAGAAGATCGTAGAAGAAGTCATGAAACTGTTAAAAGTTGATTTCATTGAAGTTACTCATTATACCGACTGGATTGCTAATATTGTCCCAGTTATGAAGAAGGATGGGCGAGTTCGGGTATATGTTGATTACCGCGACTTGAACAAAGTAAGTCCCAAAGATGATTTTTCACTACCACATATTGACATCTTGGTCGATAGCACAGCAGGATTCGAATCATTTTCTTTCATGGATGGTTTCTCTGGCTATAACCAAATCCGAATGAAAGAAGAAAACAAGATGAAAACATCTTTCATCACTCCATGGGGAACATTCTGTTACAAAGTTATGCCCTTCGGCTTGAAGAATGCGGGGGCAACTTACCAAAGAGCCATGGTGACACTATTCCATGACATGATGCATAAAGAAATTAAAGTGTATGTCGATGACATGATAGCTAAATCACGACAAGGTGAAAACCACATTGAAGTCTTGAGGAAATTGTTTGATCGACTTAGAAAGTTCAAGCTAAGACTTAACCCCGCTAAATGCGTGTTTGGGGCGAAGTCTGGAAAGCTCCTCGAATTTATGGTTAGTAACAAGGGCATCGAGATTGATCCCTCGAAGGTGAAGGCCATTTGTGATTCGAAACCCCTTTCTACTGTCAAGGAGGTCCAAAGCTTGTTGGGAAGACTGAATTATGTCGCAAGATTTATTTCCCAATTATTCGAAACAGCCAAGCCATTCTTTAAGCTATTGAAAAAGAATGTCAAAGTTGAATGGAACGAAGATTGTCAAAAATCCTTTGAACAATTAAAGCTGTATCTTTCACAACCACCAGTGTTAGTACCGCCTACTCTGGGTATACCTTTGATCTTGTATCTCACCATTCACGATGAGTCATTGGGAGCTATGTTAGCACAGAAGAGACCAGAGGATGGAATGGAACGCGCTATTTACTACCTCAGCAAGAAGTTTACTTCTAGTGAAGTTCGATATCCTGAGGTTGAGAAAACATGTATAGCCTTAATTTGGGTATTACACAGACTACGGCAATACACTCTTCACCACCGTATCCTGCTTGTGAATGAAAATGATCCTATCAAGTATCTTTTGGAAAAGTCTGCACTGATTGGAAGGCTTGCCAAATGGCAAATATTGCTCTCCGAATTTGATATCCAAAGCATGTCTCAGAAGTCCGTCAAAGGGCAAGCCATAGTTGACATGTTGGCTGAAAGTCCTTTAAAGTCAGACTACTGGAATGAAATTGATGAAAGAATCCATTTGATGTCACAAGACAAGAGGACCATGTATTTTGATGGAGTTGTTAACCTCTCCGGTTCTGGCACTGGAGTAGTCCTGATATCCCCAGCGGGTCAACATTATCCAGTAGCTGCAAAGTTGGTATTTTCTTATATCAATAATATTTCAGAATATGAAGCTTGCATCCTTGGTCTCCAATTAGCCATCGATATGAAGGTTAAGAGATTACAAGTTTATGGTGATTTCGCACTTATCATTCTCCAAACAGGAGGTGAATGGCAAACTCGTGATTCAAAACTGATTCCTTACCATGAGTATCTTAAAGACCTTGTGGAAGAATTCGAAGATATCTCATTTGATTATTTGCCAAGATCTCATAATCAATTTGCTGATGCCTTGACGACATTATCCTCAATGTTACAAGTAACCGATGGTTTGAATATTGATCCTTTGCAAATCGATGTTTTAAGAAAGCCTGCGTATTGCATGGTTATAGAAAAAGAACTCGATGGTCAACCATGGTACTATGATATTATGAATTATCTTCGAGAAGGAAAATTCTCTCAAGGAAGTCAAGCTACAGATCGAAAATACTTGACTAAGTTAGCTTTCAAATTCTTTCTTAGCGGAGGTCCTTTGTACAAGAGATCTTTTGATTCAGTCCTGTTGAAGTGCGTAGACACCAAAGAGGCCAATTTATTAATGAAAGAGATACATGAAGGAGAATGTGGTCCTCATATGAACGGCCATCTTCTAGCAAGGAAGATCATGAGGCTAGGTTATTACTGGTTAATCATGGAAGCCGATTGTATTCAACATGTTAGATGTTGCCATCAATGTCAAGTTTATGGAAACAAAATCAACGCTCCACCAAATGAATCACATCAAATGTCCGAGGCATGGCCTTTCTCAATGTGGGGCATTGACATTATCGGATCAATTAATCCCAAAGCATCAAATGGACACCGTTTCATTCTAGTGGCTATCGATTACTTCACCAAATGGATCGAAGCCAATTCTTATGCCCACGTCACTGCGAAAAGTGTAGGAAAATTCATTCGTCGAGACATTATCGCTCGATATGGGGTTCCAGAAGCAATTATCACTGATAATGGGTCAAACTTGAATAACAAAGTAGTGGATGAGCTACTCAATAAGTTTCACATTCGTCACTTGAATTCTTCTCCCTATGGCCCACAAATGAATGGAGCTGTAGAGGCGGCAAATAAGAACATAAAGAAGATTCTGTCCAAAATGGCAGAGAATTACCAAGATTGGCATGATCAGTTACCGTACGCGTTAATGGCTTAACGAACTTCTATTCGCACTTCGACTGGGGCAACACCATTCTCATTAGTATACGGAATAGAAGCAGTCTTACCTGTAGAAGTGGAAATTCCTTCATTAAGGGTATTTTCGCAAGTAAAGCTTGTTGAAGCAGAATGGATTCAACAAATATTTGAACAGCTTAACATGATTGATGAAAAAAGGGTAAAAGCCCTGTGCCATGGACAAAGCTACCAAAAGCGAATGGCTAAGTCATTCAATCGTAAGGTTCGACCCAGGCATTTTGAGGTCAATGACCTAATTTTGAGGAAAGTCCTATCCATCATTCCAGATCGTGGGAAGTTCACCCCTAATTATGAAGGACCGTATGACATCAAGAAAGTATTGCCCGATGGAGCATTGATTCTTGTAGAAATGGATGGCCGAGAGTTGCCAAAACCTGTAAATGCTGATACTGTCAAGAAATATTTTCCCTGAATAAAAAGTTTTGAGCTATTTTTTGATTGAATCCAAGTCACTTTAGGACATTTGCATCATGCATCTCATGCAAACATGGCATTTTTACATATTTGTTAATTTTGTAGGTACTCAATTGTTCCCCAAGAAAGCTATTCCAAACTTCAAGGGGCCAAGCTCAAGGAAGTAGTTATATAAAAAAAATCAAAAATCAAAAATCAATCTTCTCCCTAGAGTTTAGGAAGTAGATCCTTTTTGTAAGGACCTTTTCTGTCCAAAATGTTTTTCAAGTTTGAAATTTTATTAAAAAACATCCCCAGAGGAGTCAAAAAAAATTTTAAATGTTTTGATTTATCAAAATTCCCCATAGATGGGAGATTTAACCAAATGATCCTTTGAAAAAACCAAAAAAGAAAGGATTTCTCAAAAATGCCAAATGAAAATGCCTAGAATGATAAAAGGCAAACCTTTGATCAAACACGTCCCTATACATATTTTGAGAGAATTGAGCGAAAAAACCATGTCCTAGGACGTAGGGTTCGTTCACATTGAATATATGGATTGAAGTGATAAAATGCATTTCATTTCTCTATTCTAAACACTCATTTTATCTTTTGCTAGCCACTTTGAGCCAAATAGGGAGAATTTTCAAAATACCCTTGTTAAGAACCACCCCATATTGGGGCAAGTTAAGAAGTTGTGGTTGATCATTTTTTGGAACAAAAAGATTAAAAAAGATTTTATTGCTTTCACTTGCATCAACCTCCTTGTGGTAATTTCAGGTGAATTTTTATGGAAGCTTGAAACATCCCAAAGTAAAGAAGAGCATTCTTTTCCTCTACCCAAACACAATCATCCCTTGCTTAGCCAAATTGAGCCTTAAGCATGTTCATTTCAAAGCCCAAAATGTTGATTATCTCCCTACATTGGGGCAATGCATATGATTTACCAAGAAAATTTGGAAAAATTGGTGAATATATATAGAATGTCTGGAGAGTCCAAAGAGCTCAAAAGATAAATATTAGGAGGCATGAAAAAGCAGTGTGTCTAGTAAAAGCAAGGCCGATGTCCATGAAAAAGAAAATAAAGCAAAAGCAAAAATAAAAAGCAACATGCTTATGATAAAAACGAAATTCTCATTGCAAAAGATGCTTAGAAAAAGCAAAACTCTTATGTTGCAAGAAAAATGGACTCTCGAGACAATTTAGTTTTCAAGAGTCAGATGATGTCAAATTTGGATGATTTGGTAATGATGCCAAGATAATCATCATTTCTCTTTCAAACCCCTTCTACAAAATTTTAAGTCTTTTGAGTCTAACTCGAACCGACATTACAACCTTCTCGAAAGTCTCTTCCGATTGGGATGGTTTGAGTTGACGTAAAGATTTCACAAAGGAGCTACCGCTAGAAGGAGTGGAAGTAATCCTATATTGTCTTATCTTCAAGGTTTTTAACTTGTAAACCCGCTGAAGATATTAATGGTATATTTTTTTTCTTAGCCTCAAAGCAAATACCTTTTGTGTAAGCCTATGACCAAGCCTATATTACGGTTCTTTTGAAAGACCTTTCTAATCAATCAATTTGTATTCAATGTAAACGTTTCCAAAAACCTTTGACATAGGTTCGTGAGGCATCACTAGTGAGAATTGAATAGCTTTCCCACATCAATGGATGGGAATCAAAGCCTTTGTGAGAGTTAGTGCGAAAGACCTTTTTTATTATGTTATTTTCAATTTGGCAATTTTTATCTAACCTCTTTAGATGGTTATTCAAAGATCATTTTGTTAAAATTTTCTCCTAAGGATTTTGATAGTCAGTGTCTTTACCAAAATGAGAATAATTCCATTTGGTTTGTTGTTAAACAATCCCGAAACTTCTTTCAAAATATCTTTCCCTAGTGGATCGATTTTTGGTCATCATAAACCATACCCTCCATTTTTGGTTTTTGATCATCCTAAACCATATCCCCCATTTTTTGTTTTTGGTCATCCTAAATCATAACCCTTATTTTCGATTTTTGATTATCCTAAACCATAACCCCTATTTTCGGTTTTTTATCATCCTTAAACCTTACCTTAGGTTCTAGGTCATCCTTAAACCTTACCTTAGGTTCCTAGTCATCCTTAAACCTTACCTTAGGTTCTAGATCATCCTTAAACCTTGTCTTAGATTCTTGATTATCCTTAAACCTTGTCTTAGGTTCCTGGTCATCCTTAAACCTTACCTTTGGTTCCTGGTCATCCTTAAACCTTATCTTAGATTCCTGGTCATCCTTAAACCTTACCTTAGGTTCTAGGTTATCCTTAAACCTTGTCCTTTGGTTCTTGGTTATCCTTAAATCATAGATTTCCTATAAAATCATTTCTCTTTCTTTTCTTCCTTCATTCAACCCCATGAGAGAGAGAAAAACACGTGAATGACCTAACAATCCAATGTTAAGTGCTTCAGGTAAGACTCTGATCAAATGTCTTTGTCTCTATTTTCTTTCATATCCCAAGTGGAGTCGACTAAAAATTTACAGGTGCCAATTGGTCTTTGAGTGGAACCTCTTCGAACTCTCACTCAAAAAGGGGCACGTGTTGACACCTAATTTTTAGCCGACGCGTCGTTAAAAGTAGAAAATTCGAGATTACGGTTTTCGATCGCGACGGAACCCGTTTTTTGAACAAAAAGTGTCATTTTTTAATTCTGTCTGTTGGCCTAGTTTCTGCAGATGATTTTCTATTCATTTCATGCAAAAACCTGAAACGTCAAACGGTTGACTTTCGAGTTGACTTTTTGGTCAACCCTTTGACCAAAAGTCAACCTCGGGTTAAATTGGGGCTTTTCGTATAAAAAGATTCCATTCAAGTTTAATTTCACTTTAGAAGTGAAAATTTTAGAAAAATTCAAAGATTTGATCATAAAATCAAGCTCCTAGTGAAAAGTCAACTAGGGTTTGACATTTGGTCAAATCTTTGACCAAAAAAATTGAAAAATACAAAAATCTAAAAATCATCTTATTTTATATTCAATTTACCTTTGGCATTTGAAATTTTACAAAAATAGATTTGGAATCAACTTTTTCCAATTTGCGAAATTTGATTTAAATCGGCCAAAAATGAAATTACTTCATTTCTAGTTATTTTTTAGGTTAGTTTTCTTCACGACATTTGATCTAGAGGTCATCTTATATTCAATTTTAGAATCAATTTTGTGATTCCAAGCCAAACACAAAAACCCCCAATTTTGGCCATAATCAGTGATTTGGATTGATTCTTCATGATTTGCGCAATTGAGGCAAGAATGAGCCTAATTTCTTATATCAAATCCAAATTCGAAGTCAGTTTTGGAAGATTCACATGAATTTGAGTCAATTTGATCAATTTAGTGATCCAATGATTAAGAAGTCTAAGAGTAATTGGTCCAATTAGTGCAATTCAACTTGACCCACTCTAGACTAATATTCAATTTGATGAATTGCGACTCAATTTGGTTAATTGGACTTGAATTAAATTTGTTAGTCTAGCTTGGTCATGCAATTACCCAAATTCAAGAGCAATTAAGACAAACAAGTTAAATTGGATCAATTTGTGCATGAATTTCAAATCGGTTTAATTCAATTTGATCGAATTCGATACTAATGGGGTCAATTAATCATGATAGAGATTAAATTGTACAAAATAGGAACAAATGGAACCAAGGATTGAACCAATCCAATCAAGCCAATTCGGGGTTAACTGACTCAACCCGGTTTGATTCAAATTGAACCGGTCTGATCGGACTGGTCATTTTTCGATCGAAAATCCGATGATCGACGGTCCATTCCAACCAGCCAAGGCCGGCCACATCCTCTTGAGCTCAAAAATGATAAAAATGCCCTTGATTGAAAATTACGAAAATGCCTGTAAGTGAAAATTACCAAAATACCCTTCATTAAGGATTAAGCAAATTAATTAGAGAATAAGCAAATCAATCATGGCCATTCATTTAGAATTGATCATGTCCATCCATGATGCCATTGGATTAATCTAAGGGCTAGAATTCAAAAGTTGAGGGATGTATATAGTGTTTTTTCCGTCCAAAATTGGGGGGATACTCATTTTCAGATCTGAATTCTCTCTCCTCTCTCTCTAAATTCACGTTCTCCCTCTCTCTCTCGTTCTCTCTCGGCCGCCGGTCATCCCGCCTCATCGCCTGCCATTTTCAGGCGGATCACCGCCTCATCGTCGTTCCCCACAGTGCCACGAAGTCAGTCGCAACACTAGCCAAGACTGCTGGTGGCCGGAGCTTCTCATTCCGACGAGTTTCCCTTCACGGCAGCATCACTGGTTCGGTCGCGCGGCGATTTGATCTGCCGCTTCAAGCGGCTGAACCGGCCAACCGGTGTTCCCTCCGGTGATCCAAAACCTCCAGCAGCATTTATCGGCATCTTCATGTCGCTGTGGTGGCCGGCTTATCGTTGAACGGCCACCGGATCGCGTCTTTTGATTTAATTCTCCGTTATTAGTTCATTAGTGTGAAAACGAATCGATTCTCACTATAATTTGTGCAATCTATTATCATAGGTTGGCCGAGCTTTCCGAGACTTCTCCGTGCTGTTCTTGATCTGAATACGGAGGCCGGATCGCTCGATCGCGCGTCGGAGCATCGTTAAACAAGGTAAGTGCCCTTGGATATTGTTCTGCAAATTCGTATCCAGGAAAACCTACATGTTTGAGATGCCGATTTTAGCTCGTTAATGTCGAAATCTTACGAAGTGATAAACTAGAGAATCGTAAAACGCGTCTTAAGCTTCGATTTGATATATCGTATGCCTCAATCGGACTTAGTTTGTTATGTCAAAACTCTTTCGAAAATTAGGATCAGAATCTAGAATATGTTGTTCAAGTCTGTTCTGATGATGTCCTGATTGACGTTGTGCTATTTGATGATTTTTCTGATTTTCTACGATCATTTTTTGAAAAACATTTCTGCACGAAAGTTGTAAAGCACATCTTAATCTGTTCATCATAAAATTTTCATAAAATTCCAAGCATGTTAGCATGGTATGATCTGCAACGTCATCTATGCATGAATCGGGTGACAGATTGGTTTCTGATTAACCTTCATGTGTTCTTCGATTTTCATAAATTTATGTGTTCGAAATATGAAAAAGCTTTCATCACAAAAGTTCACACTGAGATCGAAATCTTTCCATTGATACTAATTTCATCAAAATCGGAATTCATTTGGATTTTCAAAAGGAATTTTCATGATCTAATCGGTATCTGTGTTCAAATCTGATTTTCATTCCTTTGAAATTCAAAAGATGTTTCTCCGAATTTGATAAAGTTAGAGTCCTTTTTTGCAAAAAATCAAAACTACAAAGTTGTTCATTGGGGTCTCATTATGTTTTCTGAAAATTTTGAGTGCCTAATAGCAATTTTGGTGGATCGATTTGCTTAAAATTTCATATAAGGCATTCACGGGTTAAAGTTTGATTTGCAGTTGAGTCCTTCACGAAAACCGAATTTTATAAAAATTTGGAGGACTTTTTAGCAAAAACTCAAAACATGAAAGTTGTTACACACGGAGAATCCTAACTGTCTAAAAATTTTCACGTGGTGTTGATAAGATTTGTTATTTTTCCTGCCATTATTTTGAAATCCTTAACAGAACCAGGTTCAGCCTGTCACTGAGAACAAATTTGATATTTTCGGGAAAATCGGTGAGGATTTAGAAAAAATGGTCTGCTTGACTTTTGATCCTCATGTCATAAGCTTTCTAACGACACCCGAATCATTTCATTTGGACATCATTAGGTTAGTTAATCACATCTGAACAGAAGCAATCCGAATTAGATAATAACTGAATAAGTGGTCTCTTTATAAAGCCCACTTCTCATTGTTTGATTGGCTTTGAAATAAGGCCCATGGGCCTTAATGCATGCTTATTCCATTACTATGTATGTGTTTGTTAGATGAATATTAGGCCTGGTTCATGTTCGGCGGGTAGCCCATTGTGATCATTTAGAACCCGACTTTAGGGGTTAATTGATATGAGTTGTCGTTTTGTGAATGCAAATAGTAGCTCATTATCATTAACCATTAATCAAATAATGTTAGATGATTAGGTGGGTGATGAATCGAAACGCATAGAAAACAAAGGCCGATCCCGAGGCCCGTGTTTGATTGGTGAATTGTTAGCACCATTGTTTTTCTTTGGTTGTTCCTTTGTGCATTGTTTGTCATGAATGAATGTTGTGAATGTAAATACCGATACCCGAGAGGCGGTCCATGGGAGGATAATCCGAAATGATAAAAGACCAAGGCGATTGACCGATGTCCAATCCGGTCTCAATTTGTATTCATTGGATGATGGCGATAGATCGATGTCCAATCCGGTTTCAATTTGTACTCAATTCATTCATCCCCGATCATGTCTCGGGTTTTCAATTTGTGTTATAATAAACACCCGACGAGTTGCGGATTTTTACTTTTTTTCGCACTTAGAATTAGCTCGTCTTTTCAATACTTCGAGTGTTTGATTTACGAAATGTCTTTCAATACAATTGATTGTTTCTTTCTTTTTCTAGAATAAGATAGGATTAGTTTAGAATCTTAAATGAAAATACAAAAATAAGATGCATGATCACCTAGTGGACTAAGGTTTTAAACATGAAAATGGTAAAGAACAAATGCATGACGACTTAGATAACAACCATGTTAAGTTTAGTGGTGCCGAAAGGGCGTTAATAGAAATATTAACGTAAGCTAATCCTCGAACCTTTAATTTCTGGTTTACGTGGAAATCGAAACGAAATTCCCGCGTTTCGATTGGGTATTCTAGCCGACCCCCGATCTAGGTTAGTGGCTACTCCTAAAAAAGATAAAATCGATCCGCTGTCATGTAAGATATGAATTTTAGGGGTGAGCGCGGTTCCAGGGTAGAACCGGGAACCGAAGAACCAGACCCGGTGGATCCGGTTCGATTCCAGGTTCCATGGATAGAGGGTCCGGTTCCCGGTTCCCCATTTTTAGGAACCGGTTGTTCCGGTTCCGGTTCCCGGTTCCTATAGGAACCGAAACCGGACCCTGGAACCGGAACCTGGAACCGGTAGAAACCCTACTTCAATAATTCCCAAATGCTCCCTTCTCTTCTTGAATCACACCTTTGAAGTTCCAAAGCATTCGTTTCGCCACACATGCACACCCCCCAAACCCATCCACAGACTCACTCACTCTTACACACGCACACCCCCCAAGCCGGAGCGTCGCCGCGTTCCGGAGGTGGGTCTTGGTCCTTCTCCGTCTCTTGGGCCTCCCCGATCCAGGTGAAGCCCCCGATCCTAGTGTTAAAAGTTCTCGTCTTTTTTGTTGGGTTTGTACTGGCTTTTGCATTTTGTTTATCAAGGTGAGTTTTTATCTGTACGAATTGGTCTTGGAATCGAGTGAATATCGATCTATCTTCAATTAGTCAGGTGACTTCCGAGAAGAGAACTTAAAACTTAATTTTGTTTGTTTTGTATTCTCTCTTATTTGGTATTATTGCATTCATTTTTCGTTTTGTTTAACTAAAAATGAAATAAAAAAAAGGAACCTATTGGACCCTGGAACCGACCCTGGAACCTGTGACAGGGTAGGTTCCAGGTTCCAGGTTCTGACGGGTAGGTTCCAGGTTCCTCATTTTGAGGAACCTGTACCCGAGGGTAGGTTCCAGGTTCCGGGCGGAACCTACCCGGAACCTGGAACCGCTCACCCCTAATGAATTTAGGGAAAATCCACGTTCATGATCAATGGGCTATATGGCTAACCAAAAGATTTATGTTTCAGTAAAATCATTTTTATGATGTGCCATATGAACCGTCTCATGAACACTTATCTCTAAACCCGCCTCATCAAGTTCGGCCCTCGAGGGGTAGGTAGCGACATTCACCGATCATTTCTAGCCAATTTTGGCACGTTTTAATCGATTATGCCAGTTGGAAAAAGTCTGGCTGGCACTAGTTAATCGATCCCACCGATCGGTAATCGGTTCTAACTAAATTTGGGCAGGAATCAATCAACAAAAAACAAAGAAAAACTGACTTGAGAAGGAGAGAATGTGTTCGATAAAATTCTAGAGAGAGGGAGGAGAGAGAAACAGAGAGAAAAAGCTTGAAATCTAGAGAGAGAGAGAGGAGTAAAGATCCCCCAGGTCGAGTGATTAGCGCCGGTCGATTGAACGACGCCAGCAAATCGACCGTCTAGGGAGGATCTCCTCCTTAGGTGAACCAGAAGAAGGCTGATCAGGAATGCCTGAAAACGAGCTCCATTTGACCGATCCAGACCTATTCCGGCGAAACTAAGACCACCAAGGTGAAGACCAAGTGTCAAGGAACAACCCTCGGGGTGCAGATCACTTCGACAGTTTCATTTGGTCATCAAACGAAGCAGGTAAACATTGCTCGTGATCATTTTTTTCCAGATTTCTAGAAAACCATTTTTACCTTAAAATGCATATTCGTGCGATTTTCTTGGAGATTTTGATTTTCTTGAAATTCATAATACATTTCTGCGCATGTTTTTGTTGTTTGCTTTCGTTTTGTGTCATTGAATTATCAAAACCGAACCAGTCATCATTGGTTGAATCTCACCGGAGCATTTTCCACTTGCCGGAGCATCACCGATGGCCTATGGTTGAGCAAGTTAGTGTCTTTGATTCCTTGTGAATGTTTGAATGACGAATGAACGCTAGAAATGGCTAGGACGTTCTGTGTGATGGTTTGAAATCTAAAAATGCTAGGTTAGAGCAGTGTTAGGTCCGGTTTTTCTAACCAGTGTTTCACCGGCCGGCGAAGGTCCGACGACATTTTGGTTGGACTAAATTGCTACTAGAACATGTGAACTTGATAATGGTGTAATTAGAACGACGAGATAGTCGCCGGAAGGTCGCTAGCGGTGAGCTCAAAGTCACGGCCTTGCAAACGTTGAACTGGAAATAATGCCTACCAGGTGTTTGTAAAAATGCCTAAATGAAAAAAACAGCAAAACGATGCCGCTTTAGGCATGCGCTCGCCGGAAGGGACGATCGACAACCGGCACCGACGACGCCCGGTTCAACAAAGCCGAACCGGGTCAATGCGGTTCCTTTCCCCGGCGGGAAAATTCAAAAAAAAAAAAAATATTCAGAAAAAAAGAAAATTTAAAAAATTCCAGAAAACCAATAAAAAATCAGAAAATTCAAAAAAATTCAAAAAAATTGAGAAAATTCATAAAAATTTATAAAAATTTCATAAAAAAATTCAGAAAATATAAATAAAAATGTAAAAAATTGGAAAATAAAAAAATTGAAAATTGGAAAATTCATAAAAATTTTTGGAAAACCATAAAAAATTAATTCTCGGTTTAAAAATATTTTTAGAAAAAAAATAAAAAAATCAAAAATTTTGAAAATCCACAAAATGGTTCAAAATCATTGTGGCCAACCACAAAAAGTAAAATTTGAATTTTTGGAAGTGCCTAACTGACATTTTTGGAAAATCCTAAATTGAGGGGTTGTAACCCCTAAAAAAACCCTAAAACCCTAAACATGTGTAAATCATGAAATGAACAAGCTATTAGAGCTTCATTAGGGTTTGAGTGTCTTGATTGATTTTTATTTTAGGGACCACTCAGGATTGATTGATTTGATTGACTTTGATTATGCATTCAATGCTTGTTTGGTCTTTCCTACGATTAGAATAGATAGAATTAGTGGGTTAGTCTGGGAAATTTGCATGATACGTTAGACATCATATCGTTCTTAGGTACCGAAAGGGCATTAGAGATCTTAATTTGGGATCAACAACGTAACCAAGTCCCATACTCAGAATCTCTTATTCGTAGAATCGTGGTATTTCTCTCGTACCTCGATTAGGTTTCTAATCTACCTATCAATAATGACTAGTGGCGACTCCAAAATCACAAATTTAGAAATCGCCTTCCACTGTCACGTGAGGTATGGTCTGAGAGAGACCCTTATACGAAAATACCTCCTTCGCGCACAAATCCCGAAAAACCCTCAAAAGTGCGACGCAATATATCCCCAACGTTGCTACTGTCGCGACCTACTCCTCGAGGGCCGAACTTGAATGGGGCGGGTTTAGAGATAAGTGTTCATAAGATGGTTCATATGGCACCTAAAAAGTGATTTTACTGAAGTGTAAAAATTTTTGTTTAGCCATATGACCCATTGATCATGAACGTGGATTTTCCCTAAATCTATATCTCGCGTGACAGCGGATCGATTTTATTTTTTAAGGAGTCGCCACTAGCCTAGGTCGGGGGTCGGCTAGAATACCCAACCGAAACGCGGGAATTTCGTTTCGGTTTCTACGAAAACCAGAGATCAAAGGTTCGGGGACTAGCTTACGTTAATATTTCTATTAACGCCCTTTCGGTACCGCTAAACTTAACATGGTTGTTATCTAAGTCGTCACGCATTTATTTTTTTACCATTTTCATGCCAAAGTCTTAGTCCACTATGTGATCATGCATCTTGTTTTTGTATTTTCATTAAAAATTCTAAACTAATCCTATCTTAGTCTAGAAAAAGAAACAATCAATTGTATTTGAAAGACATTTCGTAAAGTAAACACTCGAAATATTGAAAGTACGAACTAATTCTAAGTGAAAAAAAAGAAGTGAAAACTCGCAACTCGTCGGGTATTTATCACAACACGAATTGAAAACCCGAGACATGATCGGGGATGAATGAATTGAATACAAATTGAAACCGGATTGGACATCGGTCTAACACCATCAAATGAGTACAAATTGAGACCGGATTGGACATCGGTCAATCACCTTGGTCTTCTACCATTTCGGATTATTCTCCCATGGACTGCCTCTTGGGTGTCGGTGTTTACATTCATAACATTCATTCATGAAAAGACAACATATGAAAGAACAATGATGCAATCAATTCACTAATTAAGCACGGGCCTCGGGATCGGCCTTTGTTTTTTTTCATGCATTTCGATTCATCACCCACCTAATCATCTAACATTATTTGATTAATGGTTAATGATAATGGGCTACCATTTGTATTCACAAAACGGCAACTCATATCAATTAACCCCTAAAATCGGGTTCTAATGACCATGAATGGGCTACCCGCCGAACATGCACCGGGCCTAACATTCATCTAACAAACACATGCATAATAATAAAATGAGCATGCATTCAAGCCCATGGGCCTTGTTTCGAAGCCAATCAAATAATGAGAAGTGGGCTTTATAAAAAAGACCACTTATTCAATTAATGCTTAACTCGGATTGATTCTGTTCAAGTATGATTAACTACCCTAATGATGTCCAAATGAAGTGATTCAGGTGTCATTAGAAAGCTTATGACATGAGGATCAAAAGTCAAGAAGACCATTTTTTCTAAATCCTAGCCAATTTTCCCGAAAATATCCAATTTAATCTCAGTGACAGGCTGGACTCAGTTCTGTTATGAATTTCAAAACAATGGCGGGAAAAATAACAAACTTTATCAAAACTGCGTGAAAATTTTGTACGATTAGGATTCCCCGTGTGCAACAACTTTCATGTTTTGAGTTTTTGCTAAAAAGCCCTCCAAATTTTTATAAAATTCAATTTTCACGAAGGACTCAACTGCAAATGGAATTTTAACCCGGGAAGACCTTTCATGAAATTTTAAGCAAATTGACCCTCCAAAAATTGCTATTAGGTCCTCAAAATTTCTAGTTGACATAATAAGACCCCAATGAGCAACTTTGTAATTTTAATTTTTTGCAAAAGAGGACTCTAACTTTATCAAATTCGGAGAAACATCTTTTGAACTCCAAAGGAATGAAAATCAGATCTGGAAACAGATTCTAATCAAATCGTGAGAATTCCTTTTGAAAATTCAAATGATCTCTGATTTTGATGAAATTAGTATCAATAGAAAGATCTCGATCTCAGGAAGAACTTTCGTGAAGAAAATTTTTTCATATCTCGAACACACGAATTTATGGAAAATTGAAAAACACACAAAGGTCGAACTGAAACCAGCATGTCACCAGTTATATGTATATGACGTAGCAAATCGCACTAGGCTAACATGCTCAGAATTTTGTGAAAATTTCATGATGAACAGATCAAGATGTGCTCTACAACTTTCATGAAGGAAGTTTTTCCAGAAAATGATCGTAAAAAATCATAAAAATCATCAAACAGCACAACGTCAATTAGGAAGACATCAGAACAGACTTGAGCAACATGTTTCAGATTCTGATCCTTACTTCTAAAAGTATTTTGACATAGCAAATCAAGTCCGATCGAGGCATATGATATATCAAATCGAAGCTTAAGACGAGCTCTATGACTCTCTAGTTTATCACTTCATCAGATTTCGACGTTAACAAACTCAAATCAGCATCTCAAGTATGCAGGTTTTACTGAACACGAATTTACAGAAATATGCTCAAGTGTTCTTACCTTGTCTCACAATGCTCCAATGCTCAAGCGAGCGATCCGGCCTCCGTATTTAGACCAGAAATGACACGGAGAAGCCTTGGAAAGCTCGGCCAACCTATGACAATAGAGTGTACGAAATATTGTGAGAATTGACTCGTTTTCTCACAAATAGACTAATCAGTAAAAATTGAGGCTAAGGATGCGATCCGGTGGCTGTTCAATGAGAAGCCGGCCACCACAGCGACGTGAGAACGCCAAGGAATATTGTCGGATGCTCTGGATCGCCGGAGGAGGTCGCCGGTGGGCCGGTTCAGCCGGTTGAACCGGCTGATCAAGTCACCGGCGGTATTGCCGGTGATGTTGCCGAGAGAGAAAAACCGCCGGAGGGAGGTGCTCCGGCCACCAGCGAAGCCAGCTGGTGTTGCGACTGGCCTTGGGCCACCGTGGGGGACGACGGTGGGGCAGCAGCTCGCCGGAAAATGGCCGGCAAGGGGCTGGAACAGCTGCTGCCGAGAGAGAGCTCAAGAGAGAGAGATGATCGTGAGAGGGAGAGAGAGAGAGAGAGAGAGAGAGAGAGAGAGAGAGGAGAGAGAAATCAGATCTGAAAATGAACCCCCCCTTGATTTTTGGAGGGAAAAATACTATATACTTCCCTCAACTTTGAATTTTAGCCCTTAGATTAATCCAATGGTCCAAAATGCATCCTTAATGATTAAGAATATTCCTTAAAGGCTAAGGATTGATGACATGGCATCATGGATGGACATGATCAATTCTAAATGAATGGCCATGATTGATTTGCTTATCCCCTAATTAATTTGCTTAATTCTTGAAGAAGGGCATTTTTGTCATTTCTCTTAGGGGTATTCTCAATTAAGGGCATTTTCGTCATTTTTGTGCTCAAGAGGATGTGACCGGCCCTGGTTGGTCTGAATGGATTGTCAATCGTCGAAATTTTCGATCGGAAAATGGCCGGTCCGATCGGATTGGTTCAATTTAAATCAAACCAGGTTGAGTCGGTTAGCCCTGAATTTGGCCTAATTGAATCAATTCAATCCTTGATTTCAATTTTGCATAATTTGATCTCTATCATGATTAATTGACCTCATTAATATTGAATTCAATCAAATTGGATTGAACTGATTTGAAATTCATGTCCAATTTAACTTGTTTGTCTTAATTGCTCTTGAATTTGGGTAGTTGCATGACCAAGCTAGACTAACAAGTTTAATTGAAGTCTAATTAATCAAATTGAGTCTCAATTCATCAAATTGAATATTAGTCTAGAGTGGGTCAAGTTGAATTGCACTAATTAGACCAATTACTCTTAGACTTTTTTATCATTGGATCACTAAATTGATCAAATTGACTCAAATTCATGTAAATCTTTCAAAATTGATTTTGAATTTGGATTTCATATAAGAAATTAGGCTCATTCGTGCCTCAATTGCGCACATCATGAAGAATCGATCAAAATCACTGATTATGGTCAAAATTGGGGGTTTTTGTGTTTAGCTTGGAATCATAAAATTGGTTCAAAAATTGAATATAAGATGACCTCTAGATCAAATGTCGTGAAGAAAACTAACCTAAAAAATGACTAGAAATGAAGTAATTTCATTTTTGGCTGATTTGAATCAAATTTCGCAATTTGGGAAAAAGTTGATTCTAAATCGATTTTTGTAAAATTTCAAATGCCAAAGGTAAATTGAATGTAAAATAAAATGATTTGTGGATTTTTGTATTTTTCAATTTTTTGGTCAAAGGTTTGATCAAAAGTCAAACCCTAGTTGACTTTTCACTAGGAGCTTGATTTTATGATTAAATCTTTGAATTTTTCTGAAATTTCCACTTCTAAAGTGAAATTGGACTTGAAAGAAATCTTTTTATGCGAAAAGCCCCAATTTGACCTGGGGTTGACTTTTGGTCAAAGGGTTGACCAAAAAGTCAACGCAAAAGTCAACCATTTGACTTTTCGGGTTTTTGCATGAAATGAATAGAAAATCGCTTACAAAAGCTAGACCAACAGACGGAATTAAAAAACGACACTTTTTGCTCAAGAAACAGGCTCCGTCGCGATCGGAAACCATAATCTCGAATTTTCTATTTTTAATGACGTATCGGCTAAAAATTAGGTGTCAACAGCTGCCCCTCTTTGAGTGGGAGTTCGAAGAGGTTTCGCTCAAAGACCAATTGGCACCTGCAAATTTTTAGTCGATTCCACTTGGGAAAAAGAAAATAAAGACAAAGACATTTGATCAAAGTCTTACCTGAAGCACTTACCGTTGGATTGTCAGATTATTCACGTGTTCTTCTCTCTCTCATGAGATAGAATGAAGGAAGAAAAGACAAAGAAATGATTTTGTAGGAAACCTATGGTTTAAGGAGAACCAAGAACCAAAGGACAAGGTTTAAGGATGACCTAGAACCTAAGGTAAGGTTTAAGGATAACCAGGAACCTAAGACAAGGTTTAAGGATGACCTAGAACCTAAGGACAAGGTTTAAGGATAACCAGGAACCTAAGACAAGGTTTAAGGATGACCTAGAACCTAAGGACAAGGTTTAAGGATGACCAGGAACCTAAGACAAGGTTTAAGGATGACCAGGAACCTAAGGACAAGGTTTAAGGATAACCAGGAACCTAAGATAAGATTTAAGGATGACCTAGAACCTAAGGACAAGGTTTAAGGATGACCTAGAACCTAAAATGGGGAGTATGGTTTAGGCTAACCAAAAACCGATCCACTGGGGAAAGATATTTTGAAAAAAAGTTCCGAGATTGTTTAACAACAAATCAAACGGAATTTTTTCAACTTTTAGTAAAAGGCAATGATTATCAAAATCCTTAAGAGGAAATTTTAACAAAATGATCTTTGAATAACCATCTAAAGAGGTTAGATAAAAATGCCAAATTGGAAATAACCTAATCAAAAAGGTCTTTCACACTAGCTCTCATAAAGGCTTTGATTCCCATTCATCGATGTGGGAAAGCTATTCAATTCTCACTGGTGATGCCTCACGAACCCATGTCAAAGGTTTTCGGAAACATTCACATTGAATACAAATTGGTTGATCAGAAAGGTCTTTCGAAAGGACCGTAATATAGGTTTGGTCATGGGCTTACACAAAGGGTATTTGCTTTGAGGCCAAAAATAGAAATATACTATCAATATCTTCAGCGGGTTTACAAGTCAAGAACCTTGAAGATAAGACAAGATAGGATTACTTCCACTCCTTCTAGCGGTAGTTCCTTTGTGAAATCTTTACATTAACTCAAACCATCCCAATCGGAAGAGACTTCGGAGAGGGTTGTAATGTCGGTTCGGGTTAGGCTCAAAAGGCTTGAAATTTGATAGAAGGGGTTTGAAAGAAGAATGATGATTATCTTGGCATCATTACCAAATCATTCAAGTCTGACATCATTTAATTCTTGAAAACCAAATTGTCTCGAGAGTCTATTTTTCTTGCAACATAAGAGCTTTGCTCTTTCTAAGCATCTTTTGCAATGAGAATTTTGTTTTCATCATAAGCATATTGCTTTTTCTTGCTTTTACTTTTGCTTTTGACACATTTTTTCATGGGCATCGGCCTTGCTTTTACCAGGCACACTGCTTTTTCATGCCCCCTAATATTTATCTTTTAAGCTCTTTGGACTCTTGAGACACTTTATACATATTCACCAATTTTTCTAAATTTTCTTGATAAATCATATGCATTGCCCCAATGTAGGGAGATAATCAACATTTTAGGCTTTGAAATGAACATGCTTAAGGCTCAATTTGGCTAAGCAAATGATAATTGTGTTTGGGGTAGAGGAAAAGAATGCTCTTCTTCACTTTGGGATGTTTCGAGCTTCCATAAAGATCCATCTGAAACTATCACAAGAAGGTTGATGCAAGTGAAAGCAATAAAATCTTTCTTAATCTTTTTGCTCCAAAAATAATCAACCATAACTTCTTATTTTGCCCCAATGTGGGGTGGTTCTTGACAGGGGTATTTTGAGAATTCTCCTTATTTGGCTCAAAGTGGCTAGCAAAGGATAACGTGAGTGTTTTGGATAGAGAAATGAAATGTCTTTTATCATCTCAATCCATGTATTCAATGTGAACGAATCCTACGTCCTACGACATGGTTTTTTCGCTCAATTCTCTCAAAATGAGTATAGGGACGTATTTGATCAAATGTTTGCCTTTTATCATCCTAGGCATTTCCAGTTGGCATTTTTGAGAAATCCTCTTTTTGTTTTTCCAAAGGATCATCTGATTAAATCTCCCATCTGTGAGGAATTTTGATAAATCAAGACATTTGATTTTTTTTTTGACTCCTCTGGGGATTTTTATTTCAAATTTGAAAAACCTTTTGGACAGAAAAAGGTTTTCACACATAGGATCTACTTCCTAAATTCTAGGGAAAAGATTGATTTGATGTAGCTACTTCCTCGGGCTTGACTCCTTGAGGTTTGGAATAGTTTCCCTGGGGAACAGTTGAGTACCTACAAAATGAACAAATATGCAAAAATGCCATGTATGCATGAAATGCATGATGCAAATGTTCTAAAGAGACTTGGATTCAGTCCAAAGCAACTTGAAACTTTTTATTCAGGGAAAATATTTCTTGACAGCATCAGCGTTCACAGGTTTTGGCAACTCTCGGCCATCCATTTCTACAAGAATTAATGCTCCACCAGGCAACACTTTCTTGATAACATACGGCCCTTCATAATTGGGGGTGAACTTTCCACGATCTGGAATAATGGGTAAGACTTTCCTCAAAACCAGATCACTGACTTCAAAATGCCTAGGTCGAACTTTACGGTTGAATGACTTAGCTACTCGTTTTTGGTAGCTTTGTCCATGGCACATGGCTTTTACCCTTTTCTCATCAATCATATTAAGCTGTTCAAACCTTTGTTGAATCCATTCTGCTTCGGAAAGCTTTATTTGCGAAAGTACCCTTAATGAAGGAATTTCCACTTTCACAGGTAAAACTGCTTCCATCCCATATACCAATGAGAATGGTGTTGCCCCAGTCGAGGTGCGAATGGAAGTTCGATAAGCCATTAACGCGTACGGCAACCGCTCGTGCCAATCTCGGTAATTTTCCGCCGTCTTGGACAGAATCTTCTTTATATTCTTGTTTGCCGCCTCAACAGCTCCATTCATTTGTGGGCGGTAAGGAGAAGAATTCAAGTGGCGAATGTGAAACTTATTGAGTAGCTCATCCACTACTTTGTTATTTAGGTTTGACCCATTATCCGTGATAATCGCTTCGGGAACCCCGTATCGAGCAATAATGTCTCGACGAATAAATTTTGCCACACTTCTCGCAGTGACGTGAGCATAAGAATTGGCTTCGATCCATTTGGTGAAGTAATCAATAGCCACCAGAATGAAGCGGTGTCCATTTGACGCCTTAGGATTAATTGGTCCGATAATGTCAATCCCCCACATTGAAAAAGGCCATGCTTCGGACATTTGATGTAATTCATTTGGGGGAGCATTGATTTTGTCCCCATAAATTTGACATTGATGACAACATCTAACATGTTGAATGCAGTCGGCTTCCATGGTTAACCAATAATAACCTAGCCTCATGATCTTCCTTGCTAGAAGATGGCCATTCATATGAGGACCACATTCTCCTTTATGTATCTCCTTCATTAATAAATTGGCCTCTTTGGTGTCTACGCACTTCAGCAGGACCGAATCAAAAGATCTCTTGTACAAAGCACCTCCACTAAGAAAGAATTTGGAAGCTAATTTAGTCAAGTATTTCCGATCAGTAACTTGACTTCCTTGGGGAAATTTTCCTTCTCGAAGGTAATTCATGATGTCATAGTACCATGGTTGACCATCGAGTTCTTCTTCTATAATCATGCAATATGCAGGCTCCTTTAAGACGTCGATTTGCAAAGGATCAATGTTCAATCCATCAGTTACTTGTAACATTGAGGATAATGTTGCCAAAGCATCAGCAAATTGATTTTGAGATCTTGGCAAATAATCAAATGAGATCTCTTCGAATTCTTCCACCAAATCTTTAAGATACTCATGATAAGGAATCAGTTTCGAATCACGAGTTTGCCATTCACCTCCTGTTTGGAGGATGATAAGCGCGGAATCACCATAAACTTGCAATCTCTTAACCTTCATATCAATGGCTAATTGAAGACCGAGGATGCAAGCTTCATATTCTGAAATGTTATTGGTACAAGGAAATACCAACTTTGCGGCTACTGGATAATGCTGACCCGATGGGGATATTAAGACTGCTCCAGTACCTGAACCGGAGAGATTAACGGCTCCATCAAAATACATGACCCACTTGTCTTGTGACACCAGATGGATTCTTTCATCAATTTCATCCCAGTAGTCTGACTTTAAGGGATTTTCAGCCAACATATCAGCTATGGCTCGCCCTTTGACGGACTTCTGAGACATGCTCTGGATATCAAACTCAGAGAGCAATATTTGCCATTTGGCAAGCCTTCCAACCAGTGCAGGCTTTTCCAAAAGATACTTGATAGGATCGTTTTCATTCACAAGCAGGATGCGATGGTGAAGAGTGTATTGCCGTAATCTGTGTAATACCCAAATTAAGGCTACACATGTTTTCTCAACTTTTGGGTATTGAGCTTCACCAGAAGTAAACTTTTTGCTGAGGTAGTAAATAGCACGTTCTATTCCATCCTCTGATCTCTTCTGCGCTAACATAGCTCCCAAAGACTCATCATGAATGGTGAGATACAAAATCAAAGGTATACCTGAAACAGGCGGTACCAAAACTGGTGCCTGTGAAAGATATTGTTTCAATTGTTGAAAGGATTTCTGACAATCTTCATTCCATTCAACTTTGGCATTCTTTTTCAACAGCTTAAAGAATGGTTTAGCTGTTTCTGATAACTGGGAAATGAATCTTGCAACATAATTCAATCTTCCCAACAAGCTTCGAACTTCCTTAACAGTAGAAGGAGGTTTTAAATCACAAATTGTTGACACCTAATTTTTAGTCAATGCGTCATTAAAAATAGAAAATTCAAGATTATGGTTTCCGATCGCGACGGAGCCTGTTTCTTGAGCAAAAAGTGTCGTTTTTTTAATTCCGTCTGTTGGCCTAGCTTTTGTAAGCGATTTTCTATTCATTTCATGCAAAAACCCGAAAAGTCAAATGATTGACTTTGGCGTTGACTTTTTGGTCAACCCTTTGACCAAAAGTCAACCCCAGGTCAAATTGGGGCTTTTCGCATAAAAAGATTTCTTTCAAGTCCAATTTCACTTTAGAAGTGGAAATTTCAGAAAAATTCAAAGATTTGATCATAAAATCAAGCTCCTAGTGAAAAGTCAACTAGGGTTTGACTTTTGGTCAAACCTTTGACCAAAAAAATTGAAAAATACAAAAATTCAAAAATCATTTTATTTTACATTCAATTTACCTTTGGCATTTGAAATTTTACAAAAATCGATTTAGAATCAACTTTTTCCCAAATTGCGAAATTTGATTCAAATCGGCCAAAAATGAAATTACTTCATTTCTAGTCATTTTTTAGGTTAGTTTTCTTCACGACATTTGATCTAGAAGTCATCTTATATCTAATTTTTGAACCAATTTTGTGATTCCAAGCCAAACACAAAAACCCCCAATTTTGTGCACAATTGAGACACGAATGAGCCTAATTTCTTATATGAAATCCAAATTCAAAATCAATTTTGGAAGATTCACATGAATTTGGGTCAATTTGATCAATTTAGTGATCCCATGATTAGGAAGTCTAAGAGTAATTGATCTAATTAGTGCAATTCAACTTGACCTACTCTAGACTAATATTCAATTTGATGAATTGAGACTCAATTTGGTTAATTAGACTTCAATTAAACTTGTTAGTCTAACTCGGTCATACAATTACCCAAATTCAGGGCTAACTGACTCAAACCGGTTTGATTCAAATTGAACTAATCCGATCAAACTAGCCATTTTCCGGTCGAAAATTTTGATGATCGATAATCCGTTCGGACCAACCAAGGTCGGTCACATCCTCTTGAGCCCAAAAATGACAAAAATACCCTTAATTGAGAATTACAAAAAATGCCCCTAAGAGAAATGACAAAAATGCCCTTTTTCAAGAATTAAGCAAATTAATTAGAGGATAAGCAAATCAATCATGGCCATTCATTTAGAATTGATCATGTCCATCCATAATGCCATGTCACCAATCCTTAGCCTTTAAGGAATATTCTTAATCATTAAGGATGCATTTTGGACCATTGGATTAATCTAAGGGCTAAAATTCAAAGTTGGGGGAGGTATATAGTATTTTTCCCTCCAAAAATTGAAGGGGGATTTCATTTTTCAGATCTGGTTTCTCTCTCCTCTCTCTCTCCTCTCTCTCTCTCTCTCTCACTCTCTCCCTCTCACGAACATCTCTCTCTCGAGCTCCCCCTCGGCGGTGGCCATTCCGCCTCCTTGCCGGCCACTTTCCGGCGAGCTACCGCCCCACCGACGTCCCCCACGGTGGTCCAAGGCCAGTCGCAAGTCCAGCTGCCTTCGCTGGTGGCCGGAGCACCTCCCTCCGGCGCATTCTCCCTCTCGGCAACATCACCGGCATTACCGCCGGTGATGTGATCAGCTGGTTCAACCGGCTGAACCGGCCCTCCGGCGACCTCCTCCGGCGATCCAGAGCATCCGACTACATTCCTCGGCGTCCTCACGTCGCTGTGGTGGCCGGCCTCTCATCGAACAGCCACCGGATCACATCTTTAGCCTCAATTTTTACTGATTAGTCTATTTGTGAGAAAACGAGTCAATTCTCACAATATTTCGTATACTCTATTGTCATAGGTTGGCCGAGCTTTCCAAGGCTTCTCCGTGTCATTTCTGGTCTGAATACGGAGGCCGGATCGCTCGCTTGAGCATTGGAGCATTGTGAGACAAGGTAAGAACACTTGAGCATAATTCTGTAAATTCGTGTTCAGTAAAATCTGCTTGTTTGAGATGCTGATTCGAGCCTGTTAATGTCGAAATCTGATGAAGTGATAAACTAGAGAGTCGTAGAGCTCATCTTAAGCTTCGATTTGATATATCATATGCCTCGATCGGACTTGATTTGCTATGTCAAAACATTTTTAGAAGTTAGGATCAGAACCTGAAACATGTTGCTCAAGTCCATTCTGATGTCTTACTGATTGACGTTGTGCTGTTTGATGATTTTTATGATTTTTTACGATCATTTTCTGGAAAAACTTCCTTCACGAGAGTTGTAGAGAACATCTTGATCTGTTCATCGTAAAATTTTCATAAAATTCTGAGCATGTTAGCCTAGTACGATTTGCAACGTCATATACATATAAATCTGGTGACATGCTGGTTTCAGTCGACCTTCGTGTGTTCTTCGATTTTCATAAATTCGTGTGTTCGAGATATAAAAAAATTTTCTTCACGAAAGTTCTTCCTGAGATCGAGATCTTTCTATTGACACTAATTTCATCAAAATCGGAGATCGTTTGAATTTTCAAAAGGAATTCTCACGATTTGATCAGTATCTGTGTCCAGATCTGATTTTCATTCCTTTGGAGTTCAAAAGATGTTTCTCCGAATTTGATAAAGTTAGAGTCCATTTTTGCAAAAAATCAAAATTACAAAGTTGCTCATTGGGGTCTCATTATGTCAACTGGAAATTTTGAGGACCTAATAGCAATTTTTGGAGGGCCAATTTGCTTAAAATTTCATGAAAGGTCTTCCCGGGTTAAAATTCCATTTGCAGTTGAGTCCTTCGCGAAAATCGAATTTTATAAATATTTGGAGGACTTTTTAGCAAAAACTCAAAACATGAAAGTTGTTGCACACAGGGAATCCTAACCGTACAAAAATTTTCACGCGGTTTTGATAAAGTTTGTTATTTTTCCCGCCATTGTTTTGAAATTCATAACTGAACTGAGTCCAGCCTGTCACTGAGATTAAATTGAATATTTTCGGGAAAATTGGCTAGGATTTAGAAAAAATGATCTTCTTGACTTTTGATCCTCATGTCATAAGCTTTCTAATGACACCTGAATCACTTCATTTGGACGTCATTAGGGTAGTTAATCACAGTCGAACAGAAGCAATCCGAATTAGACATTAATTGAATAAGTGGTCTTTTTTATAAAGCCCACTTCTCATTGTTTGATTGGCTTCGAAATAAGGCCCATGGGCTTGAATGCATGCTTATTGGAAAAGCCATGCACTGGTTGGAAGGCTTGCCAAATGGCAAATATTGCTCTCTGAGTTTGATATCCAGAGCATGTCTCAGAAGTCCATCAAAGGACGAGCCATAGCTGATATGTTGGCTGAAAGTCCCTTAAAATCAGACTACTGGGATGAAATTGATGAAAGAATCCATCTGGTGTCACAAGACAAGTGGGTCATGTATTTTGATGGAGCCGTTAACCTCTCCGGTTCAGGTACTGGAGCAGTCTTAATATCCCCATCGGGTCAGCATTATCCAGTAGCCGCAAAGTTGGTATTTCCTTGTACCAATAACATTTCAGAATATGAAGCTTGCATCCTCGGTCTTCAATTAGCCATCGATATGAAGGTTAAGAGATTACAAGTTTATGGTGATTCCGCACTTATCATCCTCCAAACAGGAGGTGAATGGCAAACTCGTGATTCAAAACTGATTCCTTATCATGAGTATCTTAAAGACTTGGTGGAAGAATTCGAAGAGATCTCATTTGATTATTTGCCAAGATCTCAGAATCAATTTGCTGATGCTTTGGCAACATTATCCTCGATGTTACAAGTCACCGATGGTTTGAATATTGATCATTTGCAAATCGATGTCTTAAAAGAGCCTTCGTATTGCATGGTTATAGAAGAAGAACTCGATGGTCAACCATGGTACTATGACATCATGAATTACCTTCGAGAAGGGAAATTCCCCCAAGGAAGTCAAGCTACGGATCGAAAATACTTGGCTAAGTTAGCTTCCAAATTCTTTCTTAGTGGAGGTGCTTTGTACAAGAGATCTTTTGATTCGGTCCTGCTGAAGTGCGTAGACACCAAAGAGGCCAATTTATTAATGAAGGAGATACATGAAGGAGAATGTGGTCCTCATATGAATGGCCATCTTCTAGCAAGGAAGATCATGAGGCTAGGTTATTATTGGTTAACCATGGAAGCCGACTGCATTCAACATGTTAGATGTTGTTATCAATGTCAAATTTATGGGGACAAAATCAATGCTCCCCCAAATGAATTACATCAAATGTCCGAAGCATGGCCTTTTTCAATGTGGGGGATTGACATTATCGGACCAATTAATCCTAAGGCGTCAAATGGACACCGCTTCATTCTAGTGGCTATTGATTACTTCACCAAATGGATCGAAGCCAATTCTTATGCTCACGTCACTGCGAGAAGTGTGGCAAAATTTATTCGTCGAGACATTATTGCTCGATACGGGGTTCCCGAAGCAATTATCACGGATAATGGGTCAAACCTGAATAACAAAGTAGTGGATGAACTACTCAATAAGTTTCACATTCGCCACTTGAATTCTTCTCCTTACCGCCCACAAATGAATGGAGCTGTTGAGGCGGCAAACAAGAATATAAAGAAGATTTTGTCCAAGACGGCAGAAAATTACCGAGACTGGCATGATCGGTTGCCGTACGCGTTAATGGCTTATCGAACTTCTATTCGTACTTCGACTGGGGCAACACCATTCTCATTGGTATATGGGATGGAAGCAGTTTTACCTGTGGAAGTGGAAATTCCTTCATTAAGGATACTTTCGCAAATAAAGCTTTCCGAAGCAGAATGGATTCAACAAAGATTTGAACAGCTTAATATGATTGATGAAAAAAGGGTAAAAGCCCTGTGCCATGGACAAAGCTACCAAAAGCGAGTGGCTAAGTCATTCAACCGTAAGGTTCGACCCAGGCATTTTGAAATCAATGACCTGGTTTTGAGGAAAGTCTTACCCATTATTCCAGATCGTGGAAAGTTTACCCCCAATTATGAAGGGCCGTATGTCATCAAGAAAGTGTTGCCTGGTGGAGCATTAATTCTTGTAGAAATGGATGGCCGAGAGTTGCCAAAACCTGTGAACGCTGATGCTGTCAAGAAATATTTTCCCTGAATAAAATGTTTCGAGTTGCTTTGGACTGAATCCAAGTTTCTTTAGAACATTTGCATCATGCATTTCATGCATACATGGCATTTTTGCATATTTGTTCATTTTGTAGGTACTCAACTGTTCCCCAGGGAAGCTATTCCAAACCTCAAGGAGTCAAGCCCGAGGAAGTAGCTACATCAAATCAATCTTCTCCCTAGAATTTAGGAAGTAGATCCTATGTGTGAAAACCTTTTCTGTCCAAAAGGTTTTTCAAGTTTGAAATAAAAAATCCCCAGAGGAGTCAAAAAAATCAAAATCAATCAAATATCTTGATTTATCAAAATTCCTCACAGACGGGAGATTTAACCAGATGATCCTTTGGAAAAACAAAAAGAGGATTTCTCAAAAATGCCAACTGGAAATGCCTAGGATGATAAAAGGCAAACCTTTGATCAAACACGTCCCTATACTCATTTTGAGAGAATTGAGCGAAAAAAAGCCATGTCGTAGGACGTAGGGTTCGTTCACATTGAATACATGGATTGAAATGATAAAAGACATTTCATTTCTCTATCCAAAACATTCATGTTATCCTTTGCTAGCCACTTTGAGCCAAATAAGGAGAATTCTCAAAATATCCCTGTCAAGAACCACCCCACATTGGGGCAAAATAAGAAGTTATGGTTGATTATTTTTGGAGCAAAAAGATTAAGAAAGATTTTATTGCTTTCACTTGCATCAACCTTCTTGTGATAGTTTCAGATGAATTTTTATGGAAGCTCGAAACATCCCAAAGTGAAGAAGAGCATTCTTTTCCTCTACCCCAAACACAGTTATCCCTTGCTTAGCCAAGTTGAGCCTTAAGCATATTCATTTCAAAACCCAAAGTGTTGATTATCTCCCCACATTGGGGCAATGCATATGATTTACCAAGAAAATTTAGAGAAATTGGTGAATATGTATAAAGTGTCTCGAGAGTCCAAAGAGCTCAAAAGATAAATATTAGGGGGCATGAAAAAGCAGTGTGCCTGGTAAAAGCAAGGCCGATGCCCATGAAAAAATGTATCAAAAGCAAAAGCAAAAGCAAGAAAAAGCAATATGCTTATGATGAAAACAAAATTCCATTTGCAAAAGATGCTTAGAAAGAGCAAAGCTCTTATATTGCAAGAAAAATGGACTCTCGAGACAGTTTGGTTTTCAAGAATCAAATGATGTCAGATTTGAATGATTTGGTAATGATGCCAAGATAATCATCATTCTTCTTTCAAACCCCTTCTATCAAATTTCAAGCCTTTTGAGCCTAACCCGAACCGACATTACAACCCTCTCCGAAGTCTCTTCCGATTGGGATGGTTTGAGTTAATGTAAAGATTTCACAAAGAAACTACCGCTAGAAGGAGTGGAAGTAATCCTATCTTATCTTATCTTCAAGGTTCTTGACTTGTAAACCCGCTGAAGATATTGATGGTATGTTTCTATTTCTTGGCCTCAAAGCAAATACCCTTTGTGTAAGCCCATGACCAAACCTACATTACGGTCCTTTCGAAAGACCTTTCTGATCAATCAATTTGTATTCAATGTGAATGTTTCCGAAAACCTTTGACATAGGTTCGTGAGGCATCACCAGTGAGAATTGAATAGCTTTCCCACATCGATAAATGGGAATCAAAGCCTTTATGAGAGCCAGTGTGAAAGACCTTTTTGATTAGGTTATTTTCAATTTGGCATTTTTATCTAACCTCTTTAGATGGTTATTCAAAGATCATTTTGTTAAAATTTCCTCTTAAGGATTTTGATAATCATTGCCTTTCACTAAAAGTTGAAAAATTCTGTTTGATTTGTTGTTAAACAATCTCGGAACTTTTTTCGAAATATCTTTCCCCAGTGGATCGGTTTTTGGTCATCCTAAACCATAACTCTCATTTTAGGTTCCTGATCATCCTTAAACCTTACCTTAGGTTCCTGGTCATCCTTAAACCTTACCTTTGGTTCTAGGTCATCCTTAAACCTTGTCCTTAGGTTCTAGGTTATCCTTAAACCTTGTCTTAGGTTCCTGGTCATCCTTAAACCTTACCTTAGGTTCCTGGTCATCCTTAAACCTTGTCCTTAGGTTCTAGGTCATCCTTAAACCTTGTCGTAGGTTCCTAGTTATCCTTAAACCTTACCTTAGGTTCCTGGTCATTCTTAAACCTCACCTTAGGTTCCTGGTTATCCTTAAACCTTGTCCTTTGGTTCCTGTTGGCCTAGCTTTTGTAAGCGATTTTCTATTCATTTCATGCAAAAACCCGAAAAGTCAAATGGTTGACTTTGGCGTTGACTTTTTGGTCAACCCTTTGACCAAAAGTCAACCCCAGGTCAAATTGGGGCTTTTCGCATAAAAAGATTTCTTTCAAGTCCAATTTCACTTTAGAAGTGGAAATTTCAGAAAAATTCAAAGATTTGATCATAAAATCAAGCTCCTAGTGAAAAGTCAACTAGAGTTTGACTTTTGGTCAAACCTTTGACCAAAAAAATTGAAAAATACAAAAATTCAAAAATCATTTTATTTTACATTCAATTTACCTTTGGCATTTGAAATTTTACAAAAATCGATTTAGAATCAACTTTTTCCCAAATTGCGAAATTTGATTCAAATCGGCCAAAAATGAAATTACTTCATTTCTAGTCATTTTTTAGGTTAGTTTTCTTCACGACATTTGATCTAGAAGTCATCTTATATCTAATTTTTGAACCAATTTTGTGATTCCAAGCCAAACACAAAAACCCCCAATTTTGGCCCTAATCAGTGATTTTGATCGATTCTTCATGATGTGCGCAATTGAGACACGAATGAGCCTAATTTCTTATATGAAATCCAAATTCAAAATCAATTTTGGAAGATTCACATGAATTTGGGTCAATTTGATCAATTTAGTGATCCCATGATTAGGAAGTCTAAGAGTAATTGATCTAATTAGTGCAATTCAACTTGACCTACTCTAGACTAATATTCAATTTGATGAATTGAGACTCAATTTGGTTAATTAGACTTCAATTAAACTTGTTAGTCTAACTCGGTCATACAATTACCCAAATTCAGGGCTAACTGACTCAAACCGGTTTGATTCAAATTGAACTAATCCGATCAAACTAGCCATTTTCCGGTCGAAAATTTTGATGATCGATAATCCGTTCGGACCAACCAAGGTCGGTCACATCCTCTTGAGCCCAAAAATGACAAAAATGCCCTTAATTGAGAATTACAAAAAATGCCCCTAAGAGAAATGACAAAAATGCCCTTCTTCAAGAATTAAGCAAATTAATTAGAGGATAAGCAAATCAATCATGGCCATTCATTTAGAATTGATCATGTCCATCCATAATGCCATGTCACCAATCCTTAGCCTTTAAGGAATATTCTTAATCATTAAGGATGCATTTTGGACCATTGGATTAATCTAAGGGCTAAAATTCAAAGTTGGGGGAGGTATATAGTATTTTTCCCTCCAAAAATTGAAGGGGGGGTTCATATTTTCAGATCTGGTTTCTCTCTCCTCTCTCTCTCCTCTCTCTCTCTCTCTCACTCTCTCCCTCTCACGAACATCTCTCTCTCGAGCTCCCCCTCGGCGGTGGCCATTCCGCCTCCTTGCCGGCCACTTTCCGGCGAGCTACCGCCCCACCGACGTCCCCCACGGTGGTCCAAGGCCAGTCGCAAGTCCAGCCGCCTTCGCTGGTGGCCGGAGCACCTCCCTCCGGCGACTTCTTCCTCTCGGCAACATCACCGGCATTACCGCCGGTGATGTGATCAGCTGGTTCAACCGGCTGAACCGGCCCTCCGGCGACCTCCTCCGGCGATCCAGAGCATCCGACTACATTCCTCGGCGTCCTCACGTCGCTGTGGTGGCCGGCCTCTCATCGAACAGCCACCGGATCACATCCTTAGCCTCAATTTTTACTGATTAGTCTATTTGTGAGAAAACGAGTCAATTCTCACAATATTTCGTATACTCTATTGTCATAGGTTGGCCGAGCTTTCCAAGGCTTCTCCGTGTCATTTCTGGTCTGAATACGGAGGCCGGATCGCTCGCTTGAGCATTGGAGCATTGTGAGACAAGGTAAGAACACTTGAGCATAATTCTGTAAATTCGTGTTCAGTAAAACCTGCTTGTTTGAGATGCTGATTCGAGCCTGTTAATGTCGAAATCTGATGAAGTGATAAACTAGAGAGTCGTAGAGCTCGTCTTAAGCTTCGATTTGATATATCATATGCCTCGATCGGACTTGATTTTCTATGTCAAAACATTTTTAGAAGTTAGGATCAGAACCTGAAACATGTTGCTCAAGTCCATTCTGATGTCTTACTGATTGACGTTGTGCTGTTTGATGATTTTTATGATTTTTTACGATCATTTTCTGGAAAAACTTCCTTCATGAGAGTTGTAGAGCACATCTTGATCTGTTCATCGTAAAATTTTCACAAAATTCTGAGTATGTTAGCCTAGTACGATTTGCAACGTCATATACATATAAATCTGGTGACATGCTGGTTTCAGTCGACCTTCGTGTGTTCTTCGATTTTCATAAATTCGTATGTTCGAGATATGAAAAAATTTTCTTCACGAAAGTTCTTCCTGAGATCGAGATCTTTCTATTGACACTAATTTCATCAAAATCGGAGATCATTTGAATTTTCAAAAGGAATTCTCACGATTTGATCAGTATCTGTGTCTAGATCTGATTTTCATTCCTTTGGAGTTCAAAAGATGTTTCTCCGAATTTGATAAAGTTAGAGTCATTTTTTGCAAAAAATCAAAATTACAAAGTTGCTCATTGGGGTCTCATTATGTCAACTAGAAATTTTGAGGACCTAATAGCAATTTTTGGAGGGCCAATTTGTTTAAAATTTCATGAAAGGTCTTCCCGGGTTAAAATTCCATTTGCAGTTGAGTCCTTCGCGAAATTCGAATTTTATAAAAATTTGGAGGGCTTTTTAGCAAAAACTCAAAACATGAAAGTTGTTTCACACAGGGAATCCTAACCGTACAAAAATTTTCACGCGGTTTTGATAAAGTTTGTTATTTTTCCCGCCATTGTTTTGAAATTCATAACTGAACCGAGTCCAGCCTGTCACTGAGATTAAATTGAATATTTTCGGGAAAATTGGCTAGGATTTAGAAAAAATGGTCTTCTTGACTTTTGATCCTCATGTCATAAGCTTTCTAATGACACCTGAATCACTTCATTTGGACGTCATTAGGGTAGTTAATCACAGTCGAACAGAAGCAATCCGAATTAGACATTAATTGAATAAGTGGTCTTTTTTATAAAGCCCACTTCTCATTGTTTGATTGACTTCGAAACAAGGCCCATGGGCTTGAATGCATGCTTATTCTATTTCTATGCATGTGTTTGTTAGATGAATGTTAGGCCCGGTGCATGTTCGGCGGGTAGCCCATTCATGGTCATTAGAACCCGACTTTAGGGGTTAATTGATATGAGTTGCCGTTTTGTGAATGCAAATGGTAGCCCATTATCATTAACCATTAATCAAACAATGTTAGGTGATTAGATGGGTGATAAATCGAATCGCATGAAAAACAAAGGCCGATCCCGAGGCCCGTGCTTAATTAGTGATTGATTGCAACATTGTTCTTTCATATGTCGTTTGTTATGAATGAATGTTATGGATGTAAACATTGACACCCGAGAGGCGGTCCATGGAAGAATAATCCGAAATGGTAGAAGACCAAGGTGATTGACCGATGTCCAATCCGGTCTCGATTTGTACTCATTTGATGGTGTTAGACCGATGTCCAATCCGGTTTCAATTTGTACTTAATTCATTCATTCCCGATCATGTCTCGGGTTTTCAATTCGTGTTGTAATAAATACCCGACGAGTTGCGGGTTTTCACTTCTTTTTTCGCACTTAGAATTAGTTCGTATTTTCAATACTTCGAGTGTTTACTTTACGAATTGTCTTTCAATACAATTGCTTGTTTTCTTTCTTTTTCTAGACTAAGATAGAATTAGTTTAGAATTTTAAATGAAAATACAAAAACAAGATGCATGATCACATAGTGGACTAAGACTTTGGCATGAAAATGGTAAAAAACAAATGCATGACGACTTAGATAACAACCATGTTAAGTTTAGCGGTACCGAAAGGGCGTTAATAGAAATATTAACGTAAGCTAGTCCCCGAACCTTTGATCTCTGGTTTTCGTAGAAACCGAAACGAAATTCCCGCGTTTCGGTTGGGTATTCTAGCCGACCCCCGACCTAGGCTAGTGGCGACTCCTTAAAAAATAAAATTGATCCGCTGTCACGCGAGATATGGATTTAGGGAAAATCCACGTTCATGATCAATGGGTCATATGGCTAAACAAAAGATTTACACTTCAGTAGAATCATTTTTATAAGATGCCGTATGAACCATCTCATGAACACTTATCTCTAAACCCGCCTCATCCGAGTTCGGCCCTCGAGGGGTAGGTCGCGACACAAATAGCCTTCACCTTTGAGGGATCAATCTCGATGCCTTTGTTACTAACCATAAATCCAAGGAGCTTTCCAGACTTTGCCCCAAAAATGCACTTAGCGGGGTTAAGCCTTAGCTTGAATTTTCTAAGTCGATCAAAAAGTTTCTTCAAAACTTCAATGTGGTCTTCACCTCTTCGCGATTTAGCGATCATGTCGTCGACATAAACTTCAATTTCTTTATGCATCATATCATGGAATAGTGTCACCATGGCTCTTTGGTAAGTTGCCCCCGCATTCTTCAAGCCGAAGGGCATAACCTTATAACAGAATGTTCCCCATGGGGTGATGAAAGATGTTTTAGTCTTATCTTCTTCCTTCATTCGGATTTGGTTGTAGCCAGAGAAACCATCCATGAAAGAAAATAATTCAAATCCTGCGGTGCTGTCGACCAGGACGTCAATATGTGGTAATGGGAAGTCATCTTTAGGACTTGCTTTGTTCAAGTCGCGGTAATCGACACATACCCGAACTCGCCCATCTTTTTTCATGACTGGGACGACATTAGCAATCCAGTCAGCATAATGAGTAACTTCAATGAAATCAACTTTTAACAGTTTCATGACTTCTTCCTCAATCTTCTTGGATAATTCTGGCTTCGTCCTCCTAAGCTTCTGTTTCTTAGGCGGAATGGCAGGATCAAGAGGCAACGTGTGTTCTACAATGTTGGGGTCCAGACCCGGCATGTCAGCATAAGACCAAGCAAAGACATCCTGATACTCCTTCAATAGTTCGATCAGCCGATCAGCATCTGTTTGAGAGAGACTTGCTCCAATTTTTGTTTCTTTGGGATTTTCAGAATCGCCCAAATTTATAACGACAGTTCGTTCTTCCGTGGGAGGTGTGGATTCTTCATGTCGGATCCATTCTTTTTTAATAACCTGGGAATCTTCTTCATTTTCGAGATCAGAATAATCAGATTCGTATGAGTTTTTCGGACATGAATCCAAGCCATGCATATGACTATTATGGTTATGCAAAGTGTCATGCCTGAGATGTAACAACAAAAATGGTCAGTATATGAAAATAAGAAATGCAATGCATGAAGATGTGATGAAAACAAATTTTCGAATTCTAAATTTTCGAAAATTTCAAGGGGAACTCGTCCTCATATCATTGGACATTCTTGTTCCAAAAAACATATTTTGAAAACTATAGATCGTGCAAAAGTCCAGGCCTCAAAGCATCATCATAGGGCTGGTTTGGTATACTTTCGCACGTCTATTAACAAAACATGAGAATGCTTTTATTGATATGCAGTAAATGTCATATAGTGTTTTGGATCCGAAGCTCGTGATCCGAATTATTACAACATATGAAATGAACGAAACAATTGAAATGAACAAATGGAATTCCCTCGCAGGGGAGAATTAAATGGATTACAATTGAAAACAACTGAAAACAAAGTAGAACATGGAAACATCCCTTACACAGCGGGATTGGTAGGTGGATCATCCTCGAAGCTCTCGGAAATGGCACCCACAGAACTCACTTCAAATAAGTCGACGATATCATAGATGTCTATTTCTTCATCTTGGAGGAACTTTGACGGTCCAGGGAAGAAATCTTTCAACGGAGGAGGGAGTAAACGTCGGTAACTCTTTTCTTTGATGCTCGGGCTTTTCTGATTACCTTGATCCTGTTGATCGCCTTGGTAACCTAAGCCTTCTCGTTTCTTTCTCTTAGTCACCTCAATGGGTGTGAGAATGCCTTGGGACAGTTTTCCCAATCCTTTGCCAATAGTGAATCCATACTCGATCAACACTTTGCTAGACATAAGGGCTGCCTTTGAATAGTGAGGCTTTCTCATAACAGTGCCCGCGGGCACATGAGATACTGACACTAACTCAAATGAGTAGTAACTTGATTCTCCTTTTACTTCTGGCTCCACATAAGGAATTGCAGTATTGTTGAAAGTTTCGGTATCCTTCTCGCAATGGACAGTTATAATCTTGCCACACACGACAAAGCGGATCATCTGATGTAGGCTCGAGGGTATAACACCCGCAGCGTGAATCCAAGGTCGTCCCAGCAACAAACTGAAGTTACTTGGGATATCAAGCACTTGAAATTTCTGAGCGAACATAACTGGACCAATCATCAGTTGTAAGTCAATTTCTCCAAGAGCTTCCTTTTTCATGCCATCAAAGGCCCTGACTGGAGTTTTAGAAGGACGAACATTATCCATACCCACACCTAGACGACGCAAAGTTGATAACGGACAGATATTGAGAGCTGAACCATTATCAATAAGTACTCTTGATATCCTTGTATCAAAGTGTTGAACAGAGATGTATAATGCTTTAGAGTGTGCTCGCCCTTCCGGCGGCAAATCCTTTTCGGAAAAAGAAATTTGATCCTTAAGAAGGATAGCACCTACAAACTCTTCCAACTGTACCTCTCCAATTGTCTCGGGTACATGTACTTCATTAAGAACTTTTAAAAGAGCATTCCTATGTTTCTCAGAAGACTTGAATAGTTCAAGTAACGAGATTTGAGCTGGCATTTTCCTTAACTGCTCGATCACTTCTGCTTCACTTGTTTTGAGAGTTTTGAGAAGTTGTTCCGCCTCTTCTTCGGTTACAGCCTTTTTCTCGACACCTTCACGAGATGGAAAACATCGGCCTGACCGAGTAACAGCGTCTATTTCATTAGACTCATAATTCCATGGAACTGCCTTGGAATCATAAACAGGAGGTATTCTTGCTTTCAAATTCTCGTCTTTCTTCGGTGGCAACTCGATCACAACAGGCCCAATATCTTCATTAGAGATCTCTATATTTCCGAAGCCATCAGCCATTAGATCTATAACCACAGGTTCCACAACATGCGCTTGGATTTCACAAGTAGCATTCAATTCAACCTGCACATCGAGGGCCGAGCTCGGGTGAGGCGGGTTTAGAGATAAGTGTTCATGAGATGGTTCATATGGCACTTTTTAAAATGATTTTACTGAAGTGTAAATCTTTTGTTTAGTCATATAACTCATTGATCATGAACGTGGATTTTCCCTAAATCCATATCTCGCGTGACAGCGGATTGATTTTATTTTTTAGGAGTCGCCACTAGCCTAGGTCGGGGGTCGGCTAGAATACCCAACCGAAACGCGGGAATTTCGTTTCGATTTCTACGAAAACCAGAGATCAAAGGTTCGGGGACTAGCTTACGTTAATATTTCTATTAACGCCCTTTCGGTACCGCTAAACTTAACATGGTTGTTATCTAAGTCGTCATGCATTTGTTTTTTTACCATTTTCATGCCAAAGTCTTAGTCCACTAGGTGATCATGCATCTTGTTTTTGCATTTTCATTTAAGATTCTAAACTAATCCTATCTTAGTCTAGAAAAAGAAAGAAACAATCAATTGTATTGAAAGACATTTCGTAAAGTAAACACTCGAAGTATTGAAAAGACGAGCTAATTCTAAGTGCGAGAAAGTAAAAAGGTATAAACCCGCAACTCGTCGGGTATTTATTACAACACGAATTGAAAAACCCGAGACATGATCGGGGATGAATGAATTAAGTACAAATTGAAACCGGATTGGACATCGGTTTGGAACCATCATCAAATGAGCACAAATTGAGACCGGATTGGACATCGGTCAATCACCTTGGCTTTTTCAACTTCGGATTTTTCTTCTTTGGACCGCCTCTCGGGTGTCGATGTTTACATCCATAACATTCATTCATAACGAATGACATATAAAAGAACAATGTTGCAAACAAATCACTAATTAAACACGGGCCTCGGGATCGGCTTTTGTTTTTCATGCGTTTCGATTCATCACCCATCTAATCACCTAACATTGTTTGATTAATGGTTAATGATAATGAGCTACCATTTGCATTCACAAAACGGCAACTCATATCAATTAACCCCTAAAGTCGGGTTCTAGTGACCATGAATGGGCTACCCGCCGAACATGCACCGGGCCTAACATTCATCTAACAAACACATGCATGATGATAGATAAGCATGCATTCAAGCCCATGGGCCTTGTTTCAAATCCAATCAAACAATGAGAAGTGGGCTTTATAAAAAAGACCACTTATTCAATTAAAGCCTAATTCGGATTGCTTCTGTTTAAGAATGATTAACTATCCTAATGACGTCCAAATGAAGTGGTTCAGGTGTCATTAGAAAGCTTATGATATGAGGATCAAAAGTCATGAAGACCATTTTTTATAAATCCTAGCCAATTTTCCCGAAAATATCAAATTAAATTTCAGTGACAGGCTGGACTCGGTTCAGTTATGAGTTTCAAAACAAAGGCGGGAAAAATAACAAACCTTATCAAAACAGCGCGAAAATTTTTGTGCCGTTAGGATTCCCTGTGTGAAACAACTTTCATGTTTTGAGTTTTTGCTAAAAAGCCCTCCAAATTTTTATAAAATTCTATTTTCACGAGGGACTCAATTGCAAATGGAATTTTAACCCGAGAAGACTTTTCAAACAAATTGACCCCCCAAAAATTGCAATTAGGTCCTCAAAATTTCCAGTTGACATAATGAGACCCCAATGAACAACTTTGAAGTTTTGATTTTTTGCAAAAAAGGACTCTAACTTTATCAAATTCGGAGAAACATCTTTTGAACTTCAAAGGAATGAAAATCAGATCTGGACACAGATTCTGATCAAATGGTGAGAATTCCTTTTGAAAATTCAAATGATCTCCGATTTTGATGAAGTTAGTATCAATAGAAAGATCTCGATCTCAGGAAGAACTTTCGTGAAGAAAATTTTTTCATATCTCGAACACACGAATTTATGAACATCGAAGAACACACAAAGGTCGGCTGAAACTAACATGAAACCAGATTTACATGCATATGACGTTGCAAATCGTACTAGGCTAACATGCTCGAAATTTTATGAAAATTTTATGATGAACAGATCAGGATGTGTTCTACGATTCTCATGAAGGAAGTTTTTCTAGAAAATGATCATAAAAAATCATAAAATTCATCCAACAGCACAAGGTCAGTCAGGGAATCATCAGAACAGACTTGCAAAACATATTCCAGATTCTGATCCTAACTTCTAAAAGTGTTTTGACATAGCAAATGAAGTCCGATCGAGGCATATGATATATCAAATCGAAGCTTAAGACGAGCTCTACGACTTTCTAGTTTATCACTTCATTAGATTTCGATGTTAACAAGCTCAAATCAGCATCTCAAGCCAACAGGTTCCACTGAACACAAATTTACAGAGTTGTGTTTAAGCGTTCTTACCTTGTCTCACGATGATCCAACGCTCAAGCGAGCGATCCGGCCTCCGTATTCTGATCTGGAATAGCACGGAGAGGCCTCGGAAAGCTCGGCCAACCTACGACAATGGATTGCACAAGATAATGTGAGCTTCAACTCTTGTTCACACGAATAGACTAATCAGTAAAAGTTGAGGAAAATGATGTGATCCGGTGGCCGTTCGGTGCGAGGCCGGCCACCACAGCGACTTAAGGACGCCAAGGGATGTAGTCGGAAGGTCTGGATCGCCGGAGGAAGCCGCCGGAGAGCCGGTTCAGCCGGCTGAACCGGCTGGACACAATCACCGGCGGCAGAGCCGGTGAAGCTGCAGAGAAGGAGATGTCGCCGGAGGGAGGTGTTCCGGCCACCGGTGAGGCCAGCTAGTGTTGCGACTAGCTTCAGGCCACCGTGGGGGACGTCGGTGGGGCGGTGGCTCGCCGGAAAGCAGCCGGCAAGGAGCCGGAAGGCCGGCGGCCGAGAGGGAGCTCGAGAGAGAGGTGAGCGTGAGAGGGAGAGAGAGAGAGAGAGAGAGAGAGAGAGGAGAGAGAAAATAGATCTGAAAATGAACATCCCCCCTTTGATTTTTGGAGGGAAAAAACTATATACCCCCTTCAACTTTGAATTCTAGCCCTTAGATTGATCAAATGGTCCAAAATGCATCCTTAATGATTAAGAATATTCCTTAGAGGCTAAGGATTGATGACATGGCATTATGGATGGACATGATCAATTCTAAATGAATGGCCATGATTGATTTGCTAATCCCCTAATTAATTTGCTTAATCCTTGAAGAAGGGTATTTTGGTCATTCTTAATCAAGGGCATTTTTGTCATTTTTGATTAAGGGCATTTTTGTCATTTTTGTACTCAAGAGGATGTGACTGACCTTGGTTGGTCCGACCGGATTATCAATTATCAAAATTTTCGACCGGAAAATGACTAGTCCGATCGGATTAGTTCAATTTGAATTAAACCGATTTGAGTCAATTAGCTCTGAATTTTGGGTAATCGCATGACCGAGCTAGACTAACAAGTTTAATTGAGGTCTAATTAACCAAATTGAGTCCCAATTCATCAAATTGAATATTAGTCTAGAGTGGGTCAAGTTGAATTGCACTAATTAGACCAATCACTCTTAGACTTCCTAATCATTGGATCACTAAATTGATCAAATTGACTCAAATTCATGTGATTCTTCCAAAATTGATTTTGAATTTGGGTTTCATATAAGAAATTAGGCTCATTCGTGCCTCAATTGCGCAAATCATGAAGAATCGATCAAAATCACTAATTAGGGCTAAAATTGGGGTTTTTTGTGTTTGGCTTGGAATTGCAAAATTGGTTCAAAAATTGGATATAAAATGACCTCTAGATCAAATGTCGTGAAGAACACTAATCTAAAAAATGACTAGAAATGAATTAATTTTGTTTTTGGCCGATTTGAATCAACTTCCGCAATTTGGGAAAAAGTTGATTCTAAATCGATTTTTGTAAAATTTCGAATGCCAAAGGTAAATTGAAAGTAAAATAAGATGATTTGGGGATTTTTGAATTTTTCAATTTTTTTGGTCAAAGGTTTGACCAAAAGTCAAACCCTAGTTGACTTTTCACTAGGAGCTTGATTTTATGATCAAATCTTTGAATTTTTCTAAAATTTCCACTTCTAAAGTGAAATTGGATTTGAAAGGAATCTTTTTATGCAAAAAGCCCCAATTTGACCTGGGGTTGACTTTTGGTCAAAGGGTTGACCAAAAAGTCAACGCCAAAGTCAACCATTTGACTTTTCAGGTTTTTGTGTGAAATGGATAGAAAATCGCTTATAAAAGCTAAACCAACAGACGGAATTAAAAAACGACACTTTTTGCTCAAGAAACAGGCTCCGTCGCGATCGGAAACCATAATCTCGAATTTTTTATTTTTAATGACGCATCGGCTAAAAATTAGGTGTCAACAGCTGCCCCTCTTTGAGTGGGAGTTCGAAGAGGTTTCGCTCAAAGACCGATTGGCACCTGCAAAATTTTTAGTCGATTCCATTTGGGAAAAAGAAAATAAAAACAAAGACATTTGATCAGAGTCTTACCTGAAGCACTTACCGTTGGATTGTCAGACCATTCATGTGTTCTTCTCTCTCTCATGAGGTGGAATGAAGGAAGAAAGAAATAGAAATGGTTTTATGGGAAATCTATGATTTAAGGCAAACCAATATGACTATTACGGTTATGCAAAGTGTCATGCCTGAGATGCAACAAACAAAATGGTCAGTATATGAAAATAAGAAATGCAATGCATGAAGATGTGATGAAAAACTTTTCGAATTCCAGACTTTCGAAAATTTCATGGGGAACTCGTCCTCATATCATTGGACATCCTTGTTCCAAAAAACATATTTTGAAAACTATAGATCGTGCAAAAGTCCAGGCCTCAAAGCATCATCATAGGGCTGGTTTGGTATACTTTCGCACGTCTATTAACAAAACATGCATATGTTTTTATTGAATTGAAAATGAATGCTATATAGTGTTTTGGATCCGAAGTTCGTGATCCGAATTATTACAACACTTGAAATGAACGAAACAAATGAACAAATGGAATTCCCTCGCAGGGGAGAATTAGATGGATTACAATTGAAAACAACTGAAAACAAAGTAGAATATGGAAACATCCCTTACACAGCGGGATCGGTAGGTGGATCATCCTCGAAGTTCTCGGAAATGGCACCCACAAAACTCTCTTCAAATAAGTCGACGATATCATAAATGTCTGCTTCTTCATCTTGAAGGAATTTTGACGGTCCAGGGAAGAAATCTTTCAACGGAGGAGGGAGTAAACGTCGGTAACTCTTTTCTTTGATGCTCGGGCCTTTCTGATCACCTTGATCTTGTTGATCGCCTTGGTAACCTAAGCCTTCTCGCTTCTTTCTCTTAGTCACCTCAACGGGTGTGAGAATGCCTTGGGACAGTCTTCCCAATCCTTTGCCAATGATGAATCCATACTCGATCAACACTTTGCTAGACATAAGGGCCGCCTTTGAATAGTGAGGCTTCCTCATAACAGTGCCTGCGGGCACATGAGATACTGACACTAACTCAAACGAGTAGTAGCTTGATTCTCCTTTTACTTCTGGCTCCACGTAAGGAATTGCAGTATTGTTGAAAGTTTCGGTATCTTTCTCGCAATGAACCGTTATAATCTTGCCACAGACGACAAAACGGATCATCTGATGTAGACTTGAGGGTATAACACCCGCCGCGTGAATCCAAGGTCGTCCCAACAACAAACTGAAGTTGCTTGGGATATCAAGCACTTGAAACTTCTGAGCGAACATAACTGGACCAATCATCAGTTGTAAGTCAATTTCTCCAAGAGCTTCCTTTTTCATGCCATCAAAGGCCCTGACTGGAGTCTTAGAAGGACGAACATTATCCATACCCACACCTAGACGGCGCAAAGTTGATAACGGACAGATGTTGAGAGCTGAACCATTATCAATAAGTACTCTTGATATCCTTGTATCAAAGTGTTGAACAGAGATGTATAATGCTTTAGAGTGTGCTCGCCCTTCCGGCGGCAAATCCTTTTCGGAAAAAGAAATTTGATCCTTAAGAAGGATAGCACCTACAAACTCTTCCAACTGTACCTCTCCAATTGTTTCGGGTACATGTACTTCATTAAGAACCTTTAAGAGAGCATTTCTATGTTTCTCGGAAGACTTGAATAGTTCAAGTAGCGAGATTTGAGCCGGCATTTTCCTTAACTGCTCGATCACCTCTGATTCACTCGTTTTGAGAGTTTTGAGAAGCTGTTCCGCCTCTTCTTCGGTTACAGCCTTTTTCTCGACACCTTCACGAGATGGAAAATATCGGCCTGACCGAGTAACAGCATCTATCTCATTAGACTCATAATTCCATGGAACTGCCTTGGAATCATAAACAGGAGGAATTCTTTCTTTCAAATTCTCATTCTTCTTCGGTGGCAACTCGATCACAACAGGCCCAATATCTTCATTAGAGATCTTTATATCTCCGAAGCCATCAGCCATTAGATCTATAACCACAGGTTCCACAACGTGCGCTTGGATTTCACAAGTTGCATTCAATTCAATCACAACAGGATCAATCATGGCTACCATGCCATCATCTTCAAATTCGGACCCCCATCCGCTCGGGACGATAGTCTTAGGGTCAATAAAAGCGCTTGGAGGAGGAGAGTATTTTACCATGAAATCGTATTTTCCACTTGGCTGCCCGAGAGTGTCAACAATTTCGCCCTTTTCAATCGCTTTCCTAACAAACTCCCGATCCCAGTGGGAGGTATGGTATTCAAATTCCGAATCAGCATCGGAAAGAACTTCTTCATTATCTTCGTCATCGCTCCACCCAGTCGGAACAATGTCTTTCAAATCAATAAAGAAACTTGGCGGAGGCGAACATTTGACAAAAATGTCATACTTCCTACTTGGTTGCCTTAGATTATCATCCACTTCATCATGCTCACGAGCGGTTGTTACAAATTCGCGATCCCAATGAGTCTTACTAACACTAAGATCAGAATCCATGTCGGAAACATACTTCTTGTCTTCATTGGCGGATATGCTTTCATCATCCATGCCTCCCCATCCATCGGGAACGATATCCCTTGGGTTGACGAAGAAACTTGAAGGTGTCGTGTATTTGACTATGAAGTCATATTTACCACTCGGCTGTCCGAGGGTATCAACAATTTCACCTTTTTCGATAGCCTTTTTCATAAATTCACGATCTCGACAGGCATTCTTACTCTCACATTCCGAATCACTATCGGAATAAGTGTCAATCCACGGTTCATCAACATCTGGCTCGTATCCATCATCTTTTGGCTTAGAGCATGAGGCTTCACTTGCGAACTTGAATGAGAATTTCTCGGACGACAAATCAATTATAGCAGTCTCGATGGACCCTTCGGGCTTCCTTCCTTGAAGAGGCTGAATTATGCCTAAAGCAACCATCTTGGCTAAACAATACATTTTCTCCTCCTGGGATACATTTCCTTCTTTTGGTTGATCTCTAGCTATAGTCAATAGCTCTTCCAACTTCGTCACATCGAACAAGAAAGGTTTCTCATTCTCATCTCCAAATATCACATTAACGGCTTCGGTATGATTAGGGAGCGGATTTTGTTGAACATTTGGCGTGGCATCTTTAAACGACAAGATCTTCTTATCCAACAGGTTCTGAATCTTGACCTTGAGAGTGTAACAATTGTTCACATCATGGCCCTTCTCACCCATGTGATATACACAAGATTTTGCCAAATCAAACCCAGCAAACTTTGGTGGGTTGTCTCTCGGGATTTCTTTTGCTACGAGCCTTTGTTCAATCAACATCGGCAGCAACTGAGACATAGGTCTTGGTAACGGAGTGAATTGTCTTTGTGGAGCTTTTCCTTTTCGGTCAAAATTCCGGGAAGAACCCCCTGTTTCCACAACGGACCTTTGAACTGGTGCGTTTAATGGCTTTTGAGCATTAGGATTTTGAATATAAGCAACCTCCACCGTTGGCTCTTTATCCTTCTTTAAGGTAAATCTGCGAGTCGTCGTCTCGGACAATCGACCCTCTCGCATGATACCTTCAATTCGTTCTCCCAATTCAACCATTGCGGGAAAATTAATGCAAGTGTTATTAAACATCTTATCGAAGTATTCTCGAGGTAGAGCTCGAAGAAACAACTGCATGATCTCTTTCTCGGACAACGGAGGTTTGACTTGAGACGCCATAGTTCTCCACCTTTGGGCATATGCTCTAAAAGTTTCATTCCTCCTTTTGTCAACCCGGACCAGTTCTTCACGAGTTGGAGCAATTTCGGTATTAAACTTGTATTGCTGAAGGAATTCTTCTGCAAGATCTTCCCAGGTGCAAATTTTCTCCAAATCCAATTCGATGAACCAAGTCAAGGCGGAATCAGCCAAGCTATCTTGAAAATTGTTGATCAAAAGCGGGGTGTTATCGGAATAACGAGCCATCTTGCTCAAATAATACTTCAAGTGGGTTTTAGGACACCCAGTTCCATCATACTTCCTTGAAAATTCGGGCTCCTTGTAAAAATCAGGGACTTTCACCTTTGTAAAAGGTGACAACTTATCAAAGCCTTGGAGTTGATAACCTTGCAGCATGCACAGGCGTTCCTCCAATTTTGCAAGACGTCTCGCGCTCTCTTCATCCATGTGAGCCATAGGCGACTCCTTAGGTGGAGCTTCCAAATCAATGACGGTGGGAATGGCATTAACGGGGACCTCTTCAACAGGTCCTTTGTCAACAGGATCTATCACCGGCGCATTAGTGGGCGCATTAGGAGTAGAAGCCGCAGCAGCAGGAGCCACAGGCGTGAAGTTCTTTACTTGATTTGCAAGATCGGTTAAGAGCGCCATCATTTGCGCCATTTGATTCTCGATGGTAATAACACGGGTACGAGTGTCTTCGTTCTCCATCCTTGTTTGGCGACGAGTGCGTATAATAAAGCGCGATTCAGCCGTATTTTAATACCTTCTCTGTAAAAAACAGAAATCAAATTAGTATACGGAAAATGAATTTAGACGAAAATATAAAACCCTTTAATTTTATATTTTCTTTAGATGAAATAGAGATAAGAAATATTCTCATGATCCCAATATCACGTGAATAATCTCTTATCATAATTTCTTCACAAGAAATTATACAATTAAAGGGGTAACACGCGATGATTAATCAAGATGCCCCATCTATATTCCATTGGAATCTCGGAAAAGAAAGCACACACAAAGGGAAATTTCACTATTAACAACAAAATTTGTGAAATACAATCCCTTAAAGACAAGAAGAGAATCCTATTACATCATTACTAAAATGAGTAAAAAGGAAACCCTATACATCAAATCTATAAAAGAAAATTACATGAAAGGAGATTTCCCCATGGAATATAGCCAAACTCTTAATGGATCTTCTTTAGATGCGAGGCGAATTCGTTTGTTTTCTTGGGTCAAACGTTCAACCTCGACTAAAGCTTCATTCTTTTCTCTAAGAGCTCTGGCGGCTATAGCTTGCTGTTGAGTTGGCTTCTCGGGAACATTAGGGAGATCCACTTTAAGCTCGGGCTCGATACGACGGTGTATGTACTCTGGCAATGCGTGATGTATCTTCATTTCCCCTTCCAATTCTGACTCATCGGCAATGGGAATTGGCTCCGGGCAACATTTGTACCACATATCAATGATAGACTTGACCATTTCTTTCACGTCCGTCATTTGGTCCTTTTGGATGACATCTTTGCGATAGTCAAAATGATATAACCCCAGCTTGAGGAATGGTGGAATCTTTTGAAGCGCACGATATTGACGGATCACCCTAAAAGGGTAATATGACGTAGACCCCGTAAAACCCAAGAGTGGGATTGGGTTGTCTGATCCGTTATTAAGGCGCACCTCGGGATTTCCAAGCCAACGAACATGCCATTGGATTTGATTTGGAACAAGGTTCTTGAAAAAACTAAACCAAGTTGAGAATGACCAAAAGGGAAAGATTTTTTCCTTTTCTCGGAAAAGCGAGATAGGATGACAATCTTTGGACACATCTATGATTTTCAAGCTCAAACCAAAATCTTTGAGGTGAGAGACCAACCAAATTTGGAGTAAACCTATTGGAGCTCTAAAGATACCATTTTTGTTTTGTTTGAACCTATTGAGTGATACGAAGGTCTCGCCTAAGATCATATTTGAGAATCTTTTGAACATACACACTTGGTTGACAATGTGAACTACCAAAGGATCCATGGTCTTTTTGGTGAATGGGAAAACCACAAAACCAAAGAAGGCTAAGAGAAAAACTCGAGGAATTTGATTACCCGATTCTTTTGACAAGCTAGAAAAATGTTGTTCTAGGAATGTGAAAGAAAGTGCATTGGAATTTCCTCTAAGAACGCCTTTGACTTGAAGAATATCGATTCCTAAGAATTGGCTCAAAAGAGTTATAGGATCTATATCTATTGGAGGACTAACTAGACCAAAAGACCCGACTCTACCAATGGCAATATCGTACTCCTCAATTGTAGGGGTCAACTCATTTCGACCAAACATAAAAGTGGATGTCTTTGAGTTCCAAAAATGGGACAATGCTTTGATCATGGCGACACGAGGCTCGATGTATAAGAGTGCGGGAAGATATCCGATCCTCTTTTCCACGTAGTCTTTATGCTTTGACTCGAGACTTTCCCACATGGTCACGAGAGCTCTTGGCACGGGGATGATTCGAATCTCCGACATATCCATTTTGACTAATCCTAATTTGGGGCATCAAGATTAATCACCACGCATTATAGAAAAGAATATAATGTGGAATTGAAATGGCGTAATTGAAATTGTAGAACGATACAATCAACCTTACCATGAAGAGAAAATGGCAAACACATTGACACATCGCATGAGGACATGTGAGTTTTGACACCTAAGGGTAGGATTCTAAAGGTTTAAGGTCCCCATCTTAATTAGATAAGAAGAGTTTACCCACCGCTACTAACGTCGGCCAGTGCACTTCTTACTAATCAAGATGAGCGGTATTGAAGAATGGATTACCACATGGATTCACATGCGGATTCCACTCTTAATACCTCCTAAAGGTACCCTAAAGCGATCCGGGGTTTTAGACCGCGGGATGTGGGTGCATTTGTGTTGTGCTAAAGCAAGTAAACATGCATTTAAATCTAAAGCAAACAACACTTCAATATAATCTCATACATTCGACATTCATCCGAACACCACCTACAAAACAAAGGGTTTGCATTCACTCCACCCCTTATGGCTCCCACCTAAAAAACCATTTAACACATGGTTAGTGGACTAACCTCATTTTCCACGCGACTTTGACATGCAGTCGATGCTACAAAATGTAGACGAGTGAGATAACAACCAATCAAGTTTATTACGGCTTTAATCCACTTAGGTTTGTAACCTAGTCCCCAGTGGAGTCGCCAAGCCTGTCGCGACCTGCCCCTCGAGGGCCGAGCTCGGATGAGGCGGGTTTAGAGATAAGTGTTCATGAGATGGTTCATATGGCACTTTTTAAAATGATTTTACTGAAGTGTAAATCTTTTGTTTAGCCATATAACTCATTGATCATGAACGTGGATTTTCCCTAAATCCATATCTCGCGTGACAGCGGATTGATTTTATTTTTTAGGAGTCGCCACTAGCCTAGGTCGGGGGTCGGCTAGAATACCCAACCGAAACGCGGGAATTTCGTTTCGATTTCTACGAAAACCAGAGATCAAAGGTTCGGGGACTAGCTTACGTTAATATTTCTATTAACGCCCTTTCGGTACCGCTAAACTTAACATGGTTGTTATCTAAGTCGTCATGCATTTGTTTTTTTACCATTTTCATGCCAAAGTCTTAGTCCACTAGGTGATCATGCATCTTGTTTTTACATTTTCATTTAAGATTCTAAACTAATCCTATCTTAGTCTAGAAAAAGAAAGAAACAATCAATTGTATTGAAAGACATTTCGTAAAGTAAACACTCGAAGTATTGAAAAGACGAGCTAATTCTAAGTGCGAGAAAGTAAAAAGGTATAAACCCGCAACTCGTCGGGTATTTATTACAACACGAATTGAAAAACCCGAGACATGATCGGGGATGAATGAATTAAGTACAAATTGAAACCGGATTGGACATCGGTTTGGAACCATCATCAAATGAGCACAAATTGAGACCGGATTGGACATCGGTCAATCACCTTGGCTTTTTCAACTTCGGATTTTTCTTCTTTGGACCGCCTCTCGGGTGTCGATGTTTACATCCATAACATTCATTCATAACGAATGACATATAAAAGAACAATGTTGCAAACAAATCACTAATTAAACACGGGCCTCGGGATCGGCTTTTGTTTTTCATGCGTTTCGATTCATCACCCATCTAATCACCTAACATTGTTTGATTAATGGTTAATGATAATGAGCTACCATTTGCATTCACAAAATGGCAACTCATATCAATTAACCCCTAAAGTCGGGTTCTAGTGACCATGAATGGGCTACCCGCCGAACATGCACCGGGCCTAACATTCATCTAACAAACACATGCATGATGATAGATAAGCATGCATTCAAGCCCATGGGCCTTGTTTCAAATCCAATCAAACAATGAGAAGTGGGCTTTATAAAAAAGACCACTTATTCAATTAAAGCCTAATTCGGATTGCTTCTGTTTAAGAATGATTAACTATCCTAATGACATCCAAATGAAGTGGTTCAGGTGTCATTAGAAAGCTTATGATATGAGGATCAAAAGTCATGAAGACCATTTTTTATAAATCCTAGCCAATTTTCCCGAAAATATCAAATTAAATTTCAGTGACAGGCTGGACTCGGTTCAGTTATGAGTTTCAAAACAAAGGCGGGAAAAATAACAAACCTTATCAAAACAGCGCAAAAATTTTTGTACCGTTAGGATTCCCTGTGTGCAACAACTTTCATGTTTTGAGTTTTTGCTAAAAAGCCCTCCAAATTTTTATAAAATTCTATTTTCACGAGGGACTCAATTGCAAATGGAATTTTAACCCGAGAAGACTTTTCAAACAAATTGACCCCCCAAAAATTGCAATTAGGTCCTCAAAATTTCCAGTTGACATAATGAGACCCCAATGAACAACTTTGAAGTTTTGATTTTTTGCAAAAAAGGACTCTAACTTTATCAAATTCGGAGAAACATCTTTTGAACTTCAAAGGAATGAAAATCAGATCTGGACACAGATTCTGATCAAATGGTGAGAATTCCTTTTGAAAATTCAAATGATCTCCGATTTTGATGAAGTTAGTATCAATAGAAAGATCTCGATCTCAGGAAGAACTTTCGTGAAGAAAATGTTTTCATATCTCGAACACACGAATTTATGAACATCGAAGAACACACAAAGGTCGGCTGAAACTAACATGAAACCAGATTTACATGCATATGACGTTGCAAATCGTACTAGGCTAACATGCTCGAAATTTTATGAAAATTTTATGATGAACAGATCAGGATGTGTTCTACGATTCTCATGAAGGAAGTTTTTCCAGAAAATGATCATAAAAAAATCATAAAATTCATCCAACAGCACAAGGTCAGTCAGGGAATCATCAGAACAAACTTGCAAAACATATTCCAGATTCTGATCCTAACTTCTAAAAGTGTTTTGACATAGCAAATGAAGTCCGATCGAGGCATATGATATATCAAATCGAAGCTTAAGACGAGCTCTACGACTTTCTAGTTTATCACTTCATTAGATTTCGATGTTAACAAGCTCAAATCAGCATCTCAAGCCAACAGGTTCCACTGAACACAAATTTACAGAGTTGTGTTTAAGCGTTCTTACCTTGTCTCACGATGATCCAACGCTCAAGCGAGCGATCCGGCCTCCGTATTCTGATCTGGAATAGCACGGAGAGGCCTCGGAAAGCTCGGCCAACCTACGACAATGGATTGCACAAGATAATGTGAGCTTCAACTCTTGTTCACACGAATAGACTAATCAGTAAAAGTTGAGGAAAATGATGTGATCCGGTGGCCGTTCGGTGCGAGGCCGGCCACCACAGCGACTTAAGGACGCCAAGGGATGTAGTCGGAAGGTCTGGATCGCCGGAGGAAGCCGCCGGAGAGCCGGTTCAGCCGGCTGAACCGGCTGGACACAATCACCGGCGGCAAAGCCGGTGAAACTGCCGAGAAGGAGATGTCGCCGGAGGGAGGTGCTCCGGCCACCGGTGAGGCCAGCTAGTGTTGCGACTAGCTTCAGGCCACCGTGGGGGACGTCGGTGGGGCGGTGGCTCGCCGGAAAGCAGCCGGCAAGGAGCCGGAAGGCCGGCGGCCGAGAGAGAGCTCGAGAGAGAGAGTGATCGCGTGAGAGGGAGAGAGAGAGAGAGAGAGAGAGAGAGAGAGAGAGAGAGAGAGAGAGAGAGAGAGAGAAAATAGATCTGAAAATGAACCCCCCCTTTGATTTTTGGAGGGAAAAAACTATATACCCCCTTCAACTTTGAATTCTAGCCCTTAGATTGATCAAATGGTCCAAAATGCATCCTTAATGATTAAGAATATTCCTTAGAGGCTAAGGATTGATGACATGGCATTATGGATGGACATGATCAATTCTAAATGAATGGCCATGATTGATTTGCTAATCCCCTAATTAATTTGCTTAATCCTTGAAGAAGGGTATTTTGGTCATTCTTAATCAAGGGCATTTTTGTCATTTTTGATTAAGGGCATTTTTGTCATTTTTGTACTCAAGAGGATGTGACTGACCTTGGTTGGTCCGACCGGATTATCAATTATCAAAATTTTCGACCGGAAAATGACTAGTCCGATCGGATTAGTTCAATTTGAATTAAACCGATTTGAGTCAATTAGCTCTGAATTTTGGGTAATCGCATGACCGAGCTAGACTAACAAGTTTAATTGAGGTCTAATTAACCAAATTGAGTCCCAATTCATCAAATTGAATATTAGTCTAGAGTGGGTCAAGTTGAATTGCACTAATTAGACCAATCACTCTTAGACTTCCTAATCATTGGATCACTAAATTGATCAAATTGACTCAAATTCATGTGATTCTTCCAAAATTGATTTTGAATTTGGGTTTCATATAAGAAATTAGGCTCATTCGTGCCTCAATTGCGCAAATCATGAAGAATCGATCAAAATCACTAATTAGGGCTAAAATTGGGGTTTTTTGTGTTTGGCTTGGAATTGCAAAATTGGTTCAAAAATTGGATATAAAATGACCTCTAGATCAAATGTCGTGAAGAACACTAATCTAAAAAATGACTAGAAATGAATTAATTTTGTTTTTGGCCGATTTGAATCAACTTTCGCAATTTGGGAAAAAGTTGATTCTAAATCGATTTTTGTAAAATTTCGAATGCCAAAGGTAAATTGAAAGTAAAATAAGATGATTTGGGGATTTTTGAATTTTTCAATTTTTTTGGTCAAAGGTTTGACCAAAAGTCAAACCCTAGTTGACTTTTCACTAGGAGCTTGATTTTATGATCAAATCTTTGAATTTTTCTAAAATTTTCACTTCTAAAGTGAAATTGGATTTGAAAGGAATCTTTTTATGCAAAAAGCCCCAATTTGACCTGGGGTTGACTTTTGGTCAAAGGGTTGACCAAAAAGTCAACGCCAAAGTCAACCATTTGACTTTTCAGGTTTTTGTGTGAAATGGATAGAAAATCGCTTATAAAAGCTAAACCAACAGACGGAATTAAAAAACGACACTTTTTGCTCAAGAAACAGGCTCCGTCGCGATCGGAAACCATAATCTCGAATTTTTTATTTTTAATGACGCATCGGCTAAAAATTAGGTGTCAACAAGCATTCAATTCAATCACAACAGGATCAATCATGGCTACCATGCCATCATCTTCAAATTCGAACCCCCATCCACTCGGGACGATAGTCTTAGGGTCAATAAAAGCGCTTGGAGGAGGAGAGTATTTTACCATGAAATCGTATTTTCCACTTGGCTGCCCGAGAGTGTCAACAATTTCGCCCTTTTCAATCGCTTTCTTAACGAACTCCCTATCCCAGTGGGAGGTATGGCATTCGAATTCCGAATCATCATCGGAAAGAACTTCTCTATTATCTTCATCATCGCTCCATCCAGTCGGAACAATGTCTTTCAAATCAATAAAGAAACTTGGCGGAGGCAAACATTTGACAAAAATGTCATACTTACTACTTGGTTGCCTTAGAGTATCATCCACTTCATCACGCTCATGAGCGGTCATTACAAATTCGCGATCCCAATGAGTCCTTCTAGCACCAAGATCAGAATCTGTGTCAGAAACATACTCCTTGTCTTCATTAGCGGGTATAGATTCAAAGACTTTAGATGTGTAATCCATGCTTTCATCATCCATGCCTCCCCATCCATCGGGAACGATATCCCTTGGGTCGACGAAGAAACTTGGAGGTGGCGTGTATTTGACTATGAAGTCATATTTACCACTCGGCTGTCCGAGGGTATCAACAATTTCACCTTTTTCGATAGCCTTCTTCATAAATTCACGATCTCGACAGGCATTCTTACTCTCACATTCCGAATCACTATCGGAATAAGTGTCAATCCACGGTTCATCAACATCTGGCTCGTATCCATCATCTTTTGGCTTAGAGCATGAGGCTTCACTTGCGAACTTGAATGAGAATTTCTCGGACGACAAATCAATTATAGCAGTCTCGATGGACCCTTCGGGCTTCCTTCCTTGAAGAGGCTGAATTATGCCTAAAGCAACCATCTTGGCTAAACAATACATTTTCTCCTCCCGGGATACATTTCCTTCTTTCGGTTGATCTCTAGCTATAGTCAATAGCTCTTCCAACTTCGACACATCGAACAAGAAAGATTTCTCATTCTCATCTCCAAATATCACATTAACGGCTTCGGTATGATTAGGGAGCGGATTTTATTGAACATTTGGCGTGGCATCTTTAAATGACAAGATCTTCTTATCCAACAGGTTCTGAATCTTGACCTTGAGAGTGTAACAGTTGTTCACATCATGGCCCTTCTCACCCATGTGATATACGCAAGATTTTGCCAAATCAAACCCAGCAAACTTTGGTGGGTTGTCTCTCGGGATTTCTTTTGCTACGAGTCTTTGTTCAATCAACATCGGCAGCAACTGAGACATAGGTCTTGGTAACGGAGTGAATTGTCTTTGTGGAGCTTTTCCTTTTCGGTCAAAATTTCGGGAAGAACCCCCTGTTTCCACAACAGACCTTTGAACTGGTGTGTTTAATGGCTTTTGAGCATTAGGATTTTGAATATAAGCAACCTCCACCGTTGGCTCCTTATCCTTCTTTAAGGTAAATCTGCGAGTCGTCATCTCGGACAATCGACCCTCTCGCATGATTCCTTCAATACGTTCTCCCAATTCAACCATTGCGGGAAAATTGATGCAAGTGTTATTGAACATCTTATCGAAGTATTCTCGAGGTAAAGCTCGAAGAAACAACTGCATGATCTCTTTCTCAGACAACGGAGGTTTGACTTGAGATGCCATAGTTCTCCACCTTTGGGCATATGCTCTAAAAGTTTCGTTTCTCCTTTTGTCAACCCGGACCAGCTCTTCACGGGTTGGAGCAATTTCGGTATTAAACTTGTATTGTTGGAGGAATTCATCTACAAGATCTTCCCAGGTGCAAATTTTCTCCAAATCCAATTCGATGAACCACGTTAAGGCGGAATCTGCCAAGCTATCTTGAAAATTATTGATCAACAGCGGGGTGTTATCGGAATAACGAGCCATCTTGCTCAAATAATATTTCAAGTGGGTTTTAGGGCACCCAGTTCCATCATACTTCCTTGAAAATTCGGGCTCCTTGTAAAAATCAGGGACTTTCACCTTTGTAAAAGGCGACAACTTATCAAAGCCTTGGAGTTGATAACCTTGCAACATGCACAGGCATTCCTCCAATTTTGCAAGACGTCTCGCGCTCTCTTCATCCATATGAGCCATAGGCGACTCCTTAGGTGGAGCTTCCAAATCAATGACGGTGGGAATGGCATTAACGGGGACCTCTTCAGCAGGTCCTTTGTCAACAGGATCTATCACCGGCGCATTAGTGGGCGCATTAGGAGTAGAAGCCACAGCAGCAGGAGCCACAGGCGTGAAGTTCTTTACTTGATTTGCAAGATCAGTTAAGAGCGCCATCATTTGCGCCATCTGATTCTCAATGGTAATAACGCGGGTACGAGTATCTTCATTCTCCATCCTTACTTAGCGACGGGTGCGTATAATAAAGCGCGTCTCAGCCGTATTTTAGTACCTTCTGTAAAAAACAGAAATCAAATTAGTATACGGAAAATGAATTAAGACGAAAATATAAAACCCTTCAATTTTATATTTTCTTTGGATGAAATAGAGATAAGAAATATTCTCATGATCCCAATATCACGTGAATAATCTCTTATCACAATTTCTTCACAAGAAATTATACAATTAAAGGGGTAACACACGATGATTAATCAAGATGCCCCATCTATATTCCATTGGAATCTCGGAAAAGAAAGCATACACAAAGGGAAATTTCACTATTAACAACAAAATTCGTGAAACACAATCCCTATAGATCAATCTAAAGACAAAAAGAGAATCCTATTACATCATTACTAAAATGAGTAAAAAGGAAACCCTATACATCAAATCTATAAAAGGAAAATTACATGAAAGGAGATTTCCTCATGGAATATAGCCAAAATCCTAATGAATCTTCTTTAGATGCGAGGCGAATTCGTTTGTTTTCTTGGGTCAAACGCTCAACCTCGACTAAAGCTTCATTCTTTTCCTTAAGAGCTCTTGCGGCTATAGCTTGCTGTTGAGTTGGCTTCTTGGGGACATTAGGGAGATCCACTTTAAGCTCGGGCTCGAGACGACGGTGTATGTACTCCGGCAATGCGTGATGTATCTTCATTTCCCCTTCCAGTTCTGACTCATCGGTAATGAGAATCGGCTCCGGGTGGCATTTGTACCACATATCAATGATGGACTTGATCATTTCCTTCACGTCCGTCATTTGGTCCTTTTGGATGACATCTTTGCGATAGTCAAAATGATATAACCCCAGCTTGAGGAATGGTGGAATCTTTTGAAGCGCACGATATTGACGGATCACCCTAAAAGGGTAATATAACGTAGACCCCGTAAAACCCAAGAGTGGGATTGGGTTGTCTGATCCGTTATTAAGGCGCACCTCGGGATTTCCAAGCCAACGAACATGCCATTGGATTTGATTTGGAACAAGGTTCTTGAAAAAACTAAACCAAGTTGAGAATGACCAAAAGGGAAAGATTTTTTCTTTTTCTCGGAAGAGCGAGATAGGATGACAATCTTTGGACACATCTATGATTTTCAAGCTCAAACCAAAATCTTTGAGGTGAGAAACCAACCAAATTTGGAGTAAACCTATTGGGGCTCTAAAGATACCATTTTTGTTTTGTTTGAACCTATTGAGTGATACGAAGGTCTCACCTAAGATCATATTGGAGAATCTTTTGAACATACACACTTGATTGACAATGTGAACTACCAAAGGATCCATGGTCTTTTTGGTGAATGGGAAAACCACAAAACCAAAGAAGGCTAAGAGAAAAACTCGAGGGATTTGATTACCCGATTCTTTTGGCAAGCTAGAAAAATGTCGTTCTAAGAATGTGAAGGAGAGTGCATTGGAATTTCCTCTAAGGACGCCTTTGATTTGGAGAATGTCGATTCCTAAGAATTGGCTCAAAAGAGTTATAGGATCTATATCTATTGGAGGACTAACTAGACCAAAAGACCCGACTCTACCAATGGCAATATCGTACTCCTCAATTGTAGGGGTCAACTCATTTCGACCAAACACAAAAGTGGATGTCTTTGAGTTTCAAAAATGGGACAATGCTTTAATCATTGCAACTCGAGGCTCGATGTATAAGAGTGCGAGAAGATATCCGATCCTCTTTTCCACGTAGTCTTTATGCTTTGACTCGAGACCTTCCCACATGGTCACGAGAGCTCTTGGTACGGGGATGATTCGAATCTCTGACATATCCATTTTGACTAATCCTAATTTTGGGGCATCGAGATTAATCACCACGCATTATAGAAAAGAATATAACGTGGAATTGAAATGGCGTAATTGAAATTGTAGAACGATACAATCAACCTTACCACGAAGAGAAAATGGCAAACACATCGACACATCGCATGAGGACATGTGAGTTTTGACATCTAAGGGTAGGATTCTAAAGGTTTAAGGTCCCCATCTTAATTAGATAAGAAGAGTTTACCCACCGCTACTAACGTCGACCGGTGCACTTCTTACTAATCAAGATGAGCGGTATTGAAGAATGGATTACCACATGGATTCACATGCGGATTCCACTCTTAATACCTCCTAAAGGTGCCCTAAAGCGATCCGGGGTTTTAGACTGCGGGACGTGGGTGCATTGTGTCGTGCTAAAGCAAGTAAACATGCATTTAAATCTAAAGCAAACAACACTTCAATATAATCTCATACATTCGACATTCACCCGAACGCCACCTACAAAACAAAGGGTTTGCATTCACTCCACCCCTTATGGCTCCCACCTAAAAAACCATTTAACACATGGTTAGTGGACTAACCTCATTTTCCACGCGACTTTGACATGCAGTCGATGCTACAAAATGTAGACGAGTGAGATAACAACCAATCAAGTTTATTACGGCTTTAATCCACTTAGGTTTGTAACCTAGTCCCCAGTGGAGTCGCCAAGCCTGTCGCGACCTACCCCTCGAGGGCCGAACTCGAATGAGGCGGGTTTAGAGATAAGTGTTCATAAGATGGTTCATATGGCACCTAAAAAGTGATTTTACTGAAGTGTAAAAATTTTTGTTTAGCCATATGACCCATTGATCATGAACGTGGATTTTCCCTAAATCCATATCTCGCGTGACAGTGGATCGATTTTATTTTTTAAGGAGTCGACACTAGCCTAGGTCGGGGGTCGGCTAGAATACCCAACCGAAACGCGGGAATTTCGTTTCGGTTTCTACGAAAACCAGAGATCAAAGGTTCAGGGACTAGCTTACATTAATATTTCTATTAACGCCCTTTCGGTACCGCTAAACTTAACATGATTGTTATCTAAGTCGTCACGCATTTGTTTTTTTACCATTTTCATGCCAAAGTCTTAGTCTACTATGTGATCATGCATCTTGTTTTTGTATTTTCATTAAAAATTCTAAACTAATCCTATCTTAGTCTAGAAAAAGAAACAATCAATTGTATTTGAAAGACATTTCGTAAAGTAAACACTCGAAGTATTGAAAGTACGAACTAATTCTAAGTGAAAAAAAAGAAGTGAAAACCCGCAACTCGTCGGGTATTTATTACAACACGAATTGAAAACTCGAGACATGATCGGGGATGAATGAATTGAATACAAATTGAAACCGGATTGGACATCGGTCTAACACCATCAAATGAGTACAAATCGAGACCGGATTGGACATCGGTCAATCACCTTGGTCTTCTACCATTTCGGATTATTCTCCCATGGACCGCCTCTTGGGTGTCGGTGTTTACATTCATAACATTCATTCATGAAAAGACAACATATGAAAGAACAATGATGCAATCAATTCACTAATTAAGCACGGGCCTCGGGATCGGCCTTTGTTTTTTTTCATGCATTTCGATTCATCACCCACCTAATCATCTAACATTATTTGATTAATGGTTAATGATAATGGGCTACCATTTGTATTCACAAAACGGCAACTCATATCAATTAACCCCTAAAATCGGGTTCTAATGACCATGAATGGGCTACCCGCCGAACATGCACCGGGCCTAACATTCATCTAACAAACACATGCATAATAATAAAATGAGCATGCATTCAAGCCCATGGGCCTTGTTTCGAAGCCAATCAAACAATGAGAAGTGGGCTTTATAAAAAAGACCACTTATTCAATTAATGCTTAACTCGGATTGATTCTGTTCAAGTATGATTAACTACCCTAATGATGTCCAAATGAAGTGATTCAGGTTTCATTAGAAAGCTTATGACATGAGGATCAAAAGTCAAGCAGACCATTTTTTCTAAATCCTAGCCAATTTTCCCGAAAATATCCAATTTAATCTCAGTGACAGGCTGGACTCAGTTCTGTTATGAATTTCAAAACAATGGCGGGAAAAATAACAAATTTATCAAAACAGCGTGAAAATTTTTGTACGGTTAGGATTTCCCGTGTGCAACAACTTTCATGTTTTGAGTTTTTGCTAAAAAGCCCTCCAAATTTTTATAAAATTCAATTTTTGCGAAGGACTCAACTGCAAATGGAATTTTAACCCGGGAAGACCTTTCATGAAATTTTAAGCAAATTGACCCTCCAAAAATTGCTATTAGGTCCTCAAAATTTCCAGTTGACATAATAAGATCCCAATGAGCAACTTTGTAATTTTAATTTTTTGCAAAAAAGGACTCTAACTTTATCAAATTCGGAGAAACATCTTTTGAACCCCAAAGGAATGAAAATCAGATCTGGAAACAGATTCTGATCAAATCGTGAGAATTCCTTTTGAAAATTCAAATGATCTCCGATTTTGATGAAATTAGTATCAATAGAAAGATCTTGATCTCAGGAAGAACTTTCGTGAAGAAAATTTGTTCATATCTTGAACACACGAATTTATGAAAATCGAAAAACACACGAAGGTCGAACTGAAACCAGCATGTCACCAGATTTATATGTATATGACGTAGCAAATCGTACTAGGCTAACATGCTCAGAATTTTGTGAAAATTTCATGATGAACAGATCAAGATGTGCTCTACAACTTTCATGAAGGAAGTTTTTCCAGAAAATGATCGTAAAAAATCATAAAAATCATCAAACAGCACAGCGTCAATCAGGAAGACATCAGAACAGACTTAAGCAACATGTTTCAGATTCTGATCCTAACTTCTAAAAGTGTTTTGACATAGCAAATCAAGTCCGATCGAGGCATATGATATATCAAATCGAAGCTTAAGACGAGCTCTATGACTCTCTAGTTTATCACTTCATCAGATTTCGACGTTAACAAGCTCAAATCAGCATCTCAAGTATGCAGGTTTTACTGAACACGAATTTACAGAAATATGCTCAAGTGTTCTTACCTTGTCTCACAATGCTCCAATGCTCAAGCGAGCGATCCGGCCTCCGTATTCAGACCAGAAATGACACGGAGAAGCCTTGGAAAGCTCGGCCAACCTATGACAATAGAGTGTACGAAATATTGTGAGAATTGACTCGTTTTCTCACAAATAGACTAATCAGTAAAAATTGAGGCTAAGGATGCGATCCGGTGGCTGTTCGATGAGAGGCCGGCCACCACAGCGACGTGAGAACGCCAAGGAATATTGTCGGATGCTCTGGATCGCCGGAGGAGGTCGCCGGTGGGCCGGTTCAGCCGGTTGAACCGGCTGATCAAGTCACCGGCGGTATTGCCGGTGATGTTGCCGAGAGAGAAAAACCGCCGGAGGGAGGTGCTCCGGCCACCAGCGAAGCCAGCTGGTGTTGCGACTGGCTTTGGGCCACCGTGGGGGACGACGGTGGGGCAGCAGCTCGCCGGAAAACGGCCGGCAAGGGGCTGGAACAGCTGCTGCCGAGAGAGAGCTCGAGAGAGAGAGATGATCGTGAGAGGGAGAGAGAGAGAGAGATAGAGAGAGAGAGAGGAGAGAGAAACCAGATCTGAAAATGAACCCCCCCTAAATTTTTGGAGGGAAAAATACTATATACTTCCCTCAACTTTGAATTTTAGCCCTTAGATTAATCCAATGGTCCAAAATGCATCCTTAATGATTAAGAATATTCCTTAAAGGCTAAGGATTGATGACATGGCATCATGGATGGACATGATCAATTCTAAATGAATGGCCATGATTGATTTGCTTATCCCCTAATTAATTTGCTTAATTCTTGAAGAATGGCATTTTTGTCATTTCTCTTAGGGGTATTCTCAATTAAGGGCATTTTCGTCATTTTTGTGCTCAAGAGGATGTGACCAGCCCTGGTTGGTCTGAATGGATTGTCAATCGTCGAAATTTTCGATCGGAAAATGGCCGGTCCGATCGGATTGGTTCAATTTAAATCAAACCAGGTTGAGTCGGTTAGCCCTGAATTTGGCCTAATTGAATCAATTCAATCCTTGATTTCAATTTTGCATAATTTGATCTCTATCATGATTAATTGACCTCATTAATATTGAATTCAATCAAATTGGATTGAATTGATTTGAAATTCATGTCCAATTTAACTTGTTTGTCTTAATTGCTCTTGAATTTGGGTAGTTGCATGACCAAGCTAGACTAACAAGTTTAATTGAAGTCTAATTAATCAAATTGAGTCTCAATTCATCAAATTGAATATTAGTCTAGAGTAGGTCAAGTTGAATTGCACTAATTAGACCAATTACTCTTAGACTTTTTTATCATTGGATCACTAAATTGATCAAATTGACTCAAATTCATGTAAATCTTTCAAAATTGATTTTGAATTTGGATTTCATATAAGAAATTAGGCTCATTCGTGCCTCAATTGCGCACATCATGAAGAATCAATCAAAATCACTGATTAGGGTCAAAATTGGGGGTTTTTGTGTTTAGCTTGGAATCACAAAATTGGTTCAAAAATTGAACATAAGATGACCTCTAGATCAAATGTCGTGAAGAAAACTAACCTAAAAAATGACTAGAAATGAAGTAATTTCATTTTTGGCTGATTTGAATCAAATTTCGCAATTTGGGAAAAAGTTGATTCTAAATCGATTTTTGTAAAATTTCAAATGCCAAAGGTAAATTGAATGTAAAATAAAATGATTTGTGGATTTTTGTATTTTTCAATTTTTTGGTCAAAGGTTTGACCAAAAGTCAAACCCTAGTTGACTTTTCACTAGGAGCTTGATTTTATGATCAAATCTTTGAATTTTTCTGAAATTTTCACTTCTAAAGTGAAATTGGACTTGAAAGAAATCTTTTTATGCGAAAAGCCTCAATTTGACCTGGGATTGACTTTTGGTCAAAGGGTTGACCAAAAAGTCAACGCAAAAGTCAATCATTTGACTTTTCGGGTTTTTGCATGAAATGAATAGAAAATCGCTTACAAAAGCTAGACCAACAGATGGAATTAAAAAACGACACTTTTTGCTCAAGAAACAGGCTCCGTCGCGATCGGAAACCATAATCTCGAATTTTCTATTTTTAATGACGTGTCGGCTAAAAATTAGGTGTCAACAGCTACGCCTGAAATAGCAGGGCGATGCCCGGATAGATCGGAAGACCGGCGAGGGTTTGGTGTGGCCCGAGGGGTCGTCAATAATCTGAACAACAACGAGTGTCATTTGTATTGGGGAATGCTTTGTGTTCAGAAGTGATATTTGAGCTTGTCTAGCTTATTAACTATCTTTATGCATGATTATGCAAATGCCATGATTAAGTTATGCTTGGTGAGCATATGTGATATGATGCTACCGTTGGGTGTTCGTTAGGACGTTTGTTATGAATTGTACGTTGGTTGTGCCAGAGAAGATTATTGTTATTGATTTGCCATTTTGTTTAGAATTGCATGATTAAGGTGTTCCGGAGGTACGTGTTACCCTAATCGGGGTTTAGATAGTTTACTTATTGAGATTTATTCTCATTGTTGCAATATAACATTTCAGACCCTCGACCTTGACTGTGACTAATCCTCCACAATGTTTTAGGGTACCTCTGGGTACGGAACATTGGTTGACGGAGTACTCGGCAGGTGATGGTAGGTGTCGTGCCACGCTCTCACATGCTAGAATGGAGGTATTTTTCTATATAGGCCTTTCCTAAACCATACCTCACGTGACAGCGGGGTTTATTTGATCTAAATTTGAACTTGGAGTCGCCACTAGTCATTTACGGTAGATTGACTAGAAACTTAATTGAGGTATGGGAGAAGTACCGTAATCCAACAAACCAAAGATTCTGAATAAGGGACTTCATTCTGTTAACAATCCCAAATTGAGACCATTAACGCTCTTTCGGTACCTAAGAACGATGTGGCTTATCTAACGTGTCACATGGATCCCTATGGTCAATTCACTAATCTAATCATGAACAGACAGTTAAACACCCAAAAATTAAATGCACATCCAATGGCAAATCAATCATAGCAACCCTAATTTGGTCACTAAAAATGAAAATCAAACAAAACACCCAATCCCTAACGAAGCTCTAATAGCTTGTTCATTTCATGATTTACACATTTTTAGGGTTTAGGGTTTTTTTAGGGGTTTTATCCCTAAATTTGGAATTTTCCAAAAAAATGCCACTTAGGCAATTCGAAAAATTCAAATTTCACTTTTTATGACTGGCCACAATGATTTTGAATCATTCTGTGGATTTTCAAAATTTTTGCTATATTTTTAAGTGCCATTTGGACACTTCAAAAATTCAAATTTCACCTTTTATGGCTGGCCACGATGATTTTGGACCTTTCTGTGAATTTTCAAATTTTTTGAATTTTTTTTGGAAAAATTTTTAAATCGAGAAATGATTTTTTTATGATTTTCTAGAAATTTTTGTAAATTTTCCAATTTTCAATTTTTTATTGATTTTCCAGAATTTTCAAAAAATTTTATTTGTATTTTCCGAATTTCCAAAATTTTTATGAATTTTCTCATTTTTTTTTCTAATTTTCTAAGAAAATCTAAAATTTTTTTATGATTTTTGTGATTTTTTTATTTTTATTATTTATTTTTTAGAATTTTCTGATTTTTTATTATTTTTATTATTTTTTATTTTGAATTTTCCCGCTAGGGACGAACCGGACCGGACCGGTTCAGATCGATTCGATCGAGACCGAACTGGCCGTCGCCGGCGCCGGCGCCGGTTTCTTCTCCGGTGAGCACAGCATACCAAAACGGCACCACTTTGGCCTTTTTTTATTGTGGCATTTTGGCAAACATCTGGTGCGTAGGTATCATGTGTTAGGGTCTTCGAGGTTGCCGGTTCGAGCTTATCGCCGACGAGCCTTCGGCGAACTTTTGGCCATTCTGGTTGCACCACAACGAAGTCCGTATATTTTATTTTCAATCCGATCAATTCGGAACGCCGGCGGACGTTCACCGGCCGATGAAAAAACTCGGTCAAAAATCTAATTTGCAAACTAATCAAACCTACTTCTTAAGCATTCAAATCAACATATTGATCACCCTAACCGTCTAAATCGGTTCTAATCAGCATCAAATCATCAAACAAAGTGAAAGGAAGCCTACTTGGATGACCTATGGTCACGATGACGCTCCAGCGAGGCTTCGGGATATCTGGCGAAGTTCAACAACCATGGCCGACTCGGTTTATGCAGGATTTATCATTCAAAATGCAACCAAATAATGAAATATGTGATCAGAACATATTTTGATTATCAATCATAGCTAAAATCGAGAAGCACATACACGATTGAACTAAAATCCTATTCTGGAAAATCGGGAAAATTATGACAACTAACGAAGTTTACCGGCTTCGTCAGAGGGCAAATAGGAATCTCTGAGCTTATCTTTGGCCGCAAAGATGTTCTTCAATATCTGGACTATCGAACCATAGTATCCACTTCGTCGGAAAATCCCTGGATGCGTCGGCCGAGCTCGTGTTTCAGAGCTTCGTGATCAACTCCGACACTGGTTCGCCGGTGAGGAAGCTCACCACTTGGACCGATTTGCCGGCGCTTTGGAAAGGCGCTGATCGCTTGGTCCAGGAAACCTCAACTCACGTCGATGATCGTTCTATCTCCTTTTCGCTTTTTCTCTCTCCTCTCCCTCTTCGAAATTTCGTCGAACACTTTCTATTTACTGTTCTTCAGTTTTTCTTGTTTTTTGTTATGCAATTTCGCACTCAAATTTGGTTGGAACTGAACTCTAATCGATTTTGGGTTGTTAACCAATGCCAGTTGGACATTTTCCAATTGGCCTAATCAATTTTCATGTGTTGAATTAACGGGAAATGATCAGCAAAGTTTTGGGTTTTAGTTGTTTTTTCTAGGTTTCATTGTGTTGAGCGAACCGGGTGAAGAAGATAAACTATTCAAGTCGGGTCGGGTCGACCCGCCCGAACCGGTAGTTCCGATTTTGCATAAATTCACAAATTAAGTCCTATTTCCACCAAATTTTTGAAATTCGACCCCAAAATTGAATTTCCCATCATATTCCGATCCCAAACATATAATTTTTCCCAATTTTTATTATAATTGTGCCCAAGATTTTCTCATTTTTATATTCTGGTTAATAGAGTTTTGTTTAATTTGATGTCCTAATGACCTGATTAGGCAAAATTGAATTACCCACCACTGATTAACCCTAGAAATGATAGTCTCACATTTCAACAATTTTATTTTGGGCACGATTCCCAATTTGGGTTCAAAATTTTTAATTTTCAATCAAATTTTGGGGATTTTTAATTTTTATGTCAAATTGTGCAATTGGACCGACCATTATGCAATTAAAGGTCCCAGAATCAATTGTTATGAAGAAACTATGACTTAAAAATGTCTAGAAAAAATTTCATTTCATTTTTGGTTCAATTCGGGTTTAATTTTGCCCAATTTTGGGAAAAACATATACCCGATTGAGATTTTCTAAAATTGATAGTGTATTTATGAAATTGAATTTAAAAGAAGATTAATGACTATTTTTATGAAATTTTCTGATTCCATTTACTATTTTTCTTGATTTTCTTGCTTATTTAGACTAAAATAAAATAAGAAAAAATGCTAAAAAATGCTAAAAAATTATTTCTTGGTTTAGAAATAGGTTTATAAGCTTGGCCAAGATCTCTAGATCAAATTTTGAAAATTTTGAAAATATAACAAAAATGAGCTAAAAATTAGGTGTCAATAGATGCCCCTCTTTGAGATTGAGCTCGTTAGAAGTTGATCTCAAAGATAAGGTAACACTTGAATTTTTAGTCGACTCACTAAACAAGATAAAATGGAAATTTCACAATAACTGATTATGGTCTTTGCTTTTGAGATTCATGATCTAATCCAAAGGTTATTTTTAGAACACATTTTGAAATGTTCTTAATGATTGAGAGAGAAACTTACTTGTTTGTAAGAGTTTTTTTGTCGCTCATCCAAGGGCATGAATTGATGGTAGTGATGATTATGATGATTATTCTGATTTCGTGGTTTAAGGATAAATTCACGAACCATAAACGTCCGCGGCTCTTCACCTGAAGACTTGAATGTATTTAGTGGTTCCTTACCAATAAGACTTTGAATTTGTCTAGTGGTTCCTTACCAGTAGGACTTGTAATTGTCTAGGGGCTCCTCGTTTGTAGGACTTTGAATTTGTCTAGTGGCTCCTTGCCAAATAGGACTTTGGAATTTTCCTAGTGACTTCTCGTCAAATAAGATTTTGAAATTGCCTAGTGGCTCCTCACCAAATAGGACTTTGAAATTTGCCTAGTAAGCTCCTCACCAAATAGGACTTTGAAATTTGCCTAGTGGTTCCTCACCAAATAGGACTTTGGAAAGACTACAAACAATGAATGCCTTTACTGTGAGTTTTGTGATTTTAAGGTTTCACGAACCTTGATATGGTTTTTAGTTGACTGAAAACTATTTTGAAATATGGTTTTGAGTTTTCCACAAACTATTTGAAAACTTGGTTTTAAGTTGACCAAAAACTTTTTGAAATGTGGTTTTGAGTTTACCACAAACTACTTGAAAACTTGATTTTAAGTTGACCAAAAAATTTTTGAAATGCGGTTTTGAATTTACCACAAACTACTTGAAACTTGGTTTTAAGTTGACCAAACACTATTTGAAATGTGGCTTTGAGTTTACCACAAATTACTTAAAAACTTGGTTTTAAGTTGACCAAAAAATTTTTGAAATGCGGTTTTGAGTTTACCCCAAACTATTTGAAAACTTGATTTTAAGTTGACCAAAAACTATTTGAAATGTGATTTTGAAATATGCATTCTTTGTATGCATTTCAGGCAATCAAATTTCTTTTTAAAGGAAATATTTGAGCAAAATGCTTGTAAATTTTCAAGAAATGCTTAAGATAATCATCCGGAAGACCTTCATTAGAAAGGATGTGTTTCAATATATGAATTTGGTCTTTTCTTCATTTGATTGAAAGGGGACTGATCTGATATCCCTCAATTTTATCTCTTTTAACCAATCCTTAGGCATTTGGAGATATTCGCAATGTATACAATCCAATTGATCCGATAAGGTCTTTCAAAAGGTTGTAATGTTGGCTTGGTCGATGGCTATTCAAAGGATAGGCATTATGAGGCCAAGAAAAGGATTTCATCATGTCTGACTTCGGATCTACAAGTTAACAACCTCGAGGATAAGACAAAATAATATTGTATACACTTCTTTGAGTGATGACTTCGTGTCATGAAATCATATTTTCAATCTCAACATCCTAATCTGAAGAGTCTTTGAGTAGAGGTTGTAATATTGGTATTGGGTAGGCTCAAAAAGCTCAGTTGTTTTTGAATTCAGGATTTTTGTGAAACTGGTGATCTTCTTGGCATCACCACCATTTTCTTTGTCCATTGGGGGGTCTTTTCTAGCATGAACACAAAAGTCCCCTAAACTTTCATCGAGATTGTCAATCACTGATTTGTTGTAACTTTTGATTTTTCACAATTTTTGCTTTGTTTTTTACTTGACTTTTGTCATTTTTTCTTTTGAATGATTTTCTTTCTTTTCTTTTGCTCATTTTTCTGGACATTGGCCTTACTTTTACCAAGCACACTACTTTTTCATACCCAGACTCCTTTGTCCTTGATCTTTTTGCATTCTAAGGACTTTGTGTTCTACCTTTTTGCTTTCTATTTATCAAAGTGGATTATATGCTCATGCTTTAATGCGAAGAGATGATCACCAACTTGGAGTTCTAAAATGAATATTCAGGTTCAATTGGGCTTTGCCAAAGAGTAAATGTGTTTGGGATATGGAAACGAAATGCTCTTCTTCCTTTTAGGATGTTGTGAGCTTCTATATGAATTCATCTGAGGTTATCACATAAAGATTGATGCAAGTATATACAATAAAATCTTTCATGATCCTATTCTCCATAAATATCAATCGTGAACCTCCTAATTTGTCCTAGTGTGGGGTGGTTCTTAACATGGTTGTTTTTGAAAATTTCTCCATTGTTTAGGTTCAAATTTGGTTTGCACGAGATAATCATGTGTTTGGGATGATGAAATGATTGCCTTTCATCATTTCAATTTATGTAATCATTGCGAATATCCCCTATTTCCTTTAGATAAGGTTTTCTCTCATTTTGATACTCATCCTTTCATTCACTCAAGTGTATAGGGAACGTGTTTGGATATGGCTTACCTTTCATCATTTGAAGGTCTTTCCATTTGATTTGATCCAAACTTTTTCTATGAAATTTTTCAAAGCTTTTCATCAAAACTTCCTTTTTAAGGAATTTCGATGCGTAATGCATGCTCAAAGAATGTGTGCTCCAAAACTTTTCGTTTAAAGCACTTTTGAGATAATCTTTGAAATAAACTTTCATGTTAATCCGCTTGGGGAAACGAAGTTTCATTTTTCCAGAAAATTAACTTCTTCAAGACCCAAATTTACAAGTTAGGGATACTTTCCTGCTCGACTTGTTAATATCCCTCTTGATTGTTTTGCTTTTATCTTTTCAAACTTTTGCATCAATTTGCTCTACTGGAGATTTGAAAATGAAATGTTTGTGCTTAAATTCATAGGTTAGGGATATTTACCTAATCAGTTTGATGAGATCCCTATAAAATTAAAACCTAGTGTTAACATTGATTCAAGCATTGTTCATTTCTGATTGAAATGATACAACCAATCTCTTTTTTGTCTTATCTTGATCATTCATGAAAGATTATCTCTTTTGATCTTTTTTTCCTGCTTCCCTAGGGATGACAAAAGGGAAAAGTATGTTAGAAAGCAACGTTGAGAAAACTAAATTTGAGAATGACACCTCTTTTTGTTTTCCAACTCTATTAAAAGATTTTAGAAGTCTTGAGTCATCTCAAATTTCCTTTTGTCATATCCTACAACATGAACAAATATGTTCTATGGAAGGCATGATATACATGATATGCACATGTTGTAACTAGTGCTAATTTTTCTGGAATGTCCGTCTTCATTTCATGGGTAGAAAATCTTGACAGCATCTGCATTTATAGGATAGGCTAGTTCTGTTCTTATCTTGTCTACAAGAACCAGTGCTCCTCCAGGAAGAACCTTCTTGACAATGTATGGACCTTCGTAATTCGAAGTGAATTTCTCATGTGGATCTAAATTATTGGGAATGAGTTTCTTCACTACTAGATCATCCGTTTCAAAATATTTTGGTTTCACCTTTCTGTTGAAAGATTTAGCAACTCTTTTCTGGTAAGCTTGTCCATGACATATAGCCCTTAATCTTCTTTCATCAATCATGTTGAGCTGTTTACATCTTTGTTGGCTCCATTCGACTTTTGAGAGTTTTAATTGAGATAATATCCTTAATGAAGGAATTTCTACCTCGACAGGTAATACTTCTATCCTGTAAACTAAAGAAAATGGAGTTGCCCCTATTGATTTCGAATTGAAGTTCGATATGCCATCAGAGCATATGACAATCTTTCGTGCTAGTCATGATAATTCTCAGCCGTCTTGGATAATTTCTTCTTGATTTCTTGTTTGCCACTTCTACTACTCCGTTCATTTGTGGGCGGTACGGAGGTGAATTCAGGTATCGAATGTGGAAGTGTTCAAGCGGATCATTTACGATTTTGTTATTTGAATTTGAACCATTGTCGGTAATGATTGTTTTTGGAACTCCGTACCTAGCGATGATGTCTCACTTGATGAATTTTACCACATTCTTGGCGGTGACATTTGTATATGAATTCGCTTCAATTCACTTGGTGAAGTAATTAATTGCCACCAAGATAAAGCGAAATCCATTTGAGGTCTTGGGGTTAATCGGGCCAATCATGTCAATTCCCCACATTGAAAATGACCATGGTTTTGACATTTGATGTAGCTCATTCGGCGGTGCATTGATTCTGTCTCCATAAACTTGGCATTAGCGACAACACCTCACATGTTGAATGCAATCTATTTCCATCGTCATCCAGTAATATCCCAATCTCATGATTTTGTGAGCTAAGAGATGGCCGTTCATGTGCGGACTACATTCGCCTTCATGGATTTCTCTCATGATTTGTTCAGCTTCTTTGCTATCAACGCATCTTAACAGGATCGAATCGAATGATTTCTTATAAAGAACCTGTCTGCTAAGAAAGAACTTATTGGCTATCTTTCTAATAAATTTTCTGTCACCTTACTGGCTTCCTTCAAGAAATTCTCCTGCTTGTAAGTATTTCTTGATATCATGAAATCATGGTTCATTGTCAAATTCTGCTTGAACTACCATGCAGTGTGTTGGTTGTTCGAGAATATTCATTCTCAGTGGTTTTATATCCATACCATCTTCAGCTGGAGTAAGGATGACAAGATTGCAAGAGCATTTGCAAAATGATTATGAGCTCTTGGAAGATAATCAAATATTATTTCTTTGAATTCCTCCATCATTCCTTCTAAGTATTTGTGATAAGGAATTAGCTTTGCATCACGAGTTTTCCATTCTCCAGTTGTTTGTAATATAATGAGCATAGAATCTCCATATACTTGTAACCTTTTTACCCTCATTGAAAGGGTTAATTATAAGCCGAGAATGCACGCCTCATATTCAACGATGTTATTGGTGTATGGAAATACCAGTTTTGCAGATACTGGATAGTGTTGGCTTTATGGAGAGATCAGTACTGCTCCAGTTCCTAATCCAGATAAGTTGGTTGGGCCATCAAAATACATGGTACATTTATCATCGACCAATGTCAATATGTGGTCATCAAGTCGTTCTTCAGAATTGGCGATATTCTACGAATTTTCTGCTAACATATCTGCTATTGCTTGTCCTTTAACTGACTTTTGGGATTAACTTATGATGTCGAACTCAGATAACAAGACTTGTCATTTGGCTAATTTCCCGACCAAGGAGGATTTCTCAAGAAGATACTTGATCGGATCATTCTCAGTCACTAGCAAAATTTAGTGATGAAGGGTGTACTGTCTTAATCTGTGTAATACCTAAATTAATGCAATGCATATCTTCTCAATTGCTGGGTAATTTACTTATGATGTTGTGAATTTCTTGCTTAAGTAATAAACGGCTTGTTCTTTACTGTCATTTGGTCTTCTTTGTACAAGCGCCACTCTTAATGATTCATGGTGAATCGTCAAATATAAGATCAGCGGGACTCCAGAAATTAGTGGTACCAACACTGGTGGGCACAATAGATATTCTTTGATTTTGTCAAAGACTTGTTGACATACTGCATCTCACTTTACTTTGGCATTTTTCTTCAATAGTTTAAAGAATAGTTTAGCAGTCTCAGAAAGCTTATAGATGAAACGGGCAATGTAGTTTAATCGCCCCAACAAGCTTCTCACTTCTTTTACCGTAGAAGGAGTTTTCAAGTCATGTATTGCCTTGATCTTGGAAGGATCGATTTCGATTCCTCTGTTGCTGACCACAAATCCTAGTAGTTTACCAAATTTTGCCCCAAATACATACTTATTGGGATTCAGTCGCAACTTGTACTTTCTGAGTCTTTCGAACAATTTACGAAGCACCTCAATATGATCTTCTCCTTGTTTGGATTTTGTAATCATGTCATCCACATATACTTCGATTTCTTTGTGCATCATATCATGGAACAAAGTTACCATTACCCTTTGATACGTGTCACCAGCATTTTTCAGACCGAAAGGCATCACCTTATAACAAAATGTGCACCATGGTGTTATGAAGGACGTTTTCACCTTATCCTATTTCTTCATGAGGATTTGATTATATCCTGAGAAGCCATTCATGAATGAAAATGTTTCGAACCCAGCAGTGCTATCCACTAAAACATCAATATGTGGAAGCGAAAAATCGTCCTTTGGGCTTGTTTTATTTAGATCGCGATAATCAACACATATTCGCACCCAACTATCTTTCTTCATTACGGGTACTATGTTGGTAACCCATTTTTGATATGGCACTATTTCAATTAAACCGACTTTGAGTAATTTCATCACTTCTTTTTCTATTTTCTTTGCCAATTCCGACTTTGTTCGCCTCAATTTTTGCTTCTTTGGTGGAATATTTGGATCAATTGGCAAAGCGTGTTCAACTATACTTGGATTAAGGCCTGGCATGTCAGCATAAGACCGTGCGAATATATCTTGATATTCCTTAAGCAAATATGTTATTCTTTTTGCTTATGTTGAGGGAAGACTTTCTCCAATCTTAACCTCTTTGGGGTTCTCTTTATCACCCAGATTAACGGTAATCTTTTTCTCTAACGTGAGTGACTTTAATTCTTTATGATGGATCCATTCTCTTCTGATCCATTCCTCATCTTTATTATCCCCTTCAATATCATAAGTGATCTCCTTAGAGAGATTTGGGTCACCTATGAACCTATTATGGGTGTGTGAATGCTGATGCTCCAGTGCGTAGGTGTCTTCATCATCAGTTATAACAACATTGATAATGTTCTCTTCAAATAAGCCTAGCATTACAGGCTCTGTTTTTGCACGTAAATTTTCTTCTGAAAGCATTTTAGGAGGCTCAGGAAAGTTTTCTCTGATATGAATCTGATTATAAGGTAATTCTCTAGCCTTACCCTTCCATGTTGATGGGTTAATGGCTCGATCACCTCGGCTTCCACGGCCTTCATGATTGTTTTGACCTTGGCCTTGGCCTCCATGGTGATTACTAGTGACTTCATACGCCACCCCATACTTTTTCTTTGTGCCAAAGGGGATAATTCTTTTATTCCTTGCGCTATTATCCCAAGCCCATCATTATGGTTAAATCCATATTGGCACAATACTTTTCTAGACATAATAGACGATGCCGAAAATTTCGAAGACTTCATGATACTACCAGCGGGAATTTGTATCATGGAAATCATCTCGAAGGAATGATAACTAGGCTATTCTTTTATCTCAGGCTCAACATAAGGTATGGCACTTTCCTTGTAAGTGGTAAAGTCCGTCTCCCCATGTACGGTAATCATTTTACCATTAATAGCGAATCTAACCTTTTGATGAAGACTGGAGGGAATGGCGCTAGCCATATGAATCCAAGGCCTCCCTAGCAGTAGGTTGAAAGTCCTTGGAATGTCTACCACTTGAAAATCGATCAGGAAAGGCACAGGGCCTATATTTACTTCCAGCTCGATGTCACCGATAACATCCTTCTTCATCCCATCGAGTCACCTTTGAAGGTTTGATGAGTTCTTCACTAATCCCTAAGCGATGCAATGTGCTTAGTGGACACAAATTAAGTATGGAACCATTATCGATCAGCAGTCGTGACACCTCCTTGCCCCGGCATTTGACGGCAATACACAGGGCTTTATTGTGGGAACGCCCATCAATTGAGAAATCTTCATCAGAAAAGGCAATTTGATCCTTTAGAAGAATGGCATCAACAAAGTCTTCCAATTGTACCTCATTAATCGTCTTCGGGACGTGCACCTCATTAAAAGGCTTCATAAGCACCATTTTGTGGCTTTCTGAAGTCTTGAAGAGATCCAGTAAGGAAATTTGTGCCGGCATCTTTCTTAATTGCTCAATTACCTCATATTCACTTGTCCTCATGACTGACAACAACTGCTTGATATCCCCTTCAGTTACTCCCTTCTTTTCGTGCTCACATTCTTTTGGGACATAACATCTTCCCGATATGGTTATTATATCAACTTCTTTAGGCGTGTAGTCCCATGGTATACATTTAATATCAAATTTTTCCTTTGGAGGTAAAGTGATGATCACAGGCTAAAACTCTTTATCTTCGATCTTTAGTTGACCAATTGGGAGCACAATAGCAATTGGTTGAACATGATCATTCTCTTTCTCAAGTCTATCTACTTCATCAAGATTAATCAAAAGTGGTGTAATCATGAACACCATGTTTTTGTCGGCTTCAATAGTATCCATTCCACCCCAACCGCCAAGCATGATATTTTCCTCTTTGTATGCCCATGAAAGCGGCGTGTATTTGACACGGTAGTTATACCGGCCACTATCTTGTCCCAAATAATCCACAATTTCACCTCGTTTTCGTGCTTTGCGAACAAATCGTCTGTCTTCTTGGCGAGCTTTTTTCTTCATTTTTTCGTCTTGATCTTCCTTCATGTTGACATCTAATTTTTAGCTCATTTTTGTCATATTTTCAAAAAATTTCAAAATTGGGTCTAGGGATCTTGGCCTAGCCTAAAAACCTATTTCTAAACCAAAAAATAATTTTTTAGCATTTTTCTGCATTTTTTTCTTAATTTCTATTAGTCAAAATAAGCAAGAAAATCAAGGAAAATAGTAAATGGAATCAAAATATTCCATAAAAATAGTCATTAGTCTTATTTTAAATTCAATTTCATAAATACATTTTCAATTTTAGAAAATTTCAATTGGGTGTACGTTTTTCCCAAAATTGAGCAAAATTAAGCCCGAATTGAACCAAAAATTAAATTAAATTTTTTATAGAGATTTTTAAGTCATAGTGTCTTCACAACAATTGATTATGGAACCTTTAATTGCATAATGGTCTATCCAATTGCACAATTTGACATAAAAGTAAAAAATCCCCCAAATTGGATTGAAAATTAAGAATTTTGAACCCAAATTGGGAATCGTGCCCAAAATGAAATTTTCGAAATGTGAGACTATCATTTCTAGGGTTAATCAGGGGTGGGTAATTCAATTTTGGCATTAATTTTTCCTAATCAGGTCATTAGGACCTCGAATTAAACAAAATCCTATTAACCCAAATATAAAAATGAGAAAATCTTGGGCACAATTATAATACAAATAGGGGAAAATTATATGTTTGGGTTCGGAATATGATGGGAAGTTCAATTTTGGAGTCAAAATTTTGAAAATTTGGTGAAAATTGGACTTAATATGGGGATTTAGGTAAAACCGGAACTGCTGGGTCGAGTGGGTCGACCCGACCCGACTCGAACAGTTCATCTTCTTTACCCGGCTCGCCCAACCCGTGATAAACCCAGAAAAATTAACTCAAACCCATGACTTTATCGATCATGTTCCAGTTATTTGAGCACGTTTTAATCAAGTTTTGCGGCTAGATATTATCCAGCATGCATCATACAACAATCCAAATCGATTAGAATTCGGTTCCAACCGAATTTCGAACAAGAAATCAAAGATCAAAAATGAAAAAAACTGAAGAAGATGGAACAAAAGGTGTTTGACATTTTTCCCAAGAGAGAGAAGAGAGAGAAAGAGCAAGAAAGAGAGAGAGAGTGTTAGAGACGTGTAGAGGGTTCAAAGACCGAGTGATCGGTGTTTTCTCCGACGAGATTGTGATCCTCCACGTCCGGCGAGCCGGTGACGAAACCATTTGCGAAGGCTTGAAACCGAGCCTCAACCGAAACATCCAGAGCATCTCCGGCGAATCCAAGACCACCAGATCGAAGCCGAGGTGTTGAGGAACACTTCTATAGTCGCAGATCAGCTCGGGGAAGGAGTTTTATCCATTTTTGAGACAGGTAAACTTCGGTTCTCATCATTGTTCACTAGAATTTCCAGATTATAACGAGGATATAATCTTGTAAATCCATTGAGTTTTGTTGCAATTTTGAGCTTATTGATGCATAAAACTTGCTTCTGATCACTTGTTCCATATCTTAATTGCATTTTGGCCATAAAAATCGCATGAAACCCTGTCGGCCACCATTGTTGAACTTCGACGGAGCTCGCGAGGTGCTCGCCGGAGCATCACCATGGCCAATGGCCATTCAAGTAGGCCTTCCCTGACCTTGTATGATGATTTGATGTCTGTTTGGAACGATTTAGACAGCTAAGGCGGTTAGAATTAGGATTAGCAATTCAGGAAATTATAGGATTAGAAAAGTTTACAAGTTAGGGTATTCGGATTAATTTTTCGCCGACCGACGAAGGTCCGACGGCGACCTGAATAGGCTAGATGAAAGATAGAACACACATATTTCATAATAGTGTAGTCGGAATGGTGAAATAGTCACCAGAAGGTCGCCAGTGGTGAGCCCGAACCGACAGCCTTGAGAACAAAAAATACAAATCCCTGCACACCAGGTGCTCGACTTAATGCCTAAATGAAAAGATCTGAAACGGCATCATTTCAGCGTTGGGTTCGTCGGAGGGGGTAATCGGCGCCGGCGACGGCCGATTCGGTCTTGGCCGAACCAGTCTGAATCGGTCCAGTCTGATTTGTTCCCCTCGGAGGGAAAAATTCAAAAAAAAATTAAATTAAAAATTAAAAAATTATAAAAAATTATAAAAAAAACTAAAAATATAAAAAATTTAGATTTTCTTGGAAAATTAGAAAAAAATCAGAAAATTCACAAAAATTCAGAAAATTTACAGAAAATTCAGAAAAATACAAAAATTTTCTAAAAATTCATAAAAATTTCGAAAATTCAGAAAATACAAATAAAAAATTGAGAATTTTGGAAAATCAATAAAAAAATTGAAAAATTGGAAAATTCACAAAAATTTCTAGAAAACCATCGTAGCCAGCCATAAAAGATGAAATTTGAATTTTTTGAAGTGTCCAAATGGCACTTAAAAAAATCAAAAATCAAAAAATAAAAAATTTTGAAAATTCACATAATGATTCAAAATCAATGTGGCCAGTCATAAAAAGTAAAATTTGAATTTTCAAAAATGCCGAAGTTGCATTTTTTGAAAAATTCCAAATTTAGGGACAAAACCCCTAAAAAACCCTAAACCCTAAAAAATGAAATGAACAAGCTATTAGAGCTTCGTTAGGGTCTGGGTGTTCTGCTTGATTTTCATTTTTAGTGGGCAAACTAGGATCGCTATGATTGATTTGCCATTGGATGTGTATTTGATTTTTGGATGTTTAATTGTTTGTCTATAATTAGATTAGTGAATTGACCTTAGGGATCCGTGTGATATGTTAGACATGCCATATTGTTCTTAGGTACCGAAAGGGCGTTAATGGTCTCAATTTGGGATTGTTAACGTAACCAAGTCCCTTATCTAGAATCGTTGGTTCGTAGGATTGCGGTACTTCTCCCGTACCTCAATTAGGTTTCTAGTCAATCTACAGTAAATGACTAGTGGCGACTCCAAGTTCAAATTTAGATCAAACAAACCTCGCTGTCACGTGAGGTATGGTCTAGGAGAGACCCGTATAGAAAAATACCTCTGTTCTAGCATGCGAGCGCGTGGCGTGACAGGCTTGGCGACTCCACTGGGGAATTCTTAAATTTCTAAGTGGACTTAGGCCTAAATAGAACGATATGCATGTGTTTGTGCTTGCAAGGATCCCAGGTACGTTTCATTAATGACGTGTTAAATGGTGATGCAGGTGGGAGGTATAAGGAGTGTAGTCTATGCTTACCTTTATTTTGCAGGATGATGTTGAGATTGAATGTGATTTGATCAAATTTTAGAAGTGATGTTTGGTTATAAATTGTTGTGCTTGCCTTTAAATTGCTTTAGCACTTCACTTTTCGCACACACTACCCGTGGCCTAATCCCGACTACATTTAGGGTCACCCTTAGGAGGTATGTGTTTAGGCGAAACTATGAGCCGATTGCTCATGGGATCATTTAAATACAATACCGACCACCGAGATGGAATAATATTCCATTACTTTAGGCCGATCGCCTGTTGGAATGGAATCCCTTGTTCATTAAGGTGGTGACTTTGAGCCTTTAGTATATCCTCACCCTTTTAGGTGTCAAAACCTCATTTGTTGCATATACTTATCTTTATGGTTGGTATACCTAAAACTAAGCAAAATGTGTCGGTAAGTAAGTGTCGTTCCACTTCTCTCTTCTTTTCAATTGTGCAAAGTTAGTTGATACTATTTTGTTAAAAAATATCCAAATAACAATCAATGTTTGATCAAAATGCCTTTTCATATTAGAATGAACGAATAGGGTGACATGCTCCATTTAGTCAAAATTTTCATTTCTAGATGGAATGTATAGGTTCTTGATGATTTTCAATGTAATTCAAATAGATTGAATGCTCAAGATGTGATAAGTACAATCCCATTTGTCGAAAGTCTATTTTCGATGTATTCGAAGTTGTAAACCATAGAATATGACTTTATGGTCAAAATGGAGCATGTCAAAAAGCATTTGCATTAAACATTGATTTCATTCACATTTTCAAGTATATGCTCTTTTAAGGCATGAATGGATTAGAAGTGGCATTTGTATTACGTCATAAGAATGCAAATGTACTTTACCTCCATTTTTTCTATAAAATGACATATAATTAAATGGGGGCATTTAAAATTAATGTGTAATCCATGGTGATTAATAATGAACTTTTTGCATGATTAGGCTCGATAGGAAAACTAGACATTCAAGTGATTCCTATTCCACGAAAGGAGCTCATGGCTTGGTGAAAGGACATGACGAAAAATAACCAAGTTTATGTTCAAGATAGGTTGGGATATCTTCTAGACTTGATCCATGTGGAACATCAAGTCAGTTTGGTCCAAGTATTAGTGCATTTTTGGGAAATTTCCACTGCCACCTTTCAATTTGGAGAGTATGAATTGACACCAACTTTGGAAGAGTACCAAGCCGCCATTAGAATTGATTCCAAGCCTAGGATCGTAGAGCCACCCGTTGGACTTAATCCTATAAGCATTCTCGTAGAATTTCTTAACCTCAAAGCTTCAAAAATCGAAAAGTTGATCAAGTCAAACACGGGTAGATTTCCATTTTAGCCATCTTTGGCTTCGTTCTATTCCCCGTATCTAGAACGGGATTCAACCCTTTAGTTGCAATAATCACGAGACAAGCATGTCTCAAATGGAATTTCTCTAACATGCTTCTTGCTCAAACCATCAATGCCTTGAACACATATCAAAATTGTGGGAAGGGTATCTTTCAAGCTTCTACTGGCCTTTTTGTCATTATGGCTCATCTCACGCATTCAACCTTGGTATCGTTTCATGAGCATTCGCGAAATTTATTCGATAATAAATCCAATTAAGTGATACATTCGTATCCAAAGCAAATTACCCTAACAATTTATTCTTAGATTGGGCCAACTTCATTAGGGCGTTAACTCCTAGTCAAATCCAATGGCGGATCAATTGGCCAAAGATTAGTAAGGCAAGGATTACAAGCCAAGAAGGGAACGTAGTACCATTACTCGGGTTGAATGGGGCTGCCTATTGTCCCTTACGAGTTGTCAGACAATTTGGGATACTTCAACAAGTCCCACCGGCATAAAACCCTGAGGAGTTCGTTTTTGACATCCCAAATGGGATTATACCCGAACAAGAGAAGAAAGACCTTCAAGCCAAGGTCCACAAATTCATCCTTTCTTTGGATAATTCACCTTCACAAGTAGTAGAATGGCCAAAGAACTTGGAAGAAGACATGAAGATTTATATGGCGTCCAAGGAATACGTCAAGTGGATGAAAAGTAAACGACCAATTGATGTGGAGCCATATATTCTATTGAGCATCATAACGGATCCTGAGGAGGAGTATGTCCTAGAATATATCATCCCACACGTGCCTAGAGTGGAGCCTTACATCCCCGAAAAAGTCGTGATCGATGTCGAAGAATGGGAATCCCAAATCAAGGAATTGAAGGATTACCACGGGCCGGAAGCTACCTTAGCTAACAAGAAGCCTAGATTTGGATGATTTAGAATTCCCATTCGAGTTAAAAATCATCTTGTAAAGCAATCTTGGATTTTATATGAAATACTCATTTTTTAAAATCCATCGAGATAAATTCAAAGACATGATTAAAAAAGGATCACCATGGATTATAATTCTTTGAATGATATGATTCCTTGAGAAAAACATTGATGAGAAGATTTATGCAAGGCTAAGGCTTGTGTAAAAGTTCTTATCCTTGTAAATCACAAGAAACCATACAATTAAAAGAATGTAGGTCTCATATTCATTTCATCAATTCTAACATCATGATGGTTTTCATGAAGACAAGTTTTCTAGCAACGGAAGGCAAAAGACCCCGAACTCGTTTACAAATTAAAATGGCCGAGGAAGAAACTCGCATTCGACTAGCCGAAGTGGAGAACCAGATGACGCAAATGGCTGCAATGATGGCGAAAATGAAGGGCTTTATTCTTGCATCTCGAGGGTCTTATCCTACTATTCCAAATGTAGGAACTTCAAATGCTACCGAAACACCGGTTGAAGATACAGTTAGAAATAAAAAATCAGTTCAAGAAAATCCTCCAAAGACTATGCCTGAGATAGTAAATTTGGAAGACGATGATCAAATCAAGAAAACATCCAAAACAAAGGATGAAGAGGAGGCAAAGAGATTGGCCAAAATTGAAGAATGCCTAGCGAGTCAGGGCTACGAGCTTCAAAGGTCTGATAAGTTCTCGCCATATGCAAAGGTGGTTGTTCCAGAAAACTATAAAGAACCAGAGTTCGTGTGCAAGTATGATGGAACTGGTTGTCCTAAAAGCCATTTGAAATATTATCTCCGTAAGATGGCAAGATATTCAGACAATATGTCACTCCTTATCAGCACGTTTCAAGATAGTTTGAAAGGAGCAGTCCTGGCATGGTATAACACTCTTGATATAGAAGATTTTACCGAATGAGACCATTTGGCCGGAGAATTCCTTCACCAATACAAATTCAACGTTGAAGTACTTCCAACCCGAGAGGACTTAGTCAGAATTGAGAAACGAAGAAGCAAAGGATTCAGAGCCTACGCTCAAAGGTGAAAAGCTGTAGCCTTACAAGTTAAACCGGCCATAAGTGAGGATGAGCTTATTGAACTCTTCTTGAAGTCATTACCAACTGAGTATTACGACAAGCTGCATATATCGAGCTGCTAAACATTCACCATGTTGGTGAAGGTTGGTGAAAGAATCGAGTGGTCATTAAAGGAAAAGAAATCTCAAGAAGTGACAGCACGGAGATCATATCTTGAAAGAAAGGATGAAGAACCTGTACATGATGTGGCTATGGTATCTAGCCCCAATATTAATCAGGCTTCATTCCCAAAACAACCCAATGTCCCTTGGAGAAATCTAAAACAGTTTGAGCCGAAGAAAAAATCCGTAAGGTAATTTACCCCGTTGCTACGGTCCTTGTCGAAATTATTAACGATGCTGTTGGAAAGGCATTTGGTGGCCAAAGAAGTGCCAAGAGATAATCCTACAAGGTTCTCCTAGTATGATGAGTCAAAGACTTGCACATACTGTTGACACCTAATTTTTAGCCGATGCGTCATTAAAAATAAAAAATTCGAGATTATGGTTTCCGATCGCGACGGAGCCTGTTTCTTGAGCAAAAAGTGTCGTTTTTTAATTCCGTCTGTTGGCCTAGCTTTTGTAAGTGATTTTCTTTTCATTTCATGCAAAAATCCGAAAAGTCAAATGGTTGACTTTGGTGTTGACTTTTTGGTCAACCATTTGACCAAAAGTCAACCCCAGATCAAATTGAGGCTTTTCGCATAAAAAGATTCCTTTCAAATCCAATTTCACTTTAAAAGTGGAAATTTCAGAAAAATTCAAAGATTTGATCATAAAATCAAGCTCCTAGTGAAAAGTCAACTAGGGTTTGACTTTTGGTCAAACCTTTGACCAAAAAAATTGAAAAATACAAAAATCCAAAAATCATCTTATTTTATATTCAATTTACCTTTGGCATTAGAAATTTTACAAAAATCGATTTAGAATCAACTTTTTCCCAAATTGCGGAATTTGATTCAAATCGGCCAAAAATGAAATTACTTCATTTCTAGTCATTTTTTAGGTTAGTGTTCTTCACGACATTTGATCTAGAAGTCATCTTATATCCAATTTTTGAACCAATTTTGTGATTCCAAGCCAAACACAAAAACCCCCAATTTTGGCCTTAATCAGTGATTTTGATCGATTCTTCATGATGTGCGCAATTGAGACACGAATGAGCCTAATTTCTTATATGAAATCCAAATTCAAAATCAATTTTGGAAGATTCACATGAATTTGGGTCAATTTGGTCAATTTAGTAATCCCATGATTAGGAAGTCTAAGAGTAATTGGTCTAACTAGTGCAATTCATCTTGACCCACTCTAGACTAATATTCAATTTGATGGATTGGGACTCAATTTGGTTAATTAGACTTCAATTAAACTTGTTAGTCTAACTCGGTCATGCAATTACCCAAATTCAGAGCTAATTGACTCAAATCGGTTTAATTCAAATTGAACTAATCCGATCAGACTAGTCATTTTCCGGTCAAAAATTTTGATGATCGATAATCCGGTCGGACCAACCAAAGTCAGTCACATCCTCTTGAGTGCAAAAATGACAAAAATGCCCTTAATCAAAAATGACAAAAATGCCCTTAATTAAGAATGACAAAAATGCCCTTCTTCAAGGATTAAGCAAATTAATTAGGGGATTAGCAAATCAATCATGGCCATTCATCTAGAATTGATCATGTCCATCCATGATGCCATGTCACCAATCCTTAGCTATTAAGGAATATTCTTAATCATTAAGGATTCATTTTGGACCATTGGATCAATCTAAGGGCTAAAATTCAAAGTTGAGAGAGGTATATAGTGTTTTCCCTCCAAAAATCAAAGGGGGGGTTCATTTTCAGATCTGGTTTCTCTCTCTCTCTCTCTCTCTCTCTCTCTCTCTCTCTCTCCCTCTCACGATCACCTCTCTCTCTAGCCCTCTCTCTCGGCGACAGCCCTTCCGGCCTCTTGCCGGCTGCTTTCCGGCGAGCCACCGCCCCACCGGCGTCCCCCACGGTGGCCCAAGGCCAGTCGCAACACCAGCCACCTCTGCTGGTGGCCGGAGCATCTCCCTCCGGCGACTTCTTCCTCTCGGCAACATCACCGGCATTACCGCCGGTGATGTGTTCAGCTGCTTCAACCGGCTGAACCGGCCTTCCGGCGATCTCCTCCGGCGATCCAAAGCTTCCGACTACATTCCTCGGTGTCCTCAAGTCGCTGTGGTGGCCGGCCTCTCATCGAACAGCCATCGGATCACATCCTTAGCCTCAATTTTTGCTGATTCGTTTATTTGTGAGAAAACGAATTAATTCTCACATTATTTCGTGTAATCCATTGTCGTAGGTTGGCCGAGCTTTCCGAGGCCTCTCCGTGCCATTCCAGATCAGAATACGGAGGCCGGATCGCTCGCTTGAGCGTTGGATCATTGTGAGACAAGGTAAGAACACTTGAACTCAATTCTGTAAATTCGTGTTCAGTGAAATCTGTTGGCTTGAGATGCTGATGTGATCTTGTTAACGTCGAAATCTGATGAAGTGATAAACTAGAGAGTCGTAGAGCTCGTCTTAAGCTTCGATTTGATATAGCATATGCCTCGATCGGACTTCATTTGCTATGTCAAAACATTTTTAGAAGTTAGGATCAGAATCTGGAATATGTTGCTCAAGTCTGTTCTGATGATTCCCTGACTGACCTTGTGCTGTTTGATGATTTTTACGATTTTCTACGATCATTTTCTGGAAAAACTTCCTCATGAAAGTTGTAGAACACATCTTGATCTGTTCACTATAAAATTTTCATAAACTTCTGAGCATGTTAGCCTAGTACGATTTGCCACGTCATATGCATATAAATCTGGTGACATGTTGATTTCAGTCGACCTTTGTGTGTTCTTCGATTTTTATTAATTCGTGTGTTCGAGATATGAAAATTTTTTCTTCACGAAAGTTCTTCCTGAGAAAGAGATCTTTCTATTGATACTAATTTCATCAAAATCGGAGATCATTTGAATTTTCAAAAGGAATTCTCACAATTTGATCAGAATCTGTGTCCAGATCTGATTTTCATTCCTTTGAAGTTCAAAAGATGTTTCTCCGAATTTGATGAAGTTAGAGTCCTTTTTTGCAAAAAATCAAAACTTCAAAGTTGCTCATTGGGGTCTCATTATGTCAACTGGAAATTTTGAGGACCTAATTGCAATTTTTGGAGGGTCAATTTGCTTGAAAAGTCTTCACGGGTTAAAATTCCATTTGCATTTGAGTCCTTCGCGAAAACCTAATTTTATAAAACTTTGGAGGGCTTTTCAGCAAAAACTCAAAACATGAACGTTATTGCACACAGGGAATCCTAACCGCACAAAAATTTTCGCTCTGTTTTGATAAGGTTTGTTATTTTTCCCGCCATTATTTTGAAATTCATAACTGAACCGAGTCCAGCCTGTCACTGAAATTAAATTGAATATTTTCGGGAAAATTGGCTAGGATTTAGAAAAAATGGTCTTCTTGACTTTTGATCCTCATGTCATAAGCTTTGTAATGACACCTGAACCACTTCATTTGGACGTCATTAGGATAGTTAATCATACTTGAACAGAAGCAATCCGAATTAGACATTAATTGAATAAGTGGTCTTTTTTATAAAGCCCACTTCTCATTGTTTGATTGGCTTCGAAACAAGGCCCATGGGCTTGAATGCATGCTCATTTTATTATTATGCATGTGTTTGTTAGATGAATGTTAGGCCCGGTGCATGTTCGGCGGGTAGCCCATTCATGATCATTAGAACCCGACTTTAGGGGTTAATTGATATGAGTTACCGTTTTGTGAATACAAATGGTAGCCCATTATCATTAACCATTAATCAAACAATGTTAGGTGATTAGATGGGTGATGAATCGAAACGCATGAAAAACAAAGGCCGATCCCGAGGCCCGTGCTTAATTAGTGATTGATTGCAACATTGTTCTTTCATATGTCATTTGTTATGAATGAATGTTATGGATATAAACATCAACACCCGAGAGGCGGTCCAAGGAAGAATAATCCGAAATAGTAGAAGACCAAGGTGATTGACCGATGTCCAATCCGGTCTCAATTTGTACTCATTTGATGATGGTGCCAAACCGATGTCCAATCCGGTTTCAATTTGTACTTAATTCATTCATCCCCGATCATGTCTTGGGTTTTCAATTTGTGTTGTAATAAACACCCAACGAGTTGCGAGTTTTTACTTTTTTTATTTTCTCGCATTTAGAATTAGCTCGTCTTTTCAATACTTCGAGTGTTTACTTTACGAAATGTCTTTCAATACAATTGATTGTTTCTTTCTTTTTCTAGACTAAGATAGGATTAGTTTAGAATCTTAAATGAAAACGCAAAAACAAGATGCATGATCACCTAGTGGACTAAGACTTTGGCATGAAAATGGTAAAAAACAAATGCATGACGACTTAGATAACAACCATGTTAAGTTTAGCGGTACCGAAAGGGCGTTAATAGAAATATTAACGTAAGCTAGTCCCCGAACCTTTGATCTCTGGTTTTCGTAGAAACCGAAACGAAATTCCCGCGTTTCGGTTGGGTATTCTAGCTGACCCCCGACCTAGGCTAGTGGCGACTCCTAAAAAATAAAATCAATCCGCTGTCACGCGAGATATGGATTTAGGGAAAATCCACGTTCATGATCAATGGATCATATGGCTAAACAAAAGATTTACACTTCAGTAAAATCATTTTTTATAATATGCCATATGAACTATCTCATGAACACTTATCTCTAAACCCGCCTCATCCGAGCTCGGCCCTTGAGAGGCAGGTCGCGACAGGCTTGGCGACTCCGCTGGGGACTAGGTTACAAACCTAAGTGGATTAAAGCCGTAAAAAACTTGTTGGTTGTTATCTCACTTGTCTACATTTTGTAGCATCGACTGCATGTCAAAGTCGCGTGGAAAATGAGGTTAGTCCACTAACCATGTGTTAAATGGTTTTATAGGTGGGAGCCATAAGGGGTGGAGTGAATGAAAACCCTTTGTTTTGTAGGAGGTGTTCGGGTGAATGTCGAATGTATGAGATTATATTGAAGTGTTGTTTGCTTTAGATTTAAATGCATGTTTACTTGCTTTAGCACGACACAATGCACCCACATCCCGCGGTCTAAAACCCCGGATCGCTTTAGGGCACCTTTAGGAGGTATTAAGAGTGGAATCCGCATGTGAATCCATGTGGTAATCCATTCTTCAATACCGCTCATCTTAATTAGTAAGAAGTGCACCGGCCGACGTTAGTAGCGGTGGGTAAACTCTTCTTATCTAATTAAGGTGGGGACCTTAAACCTTTAGAATCCTACCCTTAGATGTCAAAACTCACATGTCCTCATGCGATGTGTCGATGTGTTTGCCATTTTATCTTCATGGTAAGGTTGATTGTATCGTTCTATAATTTCAATTACGCCATTTCAATTCCACGTTATATTCTTTTCTATAATACGTGGTGATTAATCTCGATGCCCCAAATTAGGATTAGTCAAAATGGATATGTCGGAGATTCGAATCATCCCCGTTCCAAGAGCTCTCGTGACCATGTGGGAAAGTCTCGAGTCAAAACATAAAGATTACGTGGAAAAGAGGATCGGATATCTTCCCGCGCTCTTGTACATCGAGCCTCGTATCGCCATGATCAAAGCATTGTCCCATTTTTGGAACTCAAAGACATCCACTTTTGTGTTTGGTCGAAATGAGTTGACCCCTACAATTGAGGAGTACGATATTGCCATTGGTAGAGTCGGGTCTTTTGGTCTAGTCAGCCCCCCGATAGATATAGATCCTATAACTCTTTTGAGCCAATTCTTAGGAATCGATATTCTCCAAATCAAAGGCGTTCTTAGAGGAAATTCCAATGCACTTTCTTTCACATTCTTAGAACGACATTTTTCTAGCTTGCCAAAAGAATCGGGTAATCAAATTCCTCGAGTTTTTCTCTTAGCATTCTTTGGTTTTGTGGTTTTCCCATTCACCAAAAAGACCATGGATCCTTTGATAGTTCACATTGTCAATCAAGTGTGTATGTTCAAAAGATTCTCCAATATGATCTTAGGCGAGACCTTCGTATCACTTAATAGGTTCAAACAAAACAAAAATGGTATCTTTAGAGCCCCAATAGGTTTACTCCAAATTTGGTTGGTCTCTCACCTCAAAGATTTTGGTTTGAGCTTGAAAATCATAGATGTGTCCAAAGATTGTCATCCTATCTCGCTCTTCCGAGAAAAAGAAAAAATCTTTCCCTTTTGGTCATTCTCAACTTGGTTTAGTTTTTTCAAGAACCTTGTTCCAAATCAAATCCAATGGCATGTTCGTTGGCTTGGAAATCCCGAGGTGCGCCTTAATAACGGATCAGACAACCCAATCCCACTTTTGGGTCTAACGGGGTCTACGTCATATTACCCTTTTAGGGTGATCCGTCAATATTGCGCGCTTCAAAAGATTCCACCATTCCTCAAGCTGGGGTTATATCATTTTGACTATTGCAAAGATGTCATCCAAAAGGACCAAATGACGGACGTGAAAGAAATGGTCAAGTCTATCATTGATATGTGGTACAAATGTTGCCCGGAGCCAATTCTCATTACCGATGAGTCAGAATTGGAAGGGAAAATGAAGATACATCACGCATTGCCGGAGTACATACACCGTCGTATCGAGTCTGAGCTTAAAGTGGATCTCCCTAATGTTCCCGAGAAGCCAACTCAACAACAAGCTATAGCCGCCAGAGCTCTTATAGAAAAGAATGAAGCTTTAGCCGAGGTTGAGCGTTTGACCCAAGAAAACAAACGAATTCGCCTCGCATCTAAAGAAGATCCATTAGGAGTTTGGCTATATTCCATGAGAAAATCTCCTTTCATGTAATTTTCATTTTATAGATTTGATGTATAGGGTTTCCTTTTTACTCATTTTAGTAATGATGTAATAGGATTCTCTTCTTGTCTTTAAGGGATTGTATTTCACAAATTTTGTTGTTAATAGTGAAATTTCCCTTTGTGTGCGCTTTCTTTTCCGAGATTCCAATGGAATATAGATGGGGCATCTTGATTAATCATCGCGTGTTACCCCTTTAATTGTATAATTTCTTGTGAAGAAATTATGATAAGAGATTATTCACGTGATATTGGGATCATGAGAATATTTCTTATCTCTATTTCATCTAAAGAAAATATAAAATTGAAGGGTTTTATATTTTCGTCTTAATTCATTTTCCGTATACTAATTTGATTTCTGTTTTTTACAGAGAGTATTAAAATACGGCTGAATCGCGCTTTATTATACGCACCCGTCGCCAAGCAAGGATGGAGAACGAAGACACTCGTACCCGCGTTATTACCATCGAGAATCAAATGGCGCAAATGATGGCGCTCTTAACTGATCTTGCAAATCAAGTAAAGAACTTCACGCCTGTAGCTCCTGCTGCTGCGGCTTCTACTCCTAATGCGCCCACTAATGCGCCGGTGATAGATCCTGTTGACAAAGGACCTATTGAAGAGGTCCCCGTTAATGCCATTCCTACCGTCATTGATTTGGAAGCTCCACCTAAGGAGTCGCCTGTCGCTCATATGGATGAAGAGAGCGCGAGACGTCTTGCAAAATTGGAGGAACGCCTGTACATGTTGCAAGGTTATCAACTCCAAGGTTTTGATAAGTTGTCGCCTTTTACAAAGATGAAAGTCCCTGATTTTTACAAGGAGCCCGAATTCTCAAGGAAATACGATGGAACTGGGTGTCCTAAGACCCACTTGAAATACTATTTGAGCAAGATGGCTCGTTATTCCGATAACACCCCACTGTTGATCAACAATTTTCAAGATAGCTTAGCTGATTCCGCCTTAACTTGGTTCATCGAATTGGATTTGGAGAAAATTTGCACCTGGGAAGATCTTGCAGATGAATTCCTTCAACAATACAAGTTTAATACCGAAATTGCTCCAACCCGTGAAGAGCTGGTCCGAGTTGACAAAAGGAGGAATGAAACTTTTAGAGCATATGCCCAAAGGTGGAGAACTATGGCATCTCAAGTCAAACCTCCGTTGTCCGAGAAAGAAATCATGCAGCTGTTTCTTCGAGCTCTACCTCGAGAGTACTTCGATAAGATGTTCAATAACACTTGCATTAATTTTCCCGCAATGGTTGAATTGGGAGAGCGTATCGAAGGAATCATGCGAGATGGTCGATTGTCCGAGACGACGACTCGCAGATTTACCTTAAAGAAGGATAAGGAGCCAACAGTGGAAGTTGCCTATATTCAAAATCCTAATGCTCAAAAGCCATTAAACACACCAATTCAAAGGTCTGTTGTGGAAACAGGGGGTTCTTCCCGGAATTTTGACCGAAAAGGAAAAGCTCCACAAAGGCAATTCACTCCGTTGCCAAGACCTATGTCTCAGTTGTTGCCGATGTTGATTGAACAAAGACTCGTAGCAAAAGAAATCCCGAGAGACAACCCACCAAAGTTTGCTGGGTTTGATTTGGCAAAATCTTGTGTATATCACATGGGCGAGAAGGGCCATGATGTGAACAATTGTTACACTCTCAAGGTCAAGATTCAGAACTTGTTGGATAAGAAGATCTTGTCGTTTAAAGATGCCACGCCAAATGTTCAGCAAAATCCGCTCCCTAATCATACCGAAGCCGTTAATGTGATATTTGGAGACGAGAATGAGAAGCCTTTCTTGTTCGATATGACGAAGTTGGAAGAGCTATTGACTATAGCTAGAGATCAACCTAAAGAAGGAAATGTATCCCAGGAGGAGAAAATGTATTGTTTAGCCAAGATGGTTGCTTTAGGCATAATTCAGCCTCTTCAAGGAAGGAAGCCCGAAGGGTCCATCGAGACTGCTAAAATTGATTTGTCGTCCGAGAAATTCTCATTTAAGTTCGCAAGTGAAGCCTCATGCTCTAAGCCAAAAGATGATGGATACGAGCCAGATGTTGATGAACCTTGGATTGACACATATTCCGATAGTGATTCGGAATGTAAGAGTAAGAATGCCTGTCGAGATCGTGAATTTATGAAGAAGGTTATCGAGAAAGGTGAAATTGTTGATACCCTCGGACAGCCGAGTGGTAAATATGATTTCATAGTCAAATATACGCCACCTCCAAGTTTCTTCGTCGACCCAAGGGATATCGTTCCCGATGGATAGGGAGGCATGGATGATGAAAGCATACCCACCAATGAAGACAAGGAGTATGTTTCCGACACGGATTCTGATCTTGGTGCTAGTAGGACTCATTGGGATCGCGAATTTGTAATGATCGCTCGTGAACGTGATGAAGTGGTTGATACTCTAAAGCAACCAAGTAGGAAGTATGACACTTTTGTCAAATATTTGCCTCCGCCAAGTTTCTTTATTGATTTGAAAGACATTGTTCCGACTGGATGGAGTGATGATGAAGATAATGGAGAAGTTCTTTCCGATACTGATTCGGAATTTGAATACCATACCTCCCACTGGGATCGGGAGTTCGTTAGGAAAGCGATTGAAAAGGGCGAAATTGTTGACACTCTCGGGCAGCCAAGTGGAAAATACGATTTCATGGTGAAATACTCTCCTCCTCCAAGCGCTTCTATCGACCCTAAGACTATCATCCCGAGTGGATGGGGGTCCGAATTTGAAGATGATGGCATGGTAGCCATGATTGATCCTGTTGTGATTGAATTGAATGCAACTTGTGAAATCCAAGCGCATGTTGTGGAACCTGTGGTTATAGATCTAATGGCCGATGGCTTCGGAAATATAGAGATCTCTAATGAAGATATTGGGCCTGTTGTGATCGAGTTGCCACCGAAGAAGAATGAGAATTTGAAAGCAAGAATTCCTCCTGTTTATGATTCCAAGGCAGTTCCATGGAATTATGAGTCTAATGAGATAGACGCTGTTACTCGGTCAGGCCGATGTTTTCCATCTCGTGAAAGTGTCGAGAAAAAGGCTGTAACCGAAGAAGAGGCGGAACAACTCCTCAAAACTCTCAAAACGAGTGAATCAGAAGTGATCGAGCAATTAAGGAAAATGCCGGCTCAAATCTCGTTACTTGAACTATTCAAGTCTTCCGAGAAACATAGAAATGCTCTTTTAAAGGTTCTTAATGAAGTACATGTACCCGAGACAATTGGAGAGGTACAGTTGGAAGAGTTTGTAGGTGCTATCCTTCTTAAGGATCAAATTTCTTTCTCCGAAAAGGATTTGCCGCCGGAAGGGCGAGCACACTCTAAAGCATTATACATCTCTGTTCAACACTTTGATACAAGGATATCAAGAGTACTTATTGATAATGGTTCCGCTCTCAATATCTGTCCGTTATCAACTTTGCGCCGTCTAGGTGTGGGTATGGATAGTGTTCGTCCTTCTAAGACTCCAGTCAGGGCCTTTGATGGCATGAAAAAGGAAGCTCTTGGTGAAATTGACTTGCAACTGATGATTGGTCCAGTTATGTTCACTCAGAAATTTCAAGTGCTCGATATCCCAAGTAACTTCAGTTTGTTGCTGGGACGATCTTGGATTCACGCTGCGGGAGTTATACCCTCAAGCCTACATCAGATGATCCGCTTTGTCGTATGTGGCAAGATTATAACTGTCCATTGCGAGAAAGATACCGAAACTTTCAACAATACTGCAATTCCTTATGTGGAGCCAGAAGTAAAAGGAGAATCAAGTTACTACTCATTTGAGTTAGTGTCAGTATCTCATGTGCCCGCGGGCACTGTTATGAGAAAGCCTCACTATTCAAAGGCGGCCCTTATGTCTAGCAAAATGTTGATCGAGTATGGATTCACTATTGGTAAAGGATTGGGAAGACTGTCCCAAGGCATTCTCACACCCATTGAGGTGACTAAGAGAAAGAAACGAGAAGGTTTAGGTTACCAAGGCGATCAACAAGATCAAGGTAATCAGAAAGGCCCGAGCATCAAAGAAAAGAGTTACCGACGTTTACTCCCTCCTCCGTTGAAAGATTTCTTCCCTGGACCATCAAAGTTCCTTCAAGATGAAGAAGCAGACATTTATGATATCGTCGACTTATTTGAAGAGAATTTTGTGGGTGCCATTTCCGAGAGCTTCGAGGATGATCCACCTACCGATTCCGCTGTGTAAGGGATGTTTCCGTATTCTACTTTGTTTTCAGTTGTTTTCAATTGTAATCCATCTAATTCTCCCCTGCGAGGGAATTCCATTTGTTCATTTCAAGTGTTGTAATAATTCGGATCACGAGCTTCGGATCCAAAACACTATATAGCATTCATTTTCAATTCAATAAAAGCATATGCATGTTTTGTTAATAGACGTGCGAAAGTATACTAAACCAGCCCTATGATGATGCTTTGAGGCCTGGACTTTTGCACGATCTATAGTTTTCAAAATAATTTTTTGGAACAAGGATGTCCAATGATATGAGGACGAGTTCCCCATGAAATTTTCAAAAATTTAGAATTCGAAAATTTGTTTTCATTACATTTTCATGCATTGCATTTCTTATCTTCATATAATAACCATTCTTTTGTTACATCTCAGGCATGACACTTTGCATGATCATAATAGTCATATGCATGGCTTGGATTCATGTCCAAAAAACTCATACGAATCTGATTATTCTGATCCCGAAAATGAAGAAGATTCCCAGGTTATTAAAAGGGAATGGATCCGACATGAAGAATCCACACCTCCTACAGAAGAACGAACTGTCGTTATAAATTTGGGCGATTCTGAAAATCCCAAAGAAACAAAAATTGGAGCAAGTCTCTCTCAAACAGATGCTGATCGACTGATCAAACTATTGAAGGAGTATCGGGATGTCTTTGCTTGGTCTTATGCTGACATGCCGGGTCTGGACCCCAACATTGTAGAACACACGTTGCCTCTTGATCCTGCCATTCCACCTAAGAAACAGAAGCTTAGGAGGACGAAGCCAGAATTATCCAAGAAGATTGAGGAAAAAGTCATGAAACTGTTAAAAGTTGATTTCATTGAAGTCACTCATTATGCTGACTGGATTGCTAATGTCGTCCCAGTCATGAAGAAAGATGGGCGAGTTCGGGTATGTGTTGATTACCGCGACTTGAACAAAGCAAGTCCCAAAGACGATTTCCCATTACCACATATTGATGTCCTGGTTGACAGCACCGCGGGATTTGAATTATTTTCTTTCATGGATGGTTTCTCTGGCTATAACCAAATCCGAATGAAGGAAGAAGATAAGACTAAAACATCTTTCATCACCCCATGGGGGACATTCTGTTACAAGGTTATGCCCTTCGGCTTGAAGAACGCAGGGGCAACTTACCAAAGAGCCATGGTGACATTATTCCATGACATGATGCATAAAGAAATTGAAGTTTACGTCGATGACATGATCGCTAAATCGCGACAAGGTGAAGACCACATTGAAGTCTTGAAGAAACTGTTTGATCGACTTAGAAAATTCAAGCTAAGGCTTAACCCCGCCAAGTGTATTTTTGGGGCAAAGTCTGGAAAGCTCCTTGGATTTATGGTTAGTAACAAGGGCATTGAGATTGATCCCTCGAAGGTGAAGGCCATTTGTGATTTAAAACCTCCTTCTACTGTTAAAGAAGTTCGAAGCTTGTTGGGAAGATTGAATTATGTTGCAAGATTCATTTCCCAGTTATCAGAAACAGCTAAACCATTCTTCAAACTGTTGAAAAAGAATGCCAAGGTTGAATGGAACGAAGATTGTCAAAAATCCTTTCAACAATTGAAACAATATCTTTCACAAGCACCAGTTTTGGTACCGCCTACTCCGGGTATACCTTTGATCTTATACCTCACCATTCACGATGAGTCTTTAGGAGCTATGTTAGCGCAGAAGAGACCAGAAGATGGAATGGAACGTGCTATTTACTACCTCAGCAAAAAGTTTACTTCTGGTGAAGCTCAATATCCAAAAGTCGAGAAAGCATGTGTAGCCTTAATTTGGGTATTACACAGACTACGGCAATATACCCTTCACCATCGCATTCTGCTTGTGAATGAAAATGATCCTATCAAGTATCTCTTGGAAAAGCCTGCACTGGTTGGAAGGCTTGCCAAATGGCAAATATTGCTCTCTGAGTTTGATATCCAGAGCATGTCTCAGAAGTCCATCAAAGGACGAGCTATAGCTGATATGTTGGCTGAAAGTCCCTTAAAGTCAAATAACTGGGATGAAATTGATGAAAGAATCCATTTGGTGTCACAAGACAAGTGGATCATGTATTTTGATGGAGCCGTTAACCTATCCGGTTCAGGTACTGGAGCAGTCCTGATATCCCCAACGGGTCAGCATTATCCAGTAGCCGCAAAGTTGGTATTTCCTTGTACCAATAACATTTCAGAATATGAAGCTTGCATCCTCGGTCTTCAATTAGCCATCGATATGAAGATTAAGAGATTACAAGTTTATGGCGATTCCGCACTTATCATTCTCCAAACAGGAGGTAAATGGCAAACTCGTGATTCGAAACTGATTCCTTATCATGAGTATCTTAAAGACTTGGTGGAAGAATTCGAAGATATCTCATTCGATTATTTGCCAAGATCTCAGAATCAATTTGCTGATGCTTTAGCAATATTATCCTCAATGTTACAAGTAACTGATGGATTGAACGTTGATCCTTTGCAAATCGATGTCTTAAAAGAGCCTGCATATTGCATGGTTATAGAAGAAGAACTCGATGGTCAACCATGGTACTATGACATCATGAATTACCTCCGAGAAGGAAGATTCCCCCAAGGAAGTCAAGCTATGGATCGGAAATACTTGGTTAAGTTAGCTTCCAAATTCTTTCTTAGTGGAGGTGCTTTGTACAAGAGATCTTTTGATTCGGTCCTGCTGAAGTGCGTAGACACCAAAGAAGCCAATTTATTAATGAAGGAGATACATGAAGGAGAATGTGGTCCTCATATGAATGGCCATCTTCTAGCAAGGAAAATCATGAGGCTAGGTTATTATTGGTTAACCATGGAAGCCGATTGCATTCAACATGTCAGATGTTGTTATCAATGTCAAATTTATGGGAACAAAATCAATGCTCCCCCAAATGAATTGCATCAAATGTCTGAAGCATGGCCTTTTTCAATGTGGGGGATTGACATTATCGGACCAATTAATCCTAAGGCGTCAAATGGACACCGCTTCATTCTAGTGGCTATTGATTACTTCACCAAATGGATCGAAGCCAATTCTTATGCTCACGTCACTGCGAGAAGTGTGGCAAAATTTATTCGTCGAGACATTATTGCTCGATATGGGGTTCCCGAAGCGATTATCACGGATAATGGGTCAAACCTGAATAACAAAGTAGTGGATGAGCTACTCAATAAGTTTCACATTCGCCACTTGAATTCTTCTCCTTACCGCCCACAAATGAATGGAGCTGTCGAGGCGGCAAACAAGAATATAAAGAAGATTCTGTCCAAGACGGCAGAGAATTACCGAGATTGGCATGATCGGTTGCCGTATGCGTTAATGGCTTATCGAACTTCTATTCGCACTTCGACTGGGGCAACACCATTCTCATTGGTATATGGGATGGAAGCAGTTTTACCTGTGGAAGTGGAAATTCCTTCATTAAGGGTACTTTCGCAAATAAAGCTTTCCGAAGCAGAATGGATTCAACAAAGATTTGAACAGCTTAATATGATTGATGAAAAAAGGGTAAAAGCCCTGTGCCATGGACAAAGCTACCAAAAGCGAGTGGCTAAGTCATTCAACCGTAAGGTTCGACCCAGGCATTTTGAGATCAATGACCTGGTTTTGAGGAAAGTCTTACCCATTATTTCAGATCGTGGAAAGTTCACTCCCAATTATGAAGGGTCGTATGTCATCAAGAAAGTGTTGCCTGGTGGAGCATTGATTCTTGTAGAAATGGATGGTCGAGAGTTGCCAAAACCTGTGAACGCTGATGCTGTCAAGAAATATTTTCCTTGAATAAAAAGTTTCAAGTTGCTTTGGACTGAATCCAAGTCTCTTTAGAACATTTGCATCACGCATTTCATGCATACATGGCATTTTTGCATATTTGTTCATTTTGTAGGTACTCAACTGTTCCCCAGGGAAGCTATTCCAAACCTAAAGGAGTCAAGCCCGAGGAAGTTGCTACATCAAATCAATCTTCTCCCTAGAATTTAGGAAGTAGATCCTATGTGTAAAAACCTTTTTCTGTCCAAAAGGTTTTTCAAGTTTGAAATAAAAATCCCCAGAGGAATCAAAAAAAAAAATCAAATGTTTTGATTTATCAAAATTCCTCACAGACGGGAGATTTAACCAGATGATCCTTTGGAAAAACAAAAAGAGGATTTCTCAAAAATGCCAAATGGAAATGCCTAGGATGATAAAAGGCAAACCTTTGATCAAACACGTCCCTATACTCATTTTGAGAGAATTGAGCGAAAAAACCATGTCGTAGGACGTAGGGTTCGTTCACATTGAATACATGGATTGAAATGATAAAAGGCATTTCATTTCTCTATCCTAAACACTTACGTTATCCTTTGCTAGCCACTTTGAGCCAAATAAGGAGAATTCTCAAAATACCCCTATCAAGAACCACCCCACATTGGGGCAAAATAAGAAGTTATGGTTGATCATTTTTGGAGCAAAAAGATTAAGAAAGATTTTATTGCTTTCACTTGCATCAACCTTCTTGTGATAGTTTCAGATTGATCTTTATGGAAGCTCGAAACATCCCAAAGTGAAGAAGAGCATTCTTTTTCTCTACCCCAAACACAATTATCCTTTGCTTAGCCAAATTGAGCCTTAAACATCTTCATTTCAAAACCCAAGATGTTGATTATCTCCCCACATTGGGGCAATGCATATGATTTACCAAGGAAATTGAGAAATTGGTGAATATGTATAAAGTGTCTCGAGAGTCCAAAGAGCTCAAAAGATAAATATTAGGGGGCATGAAAAAGCAGTGTGCCTGGTAAAAGCAAGGCCGATGCCCATGAAAAAATGTATCAAAAGCAAAAGCAGAAAAAAAGCAATATGCTTATGATGAAAGCAAAATTCTCATTGCAAAAGATGCTTAGAAAGAGCAAAGCTCTTATGTTGCAAGAAAAATGGACTCTCGAGACAATTTGGTTTTCAAGAATCAAATGATGTCAGACTTGAATGATTTGGTAATGATGCCAAGATAATCATCATTCTTCTTTCAAACCTCTTCTATCAAATTTCAAGCCTTTTGAGCCTAACCCGAACCGACATTATAACCCTCTCCGAAGTCTCTTCCGATTGGGATGGTTTGAGTTAATGTAAAGATTTCACAAAGGAACTACCGCTAGAAGGAGTGGAAGTAATCCTATCTTGTCTTATCTTCAAGGTTCTTGACTTGTAAACCCGCTGAAAATGTTGATGGTATGTTTCTTTTCTTGGCCTCAAAGCAAATACCCTTTGTGTAAGCCCATGACCAAGCCTACATTACGGTCCTTTCGAAAGACCTTTCTGATCGACCAATTATATTCAATGTGAATGTTTCCGAAAACCTTTGACATAGGTTCGTGAGGCATCACCAGTGAGAATTGAATAGCTTTCCCACATCGATAAATGGGAATCAAAGTCTTTATGAGAGCCAGTGTGAAAGACCTTTTTGATTAGGTTATTTTCAATTTGGCATTTTTATCTAACCTCTTTAAGTGGTTATTCAAAGATTATTTTGTTAAAATTTCCTCTTAAGGATTTTGATAATCTCTGCCTTTCACCAAAAGTTGAAAAATTCCGTTTGTTGTTAAACAATCTCGGAACTTTTTTCAAAATATCTTTCCCTAGTAGATCGGTTTTTGGTTAGCCTAAACCATAACTTTTATTTTCGATTTTTGGTCAGCCTAAACCATAACCTTGTCCTTAGGTTCTAGGTCATCCTTAAACCTTGTCCTTAGGTTCTAGGTCATCCTTAAACCTTGTCCTTAGGTTCCTGGTCATCCTTAAACCTTGTCTTAGGTTCTAGGTTATCCTTAAACCTTGTCTTAGGTTCCTGGTCATCCTTAAACCTTACCTTAGGTTCCTGGTTATCCTTAAACCTTGTCTTAGGTTCTAGGTCATCCTTAAACCTTGTCCTTTGGTTCTTGGTTTTCCTTAAACCATAGGTTTCCTACAAAATCATTTCTCTTTCTTTTCTTCCTTCTTTCCACCTCATGAGAGAGAGAAGAACATATGAATGGTCTGACAATCCAACGGTAAGTGCTTCAGGTAAGACTCTGATCAAATGTTTTTGTCTTTATTTTCTTTTTCCCAAGTGGAATCGACTAAAATTTGCAGGTGCCAATTGGTCTTTGAGCAGAACCTCTTCGAACTCCCACTCAAAGAGGGGCAGCTGTTGACACCTAATTTTTAGCCGATGCGTCATTAAAAATAAAAAATTCGAGATTATGGTTTCCGATCGCGACGGAGCCTGTTTCTTGAGCAAAAAGTGTCGTTTTTTAATTCCGTCTGTTGGCCTAGCTTTTGTAAGTGATTTTCTTTTCATTTCATGCAAAAACCCGAAAAGTCAAATGGTTGACTTTGGTGTTGACTTTTTGGTCAACCATTTGACCAAAAGTCAACCCCAGATCAAATTGGGGCTTTTCGCATAAAAAGATTCCTTTCAAATCCAATTTCACTTTAGAAGTGGAAATTTCAGAAAAATTCAAAGATTTGATCATAAAATCAAGCTCCTAGTGAAAAGTCAACTAGGGTTTGACTTTTGGTCAAACCTTTGATCAAAAAAATTGAAAAATACAAAAATTCAAAAATCATCTTATTTTATATTCAATTTACCTTTGGCATTAGAAATTTTACAAAAATCGATTTAGAATCAACTTTTTCCCAAATTGCGGAATTTGATTCAAATCGGCCAAAAATGAAATTACTTCATTTCTAGTCATTTTTTAGGTTAGTGTTCTTCACGACATTTGATCTAGAAGTCATCTTATATCCAATTTTTGAACCAATTTTGTGATTCCAAGCTAAACACAAAAACCCCCAATTTTGGCCCTAATCAGTGATTTTGATCGATTCTTCATGATGTGCGCAATTGAGACACGAATGAGCCTAATTTCTTATATGAAATCCAAATTCAAAATCAATTTTGGAAGATTCACATGAATTTGGATCAATTTGGTCAATTTAGTAATCCCATGATTAGGAAGTCTAAGAGTAATTGGTCTAACTAGTGCAATTCATCTTGACCCACTCTAGACTAATATTCAATTTGATGGATTGGGACTCAATTTGGTTAATTAGACTTCAATTAAACTTGTTAGTCTAACTCGGTCATGCAATTACCCAAATTCAGAGCTAATTGACTCAAATCGGTTTAATTCAAATTGAACTAATCCGATCAGACTAGTCATTTTCCGGTCAAAAATTTTGATGATCGATAATCCGGTCGGACCAACCAAAGTCAGTCACATCCTCTTGAGTGCAAAAATGACAAAAATGCCCTTAATCAAAAATGACAAAAATGCCCTTAATTAAGAATGACAAAAATGCCCTTCTTCAAGGATTAAGCAAATTAATTAGGGGATTAGCAAATCAATCATGGCCATTCATCTAGAATTGATCATGTCCATCCATGATGCCATGTCACCAATCCTTAGCTATTAAGGAATATTCTTAATCATTAAGGATTCATTTTGGACCATTGGATCAATCTAAGGGCTAAAATTCAAAGTTGGGAGAGGTATATAGTGTTTTTCCCTCCAAAAATCAAAGGGGGGGTTCATTTTCAGATCTGGTTTCTCTCTCTCTCTCTCTCTCTCTCTCTCTCTCTCTCTCTCTCTCTCTCTCTCCCTCCCTCTCACGATCACCTCTCTCTCTAGCCCTCTCTCTCGGCGACAGCCCTTCCGGCCTCTTGCCGGCTGCTTTCCGGCGAGCCACCGCCCCACCGGCGTCCCCCACGGTGGCCCAAGGCCAGTCGCAACACCAGCCGCCTCTGCTGGTGGCCGGAGCATCTCCCTCCGGCGACTTCTTCCTCTCGGCAACATCACCGGCATTACCGCCGGTGATGTGTTCAGCTGCTTCAACCGGCTGAACCGGCCTTCCGGCGATCTCCTCCGGCGATCCAAAGCTTCCGACTACATTCCTCGGTGTCCTCAAGTCGCTGTGGTGGCCGGCCTCTCATCGAACAGCCATCGGATCACATCCTTAGCCTCAATTTTTGCTGATTCGTTTATTTGTGAGAAAACGAATTAATTCTCACATTATTTCGTGTAATCCATTGTCGTAGGTTGGCCGAGCTTTCCGAGGCCTCTCCGTGCCATTCCAGATCAGAATACAGAGGCCGGATCGCTCGCTTGAGCGTTGGATCATTGTGAGACAAGGTAAGAACACTTGAACTCAATTCTGTAAATTCGTGTTCAGTGAAACCTGTTGGCTTGAGATGCTGATTTGATCTTGTTAACGTCGAAATCTGATGAAGTGATAAACTAGAGAGTCGTAGAGCTCGTCTTAAGCTTCGATTTGATATATCATATGCCTCGATCGGACTTCATTTGCTATGTCAAAACATTTTTAGAAATTAGGATCAGAATCTGGAATATGTTGCTCAAGTCTGTTCTGATGATTCCCTGACTGACCTTGTGCTGTTTGATGATTTTTACGATTTTCTACGATCATTTTCTGGAAAAACTTCCTTCATGAAAGTTGTAGAACACATCTTGATCTATTCACTGTAAACTTTTCATAAAATTCTGAGCATGTTAGCCTAGTACGATTTGCCACGTCATATGCATATAAATCTGGTGACATGTTGATTTCAGTCGACCTTCGTGTGTTCTTCGATTTTCATTAATTCGTGTGTTCGAGATATGAAAATTTTTTCTTCACGAAAGTTCTTCCTGAGATTGAGATCTTTCTATTGATACTAATTTCATCAAAATCGGAGATCATTTGAATTTTTAAAAGGAATTCTCACAATTTGATCAGAATCTGTGTCCAGATCTGATTTTCATTCCTTTGAAGTTCAAAAGATGTTTCTCCGAATTTGATGAAGTTAGAGTCCTTTTTTGCAAAAAATCAAAACTTCAAAGTTGCTCATTGGGGTCTCATTATGTCAACTGAAAATTTTGAGGACCTAATTGCAATTTTTGGAGGGTCAATTTGCTTGAAAAGTCTTCACGGATTAAAATTCCATTTGCATTTGAGTCCTTCGCGAAAACCGAATTTTATAAAAATTTGGAGGGCTTTTCAGCAAAAACTCAAAACATGAAAGTTGTTGCACACGGGGAATCCTAACCGTACAAAACTTTTCGCGCTGTTTTGATAAGGTTTGTTATTTTTCCCGCCATTATTTTGAAATTCATAACTCAACCGAGTCCAGCCTGTCACTGAAATTAAATTGAATATTTTCGGGAAAATTGGCTAGGATTTAGAAAAAATGGTCTGCTTGACTTTTGATCCTCATGTCATAAGCTTTCTAATGACACCTGAACCACTTCATTTGGACGTCATTAGGATAGTTAATCATACTTGAACAGAAGCAATCCGAATTAGACATTAATTGAATAAGTGGTCTTTTTTATAAAGCCCACTTCTCATTGTTTGATTGGCTTCGAAACAAAGCCCATGGGCTTGAATGCATGCTCATTTTATTATTATGCATGTGTTTGTTAGATGAATGTTAGGCCCGGTGCATGTTCGGCGGGTAGCCCATTCATGATCATTAGAACCCGACTTTAGAGGTTAATTGATATGAGTTACCGTTTTGTGAATACAAATGGTAGCCCATTATCATTAACCATTAATCAAACAATGTTAGGTGATTAGATGGGTGATGAATTGAAACGCATGAAAAACAAAGGCCGATCCCGAGGCCCGTGCTTAATTAGTGATTGATTGCAACATTGTTCTTTCATATGTCATTTGTTATGAATGAATGTTATGGATATAAACATCAACACCCGAGAGGCGGTCCAAGGAAGAATAATCCGAAATAGTAGAAGACCAAGGTGATTGACCGATGTCCAATCCGGTCTCAATTTGTACTCATTTGATGATGGTGCCAAACCGATGTCCAATCCGGTTTCAATTTGTACTTAATTCATTCATCCCCAATCATGTCTCGGGTTTTCAATTTGTGTTGTAATAAACACCCGACGAGTTGCGGGTTTTTACTTTTTTTATTTTCTCGCATTTAGAATTAGCTCGTCTTTTCAATACTTCGAGTGTTTACTTTACGAAATGTCTTTCAATACAATTGATTGTTTCTTTCTTTTTCTAGACTAAGATAGGATTAGTTTAGAATCTTAAATGAAAACGCAAAAACAAGATGCATGATCACCTAGTGGACTAAGACTTTGGCATGAAAATGGTAAAAAACAAATGCATGACGACTTAGATAACAACCATGTTAAGTTTAGCGGTACCGAAAGGGCGTTAATAGAAATATTAATGTAAGCTAGTCCCCGAACCTTTGATCTCTGGTTTTCGTAGAAACCGAAACGAAATTCCCGCGTTTCGGTTGGGTATTCTAGCCGACCCCCGATCTAGGCTAGTGGCGACTCCTAAAAAATAAAATCAATCTGCTGTCACGCGAGATATGGATTTAGGAAAAATCCACGTTCATGATCAATGGATCATATGGCTAAACAAAAGATTTACACTTCAGTAAAATCATTTTTTATAATATGCCATATGAACTATCTCATGAACACTACAAACCGGGTACTGTTCATACAGAGGTGAAAATGCTCTCTGTTGGGATTTCGGAGCTACTGTTCATCCGCCGGACTTCTGCCTTCCCCGGTTGATTCCGGCCACCGTTTGGGCTGGGATTTGGAGGCGTGGCTCCTCAAACACCCCCCGTCCTCCCCCTATAGGATTTCGTCCTTCGTTCAGCACCCAGACCAGGTTTTCAGATCTGGGGATCGTGAGGTTCTTTCTCCTCCGTCTGAGGAAAGCGCCCGTCAATCTTCGGACGTGGGTCGATTCTCTGGAGGTTGAGACTTCCTTAGGTCTCCCTGCTGGCCTTGGGACCTGGTTCGTTTTCCTCTGGAGTTAGTTGCTGACTAGACATCCTCGCTCGTTCGTTGCTGTCTGGGCTTCGTGAGTATTCTGCCCTGGATCATCTCTATTCTGATCGTAACTACTGGTGGTTGGCTGGGCTGTTGTTGGGGAAGGCCTGGGTTGGGCTATTACTCTCCTGTTGGTTCTGCTGCTGGGCTGTTGTTGGGGGAGGATTGGGTCGTTGCTGATGTGTTTTTCTGCTCTGTTTTGGTGGTCCTCGAGGGTTGACTGTTAGGTGCTTGCATAATTGCCCCAATGGCTGAAACTTTTGAACCCTCCCTGCCTGTTCCCGCCATGGTGGACACTCAGGCGGGTACTACCTCTGTAGCGAACACAACCTCAGTTGCCCCTCAAGGAACTCCTTCTGCTGTGTTGGACGTGACTGAACGTCCTTTGGTAGAGAAAGGCAAGGCTGCAGTTGTCTCGGGGCAGGTCAGTGATGGTCCTCAAGCAGAGACTATTGGGAGTCTCCCTATAGCTTCCTCTGGGGGTAAGGATACAGGTGCTGCTTCTGGTATTGTTGGTGGAGCTGCTGGGGCTTCTGGCTCGATTCCAATGGCACGAAAGGGTCGTTCTCGTGGCCGTAGTAGAGGAAGATCTGTTAGGAGCAAATCCCGTTTTCCCCAAGGTCGGGAAGCTAGTAAAGATAAGGCTGGGAATGGACATTCCTATGCAGCTGGGATTGCTGACCAGAACCGGAAAAAGGAGTTGCCTAAGTCGTGGGCAAATGTTGCAAGTGTGATGACAAAAGGTTATAACTTGTCGTTTGTGCCTCCAGTATTTGAAGATGGAGAAGTTATTGTTGACATCACCCCGGAGGTAGTAGCGGATGAAAATCCGTTATGGAAGGAATGTGTAGTTGGCTCGTACCTTGGGAAGAGGGCCCCGTTTAAACTGACAGAGGAGGCCATAAGAAAGTCATGGGGAGCCTATGTGAACGACATCCGACTTCATGAAAATGGCTTCTATTTCTTCCATATCCCGGACGCATCCTTCAGGAGGAAGATTCTTGACATGGGCCCGATTTCTATTCTCAACTTCACTATGCTGCTGCAGCATTGGCATCCCAAGATGAAGCTTGAAAAGGGCAATCAACAATCCCTCCCGGTGTGGGTTAAATTGAGGGACATTCCTTTCTCCCTCTGGTCTCCCTCCGGTATAGGCCGTATCGCTAGTGCAATAGGAACTCCCCTCTATGTAGATGCACATACTGAACATATGAGGAGGATATCTTTTGCTCGAGTATGCGTGCAGATAGAAGCGTCGCAGCCACGAGCTGAGAAGATCAAAATAAGATGGGATAATGAAATCAGCTTTATTAATGTAGAATATGAATGGAAACCCCTTGCATGTTCTTTGTGCGGCACCTTTGGCCACAAATCTGGTTCGGTGGGATTCTCGTGCGCTTCTCAAGCTACTCAAATGAAGCAGATTCCAGCACCTACAGCTAACCCCCCTGCTAGAACAGAATGGACTCAAGTGACTAGGAGAAAGGGACTTAATTTGGTCCATGAGTCCCCTTCGAATCAGCCACCTCCCCCCTTTGCTGAAGAGTCTCTTCATACACTACAGGTAGGGGAAACATCTTCTAGCAATCAAGCCCAACATGCTGTGAACCAACCCCCTGCCGTTGATGCTGCAGCTGGGGCCTCGGTACAGGGCAGCAAGGAAGGCAACTTCCAGGCCATCCAAGTGCTGCAGTCCCCCCTTCCAGCTACTCAATTGAATGGTGACAGGAACGAAACCCAGGCCCTCCAAGCTGTTCCTGTTGCTGGTCTTTCCCCTGTTTCGGTACAGGGCAGCAAGAGGGATACAGACGCGCCCTTCCAAGAGAATTTCCCCCCCTGCCAGCTTCCTCACCGATTGCCCCTCTGATGCAGAATAGGTCCAGCGTCCCTATCCTGGCCTCTGAGCCCGCTCACACGATGCAACAGGGGATGGAGCCTATTCCCCAGCTTGATGCTCAACCTGCTGCCTCTGATCATTCAGCCTTCGTATCTGGATCCTTGTCTGTTTTCTCATCCGATTATGATCTTGCAGAGGATGGTGCAAGTATACTCAGAGTGGCTGGTGAGCAGCCTTCCCCTCCTCAATCCCCCCTATACAAGATCTCGAGCTCTAGCCATTGGTCTTCCTGGTGAGCCGGCCCTGCCTCCTGCTGTTCCAGAAATTCCAAAGGCTAAACCACGGGAACTCAGCACGCCGTCTTCCTCCAAGGCTTCCAAACACAAGTCTAGGAGAAAGTCTTCTAAGAAGTGACTGGTTTTGCTTCCTTTTTCTGCTGTACATATGTTTATTGGTATTTGGAATGTTAGGGGTCTTGTCAACCCCCTTAGACAAGCTGAATTTCGTTCGTTTGTTAGACAATATAATCTGTCTTGTGTTGGTATCATAGAAACAAAAGCCAAGTTGGCTGGTTTTAATGCCATAACGAGAAATTTTATTCCTGGCTGGCGTTGGTTGGCAAATTATGAGCATTCCCATCTTGGCAGAATTTGGATTGGTTGGGATCCTCATAAGATTGAACTAGAGGTCTTATCTACTTCGGCTCAACTGATACATGTGCATATTAGTATGCTTGAAATGCAGAAAGTCTTTCTTCTGTCTGTTGTATATGGTGAACACACCTTTATTAAACGTAGACTTCTCTGGGCTGAACTTACACATCTGAGTTCTTGTGAACTACCTTGGTTAGTTGCGGGGGATTTCAATGCCATTCGTGATCGTTCTGATAGAATGGGCAGTGATACTCAGTGGCTTCCTGTTTTTGATGAATTGGACCAATGCTTGAATCTGAATGGATTAGATGATCTAAGATATGTCGGGCACCGCTTCACATGGTCCACTTCCTCAGGTTCTTCTCGGAAACTACGGAAGATTGATCGAGTATTAATTAATGATCTTTGGCAACAGGTCTTCTCGTTTTCTGAGGTTTCCTTCCTGGCTCCGGGCATCTCTGACCACTCTCCTATGGTGGTCAAGATAGTCCCTCCTCCCCCTTCCAGGAAACCTTTTAAATTCTTCAATTTCTGGATATCTCACCCCTCCTTTATGGAGATTGTTTCACAGGTATGGTCCACTCCTTTGACGGGATCGCATATGTACATTGTGTGCAGCAAACTTAAGCTTCTTAAAGCGCGCCTAAAGCTCCTCAACAGAAACTCCTTCTCGGATATCTCTAACCGTACGGAGCAAGCCAGGTCAGCACTTTTTGTGACTCAAAATGCACTAGAAGAAGATCCTTTCAACCAATTGCTAGCCGATAGAGAGACGGACCAAATCCGGACTTTCTCAGCACTTAGGCTTCAGGAGGAGTCTTTCTTCAGACAGAAGTCCAGGATCCGCTGGCTTAAGGAAGGAGACCACAATACTAGATTCTTCCATCACTTCGTTAACAAAAGAAGAATGCAGAACCGTATTCTTTCGGTCTTGGATGATCATGATGCTCTTGTGACGGATCCGGCTATGATTCAAACCCACATCGTCGATTTTTTTCAGAATCTCCTTAATGGGCCCTCTAACTCTAACAGGCCCTCGATTGCTGATATCTCTGAATTTACTAACCGCTCTTTGGACTTGGACCAACAGACCCTCTTATCTGCTCCGGTCTCGGATGGTGAAATACAGAGGACTCTCTTCAGCTTGTCTAAAGGGAAGGCACCTGGCCCTGATGGTTTCAATGTGGACTTCTTCATAGCCTGTTGGGATACTATAGGTCCCTCGATTACCATTGCTATAAAGAACTTTTTCTATTCGGGGAGGCTACTCAAAGAGTTGAATGCTACTATTCTGGCACTCGTTCCGAAAGTTCCTAATGCTACGGCGATGACTGATTTTCGGCCGATAGCCTGCTGCAACACTTTGTACAAATGTATATCGAAAATTTTAGCAAATCGTATTGCCCTAGTGCTTCCCTCTATCATCAGTCAATCTCAAATGGCTTTTGTTCAAGGAAGAAGAATTAGTGACAACATCTTGCTTGCTCAGGAGCTTTTTGCAGGTTTTCACCACGAGCCGTATCTTCCCAAATGTGCCATTAAGGTGGACTTCCAAAAAGCTTATGACTCGGTCGACTGGATCTTTCTTGAGAGGGTACTCCTTGCTTTTCATTTCCCGACCAGCTTTGTTAAGCTCATCATGGAATGTGTGTCCTCAGCAAGATTCTTGGTATCTATCAATGGTGAGCTACATGGCTTCTTTCCGAGCTCGAGGGGAGTTAGACAGGGGGACCCTATATCCCCTTACCTATTTACTATCGTCATGGAAGTCCTCTCCGGAATAATCCAAGCTAAATCAAATAGGCCGGATTTCAAGTTCTTCTGGCGATGCAAGGAGACTCGGTTATCACATTTGTTCTTCGCGGATGATGTCCTTTTATTCTCTGAAGCAAATGGGTGTACTATCCAACTGATCAAGGATGCTCTTGATCTTTTCTCTGGTTGGTCAGGGCTTAGACCGAATGCAAACAAAAGTAGTATATTCATATCCGGAGGGTCTCCTGAACTTCAAAACCAGATTTGTGCTTGCCTTGGTTTCCAACGTGGATTTCTCCCGTTTCGATACTTAGGGGTCCCAGTTATCTCCTCCAGGTTAGCCAAAGAGGATTGTAAGGTTTTGGTGGACTCGATTACTGCAAGGGCTAGATCTTGGTCCCAGCGTTTTCTATCTTATGGAGGCCGTCTTCAACTCATCAAATCTGTCTTGCATTCTATGCAAGTATACTGGGCCAGCATATTCACCCTCCCCAAGTCTGTCCTTCACGACATTGAGACTGTTTTAAGACAATTCCTATGGAAAGGCCCAGACCTTGGAGTAGGTGGTGCAAAGGTCTCTTGGGCGGATGTGTGCCTACCCAAGGAAGAGGGTGGACTCGGGATTCGCAGGCTGGAAGACTATAATACAGCTCTAATACTAAAACATATTTGGACTCTTTTCACTGATAAGGAATCCCTCTGGTGCAAGTGGATCCACTCTAATTTTCTGAAGAGATCCAATTTTTGGATTGCCTCGAAACCCACATTCTGTTCGTGGGCATGGAAGAAGATCCTTGACCTCCGGTCCTCTTTCTCAAATCTTTTTAGATGGAAAATTAGAGATGGTCGTGGGACTTCATTTTGGTTTGATTGGTGGCATGAGAGAGGTCCGCTCTTCAAGATCTTTAGCGACATGGATATTTACCGATCGCGCATTCCTCGGCATACCTCTGTTCGGAGCTTTTTTGACTCAATATGGCAAACTTCCGCAACATTGGACTCCTTCCTAAGTTGGGCGGAACCAGCCCCTGTTTTTATTGATTCTCCGGACTTATATTCTTGGACGGCTCATCCCTCTGCAGTTTTTTCGGTCGCCTCGGCTTGGGACCATATCAGACCCAAAGGCCGGCCCTCACCATGGCATTCCTTTGTCTGGGATCGGGATATGGCCCCTCGGCATGCGTTTCTTTTATGGCTAATCTCCCGCCGCCGCTTACCTACCCAAGCCCTGTTGCTCCAGTATCATAGGATTACTGATGGTTCTTGTGCGTTCTGTCGCTGCTGCCCAGATTCTATCGATCACCTATTCTTCTCTTGCCCTCAAACGGCCAGAATTGCATCGATTTGGGCTTCAAAGTGTGGTCTGCAGTGGACGAACCAGCCATGGAGTGTCTTCATTGGATGGGCTACGCAACAGTTTGGTGGCTCTTCTTTCTCTCAGCGTATCTCACGTTTCTCGCTTGGAGCCCTCTGTCATCTTATTTGGATGGAAAGAAACAATATACTCTTCAGAGAGAAGGTTTTCTTTGCACCGGGGTTTGTTAAACATCTTGTCAAGGTGGTCAAGGACAAAATTATCTCTATTGGTGAAGTGCCGGACACTCCTCAAAATAGAAGAATGCAAGCAAACTGGGGACTTTCCCCGTTCAACCGTGTGACCACTTCTTTGGATTAGTAGCCTAGGTTTGGTCTGGGCTTGGGTTTTGGCCGCTATTTGGCCTCCTCCTTTTGGTTCTCTTTGCTCCTTGTAGTCTGTTTTGTTTTTGCTTTAGTTTGTATAGTTGTTCTTGGCTCTGGTTAGGCTTTTGCCTTAGCCCTGATAGGCTGATTCTCTTTTAGTCGTATCACCTTCAACCCTTATGGACATTCTGTGTCCCTTATGGGTCGAGGTTTTGTGTGCGACTCTTCTTGTACCCGTCAGCATTGAAAAGCAATACATTATTACTGTACCAAAAAAAAAACTATCTCATGAACACTTATCTCTAAACCCGCCTCATCCGAGCTCGGCCCTCGAGGGGCAGGTCGCGACACATACCATATGAGAGAAAGAGGACATGATGTGGATAACTGTACAGTCTTGAAATATAAAGTTCGGCAATTCATAGACAAGAAGATTTTAAGTTTTCAAGAGCCAGAGCCAAATGTATATCAGAACCCTCTTCCTGAGCACAATATGGTAAATATGGTCCTTATAGAAGGAGAAATAAAATGGCCCGATGAAAAAGATGAATATGAGGCCAAATTAAAGTCAGCCAGACAAAGAGATGCTTGCTTTCGCCACGAAGCATTCTTAAAAGGGGAAGTTATGGATAACTTGGGAGAAGATTCTGGCAAATACAACTTCCAAGTAAAGTATACTCCACCATTGTGGGCTTTTAAAAGTGAAGTAATCGTGCCCGATGGTTGGGGCGGTATGGATAATGAGCTTAGCAAACAAAATGAGACTCCATCCTATGATGAAGAGTATTGATTTGAAGAGCAAATAGAAAGGATTCGGCAGGGTGAAAGGCGATTTACCCAAACTTCACGTGAATAAGGTTGTTTGACACCTAACTTTTAGCCATTTTTGTCAAATTTTTTAAAATCTCAAAATTTGGTCTAGGGGTCTTGGCCAAGCCTAGAAACCTATTTCTAAACAAAAAAATAATTTTTTATCATTTTTCTGTATTTTTCCTGAATTTCTTTTGGCCAAAATAAGTAAGAAAATCATGAAAAATAGTAAATGGAACAGAAAATTCCATAAAAATAGTCAATAATTTTATTTTAAATCCAATTTCATAAATACATTGTCAATTTTAGAAAATTTCAATCGGGTGTATGTTTTTCCCAAAATTGGGCAAAATTAAACCCGAATTGAACCAAAAATGAAATTAAATTTTTTCTAGACATTTTTAGCTCATAGTGTCTTCACAACAGTTGATTCTAGGACCTTTAACTGCATCATGGTCAGTACAATTTCATAAATTGGTGTAAAAATAAAAAAATCCCCAAAAATTGATCAAAAATTGAGAATTTTGAACATAAATTGGGAATCGTGCCCAAAATGAAATTGTCGAAATATAAGACTATCATTTTTAGGGTTAATCAGGGGTGGTTAATGCAATTTTGGCATCAATTTTGCCTAATCAGGTAATTAAGATCTCGAATTGAACAAAATCCTATTAACCTGAATATAAAATTGAGGAAATTTTGGGCACAACTATAATAAAAATTAAGGAAATTTATGTGTTTAGGTTCAGAACATGCTGGGAAATGCAATTTTGAGGATTAATTTGAAAAATTCGGTCAAAATAAGGTCCAATTTGCATTTTTTTTATCAAAACCGGGACTGCCGGGTCGGACGGGTCAACCTGACTCGACCCGCACAGTATCATCTTCCTCACCCAACCGAGACCTGCTTGAAATCCAGAAAACAGAAACAGTTGAGGCCGTGAGTTTGTTGATCAATTCCAGTTAATATGCACGTTTTTAATCAGATTTTCTAGCTAGAAAATGTCCAGCTAGCATCATTCAACAACCAAAACGGATTAACATTCGGTTCTAACCGAATTTTGGGCAAGAATTGAAGAAACAAAAACCAGAAAAAATAGGAAGGAATGAACAGAACCTGTTTGACGATTTTCCAGAGAGAGAAAGAGGGAGAAACAGAGGGAAAAGGGCAGAAATCTAGAGAGGGAGGGTTGAAGACTCCCTCACGAGTGTCCGGCGTCGCCATATACGGTGGAACGCCGGCGAATCGTGTTTGGCTGTGGTTTTTCCCCCCACGGTTTGAACCGGACGAAACTGATTGGGAAGGCCTGAAACCAGGCTCAATCCGGTGCGACCAGACCTGTTTCGACAAAGCTAAGGTCACCGGGAGGCAGAGAAAGTGTCAAGGAATGTTCTCCGGCGAAGGTCCGACGGTGACCGGATTAGGCTAGATAGAAAATAGAACATGTAGACTAGTTAATCATGCAGTCAAACCGACCAAAAGGCCGCCGGAGGCTCGCCGACGGTGAGCTTGAACCAGCGGTCTTAAAAACTCTAAAATAAAAATAGTGCACACCAAATGTTCACTAAAATGCCTAAATGAAAAAAATTGAAACGACGCCGTTTTGGCGTTGGGTTCGCCGGAAGGGACGATCGGCACCGGTGCCAATACCGGCTGGTTTGGTTTTGGTTGAACAAGTCTGAACCGGTCCGGTCCCGTTCAATTCCCTCAACAGGAAAAATTCAAATAAAGAATAAAAAAAATAAAAAAAAAAACAATAGAAAAATTCAAAATAAAAAATTCAAAAAATTCAAAAAATAAAAAATCACAAAAATTCTAAAAAAATCATAAAAAATTATATTTTTTAGAAAATTCGAAAATTTTGCAGAAAATTCACAAAAATTGAAAAAATTACAGAAAATTCAGAAAAATACAAAAATTTTTAGGAAATTCATAAAAATTTCAAAAAAATTCAAAAAATGCAAATAAAAAATTTTGAAAATTATGAAAATTCATAAAAAATAAAATAAAAAATTTTGGAAAATTTACAGAAATTTCCAGAAAACCATAAGGATCATTTTCTCGGTTTAAAAATTTTCCAAAAAAAAATTCTTAAAACTCATAGAATGATTAGAAAGCATTGTAGCTAGTCATAAAAAATGAAGTTGAAATTTTTTGGAATATCATAAATAAAAAATTAAAATATAAAATATAAAATAAAAAAATTGAAAATTCATAGAATGATTAAAAATCATTGTGGCCAGTCCTTAAAAGTGAAATTTGGATTTTCCAAAATGCCCAAGTGGCATAATTTGGAAAATTCCAAATTTAAGGCTAAAAACCCTAAAAATGAAATGAACAAGCTATTAGAGCTTTGGTTAAGGTTTTGATAAATTTTTCATTTCTAGTGACCAAATTAGGGTTGTTGTGATTGATTTGCCATTGGATGTGCAATTGATTTTTGGATGCTTAATTGTTTGTCCATGATTAGATTAGTGAATTGAACTTAGGGATCTGTGTGACGCACTAGACATGCCACAATCGTTCTTAGGTACCGAAAGGGCATTAATGGTTTCAATTTGGGATCGTTAATGTAACCAAGTCCCTTACCTAGAATCTTTGATTCGTAGGATTGTGGTACTTCTCCCGTACCACAATTAGGTTTCTAGTCGACCTACCGTGAACGACTAGTGACGACTCCAAGTTTAAATTTAGATCAAATAAATCCCGCTGTCATATAAAGTATGGCCTGGGAGAGGCCCATATAGAAAAATACTTCCATTAGAAAAGCACGCGAGAGCATGGCGCGACAGGCTTGGCGACTCCACTGGGGAAATCTTAAATTTCTAAGTAGACTTAGGCCAAGATAGAACGATATGCATGTGTTTGTGCTCGCAAGGATCCCAGGTATATTCCACTAATGGCATGTTAAATGGTGATGTAGGTGGGAGGTATAAGGGATGTACTCTATGCTTACCTTTGTTTTGCAGGATGATGTTGGAATTGAACGTGATTTTCACCAAATTTTAGAAGTGCCGTTTGGTTATAAATTGTTGTGCTTGCCTTTAAATTGCTTTAGCACTTCACTTTTTGCACACACTACCCATGGCCCAATCCCGGCTACATTTAAGATCACCCTTAAAAGGTATATGTTTAGGCGAAACTATGAGCCGATTGCTCATGGAATCGTTTAAATACAATACCGACCATCGATATGGAATAATATTTCATTACTTTAGGCCGATCGCCCATTGGAATGGAATTCCTTATCCATTAAGGTGGTGACCTTAAGCCTTTAGTATATCCTCATCTTTTTAGGTGTCAAAACCTCACTTGTTGCATATGCTTGTCTTTGTGGTTGGTATACCTAAAACCAAGCAAAAGGTGTTGATAAGTAAGTGTCTTTCCACTTCTCTCATCTTTTCAATTATGCAAAATTAATTGATATCACTTTGTTGAAAAATGCCCAAATGACAATCAATGGTTGGACAAAAGGCCTTTTCATACTAGAATGAATAGCTAGGATGACATGCTCCATTTGGTCACATTTTACATTTCTAGAGGGAATGTATAGGACCATGATGATTTTCAATGTAATTCAAATAGATTGGATGCTCAAGATATGTCATGTACAATCCCATTTGCCAAAAGTCAATTTTCGATGTATTCAAACTTGTAAACTATAGGGTAGTACTTTATGGTTAAAATGAAGCATGTCAAAAGGCATTTTCTTTAAACATTGATTTCATTCACATTTTCAAGTATATACTCTTTTAAGGCATAAATGGATTAGAAGTGGCATTTACATTATGTCATAAAAATGCAAATGTACTTTACCTCCATTTTATCCATAAAAGGACATATAATTAAAATGGGGGTATTTAAAATTAATCCATGGTGACTAATAATGAATTTTTTGCATGATTAGATCGAAATGGGGAAACTAGACATACAAGTCATCCCGGTTCCAAGGAAAGAGCTATTGGCATGGTAGGTGAACATGACTAAAGACAACAAAGCCTACATAAGTGAAAGATTAGGATATTTGTTCAAGCTCATCAACCTAGAGTATCAAGTGAGCTTGATTCAGGCGTTATCCCATTTTTGGGAAGTTACCACCACCACATTCCAATTAGGCAAACATGAGATGGTACCTACATTAGAAGAGTACAAGGCAACCATTGGGGTTGATTTCGAATCAAAAATCATTGAGCCCTCAATTGGATTGAAACCTACGAGTGTCATAGCCGAATTTTTGAACTTGAAGACTCCTCAAGTGGAAAAGTTGATCAAGTCAAACACCGGGAATTTTCCTTTATCCTACTTGGTAGCTAATTACTTCAAATTGCCAAAGGAAACTGGAAATACTTCCGTAAGAGTCTTCATCCTTGCTTTCTTCAAGTTTGTCTTATTCCCTAGATCAAAGACCAGATTGAATCCTCTTGTTGCGGTGATTGCTAGGCAAGCTTGCCTAAAGTGGGATTTCTCTAACATGCTTTTAGTAGAAACCATCATTTCTTTGAACAAATAACAACATCACCAAAAGGGTGTACTTCAAACCTCCGCCAGGTTACTTTCTGTATGGTTCATTTCCCATATCAGACCTTGGGAATGTCATATGCCCATTAAAGAGATCGACTCATCTACCAATCCTATTGAGAAGTATTTGAAACTTCAAGACAAATTGCCAAAATACTCTTTTCATGAGTGGGCAAACTTCATTAGGGCATTGACTCCTGACAAATTCCAATGGAGAATTCAATAGCCAAAGATAATGACAGCTCAAATTACTTGTCAAGAAGGCAACTTAGTACCATTGCTTAGATTGAATGGTGGAGTTGCTTATTGCCCATTAAGAGTGGTACGACAATTTGGAATGATTCAACAAGTTCCACCTAGTTGGCATCCCGAGGAGTTCACATTTGATATACCACAAAAATCCCAATCAGAGAAAAAAAATAAGGAGTTGCAAATAAATATTCAGAAGATCATGTATTCCTTGAAAAAAATCAACCAAGCAAATAGTGTAATGGCTTGAGGATCTACAAGGAGAGATGAAGCTTTTCTTGGCGTCCAAAGAGTACATAGAATGGTTGAAGGCCAAAAGACCGATCGACATCGAACCATATGTACCTTTGAGTATCATTACTCATATAGATGAGCTGTACATTTCGGAGTACATTGTACCGAACACGCCAGGTGTCAAGCCATACGTTCCCGAGGAGGTTACAATTGATGTGGAAGAATGGGAGATACGAGTCAAGGAATATAAAGAGGTTGAAGCTATCTTAGCTAGTAAGAGGTCTAGACTTATTTAAGCTAGTATTCCCCCATTTTGATGTAAAACATTGTAATATGAATCTTCAAAAACAATTACTTGATGCATGATTGTTTGATGAATGTTTGTAAGCGCATTTCGCATAAAGGAAACAATCACCATGGATTATAATTCTTTGAATGGTATGATTTCTTGAAAAAAAACATTGATGAGAAAATTTATGCAAGGCTAAGGCTTGTGTAGAAATTCTTATCCTTGTTAATCACAAGATAAAATAAAATTGAAAGAATATAGATGTTCATATCTACTTCATCAATTCTAATATCTTGATGATTTTCATCAAATCAGGTTGTTTAGCAATGGAAGGTAGAAGACCTCAGACTCGTTTGCAAATAAAAATGGCTGAGGAAAAGACTCGCACTCGGCTAGCTGAAGTAGAAAATCAGTTGACACAAATGGCTGCTATGATGGCAGAAATGAAGACCTTCATTATAACTACAAAGGGATCTTATCCTACAGTTGCAAATCCAGGGACTGCGAATACCGCTGAGGTACTTGTTGAAGAGACCATGAGAAGTAAAGAACCAATTCAGGAGAATCCTCCAAAATCTGTACCGAAAATAGTGAATCTAGAAGAAGACGTTCGGGTTACAAAGACATCTAAGGATGAAGAGGAGGCTAAACGATTGATCAAAATTGAAGAATGCTTAGCAAGCCAAGGTTATGAGCTTCAAAGATTTGACAAGTTCTCATCATACGCGAAGGTGGTTGTGCCAGAAAATTACAAAGAACCAGAGTTTGTGAGCAAGTACAATGGAACTGACTGTCCTAAACGCCATTTGAAATATTATCTCCGCAAAATAGCGAGATATTCAGACAATATGCCACTCCTTATCAGTACATTTCAAGATAGCTTGAAATGAGCAGCTTTGGCATGGTATACTGCTCTTGATATAGAGGATTTTACCGAATGGGACCATTTGGCAGGAGAATTCCTTTGCTAATACAAATTCAATGTTAAAGTATTACCAACTCGGGAAGATCTAGTCAGAACCAAGAAACGAAGAAATGAAGGATTCAGAGCTTACGCTCAAATATGAAAAGCTATAGCCTCACAAGTCAAACTGGCGATAAGTGAGAACGAGCTTATTGAACTATTCTTGAAGTCGTTACCAATTGAGTATTACGACAAGTTGCATATCTCAAGTTGCCAAACATTTACCATGCTAGTGAAGGTTGGTGAAAGGATCGAATGGTCATTGAAGGAGAAGAAGTCCCAAGAAGCGATAGTACGAAGATCGTATCCTGGAAGAAAGGATAAGGAGCCTATACGTGACGTAGCTATGGTATCCAGCCCTAACATTAATCAAGCTCCGTTCTAAAAGCAGTCCAATGTTCCTTGGAAAAATCCAAAACCTTTTGAGCCGAAGAAAAGACCCGTAAGGCAATTCACCCCGTTGTTATGGCCCTTATCGAAAATTCTATCGATGCTGTTAGAAAGGCATTTGGTAGCCAAAGAAGTGCCAAGAGATAATCCTACAAGGTTCCCTTGGTACGATGAGTCAAAGATTTACACATATCATATGAGAGAAAGAGGACACGATGTGGACAACTGTACGATTTTGAAATACAAAGTCCAGCAACTCATAGACAGGAAGATACTAAGCTTTCAAGAGCCAGAGCCAAATGTGCATAAGAACCCTCTTCCTGAACACAATGTGGTAAATATAATCCTTACAGAAGATGAATATGAGGCCATATTAAAGTCAGTCTGTCAAGGAAATGCTCGCTTTCACCGTGAAGCACTCTTGAAAGGAGAAATTATAGACAACTTGGGAGAAGATTCTGGCAAATACAACTTCCAAGTAAAATATACTCCACCACCGTGGGCTTTTAAAAGTGAAGTAATTGTGCCCGATGGATAGGGTGGTATGGACGATGAGCTCATCAAGCAAAATGAGACTCCATCTTGTGATGAGGAGGATCAATTTGAAGAACAAAAAGAAAGAATTCGGCAGGGTGAAAGGCGATTTACCCAAACTTCATTTGAGCAAGGTGACACTATAGACCTCCTTGGTCAAGACAGTAGAAAGTACAATTTCCGTGTTAAATATACACCTCCACCTTGGGCTTTCAAAAATGAAATCATTGTGCCCGACGATTGAGGAGGTATGGATGAAGTCTCAGTCAACAAATTACGTCTTGAGGAGAAAAAAGATCAAGACGAGAAGATGAAGAAAAAGATTCGTCAAGGAGACAGACGATTTATTCGTAAAGCACGAAGACGAGGCGAAATTGTAGATTATCTGGGTCAGGACAGTGGCCGTTATAACTACTGTTTCAAATACACACCACCTTCATGGGCATCCAGAGAAGAAAATATCGTGCCTGACAGTTGGGGTGGAATGGATACTATTGAAGCTAACAAAAGCGTGGTGTCCATGATCACACCACTATTGATCAATCTTAAGGAAGTAGATAAACTTGAAGAAGAAAAGCATCATGTTGAACAAATTACTATCGAGCTCCCAATTGGTCAACTAAAAATCAAAGAGAAAGAGGTGCAGCCTGTGATTATCATTTTGCCTCCAAAGGAGAAATTTGACACCAAATATATGCCATGGGACTACACACCTAAAGAAATTGACGTAATAACCAGATCGGGAAGATGTTACGTTCCAAAAGAAGGCGAGCACGAAAAGAAAGGAGTAACTGAGGAGGATATCAAGCAGTTGCTATCAGTCATGAGGACAAGTGAATACGAAATAATTGAGCAATTGAGAAAGATGCCGGCACAGATTTCCTTACTGGATCTTTTCAAGACTTTAGAAAGCCACAAAATGGTGCTTATGAAGCTTCTTAATGAGGTGCATATCCCGGAAACTATTAATGAGGTACAACTGGAAGACTTTGTTGGTGCTATTCTGCTAAAGGATCGGATTGCCTTCTCTGATAAAGATTTTCCAATTGATGGACGATCCCACGATAAAGCCCTGTATATTACCGTCAAATGCCGGGGCAAGAAAGTGTCACGGGTGCTCATCGATAATGGTTCTGCACTCAATTTATGTTCTCTAAGCACGCTGCATCGCTTGGGGACTAATGAAGAACTTATCAAACCTTCCAAGATAACCGTACGTTCATTTGACGGAATGAAAAGGGATGTTATTGGTGATATCGAACTGGAAGTAAACATAGGCCCTATGCCTTTTCTGATTGATTTTCAAGTGGTAGATATTCCAAGGACCATCAACCTAATATTAGGAAGGCCTTGGATTCATATGGCTGGCGCCATTCCTTCTAGTCTTCATCAGAAGGTTCGATTTGTTATTAACGGTAAAATGATTACCGTACACGGTGAGATAGACTTTGCTAGTTACAAGGAAAGTGACATACCCTATGTCGAGCCAGAGATAAAAGAAGAGCCTAATTATCATTCCTTCAAGATGATTTCCATGATACAAATTCCTGCTGGTAGTGTCACGAAGACTCTAGAATTTTCAAAATCGTCTCTAATGACTGGAAGAGTGTTATGTCAATATGGATTTAATCATAATGGTGGGCTCGGGACAAAGGCTCAAGGGATTAAAAAACCTATTATCCCATTTGGTACTAAGAAGAAGTATGGAGTGAAATATGAAGCCATCAATAATCATCATGGAAGCCGAGGCCAAGGTCAAGAGAATTATAAAGATCGTGGAAGCCGAAGTGATCGAATCATTAATCCGTCAACATGGAAGGGTATGAGCATTTACACGCCCATAATAGGTTCATAGGTGATGCAAATCTCTCCAAGGAGATCACTTATGATATTGAGGAGGATAATGAAGATAAGGAATGGATCAGAAGAGAATGGATTCGCCACGAAGAATTAAAGCCACTCACATTAGAGAAAACAGTTACTGTTAATCCGGGTGATAAGGAGAACCCAAAAGAAGTCAAGATTGGATAAAGTCTTCCCTCGACAGAATCAGAAAAGTATAATGGATCTGCTCAAAGAATCTCAAGATATATTCGCATGGTCTTATGCTGACATGCCAGGCCTTGATCCAAATATAATAGAACACGCTTTGCCAATTGATCCAAGTATCCCACCGAAGAAGCAAAAATTGAGGCGAACGAAGCCAGAATTAGCGAAGAAAATAGAAGAAGAAGTTATGAAATTACTCAAGGTCGATTTCATCGAAGTAGTGCCATATCCAGAATGGGTTGCAAACATAGTACCCGTAATGAAGAAGGATGGTCGGGTGCGAGTATGTATTGATTATCATGACCTAAACAAAGCAAGCCCAAAGGATGACCTCCCGCTTCTACATATTGATGTATTAGTGGATAGTACTACTGGGTTCGAAACATTCTCATTTATGGATGGCTTATTAGGATATAATCAAATCCTCATGAAGAAAGAGGATAAGGCGAAAACAGCCTTCATAACACCATGGGGCACATTTTGTTATAAGGTGATGCCTTTCGGTCTGAAAAATGCCAGCACTGCATATCAAAGGGCAATGGTAACTCTGTTCCATGACATGATGCACAAAGAAATTGAGGTATATGTGGACGATATGATCGCGAAATCTAAACAAGGAGAAGTCCATGTTGAAGTGCTTCGCAAATTGTTCAAAAAACTCCGAAAGTACAAGTTGCGATTAAATCCTAATAAGTGTGTATTTGGGACAAAATCTGGTAAACTGCTAGGATTTGTGGTCAGCAACAGGGGAATCGAAATTGATCCTTCTAAGATTAAAGCAATACATGACTTGAAGACTTCTTCTACGGTAAAAAAAGTGAGAAGCTTGTTGGGGCGATTAAATTACATTGCCCGTTTCATTTACCAGCTTTCTGAGACTGCTAAATCATTCTTCAAACTGTTAAAGAAAAATGCCAAAGTAAAGTGGGATAAAGAATGTCAACAAGCCTTTGATAAAATCAAAGAATATCTGGTATGCCCACCAGTATTGGTACCACCAATCTCTAGAGTCCCGCTGATCCTATATTTGACGATTCACCATGAATCATTAGGAGCAGTGCTGGTATAAAGAAGACCGAACGATGGTAAAGAACAAGCTGTTTATTACTTGAGCAAAAAATTCACAACATCATAAGTGAATTATCCAGCGGTTGAGAAGACATGCGTCGCATTAATTTGGGTGTTACACAGGTTAAGGCAGTACACCCTTCATTACTAAATTTTGTTAGTGACTGAGAATGATCCAATCAAGTATCTCCTTGAGAAATCCTCCTTGATTGGGAAATTAGCCAAATGACAAGTCTTGTTGTCCGAGTTTGACATCAGGAGTTCATTCCAAAAGTCAGTCGAGGGGTGAGCGATAGCAGACATGCTAGCAAAGAATTCGCAGAATATCGCCAATTCTGAAGAAAAACTTGACAACTACATATTAACATTGGTCGATGATAAATGGACTATGTATTTTGATGACGCAACCAACTTAACTGAATCAGGTACTGGGACAGTACTGATTTCCCCAGAAGGCCAACACTATCCAGTATCTGTAAAATTGGTATTCTCATACACCAATAACATTGCTGAGTATGAGTCGTGCATTCTTGGCTTATATTTAGCCCTTTCAATGAGGGTGAAAAGGTTGCAAGTATATGGAGATTCTATGCTCATCATATTGCAAACAACTGGAGAATGGCAAACTCGTGATGCAAAGCTAATTCCTTATCACAAATACCTAGAAGGAATGATAGAGGAATTCGAAGAAATAACATTTGATTATCTTCCAAGAGCTCATAATCATTTTGCATATGCTCTGCAACCTTATCGTCCTTACTCCAAGCTGAAGATGGTATAGACATAAAACCATTAAGAATCAATATTCTCGAACAACCAGCACATTGCATGATAATTCAAGTAGAATTTGACAACGAACCATGGTTTCATGATATCAAGAAGTACTTACAAGAAGGAGAATTTCCTGAAGGAAGCCAGTCAGGCGATAGGAAATTTATCAGAAAGATAGCCAACAAATTCTTTCTCAACGGATAGATTCTTTATAAGAAATCATTCGATTCGATCCTGTTAAGATGCGTTGATAGCAAAGAAGCTGAACAAATCATGAAAGAAATCCATGAGGGCGAATGTGGTCCTCATATGAACGGCCATCTCTTAGTCTGCAAAATCATGAGACTGGGATATTACTGGATGACGATGGAAACAGATTGCATTCAACATGTGAGGTGTTGTCGCCAATGTCAAGTCTATGGAGACAGAATTAATGCACCACCGAATGAGCTGCATCAGATGGCAGAACCATGGCCATTTTCAATGTGGGGAATTGATATGATTGGCCCCATTAATCCAAAGGCATCAAATGGACATCGCTTTATCTTGGTGGCGATTGACTATTTCACCAAGTGGATTGAAGCAAATTCATATACGAATGTCACCGCTAAGAATGTAGCAAAATTTATCAGGCGGGACATCATTGCTAGGTATGGAGTTTCGGAAGCAATCATTACTGACAATGGTTCAAACTTGAACAACAAAGTCGTAACTGATTTGATTGAACACTTTCATATTCGACACTTGAATTCATTTCCATATCGTCCACAAATGAATGGAGCAGTGGAAGCGGCAAACAAAAATATCAATAAGATATTGTTCAAAATAGCTGAGAACTATCGTGATTGGCACGAAAGATTACCGTATGCTCTGATGGCATATCGAACTTCAATTCGAACATCAACTAGGGCAACTCTATTTTTCTTGGTTTATGGGATGGAAGCAGTATTACCCGTTGAGGTAGACATTCCTTCACTGAGGATATTATTCCAATTAAAACTCTCAGAAGTCGAATGGAGCCAATAAAGATATGAACAGCTCAACATGATTGATGAGAGAAGATTACGGGCAATATGTCGTGGACAAGCTTACTAGAAAAGAGTCACTAAATCTTTCAACAGAAAAGTGAAACCAAGACATTTTGAAATGGATGATTTAGTTGTGAAGAAGGTCATTCCTAACAATTCATATCCATATGGGAAATTCGCTCCGAATTACGAAGGTCCATACATTGTCAAGAAGGTTCTTCCTAGGGGAGCACTAATTCTTGTAGATATGACAGGAACAGAACTAGTCTATCCTGTAAATGCAGATGCTGTCAAGATTTTCTACTCATAAAATGAAGACGGACATTCAAGAAAGAATTGACACTAATTATAACATGTGCATACCATGCATATCATACATTCCATAGAACATGTTTGTTCATTTTGCAGGATATGACGAAAGGAAATCTGAAATGACTCAAAGTTGCGAAAATACTTCAATGGAGTTGGAAAACAAAACGGAAGTGTCATTCTCAAATTCACTTTTCTCAATGTTGCTTTCTAACATTCTTTTCCTTTTTATCATCCCCAGGGAATTCAAGGGAAGGAAATTATGAAAAACAAATCCTCATTGGAATCAAACTGGAAGTGTATAAAAGTCGGCAGTATTGTTCCAATTAATAATAAGGATTGTGCAAATAAACTCTAACATTCGATTTTTAATCCTTGCAGAATTTTCACAAATCCAAAAGGTGAGTTGTCATTCCAAAAGGATTCCAATTCCCCAAGTGGGGTAAATCAAAACAAGAGATCAAGAGAGATAATCTTTCATGAATGATCGAGACAAGACAAGAGGGATCTCATCAAGCCGATTAGGTAAGTATCCCTAACCCATGAATTTGAGCTCAAACATTTCATTTTCAAATCCCTAGTGGAGCAAATTAATGCAAAAAGTTTGAAAAGATAATTTTTCTTGAAAAATCAAATCAAAACAATCAAGAGGAATATTGACAAGCCGATCAGGTAGGTATCCCTAACTTGTAAATTTGGGTTTTGAAGAGATTGATTTTCTGGAAAAATGAAACTTCTTTTCCTCAAGCGGTTTAACATGAAAGATTGTTTCAAAGATTACCCTAAAAGTGCTTTAAACACAAAAAGTTTTGAAACACACATTCTTTGAGCATGCATTATGCATCAGAATTCCTTAAAAAAGGAAGTTTTGATGAAAGGCTTTGAAAAATTTCATAGAAAAAGTTTGGATTAAATCAAATGGAAAGACCTTCAAATGATGAAAGGTAAGCCATATCCAAATACGTCCCCTATACACTCAAGTGAATGGAAGGATGAATATTAGAATGAGAGAAAACCTCATCTGCAGGAAATAAGGGATATTCGTAATAATTACATGAATTGAAATGATGAAAGGCATGTCATTTCGTTACCCCCAAACACATGATTATCTCTTGCAAGCCAAATTTGAGCCTAAACAGTGGAGAAATTTTCCAAAAAATAATCCTGTTAAGAACCACCCCACATTGGGGCAAATTAGATGGTTCACGGTTGATATCTATGGAGAATAAGATCAAGAAAGATTTTATTGCATACACTTGCATCAATCTTTCTGTGATAACCTCAGATGAATTCGTATGGAAGCTCACAACATCTCAAAAGGAAGAAGAGCATTTCGTTTCCATATCCCAAACACGTTTACCTTTGGCAAAGCCCAATTGAGCTTAAATATTCATTTCAGAACCCCAAGTTGGTGATCATCTCTTCACACTAGAGCATGAGCATATGATCCATTTTGATAAGTAGAAAGCAAAAGGGCAGAGCACAGAGTCCTTAGGATGCAAAAAGATCAAAGACAAAAGAGTCCGGGTCATGAAAAAGCAATGTGCCTGGTAAAAGCAAGGCCAATGCCCAGAAAAATGAGCAAAAGAAAAGAAAAAAAGAGCATTCAAAAGAAAGAATGGCAGAAGTCAAAGTCAAAAAGAAAAGCAAAAGTTGTGAAAAATCAAAAGTCACAACAAATCAGCGATTGAAAGTTTCAATGGAAGTCTAGGAGACTCTTATGTTCATGCTAAGAAAAGATCCTTAGTGGACAAAAGAAAAGGGGTGGTGATGCCAAGAAGATCACCAATTTTATGAAAACCCTGAATTCAAAATAAAACAATTGAGCCTTTTGAGCCTACCCAATACCAATATTACAACCTTTTCCCTAAAGACTCTTCAGATTGAGATATTGAGAGTAAAAATATGATTTCATGACAAAAGGTCATCGCTCAAAGAAGTTTATGTAATATTATCTTATCTTATCCTCGAGGTTTTTAACTTGTAGACCCGAAGTCAGACATGATGAAAACCTTTTCTTGGCCTTAGAATGTCTATCCTTTGAATAGCCATTAACCAAGTCAACATTACAACCTTTTAAAAGACCTTATCGGATCAATTGGATTGTATACATTGCAAATATCTCTAAACACCTAAGGATTGGTTAGGAGAGATAAAATTGAAGGATATCAGATCAGTCCCCTTTCAATCAAATGAAAGAAGGACCAAATTCATAGATCGCGACAAATCCTTTCTAATGAAGGTCTTTTAAATGATCATTCAAAAGATTTCGAGTCATTTGCTCAAATACTTTCTTTAAAAGGAAATTTGATTGTCAAAATACATCGACATAAAGAATGCTGTTGTTTTCAAAACCACTTTTCAAAATGGTTTTTGGTCAACTAAAAAAACATACAAAAGTTTCATTTTGTTAAAATAGATATTTCAAAGCAAATTGCACTTCGTAACCTCTGAATAATGATTCTCATGAGTGATCACGATTTTGCAGCTTTGAATATGGTGAGTTTTACAATTTTCTCAAGTGATTGCAGGATTGTAGCTTCAGAGCTATCACCCTCCGAGTGTTCGCAATATGTAGCCTTGGATAACTTTTTTGGCTCAAAGCATGGCCCCATTCAAGTCCTATTGGCAGGAAGCCTTTAGGCAATTTCTACATGGAAAGTTTCCCAAATTCAAGTCCTATTGGCAGGAGGCCTTTAGGCAATTTCTACATGGAAAGTTTTTAAAATTCAAGTCTTATCGGCAGGAGGCCTTTAGGAAATTTTTACATGGAAAGTCTCCAAAATTCAAGTCCTATTGGTAAGAAGCCTTTAGGCAATTTCTACATGGAAAGTCTCCAAAATTCAAGTCCTATTGACAGGAAGCCTCTAGGCAATTTCTACATGAAAAGTCTCCAAAATTCAAGTCCTCTTGGCAAAAAGCCTTTAGGCAATTTCCAAAATGCTACGGGTGAGGAATTACATGGAAAGTCTCCAAAATCCAAATATTATTGGCAAAAGAGCCTTTCGGCAATTTCAAAATCCTACGGATAAATTATATGGCAGGTCTCCAAATTTCAAGTCTATTTGGCGAGGAGCCATTAGACAAAATAGGTTTGTAGCTTCGGAGCTATCACCCTTCGAGTGTTCGTAGCCTGTAGCTTTGGATGACTTTTTAGGCCTAAAACATGGCCTTGTTATAGTTCTCCTGATTGATCACGGATTTGTAGCCTTAGAGAATTGACACTCTGTAAGTGATCACAAACCGTAGCTTCAAAAAACTATTACACGAATCCTACATGCAAATGCAATTCCTACTGGTGAGGAACCATTAGGTAAAATCCAAGTCCTACAAGCGAGGAGCCCCTAGGCAAATTCAATTCTCACTGGTGAGAAATCATTAAGTAAAATCCAAGTCCTACAAGCGAGGAGCCCCTAGGCAAATTGAAGTCCTATAAGTGAGGAATCACTAGACAAAATTCCAAGGCTTTAGCTAGCAAAGAACCATCAAACAAATATTCAAAGTCTTACTGGTGATGAACCACTAAGCAAACTTAAGTCCTAAGGCGTGAAGCAGCAGGCAGTCAAGATTCGTGAATTCATTCTCAAACCAAGAAATCAGAATAGTCATTACCATCATCCATTCATACCCTTGGAGAAGCAACAAAAAAAAAACTCTCAAAACAGATAAATTTCTCTCTCTCGAATCGTTAAAAACCCTTTCAAAATATGTTCCAAAAAAAGAACCTTTGGATTGGATCATGAATCTCAAAAGCAAAGACCCAAATCAATTGTTGTGAAATTTTCATTTCCATTTTTGTTAGTGGGTCGACTAAAAATTCAAAGTGTCACTTTGTCTTTGAAATCAACCTTTAACGAGCTCAATCTCAAAGAGGGACAGCTATTGACACATAATTTTTGCCCATTTTTTTCAAATTTTTTAAAATCTCAAAATCAGGTCTAGGGGTCTTGGCCAAGCCTAGAAACCTATTTCTAAACAAAAAAATAATTTTTTTAGCATTTTTCTGTATTTTTCCTGAATTTATTTTGGCCAAAATAAGCAAGAAAATCATGAAAAATAGTAAATGGAATCAGAAAATTCCATAAAAATAGTCAATAATTTTATTTTAAATCCAATTTCATAAATACACCGTCAATTTTAGAAAATTTCAATCGGGTGTATGTTTTTCCCAAAATTGGGCAAAATTAAACCCGAATTAAACCAAAAATTAAATTAAATTTTTCCTAGACATTTTTAGCTCATAGTGTCTTCACAACAATTGATTCTAGGACCTTTAATTGCATCATGGTAAGTCCAATTTAACAAATTGGTGTAAAAATAAAAAAAATCCCCAAAAATTGATTAAAAATTGAGAATTTTGAACATAAATTGGGAATCGTGCCCAAAATGAAATTGTCGAAATATAAGACTATCATTTTTAGGGTTAATCAGGGGTGGGTAATGCAATTTTGGCATCAAATTTGCCTAATCAGGTCATTAAGACCTCGAATTGAACAAAATCCTATTAACCCGAATATAAAATTGAGGAAATTTTAGGCATAACTATAATAAAAATTAGGAAAAATTATGTGTTTAGGTTCGAAACATGCTGGGTAATGCAATTTTGAGGATTAATTTGAAAAATTCGGTCAAAATAAGGTCCAATTTGCATTTTTATCAAAATCGGAACTGCTGGGTCGGACGGGTCAACCCGACCCGACCCGCACAGTATCATCTTCCTCACCCGACCGAGACCTGCTCGAAATCCAGAAAACAGAAACAGTTGAGGCCGTGAGTTTGTTGATCAATTCCAGTTAATATGCACGTTTTTAATCAGATTTTCCAGCTGGAAAATTTCCAACTGGCATCATTCAACAACCAAAACGGATTAACATTCGGTTCTAATTGAATTTTGGGCGAGAATTGAAGAAACAAAAACCAAAAAAATGGGGAGGAATGAACATAACTCGTTTGACGATTTTCCCGAGAGAGAAAGAGGGAGAAAGAGAGGGAAAAGGGCAGAAATCTAGAGAGAGAGAGGGTTGAAGGCTCCCTCACGAGTGTCCGGCGCCGCCATATATGGCGGAATGCCGGCGAATCGTGTTTGGCTGTGGTTTTCCCCTCACGGTTTGAATCGAACGAAGTTGATTGGGAAGGCCTGAAACCAGGCTCAATCCGGTGCGACCAACCCTGTTCCGGCAAAGCTAAGGTCACCGGGAGGCAGAGAAAGTTTCAAGGAATGTTCTCCGGGCTATAGATCACTTCAACAAATTCATTCGACCATCAAACAAATTAGGTAAAAATCGTTCATAATTAGTTTTATAAAAATTTTGCAGAAATTCGGTTTTGTCTCAATGTGCATTTTAAAGTGATTTCATTGGTGAATCTTGGCATATTGATGTCTATTATCAGTTTCTAATCAATTTTATGTGATTTGATTGTGTTTTTTGGGTACTAAAAATACATAAACCGAGTTGGCCCCCGTATAAACCCCTTCGCTGGAGCTCCGACGACCTCGCCGGAGCATTGGCGTGGCCGTAAGGCCATTCAGGTTGGTTTCTTTGACCTTGTTTGATGTTTTGATGTTAGATTAAACCGATTTAGACGACTAAGGCAGATAGTATTAGGCTGTGAATTCTAAAAAATGAAAAATCAAAACAGTGGAAGTTATGGTGTTTAGACCAGTTTTTCACCTGCCAGCGAAGGTCCGACAGTGACCGGATTAGGCTAGATAGAAAATAGAATATGTAGACTTGTTAATCATGCAGTCAAACTGACCAAAAGGCTACCCGAGGCTCGCCGACGATGAGCTCGAACTGACGGTCTTGAAAACTCTAAAATAAAAATAGTGCACACCAAATGTTCACTAAAATGCCTAAATGAAAAAAATTGAAACGACGCCGTTTTGGCGTTGGGTTCGCCGGAAGGGACGATCGGCGCTGGTGCCGGTACTGGCTGGTTCGGTCTTGGTTGAACTGATCTAAACTGGTCCGATCCAGTTCAATTCCCTCGGCGGGAAAAATTCAAATAAAGAATAAAAAAATAATTAAAAAAACAACAAAAAAATTCAAAAAATAAAAAATCACAAAAATTCTAAAAAAATCATAAAAAATTAGATTTTTTTTATAAAATTCGGAAATTTTGCAGAAAATTCACAAAAATTGGAAAAATTACAGAAAATTTAGAAAAATACAAAACTTTTTAGGAAATTCATAAAAATTTCAAAAAAAATTCATAAAATACAAATAAAAAATTTTGAAAATTATGAAAAGTCATCAAAAAAATAAAATAAAAAATTTTGGAAAATTTACAGAAATTTCCAGAAAACCATAAAGATCATTTTCTCCGTTTAAAATTTTTCCAAAAAAAATTATTAAAACTCACAGAATGAGTAGAAATCATTGTGGCCAGTCATAAAAAATGAATTTGAAATTTTTTGGAATATCAAAAAAAATAAATAAATAATTTAAAAACTCACAGAATGATTAGAAATCATTGTGGCCAGTTATAAAAAATGAAGTTGAAATTTTTTGGAATATCATAAATAAAAATAATAAAAAAAATTGAAAATTCATAGAATGATTAAAAATCATTGTGGCCAGTCCTTAAAAGTGAAATTTGGATTTTCCAAAATGCCCAAGTGGCATAATTTGGAAAATTTCAAATTTAAGGCTAAAAACCCTAAAAATGAAATGAACAAGCTATTAGAGCTTTGGTTAGGGTTTTGATAAATTTTTTATTTCTAGTGACCAAATTAGGGTTGCTGTGATTGATTTGCCATGACAGATTTTTGGATGCTTAATTGTTTGTCCATGATTAGATTAGTGAATTGAACTTAGGGATCCATGTGACGCACTAGACATGCCATAATCGTTCTTAGGTACCGAAAGGGCATTAATGGTTTCAATTTGGGATCGTTAATGTAATCAAGTTCCTTACCTAGAATCTTTGATTCGTAGGATTGCGGTGCTTCTCCCGTACCACAATTAGGTTTCTAGTCGATCTACCGTAAACGACTAGTGGTGACTCCAAGTTTAAATTTAAATCAAATAAATCTCGCTGTCACGTGAAGTATGGCCTAGGAGAGGCCCATATAGAAAAATACTTCCATCAGAAAAGCACGTGAGAGCGTGGCGCGACAGGTGACACTGTAGACCTCCTTGGTCAAGACAGTGGAAAATACAACTTTCGTGTTAAGTACATACCTCCACTCGGGGCTTTCAAAAATGAAACTATTGTGCCTAATGGATGGGGAGGCATGGACGAAATCCTAATCAACAAATTAAGTCTTGAGGAAAAAGAAGATCAAGACGAGAAAATGAAGAAAAAGGCTCGCCATGGAGATAAACGATTTGTTCGCAAAGCACGAAGGCAAGGTGAAATTGTGGATTATCTAGGACAAGACAGTGGCCGGTACAACTACCGTGTCAAATATACACCGCCTTCATGAGCATCCAAAGATGAGAATATCGTACCTAATGGTTGGGGTGGAATAGATACTATTGAAGCTGACAAAAGCATCATGTCCATGATTACACCACCATTGATTAATCTTGATGAAGTGGATAGGCTTGAGGAAGAGAAGAATCATGTTGAACCAATTACCATTGAGCTCTCAATTGGTCAACTAAAGATCGAAGACAAGGAGGTTCAGCCTGTGATCATCACTTTGCCTCCAAAGGAGAAATTTGATACCAAATGTATACCATGGGACTATATGCCTAAAGAAATTGATGCAATAATCAGATCCGGAAGATGTTATGTCCCAAAGGAAGGTGAGCACGAAAAGAAGGGAGTAACTGAAGAGGATGTCAAGCAGTTGTTGTCAGTCATGAGGACAAGTGAATATAAGGTAATTGAGCAATTAAGAAAAATGCGGGCACAGATTTCCTTACTGGATCTCTTCAAGACTTCACAAAGCCACAAAATGATGCTTATGAAACTTCTTAATGAGGTGCACATCCTGGAGACGATTAATGAGGTACAATTGGAAGACTTTGTTGGTGTTATTCTTCTAAAGGATCAAATTGCCTTCTCTAATGAAGATTTCCCAATTGACGGACGTTCCCACAATAAAGCCCTGTATATTGCCGTCAAATGCCCGGGCAAGGAGGTGTCCCGGGTGCTAATTGATAATAGTTTCGCACTTAATTTGTGTCCACTAAGTACACTGCATCGCTTGGGGATTAGTAAAGAACTCATTAAACCTTCGAAGGTAACTGTACGTTCATTCAATGGGATGCAGAAGGATATTATCGGTGACATCGAACTAGAAGTAAATATAGGCCCTGTGCCTTTTCTGATTGATTTTCAAGTGGTAGATATTCCAAGGACTTTCAACTTACTACTGGGGAGGCCTTGGATTCATATTGCTGGTGCCATTCCTTCTAGTCTTCATTAGAAGGTTAGATTTGTTATTAATGGTAAAATGATTACCGTGCACGGGGAGATGGACTTTACCACTTACAAGGAAGGTGCCATACCTTATGTCGAACCTGAGGTAAAAGAAGAGCCCAGTTATCATTAATTCGAGATGATTTTCATGAAACAAATTCCCGTCGGTAGTGTCATGAAGTCTTCGGAATTTTCGGCATCGTCTATTATGTCTGAAAAAGTGTTATGTCAATATGGATTTAACCATAATGGTGGACTTGAGACAAAAGCGCAAGGAATTAAAGAACCCATTATCCTATTTGGCACAAAGAAAAAGTATGGGGTGGGATATAAAGTCGCTAATAATCACCATGGAGGCCGAGGCCAAGGTCAAAAGAATCATGAAGGCCGTGAAAGCCGAGATGATTGAATTATTAACCCATCAACATGGAAAGGTAAAACTAGAGAGTTACCCTATCATCAGATTCATATCAGAGAAAACTTTTTTAGGCCTCCTAAACTACTTTCAAAAGAAGATTTACATGCAGAAGCAGAGCCTGTCTTGTTGAGTTTATTTGAAGAGGACATCATCAATGTTGTCATAACTGAGGATGAAGACACCTACGCATTGGAGTAGGAAGATTTTTTTGAACCCCTTTCCTTATTGTTGCCTTTACAATTTATCTGTTTCATGTTGATATTGTTTGTAATTTCAATTCAGTTGCAATTTACGTTTCTTTCAATAGAGATGTAATTGCATTTTTTTAATTTAATAAAAGTGTTCAATGTTTTGTTAAGGACATATGGAAACAAAACCAAACCAATGATGAATATTGCTCGCATACGTGAGGCTTGAGGTTTTGGGTTTTCGTATGACTCCTCATTGCGAAAATGATTTTAAGAGCAAGGATGTCCAAGGATACGAGAATTAGCTATATTCTTTTGATCTCTTTAAAACATATTTAAAAACAATTTTCCAAAAGGGTTTTTCATTAAACCTCATGCATCAATTCATTTCATATGTAATTACTAATCATGTTTGTTGCATGTTAGGCATGAGCATTCACACACCCATAATAGGATCATAGGTGACCCAAAACTCTCCAAAGAGATCACTTATGACATTAAAGGGGATAATGAAGATGAGGAATGGATTAGAAGAGAATGGATCCGTCATGAAGAATCAAAGCCACTCACGTTAGAGAAAACGATTACTGTTAATCTGGGTGATAAAAAGAACCCCAAAGATGTCAAGGTTGGAGAAAGTCTTCCCTCAGCAGAAGTAGAAAGAATAATAGATTTGCTCAAGGAATATCAAGAAATATTCACATGGTCCTATGCTGACATGCCAGGCCTTAATCCAAGTATAGTTGAACACGCTTTGCCAATTGATCCAAGTATTCTACCAAAGAAGCAAAAATTGAGGCGAACAAAATCGAAATTGGCAAAGAAAATAGAAAAAGAAGTGATGAAATTACTTAAAGTCGGTTTCATCAAAGTAGTGCCATATCCAGAATGGGTTGCCAACATAGTACCCGTAATGAAGAAGGATGGTCGGGTGCGAGCATATGTTGATTATCGCAATCTAAATAAAGCAATCCCAAAGGATGATTTCCCGCTTCCACATATTGATGTATTGGTGGATAGCACGGCTTGATTCGAAACATTTTCGTTCATGGATGTCTTCTCAGGATATAATCAAATCCTTATTAAGAAAGAGGACGAGGCGAAAACGTCCTTCATAACACCATGGGGCACATTTTATTATAAGGTGATACCTTTTGGTCTGAAAAATACTAGTGCCACATATCAAAGGGCAATGGTAACTCTGTTCCATGATATGATGCACAAAGAAATTGAAGATATGTGGATGACATGATTGCAAAATCCAGACAAGGAGAAGACCATGTTAAGGTGCTTCACAAACTGTTCGAAAGACTCAAAAAGTACAAGTTGCGGCTAAGCCCCAATAAATATATATTTGGGGCAAGATCTGGCAAACTGCTAGGATTTGTGGTCAGCAACGGGGGCATTGAAATAGATCCCTCCAAGATCAAGGCAATATATGACTTGAAGACCCTTTCTACAGTAAAAGAGGTGAGAAACTTGTTAGGGCGATTAAACTACATTGCTCGCTTCATCTATCAGCTTTCTGAGACTACTAAATCATTCTTCAAACTGTTGAAGAAAAATACCAAAGTAAAGTGGAATGCAGATTGTCAACAAGCTTTTGACAAAATCAAAGAATATTTGGTATGCCCACTAGTGTTGGTACCACCAATTCCTGCAGTCCCACTAATCTTGTTTTTGACAATTCACCATGAATCATTAGGAGCAGTGCTTGTACAAAGAAGACCAAATAACGGTAAAGAGCAAGCCGTTTATTACTTGAGTAAGAAATTCACAACATCAGAAGTGAATTATCCAACAGTTGAAAAGACATGCATTGCATTAATTTGGGTGTTACACAGATTAAGACAATACACCCTTCACCACCAAATTTTGCTAGTAATTAAGAATGAACCGATCAAGTATCTTCTTGAGAAATCCTCCTTGGTCGGGAAATTAGCCAAATGACCAGTATTGTTGTCTGAGTTCGACAACAGAAGTTCATCCCAAAAGTCAGTCAAAGGACGAGTAATAATAGACATGATGGTAGAAAATTCGCAGAATATCACCAATTCTGAATAACGACTTGATGACCACATATTGACATTGGTCGATGACAAATAGACCATGTATTTTGATGGCGCAACCAACTTATCTGGGTTAGGAACTGAGGCAGTACTGATCTCTCCAGAAGGCCAACACTATCCAGTATCTGCAAAATCGGTATTCCTATACATCAATAACATCGCTGAATATGAGACGTGTGTTCTCGATTTACAGTTAGCCCTTTCAATGAAGGTAAAAAGGTTATAGGTATATAGAGATTCTATGCTCATTATATTGCAAACGACTGGAGAATGGCAAACTCATGATGCAAAGTTAATTCCTTATCACAAATACTTAAAAGGAATGATGGAGGAATTCGAAGAAATAACATTTGACTATCTCCCAAGAGCTTATAATTATTTTGCAGATACTCTTGCAACCTTATCATCCTTACTCCAAGCTAAAGATGGTATGGATATAAAACCATTGAGAATCAATATTTTCAAACAACCAGCACACTGCATGGTAGTTCAAGGAGAATTTGACAATGAACCATGATTTCATGATATCAAGAATTATTTACAAGCAGAAGAATTTCCCGAAGGAAGCTAGTCTGGCGACAAAAAATTTATCAGAAAGATAGCCAACAAGTTCTTTATCGACGGACAGGTTCTTTATAAGAAATCATTCGATTCGATTCGATTCTATTAAGATGCGTTGATAGCAAAGAAGCTAAACAAATTATGAGAGAAATCCATGAGGGTGAATGTGGTCCGCGCATGAACGGCTATCTCCTAACCCACAAAATCATGAGATTGGGGTATTACTGGATGACGATGGAAACAGATTGCATTCAACATGTGAGGTGTTGTTGCCAATGCCAAGTTTATGGAGACAGAATCAATGCACCACCAAATAAGCTGCATCAAATGTCAGAACCATGGCCATTTTCAATGTGGGGAATTGACATGATTGGCCCAATTAACCCCAAGGCTTCAAATGGACATTGCTTTATCTTGGTGGAAATTGACTACTTCACCAAGTGGATTGAAGCTAATTCATATACAAATGTCACCGCCAAGAATGTAGCAAAATTCATCAGGCAGGGCATCATTGCTAGGTACGAAGTTATAGAAGCAATCATTACCGACAATGGTTCAAATTTGAATAACAAAATCGTAAATGATTTCCTTGAACACTTCCACATTCGACACTTGAATTCATCTCCAACCGTCCACAAATGAACGAAGCAGTGGAAGCAGCAAACAAGAATATCAAGAAGATATTATCTAAGACAGCTGAGAATTATCATGACTGACATGAAAGATTGCTATATGCTCTAATGGCATACCGAACTTCAATTCGAACATCAATTGGGACAACTCCATTTTCCTTAGTTTGTGGGATGGAAGCAGTATTACCCATTGAGGTAGAAATTTCTTCATTAAGGATATTATCCTAATTAAAACTCTCAGAAGCTGAATAGAGCCAACAAAAATGTGAACAGCTCAACATGATTGATGAGAGAAAATTAAGAGCTATATGTCATGGACAAGCTTATAAAAAAAGAGTTGCTAAATCTTTCCACAAAAAGGTGAAACCAAGACGTTTTGAAATAGATGATCTAGTAGTGAAGAAAGTCATTCCTAATAATTCAGATCCATGTGGGAAATTCACTCCGAATTACGAGGGTCTATACATTGTCAAGAAAGTTCTTCTTGGAGGAGCACTAATTCTTGTAGATATGATAGTAACAGAACTAGCTTATCCTATAAATGCAAATGCTGTCAAGATTTTCTATCCATGAAATGAAGACGGACATTCAAGAAAAAATTGACACTGGTTACAACATGTGCATATCACACATATCATGCATTCCATAGAATATGTTTGTTCATTTTGCAGGATATGACAAAAGGAAATCTAAGATGACTCAAGACTTCTAAAATCCCTCAATGGAGTTGAAAAACAAAAGGAAGTGTTGTTCTCAAATTCAGTTTTCTCAACGTTGCTTTCCAACGCACTTTTCCCTTTTATCATTCCCAGGGAAACTGGGAGAAGAGATTGAAAGAGATAATCTTTCATGAATGATCAAGACAAGATGAACCAGGGAAGCAAAATAATCAAGAGGGATATTGACAAGCCGATCAGGTAAGTATCCCTAACTTGTAAATTTGGGTTTTGAAGAGGTTAATTTTTTGGAAAAATGAAACTTCTTTTCCCCAAGCAAATTAGCATGAAAGGTTGTTTCAAAGATTACCTCAAAAGTGCTTTAAACAAAAAATTTTGAAATACGTATTCTTTGAGTATGCATTACGCATCAGAATTTCTTAAAAAAGAAAGTTTTGACGAAAGTCATGAAAATTTTCAGAGAAAAAATTTGGATCAAAGCAAAGGGGAAGACCTTCAAATGATGAAAGATAAGCCATATCCAAACACGTCCCCTATACACTCGAGTGAATGGAAGGATGAGTATCAGAATGAGAGAAAGCCTCATCTGAAGGAAATAGGGGATATTCATAATGATTACATGAATTGAAATGATGAAAGGTAATCATTTCGTCATTCCAAACACATGATTATCTCTTGCAAACTAAATCTAAGCCTAAACAGTGGAGAAATTTTCAAAAACAACCCTGTTAAGAACCACTATACACTTGGGCAAAATAGGAGATTTGTGGTTGACATTTATGGAGAATAGGATCAAGAAAGATTTTATGGCATACACTCGCATCAATCTTTCTGTGATAACTTGAGATGAATTCATATGAAAGCTCATAACATCTCAAGAGGAAGAAGAGCATTTCGTTTCCATATCCCAAACACATTTACCTTTGGCAAAGCTCAATTAAACTTGAATATTCATTTCAGAACCCTAAGTTGGTAATCATCTCTTCGTACTGAAGCATGAGCATATGATCTATTTTGACAAATAGAAAGCAAAAGAGCAGAACACAGAGTCCTTAGAATGCAAAAAAATCAAGGACAAAGGAGTATGGGGCATGAAAAAGCAGTGTGCTTGGTAAAAGCAAGGCCAATGCCCAGAAAAATGAGCAAAAGAAAAGAAAGAAAAGCATTCAAAAGAAAGAATGACAGAAGTCAAGTCAAAAGCAAAGCAAAAATTGTGAAAAATCAAAAGTCACAACAAATCAATGATTGAAAAAATCTCGATGAAAGTTTAGGGGGCTCTTGTGTTCATGCTAAGAAAAGATCCCCAGTGGACAAAGAAAAAGGGTGGCGATGCCAAGAAGATCACCAAGTTTCACAAAAATCCTGAAATTCAAAAACAATTGAGCCTTTTGAGCCTGTCCAATATCAACATCACAATCTCTCCTTAAAGACTCTTCAGATTGGGATGTTGAGAGTGAAAATATGATTTTATGACAAGAAGTCATCACTCAAAGAAGTATATGCAATATTATTTTGTCTTATCCTCGAGATTCTTAACTTGTAGATCCGAAGTCAGACATGATAAGATCCTTTCCTTGGCCTCAGAATGTTTATCCTTTGAATAGCCATTGACCAAGCCAATATTGCAACCATTTGAAAGATCTTATCGGATCAATTGGATTGTATGCATTGCGAATATCTCCGAACACTTAAGGATTGGCTAAGAGAGATAAATTTAAGAGATATCGATCAATCCCCTTTCAATCAAATGAAGAAAAGACCAAATTCATAGATCGTAACAAATCCTTTTTAATGAAGGTCTTCCAAATAATTATTTCAAGCATTTTTTGAAAATTTGCAAGCATTTTGCTCAAATACTTCCTTTTAAAAAAAAGAAGAAATTTGATTGCCTGAAATGCATACAAAGAATGCATATCTCAAAACCACATTTCAAAAAGTTTTTGGTCAACTTAAAACCAAGTTTTCAAATAGTTTGTGGAAAACTCAAAACCACATTTCAAAAAGTTTTTGGTCAACTTAAAATCAAGTTTCCAAATAGTTTGTGGTAAGCTAAAAGCAAAATCACATTTCAAACTGTTTTGATTAATTTCAACACTACTTTTCAAAATAGTTTTTGGTCAACTAAAAACCATATCAAGGTTAGTAAAACCTCGAAATCACAAAAACTCATAGTTAAAGCAAAATTCAAGTCCTATTGACAAGGAGCCTTTAGACAATTTCCAAAATCCTATGGGTGAAGAATTACATGACAAGTCTCCAAAATTCAAATCCTACCGGCGAGGAGCCCCTAGGCAAATTCAATTCCTACCGGCGAGGAACAACTAGGTAAAACCCAAATCCTACAAGCGAGGAACCCCTAGGCAAATTCAATTCCTACTGGCGAGGAACCACTAGATAAAACCCAAATCCTATAGGTGAGGAGTCCCTAGGCAAATTCAATTCCTATTGGCGAGGAACCACTAGGTAAAACCAAATCTTACAGGTGATAAGCCCCTAGGTAAATTCAATTCCTAATGGCGAGGAACCACTAGGTAAAATCCAAATCCTATATGCGAGGAGCCCCTAGGCAAATTCAATTCCTACTGGCGAGGAACCACTAGGTAAAATCCAAATCCTATAGGCGAGGAGCCCTTAGGCAAATTCAATTCCTACTGGTGAGGAACCACTAGGTAAAATCCAAATCCTATAGGTGAGGAGCCCCTAAGCAAATTCGAGTCCTATTTGGTGAGGAACCACTTGGCAAATTTCTAATCCTATTTGACGAGGAGTCACTAGGCAATTTCAAGTCCTAGTTGGCGAAGAGCCACTAGACAAAAATCTAAAGTCTTACTGGTGAGGAACCACTAAGCAAACTCAAGTCTTAAGGCGAAGAGCCTCGGGCATTCATAGTTCGTGAGTTCATTCTCGAACCGCGAAATCAGAATAATCATCATAATCATCACCACAATCAATTCATGCCCTTAGGTGAGCAATAAAGAAACTCTCACAAACAAGTAATGTAATATCCTGAATTTTGACCCGTTACCGGGACCAATAAAGTGTACATTAATTCTCGTTTGATTTTAGTAAGTCTCGCTCGGACTTTGATCAATCACGGGATACTAACCAAATGGGGAAGGTTAAATAGGAACCGGTACGTGGACCGAGGACCCGATCGCGATTGAGCATCGATTTCAAGAAATGCCGAGGGAATATTTTGGGCCAATATGGGCCGATCTTAGGAAAATGACGGACTTGATATAGTCAATAACGTACGATCGGATCGCGGGTGATTCCGCATGACCGAAAGTACGCCTGACAAACGAATCCCAAATTTAGTCCGAACGATCGCGACCCCCGGTACTAGTGATAATTCCTCACGTTCTCTCGAAAATCGAGGCCATCACGACTCGGACAACCTTAGGTCGATACGCGGAATCCCTAAATAGCCGCCCGTTAGTGAGAGGCTCTAAAACTTCAAAACGAGTAAAATTGATCGCGAAATTGAGACCGAACTTCGACGTCAAAATTTCAAGAGTGATTACGAATATTTTGCAAGACCGATATCATTTTAGAGAGGCCATACATGTTTGGAACTAGTACGGCTGAAAACTGAAAATTCGACAGAAATTGAGAAAATTACAATTTTGCCCTTGGGGACCCCAATGTCCGTTTTCGAGGCCAAACGAAGTTATTTTTCGAAACCGATGCCATTTTGGGGTGGCCACGCATGTTTAGAGTGCGTACGGTCAAAAATTGGAATTTCGATCCCGGGACGAAAATTTACGGCTTTGCCCCTCCAAACTTTTGGACTGATTTTCGGGGGCTTAAAGAATGATTTTTAAGAATCCGACATCATATTATGCTGGCCACGCATATATAGGACCAGTATGGATACAAATTGGAATTTCGACCCGGGATCGAAAAATTACGAAAATGCCCCTAGGGCCATTTTATCTAATTCCGAATTTGGATAAATTTTGAGGAATTAACCTAGGTTAATTGGACTAAACCAGGTCTGGTCAGCCCATGGTTGAGGACAAATGACCATCCAACCCTTGAATTATTGGATAAGAGCCATTTCTAGCCATTGGATCAAGGGAAAAATTGTCCAAAGGCCCTAGATGGTGACACTTGGATTCCACTAATCAACCTTGGACCAACTTTGACCATCTGGACACTCTCTCTCTCTTCAGATCTCTCGGCCATTTTCCCTCTCTCTCCATCTTCCTCACCGTTTTCTTCCTTTCCCGTTTCTGCTCGGCCGGTTGCTGTTCACGCCGGAACAAGCTGCCGCCGCCGGAGCTGCTGGCCGTCCGGCCACCACTGTCACCCCAGCTGACCATCACCGCCTCACCCTCCCCCTCCTTTCCCTTTTCTGTTCAGTCGAGTGAGAGAGTGCCGCCGTTAGACCGCCGGGCCATCACCGTCGCCTCCAAGCACCGTCCGGGCACCACCGTGCACCACCACCACCACCAGCCGTCACCTCAGCCCCGAATGACCACTTTCGTCCTCTGAACCGCCGCCCACAGCCACCGTCCCAGTCCCAACCGTGAGGATCACCGTCGGACACCACCATCGCCGTCGTCGCCGTGAACCGCCGACTTGCCCCCGGGATGCCGCCGCCGATTCTTACCGCGTGTCGGTAATCGACCGCCCGTTCTCGTCGACTCGAGTTAATAATAGGCGAGTATAAATCCCTAAACCCCGAACTAGTCTAATTGTGCTTTAGGGGTTAGTTTAGGGGTTAATTAGGCTTAATTAGGGCCTAATTAGGTTTATTTAGGTGTAGGGTGATTAGGGTATGTGATTAGGGCTTAATGAGGTGGTTTAAATGTGATTTATGGCCTAAATGGTATTCTGTCCTGGTACTGTTCACACAGAACCGAATTTGTGCAAATTGCCTAAGTTGGGACTTAGTTGGTTCATTGATTAATGACTTGAATTTAGGCAATTGGGTGGCTATTTAGAGCTTGTATAAACCCTATTGGGCGACCCCGTGATGGTGAGAATGTCTACTGAGATCGAGTTGCTCAAGGCGGGCCTTAGGCGCATTAAATTGCTTTGGAATGATTGCGCGGAATGAATGTCGGATTGATTGGACTAGAATGGAAATAAATGGGGAGTACCGAAATCTGTGGAATATGTCTAATTTGAGAATAATTATGCTTGGTATTTTGGTATCGGCAATTGACTTTAAACTCCCGGGCATGTGATTTGCAAAAGTACGTTATGATATGATTGAATTTGGGTGCTTTGATGTACATGTCTGAGTTTTATTCAATTGTGGCCTTCGGATCGGGCCTACGAGTCGTTTTATTCAATTGTGACCTTCGAGTCGGGCCTACGGGTCATTTTATCCAACTGTTGGCCTTCGGGTCGTTATATTTGTAAGCCTTCGGGTCAGAATAATTACACTTGAATATTATTATTGTTGGACGCCTAACCTGTAGGGCTACGAGATAAGGAATTGGGCCGTGGGCCCAGGAAAATTTTAGTGATTTACTGGTTCATTAATTAATGTGTTTGATTTACCTAACTGGAGGTGCACATTAGCCTAGTTTTGGATTAGGGGTTGTTACTTGTTGAGTTTTTCTCACGGTTGTTGTAAAACCGATGTTTCAGACCCCCGACCATGAATTTCAAAGACGCGCCGTTACGTTTTGAGATCCCCACCCATATCGAGCTCACGATGACGGTTCATTCAATGGGGAATGACGAAGTGTTCCTTAGACATTATACGTTAGTTTGGGTAGACGTAGGCTTAGCTCACTATGAGACCCACGAGTACTTAGCTTGGTGTTTCCGGGACCGTTTTGGAGACAAGTTCGGTCCCATCAGGTCTGTCGATGTCCCGTTTGTAGGAGAGGGTCAGCTGGACCGTCAGTGCCCAGACGGTGATGTAGTAAATGTTGATATGGAGGGTAATCCCGACTCTGAGGTCGAGTACGAGATTGTGGAGGATGAGGAGGAGCATGAGGAGCTAGGTGGAGTAACTTTTGAGCCCGAGGTTGTGGACCCAGTCCCGGTGCAGGTGGATGCAGAGGCCCCCGAGCCGATGGACGTAAACGAGGCCGAGGAGTAGGATCCTGAGCCGAAGACCAAGTCCGAGGCCATGAGTTCAGAGGAGGAGCCGGAGCAGCCCGAGGGTTCTTCTGAGTCGTCGGGTTCTAATCCCGACTGGGTACCCTAGGTTAGACCTCAGTTTTAGGAGTGAGGGCCGATACTTTTTGACCGTAGCCCTCTTTTTAGCAGTTGACCCTTGGCCACTGATCCCTTTTTGTCTCAGTGGCCCTAGTGTTGTATCTTTTGTTGTAAATGGATATTGTATATAAGTTTATGGTAATGAATGTCTATATTATTTCAATGGTTTGTAGTTTTTTTTTATCTGATGCTATTCATGGTTGCTTTATTTATTGTCCGGGTGTATATATATACATCGTTTCTACATGTGTCGTGTTTTCTCTGATTTGGGTTTTCGGGTCGGTGACGTAACCTAGGAGCGTCGCACCACACTTCGACCTAGATGTGGGATGTTTATGTTTCGCGTGGTACCGGGCGTGACATCCCCGTCCGAATTGGTATCAGAGCAAGGTTAGCTCGGTCCAATCTAGTCGAGCCCTGGAGTGATAAGGAGTAGTGACCATGGGTAGCTATAGGGTGACCTTGCGTGCTAAGTGTACCTCCGGACTACTTGTGTTTGAGTGTTTTAGTGATTAATTGAACCAGTGTTATGCAGGTGCGGCAGGAACCGAGGTAAGCATGCAAGTTCTTGGGTGAAATTCTGTGCCGTTGTGCTAAGCCGCATGCTGAGTGTTGGTCATTACTATTTTGATACATGCCTAGGACTTAGACCGGATAGTTGGTTTAGATCTCTAATTCCTGAGTGGAATTATAACAGGTAGTCGAGCACTTAGACTTGAAGAATGAGCCGAGGAAGGGGCAAGGAACCCCAAGTGCAGTCCAGTACGGGTGGCCAAGATGCCAGAGATCCCAGAATGGAACAAGTCATTGAGACCCTAAGAGCAATAGGGAATGTCTTGGGCAGGCAAGCCCAAGAGAGAGTCGTAGTCATTGCTGAGGCTGCAGCAGCTACTTCCATTAACGGGAACCAAGCTCAACAAGCTCAAGCCCAGCAAGCTCAGGCCCAACCAGTGGTAGCAGCTAGACAAATGCCCCAATTAGTGGAGCAGTTCATGAAGTTAAAACCGCCTAGATTTCATGGCCGCGGGGACCCCGAGTTAGCCCCAAGATGGATGGAAGAACTGGAAAAGACCTTTAAGGTTCTAGGGTGCACCGACGAGGAAAAGGTGACATTGGCAGTTTATCAGTTGCAAGAAGGTGCAAATGATTGGTGGAATGCCACCGAAGGCAGAATTTTTCCTAAAGGGACAGCTCCGACGTGGGCGGTGTTTGTCGAAAACTTTTATGAGAAATATTTCTCGAAAAATGCCCAAGAAAAGAAGATAATGGAATTTATGCGACTGCGCCAAGGGCAGATGACTGTGGATCAATACGAGGCAGAATTCGCAAGGTTGGCCAAGTTTGCCCCAACGATGGTAGAAAATCCAAGAGACAGGGCTCGAAGGTTCCGGGACGGATTAAAGCCGGACCTTCGGAGTCAGATTTTGTCACATGACCTTAAAGACTATGGGGAGATGTACCGCCGAGCTCAGATTATCGAGCGGGATCAACAGGAGAGAGCAGCCGCCTCAGGATCACGATTTAACCAGAACCGAGACAATCGTCGCTTTGGAAAGAAATCGATGACCAGTAATAGACGGTTTGTTCCACCTCCTAAAAGGAACATTGGAAAGCCCAACCAGCAACCAAATAGATTCGGGGCTTGTTTTCGATGTGGGAGCTTGGAACACCAGATTAAGAACTGCCCCCAACAACGTCCTTTGGGACTTTCAGGACAACATCAACAGCCCAGAGTTGAAAATCAAGCCGGGAATCCCCCACCAGCTATTCAGGGTAGACCACCTGCACAAGGAAGAGTATACGCAATGGTGCGCAAGGATGCCGAGGACGCGCTGGGTGTGGTCACAGGTACCATTTCTCTCTGTGATCATGCTGCCTATGCGTTATTTGATCCTGGGGCAACCTATTCGTTTATTTCAGAACAGTTTGTTAGGTTGGTTGGTCTTGAACCCGTATTACTTGAGAACATGCTATGTGTGATGACCCCACTGCATGATAGGGTGCTAGTGTCGTTGGGGTGTCTGGACTGCAAAATTGTGATTGGGAATGTAGAGGAAAGGATTGATTTGGCTGTATTAGCCATGTATGACTTCGATGTAATCGTCGGTATGGATTGGCTGACGAAACAGAAAGCCGTTATGGATTGCGGTAATAGGATGATCCAATTCAATCCGATTGGACATCCTAGGTTTGAATTCCAAGGAAACCGAGGAGGAACCTCGATCCCTTAGATTTCCTCGCTTGAGGCGACTAAGATGCTCGATGAAGGTTACGAGGGATACTTGGTGAATGTAAATGATCCGACATTGGTAGAACCTAAATTGGAAGAAATCCCCGTAGTGTGTAACTTCTCCGAGGTTTTTCCTCAGGAATTGCCGGGTTTACCACCGGAACGGGAAGTGGAATTTGTAATAGAGTTGGCCTCAGGTACTGAACCAATTTCTTAGGCCCCATATCGGATGTCTTTATCGGAATTGAAGGAGTTGAAAGTCCAAATGCAGGAATTGTTAGATAAAGGGTTTATTCGTCCTAGTGCGTCTCCATGGGGAGCGCCAGTCCTATTTGTGAGGAAAAAGGACGGGACGTTGAGACTATGTATAGACTATCGACAGTTGAATCAGGTAACTATAAAGAACAAGTATCCACTGCCGAGAATTGACTACTTGTTCGATCAATTGCAAGGAGCGTCAGTATTCTCTAAGATCGACTTACGAACTGGGTATCATCAGCTGAGAATCCGGAAGGAGGATATCCCCAAGACTGCCTTTAGAACGAGATACGGGCATTACGAGTTTACAGTCATGCCCTTCGGTTTGACAAATGCCCCTGCAGCTTTCATGGATCTCATGAACCGAGTCTTCAAGGAATTCCTGGACTAGTTCGTCATTGTGTTTATCGATGATATTCTGGTATACTCGAAGAGCCCGGAAGAACATGAAGTGCATTTGACTGAGGTGCTACTGACGTTAAGGGAACACGCACTTTACGCGAAGCTCAGCAAATGCAAATTCTGGCTTAGCAAAGTAGCATTCCTTGGACATATAGTATCGGCAGAAGGAATATCTATGGATCCGGCTAAGATCGAGGCAGTGCTTAAGTGGCCCAGGCCGACTTCAGTAATGGAAATCAGGAGTTTCTTGGGATTAGCCGACTATTATCGACGTTTTGTAGAAGGATTCTTGTCAATAGCCATGCCACTAATGTGATTGCTGAAAAAGGAAGTTAAGTTTGAGTGGGATGATAAATGTGAACGAAGCTTTCAGGAACTAAAGCACAAGCTGACGACCGCCCCAGTATTAATTATTCCGTCTGGACCTGGTGGATTCGAAGTCTACAGTGATGCTTCCCTCAGAAGACTTGATTGTGTACTAATGCAGCATGGAAAAGTAGTCGCATATGTGTCACGTCAGTTGAGGCCACACGAGATGAACTATCCAAAACATGACCTAGAGCTGGCTGCCATTGTTTTTGCACTCAAAATCTGGAGACATTATTTGTGCGGGGAAAAGTTTCAGATTTATACGGATCACTAGAGGCTCAAGTACCTATTCTCGCAGAAAGAGTTAAATATGAGGCAATGTCGGTGGATGGAACTGTTAAAAGATTATGATTGCGACATAATGTACCACCCTGGAAAGATAAACCGAGTAGCGGACGCACTAAGTCGCAAGTCGAGTATGGCGCACATAATGATCAAGGAGTGGACATTGCTAGAACGACTTCGAGATTCAGAGTTTAAATTTGAATTAAGCCATGTGTCGAATCTACTGGCCACATTAAGAATCGAGCCTGAGATTCAGACCAAGATTAAGGCGCTGCAGTCCACGAATCAGGAAATTCAGAAGATTGTGGGAATGGATGCTGCTACAAGGAAGTCAGATTTCCAAGTGTCAGACGATGGAACTTTGAAATTTAGAGGACGATGGTGTGTGCCCGATGATACCGAGCTTAAGGAAGAAAAACTAAGAGAAGCTCATCGTAGCAATTACAGTATTCATCCTGGCAGCACGAAAATGTATCAGAATCTATGACAACATTATTGGTGGAACGGAATGAAGACGGATGTGGCCAGATATGTGGCTAAGTGTTTGACGTGCCAACAGGTGAAGGCACAACACTGCAAACCAGGAGGACTGCTGCGACCGTTGTAAATTCCCGAGTGGAAATGGGAACACATCACCATGGATTTCGTGACCAGATTACCGAGGAGTCAGAGGGGACATGATTCCATATGGGTGATTGTGGATCGACTTACGAAGTCAGCACATTTCTTAGCAGTACGAAAGGATTTTGAGCTAGAAAGGTACGCAGAGCTGTACGTAAGACAGGTTGTCAGACTACATGGAGTACCAGTGACTATTACGTCGGATCGTGACCCGAGGTTTACGACAAATTTCTTGAAAAGTCTACAGACAGCCTTGGGAACGAAGGTGCAATTCAGTACAACTTATCATCCACAGACTGATGGACAATCGGAAAGGATGATCCAGACCTTAGAAGATATGTTGTGGGCTTGTGTACTGGATTTTCAAGGCAAATAGGAAGAGCAACTACACTTGGTGGAGTTTGCGTATAATAATAGTTACCAGCAGAGTATTCAGATGGCCCCATTTGAAGCCTTATATGACAGAGCATGCAGGACTCCCGTGTGTTGGGACGAAGTAGGTGAGCGGAGTATTACTGGCCTAGAGTTGATACAGCAGATAGTGAAAAGCTGTCGAGATCATTCGGGAAAGATTAAAGACAGCACAAAGTCGCCAGAAGAGCTATGCCGATCAGAGACGACGACCTTTGAAGTTTCAAGTAGAAGATCATGTATTCCTTAAGGTATCGCCTATGAAAGGGTTATCTCGATTCGGCAAGAAAGGAAAGCTAAGTTCGAGGTTTGTCGGACCGTTCGAGATTTTAGAAAAGATTGGCGATATGGCGTATAGGCTTGCCTTGCCACCTATCTTATCTTAGGTACACAACGTTTTTCACGTGTCGATGTTGAGAAAGTATGAGCTAGATCCGACACATGTTCTGAGATATGAAGAAATAGACGTGGACTATATGGTGTCGTACGTGGAGAAACCAATCAAAATTAAGGACCGGAAAGATCGAGTATTGCGGAATAAGACAATTCCGATGGTCAAGGTAGTCTGTGAACACCACGGGACAGAAGGCGTTACATGGGAAAGCGAGGAGGCCATGCGATGTCAACACCCCCAGTTGTTTGAGGAGCAAGTTTAGGGTACAAATTTCCGGGACGAAATATTTTGTAAGAGGGGAAGAGTTGTAATATCCTGAATTTTGACCCGTTACCGGGACCAATAAACTGTACATTAAGGTAGCGTATGATAACCATTCTGATTCAGCCCAGAACTAATTTTTTGCTCCCAGAATCAGTTTTAGACCAGAAACTCGTTTGGTAAAGCAATTTAATTTTTCTATTTCTGGGACAAGTTTTTGTTCCGGAACCGGTTCTGAACCAGAAATCAGAACCAAAAAAAAGTAGGTTCTCTGTTTCTTGAACAAAACTCAGAATCATTTCTGAGAGAAGTCGTTCGTCTTGCTCGTCTCTTCAAAAAACACATCTGTCTCTCTGATCAGAAGCCGTTCGTCTTGCTCGCTCGCTCGTTCTCTCTCTACTCTCTCTCCGTCGCCGTCTTGCTCGCTTGCTCCGGCCGAGAGGAAGCCAGGGCCGCCGTGATCGAGAGGGAGGGTCAGCTTCGGTTCTCCTCCGTCTCCTACTCCACGTAAGCTCCAATCCCGCGCTGGATCTCCTCTCATCTCTCGCTTTTCTGGATTTGGAAGTCGCAATATGTTCATCTCTCTCTTTACTCGGCCTCGCCATGGCCGCTGGTCGACCTCGCCGTCGCCCAGATCTGGGTGATGGTGAGGTCGACCGCCAGACCTAGGCGAGGCCGCCGCCGTCTTGCTCACTCGCTTTGGCCGAGAGGAAGCCAGGGCTGCCATGATCGGGGAGGTCGACTTCGGTTCTCTTCCGTCTCCTCCTCCGCCTAAGCTCCAATCCCACGCTGGGTTTCCCGCTTTTTGATTCAATTCCAGATCTGGAAGTCCGATCTCTTGAACGCCTTCGCCAAGCTCAAGAGACAGAACGAGGTCGATTTGGCCCTCAAGGTATCGCCTTTTTCGAGCCCCTGGTTCTGGGTCTTTGTTTTCTTTGCTTTTCTTGGTGGTTTCCGAATTCTCTCTTTGTAACTTTTGTATATGATGTGAAAAATCTCTACCCTTCTAGATAGGAATTGGAAGTATAGAAGTCCATTCTTGGTGTCTGTGTAAGTTACATTCTTTAATTGTAGTGGATGCTCTAAATGGTAATTGAGTGCTGCTCTGAAGTTTGGTGAATTCGTTTTTCATATTGGTTATCGGTGATTCAGCCAGTGCATCGAGCTAGTGAGTGGCATGGGTGATTTTTAGAAAACGGGTTGATGTTGACTGATGAGATTGGCTTACCTTGCAACAATGACTCTTGTAGGCTTGTTTGGCCTTAGGAATTTTATCCATGTTTAGGATTTCCGAGTTTGGGTTTGGGTTCTCTTTTGAATCTTCTGCATTAGGCATTCACAAAGAAAGGAGAATCACTGTGAAGATATTAAATTGAAAGATAAACATTGGGCAGAAATGCTGGTTTCCATGTTTCATCAAGGGAAACAACATTGGGCATATTCAAAATACTGTTCTCATTAGTATTTTGAGTAAAAAGAGAAACAAAGTAATGCCCTCCCTGTATGCACATTGGTGGTGTGAATTCTGGATGCACTATTTCAATATTTTCCTGTTTACTGTTCTTATTCTATCTAAAAAGACTCCAGCTATAGGTCTTTGAGTACGTGTGCAAGGAGGAATGGTATGACACTGATCTTGCATTGCGTTGCGACATAATCCAACTATTGGGAAAGAACAAAATGGTTGCTCTTGCTGAAGTTGTTTTCTCCGGACTTCTGAAAGAAGGGATTGAACCTGACACAAGGGCTTATGCCGAGATGCTTGGAGCATATCTAAGAGCGGACATGATTGAAATGGCAATGCAGACTTACGAGAAGATGAAAGCGGCTGGTCGCGCCCCAAATGAATTTGCCATGATGATTCTCATAAGAAATCTAGAGAAGGCTAGAGAAAAGGATCTGGTAGAGTTCGTGAAGAGAGACTGTTTTGAATATTTGGATTCTCCTAAAAAGTTCCTGGAAGAATTCGATAGAAAATATGTAGGGATTCGCTCTTCTATACTCATTCTAGCATTACGATCTCTATATGTCTATCTTTCTGCATGGGCTTCTCTCTGATCCTTCATGTCTTTAGCAGCTTTGGGATTATCTTTTGATATAAATGCTCATGTCGCTTGGATGTTACCTGGAGATGAATTTCCTTTAACGCCAGTCATCATTGCTAAAAAAAATGTTTGATGCAGCACAAACTAGAGCTTTATACTCTTGGCTTGTTCAAGTAGGAGTAGTAGTGCTTTCTGGTCAGTGGTCCGATTTGTTCTTCGCTTTGTTCTACATTTATAGTAGAAAGTATTCCCTCTTTTCATTAATAGTTGCTTAAGATAAATTCTTGGGATTTATGACCTAATTCTGTTGTTTGAGTGCCGATGTTCCATTCATTCATGACAACTTATGGAGGCTGGGAAAAGTATTGTGATGTCTTTAGCTTTTATTATCTTTTTCCTTTATAGGTGTCAACAACGTGAAACTTGGCATTTTAAAGATGAAGTTCTTAACTTATGTTCTTATTCTTTTCAGCCGAAGAGGAGATTAGTTGATCTTGTTTGAGGACTTATAGCTATGCAAGCATGGGCAGCTAGAAGTTCTCCTCCAGCAATGAAAAGACGCACCACTTTTACCGACTTTTATCAAAATCATTGCAGATGGTTTGCGGCAGGATCTTGAAATTTTTTTTGAAATAGAAACACGGGTGATCGCTGTCGAAATGTTATGCCCATTGGCGACTCAGTAGGTCTCTAATCCAGTGGAGCTTAGGTTGGATGAAGCGGATTCCGGATGTTTATAGCAAGGGCTATTGGCGTCTGTTCTCATGCCAGTGTTGCAGTCACTGTTGCGTAGGTTATATGGAACAGGATTTCTAATTAGTTAGAAGATGTAGATGTTCTATTTGTTTGTGGATGGACCTCATTGTTATGGTCAAAAGTTGCTTCTAATTAAGTTCTTCCTTGATAGATCAGTCGATATACATTACTGTTGATAACCCTGAGTATACCTTTACTTGTCTATCTGTTATCAGGAATTTTATTGCCCTTTAAGGATGCCTCAATGCATTTGATCCTCTATATCGGATTGTTTTCTGATGGTATTACCTTGTTTTCCTTTCTTCTCGCGTAATGGGCTAACTATAAGTGCAAGGAAAGGCAGGAAAATCGCGTGTTCCAGGATTTTTGACTCCTTTCAAAGGGGAATGGTATCATATTAATGATTTTAGGGGTAGAGTGAGGCAGACAACAATAGCAAGAGAATTATTTAACCGTAGGCATTCTTCATTAAGGAATGTTATTGAGAGATCATTTGCGGTTTTAAAGAATCGCTTCTTCATTTTGAGACACATGCCTTCATTTTCAATTCAAAAGCAGTCATGTATTGTAATTGCATGTTGTGCTATTCATAATTACATCCGTGATCAAGACAAGATGGATAAGAATTTTTCCCAATGTGGTGATTTGGAGTACCCGTTTGGAAGTGCACAAGATGAGGTTATCGATGATACATCGATCGAGAAGGATATCGAGATCAACATGCTTAAGAAAAGAATTGCCAATCAATTGGCAATTGATAATAATATGGCGGAGATTCCATGAAAATGTGTTTTTGACTTTTCTAATGTATTTCCATTATTTTGTATTTGAGGATTTTTTATGTTGGTTCTTGTAATGTGACGTGATATTTTGGGATCTTCTATATTGGCTCTTGTAATGTGATGTGCTTGGTTTACTTTTCTCCATAAGCATTTGGGATATTACGAGGAACGATGCATACTCACAAATATTGAGAGCAAATATCGAGAGCGATGGTGGTTGAATGCTGAAGACCCGTTCCAGTGCTTGGTCATTTGTGTTAATTTGACTGGAATTTGGGTGCGGGCATACGTAATGTTACGAATCCAATGTAAAATTTAATTTCAAAACTTCACAGAATGGCTTAGAATACCTGTGGCCACCAACTTTGAATGAAATTTTATTTTTTTTAGGTGCCGAAAAAAATAAAAAAAATCAAAAATTTTAAAACTTCACAGAATGGCTTTGAATACATGTGGCCATCCACTTTGAGTGAAATTTAATTTTCTTTAGGTGCCAGAAAAAATTAAAATATCAAAAAAATAAAAAATACCATTTGGGAACCTAGAAAAATTAAATTTCACTCAAAGTGGGTGGCTAGAGACATTCTAAGTCATTCTGTGAAGTTTTAAAATTTTTGATTTTTTTATGTTTTTATTTTTTTTTGGCACCTAAAAAAATTTATATTTCATTCAAAGTGGGTGGCCACAAATATTCTAAGTCATTCTGTGAAGTTTTAAAAATTTCGATTTTTTGCTTTTTTTTCACCTCAAAAAATTAAAATTTTACTTAAAGTGGGTGGCTATAGGTATTCTAAGCTATTTTGTGAAGTTTTGGAATTTTTGAGTTTTTGGATTTTTTGAGGCACCTTAAAAAATTAAAATTTCACTCAAAATGGGTGGACACATGTATTCTAAACTATTCTGTGAAGTTTTGAAATTTTTGATTTTTTTGGGCACTTAAAAAAATTTAAATTTCACTAAAAATGGGTGGCCACATGCATTTTAAGCTATTCTATGAAGTTTTGAAATTTTTGATTTTTTTTAAATAATTCAACAAATTTCCTATTTTCCCAAAATCTGAATTTTTTATTTTTTGGAAATTGTGATGAATTTTTCTAGAATTTTTCAATTTTTTTGGATTTTTTGAATTTTTGAGATTTTTAGGAATTTTTTGGATTTTATAATTATTTTTATTCCATTTATAAAAAAATGGATTTTTTTTCCTGGAAATAGAATTTTGTGTTGTTTATCAAGCGGGTTTTTGTTTCAGGAAATAGAATTTTTGTACTGTTATCAAACGGGTTTCTGTTCCAGAAATAGAAATTTTTGGTCGTTATCAAACGAGTTTCTTTTCTCAGAAACTCATCCTGGAACCAGAAATAGAAAAATCTATTTCTATTTCAGGAACTCATTCCGGAACAGAATGGTTATCATTCGCTACCTAATTCTCGTTTGATTTTAGTAAGTCTCGCCCGGACTTGATCAATCACGGGATACTAACCAAATGGGGAAGGTTAAATAGGAACCGGTATGCGGACCGAGGACCCGATCACGATTGAGCATCGATTTCAAGAAACGCCGAGGGAATTTTTTGGGCCAATATGGGTCGATCTTAGGAAAATGACGGATTTGATATAGTCAGTAACGTACGATCGGATCGCGGGTGATTCCGCATGACCGAAAGTACGCCTGACAAACGAATCCTGAATTTAGTCCGAACAATCGCGACCTCCGGTACTAGTGATAATTCCTCACGTTCTCATGAAAATTGAGGCCATCACGACTCGGACAACCTTAGGTCGATACGCGTAATCCCTAAATAGCCGTCCGTTAGTGAGAGACCCTAAAACTTCAAAACGAGTAAAATTGATCGCGAAATTGAGACCAAACTTCGACGTCAAAATTTCAAGAGTGATTACGAATATTTTGCAAGACCGATGTCATTTTAGAGAGGCCATATATGTTTGGGACTAGTACGGCTGAAAACTGAAAATTCGACAGAAATTGAGAAAATTACAATTTTGCCCTAGGGACCTCGATGTCTGTTTTCGAGGCCAATCGAAGTTATTTTCGAAACCGATGCCATTTTGGGGTGGCCACGCATGTCTGGAGTGCGTACGGTCAAAAATTGAAATTTCGACCCCGGGACGAAAATTTACGGTTTTGCCCCTACAAACTTTTGGACTGATTTTCGGGGGCTTAAAGAATGATTTTTAAGGATCCGACACCATATTATGCCGGCCATGCTTATATAGGACCGGTATGGACAAAAATTGAAATTTCGACCAGGGATCGAAAAATTACGAAAATGCCCCTAAGGCTATTTTATCTAATTCCGAATTTGGATAAATTTTGAGGAATTAACCTAGGTTAATTGGACTAAATCAGGTCTGGTCAGCCCATGGTTGAGGACAAATGACCATCCAACCCTTGAATTATTGGATAAGAGCCATTTCTAGCAATTGGATCAAGGGCAAAATTGTCCAAAGGCCCTAGATGGTGACACTTGGATTCCACTAATCAACCTTGGACCAACTTTGACCATCTGGACACTCTCTCTCTCTTCAGATCTCTCGGCCATTTTCCCTCTCTCTCCATCTTCCTCGCCGTTTTCTTCCTTTCCCATTTCTGCTCAGCCGGTTGTTGTTCACGCCGGAACAAGCCGCCGCCGTCGGAGCTGCTGGCCATCCGGCCACCACCGTCACCCTAGCTGACCATCACCTCCACACCCTCCCCCTCCTTTCCCTTTTCTGTTCAGTAGAGTGAGAGAGTGCCGTCGTTGGACCGCCGGGCCATCACCGTCGCCACCAAGCACCGTCCGGCCACCACCGTGCACCACCACCACCACCACCACCAGCCATCACCTCAGCCCCGAACGACCACTTTCGTCCTCTGAACCGCCGCCCACAGCCACCGTCCCAGTCCAAACCGTGAGGATCACCGTCGGACACCGCCGCCGCCGCCACCACCGTGAACCGCCGACTTGCCCCCAGGACGCCACCGCCGATTCTTATCGCGTGTCGGTAATCGACCGCCCGTTCTCGTCGACTCGAGTTAATATTTGGCAAGTGTAAATCCCTAAACCCCGAACTAGTCTAATTGTGCTTTAGGGGTTAGTTTAGGGGTTAATTAGGCTTAATTAAGGCCTAGTTAGGTTTATTTAGGTGTAGGGTGATTAGGGTATGTGATTAGGGCTTAATGAGGTGGTTTAAATGTGATTTATGGCCTAAATGGTATTTTGTCCTGGTACTGTTCACACAGAACCGAATTTGTGCAAATTGCCTAAGTTGGGACTTAGTTGGTTCATTGATTAATGACTTGAATTTAGGCAATTGGGTGGCTATTTAGAGCTTGTATAAACCCTATTGGGCGACCCCGTGATGGTGAGAATGTCTACTGAGATCGAGTTGCCCAAGGCGGGCCTTAGGCACATTAAATTGCTTTGGAATGATTGCGGGGAATGAATGTCGGATTGATTGGACTATAATGGAAATAAATGGGGAGTACCGAAAATACGTGGAATATGTCTAATTTGAGAAAAATTATGCTTGGTATTTTGGTATCGGCAATTGACTTTAAACTCCCGAGCATGTGATTTGCAAAAGTACGTTATGATATGACTGAATTTGGGTGCTTTGATGTACATGTCTGAGTTTTATTCAATTGTGGCCTTCGGGTCGGGCCTACGAGTCGTTTTATTCAATTATGGCCTTCGGATCGGGCCCACGGGTCGTTTTATTCAATTGTAGCCTTCAGGTCGGGCCTACGGGTCGTTTTATCCAACTGTTGACCTTCGGGTCGTTATATTTGTGGGCCTTCGGGTCGGAATAATTACACGTGAATATTATTATTGTTGGACGCCTAACCTGCAGGGCTACGAGATAAGGAATTGGGCCGTGGGCCCAGGAAAATTTTAGTGATTTACTGGTTCATTAATTAATGTGTTTGATTTACCTATCTGGAGGTGCACATTAGCCTAGTTTTGGATTAGGGATTGTTACTTGCTGAGTTTTTCTCACGGTTGTTGTAAAACCGATGTTTCAGACCCCCGACCATGAATTTCAGAGACGCGCCGTTACGGTTCGGGATCCCCACCCATATCGAACGCACGATGACGGTTCATCCAGTGGGGAATGACGAAATGTACCTTAGACATTATACGTTAGTTTGGGTAGACATAGGCTTAGCTCACTATGAGACCCACGAGAACCTAGCTTGGTGTTTCCGGGACCGTTTTGGAGACGAGTTCGGTCCCATCAGGTCTGCCGATGTCCCGTTTGTAGGAGAGGGTCAGCTGGACCGTTAGTGCCCAGACGGTGATATAGTAGATGTTGATATGGAGGGTAATCCCGACTCTGAGGTCGAGTACGAGATTGTGGAGGATGAGGAGGAGCATGAGGAGCTAGGTGGAGTAGCTTTTGAGCCCGAGGTTGTGGACCCAGTCCCGATGTAGGTGAATGCAGAGGCCCCCGAGCCGATGGACGTAGACGACGCCGAGGAGCAGGATCCTGAGCCAGAGATCGAGTCCGAGACCATGAGTTTAGAGGAGGAGCCGGAGCAGCCCGAGGGTTCTTTTGAGTCGTCGGGTTCTGATCCCGACTGGGTACCCTAGGTTAGATCTCAGTTTTAGGAGCGAGGGCCGATACTTTTTGATCGTAGCCCTCTTTTTAGCAGTTGACCTTTGGCTACTGATCCCTTTTTGTCTTAGTGGCCCTAGTGTTGTATCTTTCGTTGTAAATGGATATTGTATATAAGTTTATGGTAATGAATGTCTATATTATTTCAATGGCTTGTAGTTTTTTTTTTATCTGATGCTATTCATGGTTGCTTTATTTATTGTCCGGGTGTATATATATATATATATATATATATATATATATACGTCGTTTCTGCATGTGTCGTGTTTTCTCTGATTTGGGTTTTCGGATCGGTGACGTAACCTGGGAGCGTCGCACCACACTTCAACCTAGATGTGGGATGTTTACGTTTCGTGGGGTACGGGGCGTGACAAGTAAGTTTCTCTCTCTTAATCATTAAGAACCCTTTCAAAATGTGCTCCAAAAAAGAGAACATTTGATTAGATCACGAATCTCAAAAGAAAAGACCCTAATAAGTTATTGTGAAATTTCCATTTTATCTTGTTTAGTGAGTCGACTAAAAATTCAGGTGTCACCTTGTCTTTGAAATCAACCTCTAACGAGCTCAATCTCAAAGAGGGGCAACTGTTGACACCTAATTTTTGACTCATTTTTGTCATATTTTCAAAATTTTCAAAATTAGGTTTAAGGATCTTGGCCAAGCCTAGAAACCTATTTCTAAACCAAAAAATAATTTTTTATCATTTTTCTGCATTTTTTTCTTAATTTCTATTAGTCAAAATAAGCAAGAAAATCAAGGAAAATAGTAAATGGAATCAGAAAATTCCATAAAAATATTCATTAGTCTTATTTTAAATCCAATTTCATAAATACATTGTCAATTTTAGAAATTTCAATCGGGTGTATGTTTTTCCCAAAATTGAGCAAAATTAAGCCCGAATTGAACCAAAAATGAAATTAAATTTTTTCTAGACATTTTTAAGTCATAGTGTCTTCACAACAATTGATTCTGGGACCTTTAATTGCATAATGGTCGGTCCAATTGCAAAATTTGACATAAAAATAAAAAATCCCCCAAATTGGATTGAAAATTAAGAATTTTGAACTCAAATTGGGAATCGTGCCCAAAATGAAATTTTCGAAATGTGAGACTATCATTTCTAGGGCTAATCAGGGGTGGGTAATTCAATTTTGGCATCAATTTTGCCCAATCAGGTCATTAGGACCTCGAATTAAACAAAATCCTATTAACCCGAATATAAATATGAGAAAATCTTGGGCACAATTATAATACAATTTGGGGAAATTATATGTTTGGGTTCGGAATATAATGGGAAGTTCAATTTTGGAGTCGAAATTTTGAAAATTTGGCAAAAATTGGACTTAATTTGATGATTTAGGTAAAACGGGAACTGTCGGGTCGGGCGGGTTGACCCGACCCAACCCGAACAGTTCATCTTCTTTACCCGGTCCAGCCAACCCGTGATAAACCCAGAAAAATTGACTCAAACCCGTGACTTTATCGATCATGTTCCAGTTATTTGAGCACGTTTTAATCAAGTTTTCCAGCTGGATATTATCCAGCTGGCAACATTCAACAATGCAGACCGATTAGAATTAGGTTCCAACCGAATTTCGAGCGGGAAATCAAAGATCAAAAACGAAAAAAACTGAAGAAGATAGAACAGAAGCTGTTCGACATTTTTCCCGAGGGAGAGAAGAGAGAGAAAGAGAGAGAGTGTGTGTTAGAGACTGTAGAGGGTTCAAAGACCGAGTGATCGGTGTTTTCTCTGACGAGAAAACGCCGGCGAATCGGCTTTGATTGTGATCCTCCACGTTCGGCGAGCCGGTGATGAAACCATTCACGAAGGCCTGAAATCGAGCCTCGACCGGAACATCCAGAGCATCTCTGGCAAATCCAAGACCACCAGATCGAAGCCGAGGTGTTGAGGAACACTTCTACAGTCATAGATCGGCTTGGGGAAGGAGTTTGATCCACTTTTGAGACAGGTAAACTTCGGTTCTCATCATTATTCACTAGAATTTTCAGATTATAACGAGGATATAATATTGTAAGTCCGTTGAGTTTTGTTACGATTTTGAGCTTATTGATGCATAAAACTTGCTTCTGATCACTTGTTCCATATCTTGATTGCATTTTGGCCACAAAAACCGCATGAAACCCTCTCGGCCACCATTGCTGAACTTCGCCGGAGCTCGCATGGTGCTCGCCGGAGCGTCACCATGGCCAATAGCCGTTCAAGTAGGCCTTCCCTGACCTTGTATGATGATTTGATGTCTGTTTTGAACAATTTAGATGGCTAAGGCGGTTAGAATTAGGATTAGCAATTCTGGAAATTATAGGATTAGAAAAGTTTACAAGTTAGGTTATTCGGATCAATTTTTTGCCGGCCGGCGAAGGTCCGGCGGCGACCTGAATAGGCTAGATGAAAAATAGAACACATATATTTCATAATGGTGTAGTCGAAATGGTAAAATAGTTACCAGAAGGTCGCCGGCGGTGAGCCCGAACCGGCGGCCTTGAGAACAAAAAATACAAATCCATGCACACCAAGTGCTCGACTTAATGCCTAAATGAAAAGATCTAAAACGGCGTCGTTTCGACGTTGGGTTCGCCGGAGGGGGTGACCAGTGCCGGCGTCGATGACGGCAACGGCCGGTTCGGTCTCGGCAGAACCGATCTGAACCAGTCCGGTCCGATTCGTTCCCCTCAGTGTGAAAAATTCAAAAAAAAATAAATTAAAAATAAAAAAATTATAAAAAAAACTAAAAAATTTATATTTTCCTTGAAAATTAGGAAAAAATCAGAAAATTCACAAAAATTCAGAAAAATACAAAAACTTTCGAAAAATTCATAAAAATTTCGAAAATTCAGAAAATACAAATAAAAAAATTGAGAATTTTGGAAAATCAATAAAAAATTGAAAAATTGGAAAATTCACAAAAATTTCCAGAAAACCATAAAAAATCATTTCTCGGTTTAAAGAAATATTTCCGAAAAAAATAAAAAAATAAAAAAATTTTGAAAATTCATAGAAAGGTCCAAAATATCGTGGCCAGCCATAAGAGATGAAATTTGAATTTTTTGAAGTGTCCAAATGGCACTTAAAAAATCAAAAATCAAAAAAATCAAAAATTTTAAAAATCCACAGAATGATTCAAAATCATTGTGGCCAGTCATAAAAAGTAAAATTTGAATTTTCAAAAATGCCCAATTGGCATTTTTTGAAAAATTCCAAATTTAGGGACAAAACCCCTAAAAAACCCTAAACCCTACAAAATGAAATAAACAAGCTATTAGAGCTTCGTTAGGGTTTGGGTGTTTTGCTTGATTTTCATTTTTAGTGGCCAAACTAGGGTCGATATGATTGATTTGCCATTTGATGTGCATTTGATTTTTGGATGCTCAATTGTCTGTCTATGATTAGATTAGTAAATTGACCTTAGGGATTCGTGTGATACGTTAGACATGCTATGTTGTTCTTAGGTATCGAAAGGGCATTAATGATCTCAATTTGGTATTGTTAACGTAACCAAGTCCCTTTTCTAGAATCTCTAATTCGTAGAATTGCGGTACTTCTCCCGTACCTCAATTAAGTTTCTAGTCAACTTACCATAAATGACTAGTGGCGACTCCAAGTTCAAATTTAGATAAACAAACCCCACTGTCACGTGAGGTATAGTCTGGGAGAGGCCCGTATAGAAAAATACCTCCATTCTAGCATGCGAGCGCGTGGCGCGACACTTCTCCTCAAGACTTAATTTGTTGATTGGGATTTCATCCATGCCTCCCCATCCGTCAGGCACAATAGTTTCATTTTTAAAGGCCCGGGGTGGAGGTGTGTACCTAACACAGAAGTTGTATTTTCTACTGTCTTGACCAAAGAGGTCTACAGTGTCAGCTTGCACAAATGAAATTTGGGTAAATCGCTTTTCACCTTGCCGAATCTTTTCTTTTTGCTCTTCAAATTGATCTTCCTCATCACCGGATGGAGTCTCATTTTGTCTGCTGAGCTCATCGTCCATACCGCCCCAACCATCGAGCACAATCACTTTACTTTTAAAAGCCCACGGTGGTGGAGTATACTTTACTTATAAGTTGTATTTGCCAAAATCTTCTCCCAAATTATCTATAATTTCCCCTTTTAAGAATGCTTCATGACAAAAGCGAGTATCTTCTTGTCGAGCAGACTTTAATTTGGCCTCATATTCATATTCTTCATCAGGCCTTATTATTTCTCCCTTTGTGAGGACCATATTTACCACATTATACTCAGGAAGAGGATTCTGATGCATATTTGGCTCTGACTCTTGAAAACTTAATATCTTCTTGCTATGAGTTGCTGAACTTTGTATTTCAAGACTATACAATTGTCCACATCGTGACCTCTTTCTCCCATATGGTATGTGCAAGTTTTTGACTTATCGTACCAGGGAAACCTTGTAGGATTATTTTTTGACACTTCTTTGGCTACGAAATGCCTTTCCAACAGCATCGGTAGTAATTTTGACAAGGGTCGTGGCAACCGGGTAAATTGCCTTATAGGTTTTTTCTTTGGCTCAAACTATTTCGGATTTCTCCAAGGGATGTTGGACTGTTTCGGGAATGAAGCCTGACTAACATTGGGGCTAGATAACCTAGCCACGTCATGTACAGGTTCTTTATCCTTCCTTCAAGGAAACGATCTCCGTACTATTGCTTCTTGAGATTTCTTTTCCTTCAATGACCATTCAATTCTTTCACCAACCTTCACCAACATGGTGAATGTTTGGCAGCCCGATATATGTAGCTTGTCGTAATGCTCAGTTGGTAACAACTTCAAGAATAGTTCAATAAGCTCATCCTCACTTATAGCCGGTTTAACTTGTGAGGCTACAGCTTTCCACCTTTGAGCGTACGCTCTGAATCCTTCACTTCTTCGTTTTTCAATTCTAACTAAATCCTCCCAGGTTAGAAGTACTTCGACATTGAATTTATATTGGCGAAGGAATTCTCCTGCCAAATGGTCCCATTCGATAAAATATTCTATGTTAAGAGCGGTATAATGCCAGGGCTGCTCCCTTCAAGCTATCTTGAAATGTACTGATAAGAAGTGGCATATTGTCTGAATATCTTGCCATCTTGCGGAGATAATATTTCAAATGGCTTTTAGGACAATCAGTTCCATCATACTTGCTCACAAACTCTGGTTCTTTGTATTTTTCTGGAACAACCACCTTCGTAAATGGCGAGAACTTGTCGAACCTTTGAAGCTCATAGCCCTGACTTGCTAGGCATTCTTCAATTTTAGCCAATCTCTTGGCCTCTTCTTCATCATTTGTTTTGGATGCTTTCTTGGTTTGATCATCCTCTTCCAAATTTACTATCTCCGGTATAGTCTTTAGACGATTTTCTTGAATAGGTTCTTTGTTTCTAACTGGGTCTTCAAATGGTGTTTCAGTAGCGTTTGAAGTTTCTACATTTGGAGTAGTAGGATAAGACCCTCGAGATGCGAGAATAAAGGCCTTCATTTCTGCCATCATGGCAGCCATTTGCGTCATCTGATTCTCCACTTCAGCTAGTCGAGTGCGAGTTTCTTTCTCAATCATTTTAATTTGTAAACGGGTTCGGGATCTTTTGCCTTCCATTGCTAGAAAACCTGTCTTCATGAAAACCATCAGGATATTAGAATTGGTGAAATGAATATGAAAACCTACATTCTTTTAATTGTATGGTTTCTTGTGATTTACAAGGATAAGAACTTTTACACAAGCCTTAGCCTAGCATAAAACTTCTCATCAATGTTTTTTCTCAAGGAATCATACCATTTAAAGAATTATAATCCATGGTGATCCTTCTTTTTAATCATGATTTTGAATTAGCAAAAGAACACTACAAGTGCCATAACTTGTGCACGACGCTCACTTTAGTGCCATAACTTTTTTTTAGATCACTTTAGCGCTAAAATTTTTGAAAAACGATCACTTAAGTGCTAAAATTTTTGAAAAACGATCACTTAAGTGCCAACTTCGGTGCCGTACACAATTTTTCGCCGGAAATCTGACGTGGCATTTTTTTTATTAATTTTTGAAGCTAACGTGGCTCGCCGGAGTCTCACCGGAGATTGGCACTTAAGTGATCGTTTTTCAAAAATTTTAGCACTTAAGTGATTGTTTTTCAAAAATTTTAGCACTAAAGTGATCCAAAAAAAAGTTATGACACTTAAGTGATCGTTTTTCCTCCGACTTGGAACCAAAGTAATCCAAAAAAAAGTTATGGCACCAAAGTGAGCGCCGTACACAAGTTATGGCACTTATAGTGTCCTTTTGCCATTTTGAATTTATCCAAATGGATTTTGAAAAATGAGTATTTCATATAAAATCCAAGATTGCTTTACAAAATGATTTTAAACTCGAATGAGAATTCTAAATCATCCAAGTCTAGGCTTTTTGCTAACTAAGATAGCTTCCGCCCTATGGTAATCCTTCAATTCCTTGATTCGGGATTCCCATTCTTCGACATCGATCACGACTTCTTCGGGGATGTAAGGCTCAACTCCAGGCACGTGTGGGACGATGTATTCTGAGACATACTCCTCCTCGGGATCCGTTATAATGCTCAATGGAATATACAGCTCCACATCAATTGGTCGTTTACTTTCCATTCACTTAATGTATTCCTTGGATGCCATATAAATCTTCATGTCTCTTTCCAAGTTCTTTGGCCATTTCACAACTTGTGAAGGTGAATTATTCAAAGAAAGGATGATTTTGTGAATCTTGACTTGAAGGTCTTTCTTCTCTTATTTGGGTATAATCCCATTTGGGATGTGAAAAGCGAACTCCTCAAGGTTCCATGCCAGTGGGACTTGTTGAAGTATCCTAAATTATCTGACAGCTCGCAAGGGACAATAGACGGCTCTCCCATTCAACCCGAGTACTGGTACTGTGTTCCCTTCTTGGCTTGTAATCCTTGCCTTGCTAATATTTGGCCAATTGATCCGCCATTGGATTCGACTAGGAGTTAAAGCCCTAATTATGTTGGCCCAATCTAAGAAGGATTGTTTGGGTAATTTGCTTTGGATACGAATGTATCGCTCAATTGCATTTATTGCCGAACAAATTTCGCGAATGTTCATGAAACGACACCAAGGTTGAATGTGTAAGATGAACCATAGAGATAGTAGACCCGCAGAAGCTCGAAAGATTCCCTTTCCATGATTTTGATATGTGTTTAAGGAGATAACGGTTTGGGCAAGAAGCATATTAGAAAAATCCCATTTTAGACATGCTTGCCTCGTGATTATTGCAACTAAAGGATTGAATCCTGTTCTAGATACGAGGAATAGAACAAAGTCAAAGAAGGCTAGAATGAAAACCCGAGCTGAAGTGTTTTCCGTTTTCCTAGGAACTTTGGAAAAATTGGCTATTAGAAAGGATAATGGAAATCTACCCATGTTTGACTTGATTAACTTTTCGATTTTTGAAGCTTTGAGGTTAAGGAATTCTGCAAGAATGCTTATGGGATTAAGTCCAACGGGTGGCTCTACGACCCTAGGCTTGGAATCAATTCCAATGGCGGCTTGATATTCTTCCAAAGTTGGTGTAAATTCGTATACTCTAAATTGGAAGGTGGTGGTGGAAATTTCCCAAAAATGCGCCAATGCTTGGATCAAACTAACTTGATGTTCCACATGAATCAAGTTTAGAAGGTATCCCAACTTATCTTGAATATAAACTTGGTTATCTTTTGTCATGTCTTTCCGCCAAGTCATGAGCTTCTTTCGTGAAATAGGAACCACTTGGATGTCTAGTTTTTCCATCGAACCTAATCATGCAAAAAGTTCATTATTAATCACCATGTATCAATTTTAAATGCCCCTATTTTAATTATATGTTCTTTTATGGACAAAATGGAGGTAAAGTACATTTGCATAATTATGACGTAATACAAATGCCACTTCTAATCTATTTATGTCTTAAAAGAGCATATGCTTGAAAAAGTGAATGAAACTAATGTTTAATGCGAATGCCTTTTGACATGCTCCATTTTGACCATAAAGTCATATCATTAGGTTTACAACTTCGAATACATCGAAAATAGACTTTCGGTAAATGGGATTGTACTTGTCATATCTTGAGCATTCAATCTATTTGAATTACATTGAAAATTATCATGGACCTATACATTCCATCTAGAAATGAAAAATGTGACCAAATGGAGCATGTCACCCTATTCATTCATTCTAGTAAGAAAATGCATTTTGATCAAACATTGATTGTCATTTGGGCATTTTTTAATAAAATTGTGTCACTAACTTTGCACAATTGAAAAGAAGAGAGAAGTGGAACGACACTTACTTACCGACACATTTTGCTTGGTTTTAGGTATACCAACTACAATGACAAGCATATGCAATAAGTGAGATTTTGACACTTAAAAGGGTGGGGATATACTAAAGGCTCTAGGTCACCACCTTAATGGACAAGGGATTCTATTCCAATAGGTGATCGGCCTATAGTAATAGAATATTATTCCATCTCGGTGGTCGGTATTGTATTTAAACGGTCCCATGAGCAATTGGCTCACAATTTTACCTAAACACAAATCTCCTAAGGTTGATCCTAAATGTAGTTGGGGTTGGGCCACGGGTGGTGTGTGCGAAAAGTGAAGTGCTAAAGCAATTTAAAGGCAAGCATAATAATTTATAACCAAATAGCACTTTTAAAATTTGGCCAAATCACATTCAATCCCAACACCATCCTGTAAAACAAAGGTGAGCACAGACTACACCCCTTATACCTTCCACCCGCATCACCATTTAACACGTCATTAGTGGAACGTACTTGGAATTCTTGCGAGCATAAACACATGCATACCGTTCTATCTAAGCCGAAGTCCACTTAGAAATTTAAGATTCCCTAGCGGAGTCACCAAGCCTATCACGCTAGGCTCTCATGTACTAGAATGGAGGTATTTTGCCATACAGGCCTCTCCCAGACCATACCTCACGTGACAGCGGGGTTTATTTGATCTAAATTTGAACTTGGAGTCACCACTAGTCATTAACGGTAGGTTGACTAGAAACCTAATTGAGGTACGGGAGAAGTACCGTAATCCTACGAACCAGAGATTCTGAATAAGGGATTTGGTTACGTTAACGATCCCAAATTGAGACCATTAACGCCCTTTCGGTACCTAAGAATGATATGGCTTGTCTAACATGTCACACGGATCCCTAAGGTCAATTCACTAATCTAATCATGAACAGACAGTTAAGCACCCAAAAATTAAATGCACATCCAATGACAAATCAATCATAGCAACCCTAATTTGGTCACTAAAAATGAAAAATCAAACAAAATACCCAAATCCTAACGAAGCTCTAATAGCTTGTTCATTTCATGATTTACACATTTTCAAGGTTTAGGGTTTTTTTAGGGGTTTTATCCCTAAATTTGGAATTTTCCAAAAAATGCCACTTAGGCATTTCGGAAAATTCAAATTTCACTTTTTATGACTGGCCACAATGATTTTGAATCATTCTATGGATTTTCGAAATTTTTGATTTTTTTAAGTGCCATTTGGACACTTCAAAAATTCAAATTTTACCTTTTATGGCTACCACGATGATTTTGGACATTTCTGTGAATTTTCAACTTTTTTGAATTTTTGAATTTTTTGATTTTTTTTTCGGAAAAATTTTTAAACCGAGAAATGATTTTTTATGATTTTCTAGAAATTTTTGTGAATTTTCCAATTTTTCAATTTTTTATTGATTTTCCAGAATTTTCAAAAATTTTTATTTGTATTTTCCGAATTTCCAAAATTTTAATGAATTTTCTGATTTTTTTTAATTTTCTAAGAAAATCTAAATTTTTTTATGATTTTTTTATTTTTTATTTTTTAGAATTTTCTAATTATTTATTTATTATTATTTTTTTGAAATTTCCTGCCGGGGACGAACCGGACCGGACCGTATATTCTATTTTCAATCCAATCGATTCGAAACGCTGGCGGACGTTCACCGGCCGGTGAAAAAACTTAGTCAAAAACCTAATTTGCAAACTAATCAAACCTATTTCTTAAGCATTCAAATCAATATATTGATCGCCCTAACCGTCTAAATCGGTTCTAATCAGCATCAAATCATCAAACAAAGTGAAAGGAAGCCTACTTGGATGACCTATGGTCACGGTGACGTTCCGGCGAGGCTTCGGGTTTTCCGGCGGAGTTCAACAACCATGGCCGACTCGGTTTATGCAGGATTTATCGTTCAAAATGCAACCAAATAATGAAATATGTGATCAGAATATTTTTTGATTATCAATCATAGCTAAAATCGAGAAGCACATACACGATTGAACTAAAATCTTATTCTAGAAAATCGGGAAAATTATGACAACTAACAAAGTTTACCTGCTTCGTCAAAGGACAAATAGGAATCTCCGAGCTTATCTTTGACCGCAAAGATGTTCTTCAATATCTGGACTATTGAACCGTAGTATCCACTTCGTCGGAAAATCCCTTGATGCGTCGGCCGAGCTCGTGTTTCAGAGCTTCGTGATCAACTCCGACACTGGTTCGCCAGTGAGGAAGCTCACCACTTGGACCAATTTGCCAACACTTTTCCGGTTGAAAAAGCACTGATCGCTCGGTCCAGGAAACCTCAACTCACGTCGATGATCGTTCTCTCTCCTTTTCCTCTTCGGAATTTCGTCAAACACTTTCTGTTTACTGTTCTTCAGTTTTTCTTGTTTTTTGTTATGCGATTTCACGCTCAAATTCGGTTGGAACTGAACTCTAATCGGTTTTGGGTTGTTAACCGGTGCCAGCTGGACATTTTCTAGCTGGCCTAATCAATTTCCACGTGCTGAATTAATGGGAAATGATCAGCAAAGTTCTGGGTTTTAGTCATTTTTTCTGGGTTTTATTATGTTGAGTGAACTGGGTGAAGAAGACGAACTGTTTGGGTCGGGTCGGATTAACCAGCCCGACCCGGCAGTTCCGATTTTGCATAAATTTGCAAATTAAGTCTGATTTCCACCAAATTTTCGAAATTCGACCCCAAAATTGAATTTTCCATCATATTCCAAACCCAAACATATAATTTTCCCCAATTTTTATTATAATTGTGCCGAGGATTTTCTCATTTTTATATTCGGGTTAATAGGGTTTTGTCTAATTTGATGTCCTAATGACCTGATTAGGTAAAATTGATGCCAAAATTGAATTACCCATCCCTGATTAAGCCTAGAAATGATAGTCTCACATTTTGACAATTTCATTTTGGGCACGATTCCCAATTTGGGTCCAAAATTCTTAATTTTCAATCAAATTTTGCGGATTTTTGATTTTTATGTCAAATTGTGCAATTGGACTGACCATTATGCAATTAAAGGTCCCAGAATCAATTGTTGTGAAGACACTATGACTTCAAAATGTCTAGAAAAAATTTAATTTCATTTTTAGTTCAATTCGGGTTTAATTTTACCCAATTTTGGGACAAAATTGACAGTGTATTTATACCCGATTGAGATTTTCTAAAATTGATAGTATATTTATGAAATTGGATTTAAAAGAAGATTAATGACTATTTTTATGGAATTTTCTGATTCCATTTACTATTTTTTTATTTTCTTTCTTATTTAGACTAAAAGAAATTAAGAAAAAATGCAGAAAAATGCTAAAAAATTATTTTTTTGGTTTAGAAATAGGTTTCTAAGCTTGGCCAAGATCCCTAGACCAAATTTTGAAATTTTAAAAATATGACAAAAATGAGCTAAAAATTATGTGTCAATAGTAGGGAGTATATTAGGCATGCTAGTACAGTTTGGGTCGACGAGGGTGATAAGTTTTGGAAATCTCATACCTATATGGCATGGTTCTTAAGATATGGAGATCAGAACTTTGGTCCTCTCCGTGGGTTTGACATTCCCCCTGACGATGGATTAGGAGAGTGAGATCTCATGGAGATTGCTCCCCTTGACGGATCTGTTGCTAATCCAGATTCTGAATCAAAGGTTTCAGAACCCAAGACGGTGTCCAGGGTCTTTGCCATCAGGTTCTTTTAGTGAGATGTTTGACCCAGCCTCGCTAGCGTCACCTCCAAGGAACTGTGGCGGTTTTTGATAATGTGAGAAACTCTGTCTTTTTGGGACTCCTCTTTTGAGTAAACTAGTGAAGCAGATTGACCACCTGATCCCTTTTTGAGTACGAGTGGTCTGGGTTGTGTCCTTTAGGAAGGCTTGTATATGTTGTCTTTGTAAGTGTTGTTAAGTTTATAAAATGGCTTGTTGGTTTATTTAAATTGTCTCTCTATTATCTTGTTCATGTGTTTGTTGAGTGGGGAGTTCGTATTGCTTCCACGTGTGTTGCTCTTAAATTTGTTGTATCGATCGGTGACTATTCTTGGGAAGTCGCATACTTAACGACCGAGCGGGATTTTCGCGTGCTCGCCGGGTTCGGGGCGTGACATCCCCGTTTAATTGGTACCAGAGTAAGGTAAGCTCGATCCAAGTTTGGTCGAGACCTAGAGTGATAAAGAGCGATGGCTTTTGGGATAGTTAGTTAGGGAGACTTGCCTTGATCACAAGTTTAGAATGTTTAATGCATGTCCTGAGAGCATGTGCTTGTGATTGTTGGGTGTTTTTATGTTATTATTCTGGATTACTAATGTTGCAGGTGCAAAAAGGTAAGAGCTAAAACTTTGCTAATTATGTACTTGTGATACTTATTTTGGTGATTACTTGCTTGTGATTACTTGTTGAGGTTTGCTACTTAGAGTTGTTTAAGCTCAATTAATTAGTTTATGTCTCTAATTCCTCAATGGAATTATAGCAAACTGTGTGAGATTGGAATATGATGAACAATTGGGGTAAAGGGACTAGAGGTCAGTCGAGTTCGCAAGTGAGAACAGTGGAGGATCCTAGAGTGAATGGAGTTTTGAGAGCCCTCGAGGCGATTGGAGATTTAATGGAATGGTAAGCTCAAGAACGAGCTACTGTTGTGGTTGCTGCTATCGAGGCTACTGAAGCTGCTGCCGTCGCTACTCAAGATAATCCGGGAAATGGAAATGGAAATCGTCAGATGCATCAAGTGGTAGAACAGTTTTTGAAACTTAAGCCACCCAAGTTCGATGGAAATGGTGATCCTGAGGTTGCCACCCTTTGGGTTGAGAAGCTGAAAAAGTCTTTTGAACTTCTAAGGTGCACGGAGGAGGAAAAGGTGACCCTGGCAATGTATCAACTCCAAGGTAATGCAAGTGACTGGTGGAAGGCCACCAGAGGTAGAATCTTTTCGGAAGGTATGGTTCAGAACTGGGATGCCTTTGTCGAGACCTTTAACGGGAAGTACTTCTCTGAGAATGCATAAGAAAAGAAAATGGCAAAAGTTCTATGGCTTCGTCAGAATCAGATGACCGTGGATCAATATGAGGTAAAGTTTGCAAAGCTGTCTAAGTTTGCACCAAAAATGATCGAGAACCCTGTAGACAAGGCAAGGAGATTCTGGGATGGTCTTAAACCGAAGCTCCATAGCCAATTGATACTCCTAAACCTAAGAGATTACAATGAGATTTATAAGAGGGCTCAAATAGTTGAAGGGGATATGAATGAAAGGGCTGCTGCATCTGCATCGCGGTATGCATCGGTTAGGGACAATCGTAATTTTGGAAAGAAGCTTATGGTCGGCAATAGACGATTTGTCCCTCCTATCAAAAAGAATATTGGGAAGCTGACATTCTACTCTAGTGCCCCATGTCGATCTTGCGAGAGGAGGCATGGGAATGGCCCTTGCCCTGGCAGGAATGGAGTGTGTTATGGATATAGCTAACATGGTCACCAAGTGAAGGATTGCCTGAATTGACAAGCTAGACCATAAATGCAATCGCAACAACCCAGAGTGGGACTAACTAGGAATGCTTCGCAAAATAATCAGAATAGGCCGCAGGCGTAAGGAAGAGTATATGCGATGGCAAGGAAGGAGGCAGAGGATGCGCCTGGCGTGGGAAGGAGGCGGAGGATGCGCTTGGCGTGATCACAGGTACGGTCTCTTTGTGTGATCATGCTGCCTATGCTTTATTTGATCTAAGAGCATCGCATTCACTTGTGTCAGAACAGTTTGTTAGATTGACTGGAATTGAATTGAAACCATTAGGAGTAGTTCTACATGTTACCACCCCTTTAAAGGATAAAGGGCTAATTTCAATAGGATGTTCGGATTGTAAGATAGTTATTGGTGGTAGGGAAGAAAGGATAGATTTGGCAGTTTTGACTATGTTTGATTTTGATGTTATTGTTGGGATGGATTGGCTTATTAAGTAAAAAGCTGTGATGAACTATAGCAGCAGGATGATCCAATTTAATCCAATTGGTCATCCTAGATATGAGTTTGTGAGAAATCGAGGAGGAGCCTCGATCCTTTGGATTTCATCACTCGAGGTGACTAAACTGCTTGATGAAGAATGCCAAGGTTACTTAGCGACTGTAGTTGACTCGTTGGCTGAGGAGCCAAGGTTAGAGGGCATAACCGAGGTGTGTAACTTTCTTGATGTCTTTCCTTAGGAATTGTCGGGATTACCACCTGAAAGGGAAGTGGAATTTGTAATTAAGTTGGCCCCGGGGACGGAGCCAATCTCTAGAGTGCCCTACAAAATGGCATTGTCAAAATTAAAGGAATTGAAGGTTCAGATGCAAGAACTGCTTAATAAGGGATTCATTTGCCCGAGTGCATCATCATGGAGAGCACCAGTATTGTTCGTAAGAAAGAAAGATGGGTCATTGCATTTATGCATTGACTATCGGCAGTTAAACCAGGTAACTATCAAGACTAAGTATTCATTACCAAGAATAGATGACTTGTTCGATCAACTACAAGGGGCATCGGTATTCTCCAAGATAGACTTAAGAACGGGCTACTATCAATTAAAAATCAAAAAGGAAGATATACCGAATACGGCATTTCGTACAAGATATGGATATTATGAGTTTACCGTTATGCCGTTTGAATTGACTAACGCCCCAGCTACTTTTATGGATTTGATGGATCGGGTATTTAAGGAGTTCTTAGATTAGTTCGTTATCGTATTCATCGACGACATTTTGGTATGCTAGAAGAGCCTTGAATAGCATGAACAACATTTGAGAATGGTTCTACGGACCTTGAGAGAACATGTACTCTACGCCAAGTTTAGTAAGTGCGAGTTCTGGCTTAATTGGGTGGCATTTCTTGGACATGTGATCTCCGAGGATAGAATCTCAGTGGATCCAACTAAGATTGAGGCATTTACGATTGGCCAAGACCTACGACAGTGATGGAAGTTCGAAGTTTCCTAGGGCTAGCAGGCTATTATAGAAGATTCATGGAAAGGTTCTCCATGATAGCCACTCCTTTGACTCGCTCATTGAAGAAGGAAACAAAGTTCGAATGGACAGATAAGTACGAGAGGAGTTTCCAGGAGCTTAAACATAAGTTGACGACCGCCCCTATGTTAACAATACCATCAAGTCCTAGAGGATACGAGATTTATAGTGATGCATCGTTAAAGGGATTAGGATGCATTCTAATGCAACATGGAAGAGTTGTTGCATACGTGTCGCAACAGTTAAGACCTCATGAGTTAAACTACCCGACTCACGATTTAGAACTTGCGGCTATCATCTTTGCATTAAAGATTTGGAGACACTACTTGTGTGGGGAAAGGTTTCAAATCTACACGGATCATCAAAGTTTGAAGTATTTATTTTCCCAAAAGGAGTTGAACATGAGACAGCGCCGGTGGATGGAACTTGTGAAGGATTACGGCTATGACATTCTGTATCACCCTGGGAAGGCTAACAAAGTAGCGGATGCACTTAGTCGGAAATCGAGCATCGCGCAGATGATGGTTAAGGAATGGATTCTCCTAGAAGGAGTACGTGATTCGGAATTTAAATTTGAGGTAGGTCACCTCTCGAGCTTGTTAGCCACCTTAAGAATCGAACCAGAGATTCAAGCTATGATTAAGGCATTATAATCTACGGACCCTGAAATTCAAAAGATTATGAGTATGGATACAAGTAAGAGAAAATCTGACTTTCAAGTATCCGAGGATGGGATTTTAAAGTTTCGTAGATGGTTATGCGTTCCTAATGACGTTGAGCTTAAGGAGGAAATCTTGGTTGAAACTCATCGTAGTAACTACAGTATTCATCCTGGCAGCATCAAGATATATCAAAACTTACGCCAGTACTATTGGTGGAACGGAGTGAAAATGGATGTAGCCAAGCACATAGCTATGCGCTTGACCTATCAACAAGTGAAGGCGTAACATTATAAGCCTGGTGGACTGTTGTGACCATTGGAAATCCCAGAATGGAAATGGGAACATATCACTATAAACTTTATTATGGGTTTGCCAAGGAGTCAGAGAGGCCATGATTCTATTTGGGTTATAGTCGACAGGTTGACTAAGTCAGCGCATATTTTGGCAATGCGAAAGAATTTCGCAATGGATAGGTATGCCGAGCTGTATATGCGACAAATAATCCGTCTTCATAGAGTGCCAGTAACGATTACGTCAGACAAAGACCCCAAGTTTACCGCAACCTTTTAGAGAAGTCTTCATATGACTATGCGGACGAAACTGCAATATAGCACGACCTATCATCCGCAGACTGATAGCCAGTCAGAAAGGACAATTCAGATGCTCGAGGATATGTTACGAGCCTATGTGATAGACTTTAAAGGGAGTTAGGAAGAATAGTTGCATTTGGTTGAGCTTGCCTACAATAATAGTTATCAACAGAATATCAGAATGGCACCATTTGAAGCATTGTATGGTAGAACTTACAGAACTCCAGTATGTTAGGATGAAGTTGGGGAACGGAGTATAAGGGATCCGGAATTGGTACAATAATCAGTCGAGGCAATTAAGATCATACGAGAAAGGCTTAAGACCGCTTAGAGTCATTATAAAAGTTATGCGGATAAGCGACGTAGGCCTTTGGAATTTTAGGTAGGAAATCACATTTTCCTCAAAGTGTCACTAATGCGAGGAACATCTCGATTTGGCAAGAAAGGAAAGTTGAGCTCGAGGTATATAGGTCCATTTGAGATCTTGGAATGAATTGGAATTTTAGCCTATCGACTCGCTTTGCCGCCGAATTTGTCTCAAGTTCACAACGTCTTTCACATGTCTATGCTAAGGAAGTATGAACCAGATCCGAACCACGTATTGAATTATGAAGAAATAGACGTGGACAATAGAGTATCGTACATGGAAAAGCCTCTTCAGATAGAAGACATAAAAGAATAAGTTTTGTGGACTAAGACAATCCCATTGGTCAAGGTTGTCTGGCAACATCACGGAACAGAGGGAGCCACGTGGGAAAGTGAAGAAATCATGAGGCGTTAGCACTACCATTTGTTTGAATAGTTTGGGTTGGTTGAAATTTCAAGGATGAAATTTTTATAAGGGGGAAGAGTTGTGAAATTCTAAAATTCGATCCATTTTCGGGATTTATAAAATGATAATATCATCGATGCACTTTTAGTTAATTCTCGCTCTGAATTGATCAATCATGAGAATACTAACTGTTGGGGAATGGCTAGCTAGAAAATAAGCACGCACGACCTAAGAACTCGAACCTGGATTGACACTTCGACCATAAGGATTAACGAGAGGTTATTTTAGGCCATTATAGACCGATTTAAGAATGGTTATAGAACGATTTGACAATGTTGTACAATTGGATCACGGGTGATTCCATTTAACCATTATATGCCTTCTAAACGTTTCAAAACCAATTTCTAGCGATTGTGTCATTCGAAACTAGTGATTGACCCTTGTAATTATATGACAATCATGGTCACCATGGCTCGAGTAAACTTAAACGTGGCTTAATATTGAATCAACCACGAGTCGAATGCGCATAACCCCTAAAAGCCGTCCGTTAGTTTGAGATACACGAAAGTGGCGTTTGATCGATTTTGACCATGCAATGGAATCCGAACTTGGGTATCGAACTTTCAAGGATATCAAAACTATTATATTGGACATCGCCGCATTAAGCTCACTTGATTATTGGTTTGCTAAAAAATTCTCGAAAAAGTGAAATTTGGCTCGAAAATTAGAAAAGACGATTTTACCCCTAAGTGTTTTAGAGTTTCTTTGTTGAGTGGAGGGCATAATGGTCTTTGTACCCCTTATGGCCGAAATTCCCTCTTTGGACAGAATTACCCTTGCTCTGTTGGTTATTCACTTAATGCCCTTCTAGAAACCTTTTTACAAGATTTAATCTCGGCCTTTAGATAGACCTTGGAGAGCAAGACTTGATCCTAGCCTTTAGATCTTTGCTTGGGCATCAAGAACACATCCAACCCTTGATCTTGATTGAAGTTTCAGCCATATTTCTCTATCTCTTCACTTTCTCTCTTGTTCGCTCTCTCTAAACCAAGAACACTCTCTTTCTCTCTCATTCTCTCTCACCTTGGCCGAAACACACCACCACCCTCATGCCACCACCCTTGAGCCACCGTGGACTGCCGTGAGCCGCCCCAAGCTGCCGTTCACGCCCGGATCAGCCGCCGTTCGCCGAAAGTTCCGGATTTGGCCGTGACATGCTACTGCTGTTTGGGCTTGGTTTCTAGCTTAGATTAGTGGTAAGTAACTCTCTAAACCTTGATTAGGTTGATAGGTTACTAATGGATAGGGTTTAGGGGTTGTTTAGTAGATTTAGGGGTTAATTTGTGGGTTATTGAGTGTGCTAATTTGAAAACTTTGTTGGTGGCTAAATTTGATGATCGTGTGACTGATTTCGATGTTAAGATAGGTTGACCATGTGGCTTGAACTTGATCATGAGTTTAATGTTGCTAGTTGTACTTAATTTGATTAATTGTGTTGATTAGTGATTGATTTAATTAAATTCGTGGGTTAATCTGGTGGTAGTAATAATCATGTGGTGATGGCTGATTTGGATGAGTTAGACATTGATCATGTGGCTCACATTGGTTCTTGATAAGTTAATGTTAATCTTATGGCTTAAAAGGCTTGATTATGTGCTAATTTCGATCGTGTGGTTTAAATTAATTGAGTATGTGATAAAGTTTGATCACATGGTTGATTAGTTGACTTTGGCTTGATCGCGTGGCTTGAATGATGATCATGTGGCTGAAATTGATGTTTAATGGTTGATCTTACACTGGATGAATGATCGTGCGGTCTGAATGTTGATTGTGTGGTTAATTATGGTTATTATTGACTTAGCATGGCAAATCGCGATTATATATTGATATTTGTTATGAAAATGAGTGTGATTCATGACATGTTCGTTCGTAGGAAAATGCACGTCATAAACACTCTGCATTGGCTAATTAATAAAGATGAAAATTGGCAATAAGTTATTGTTTGAGTGCATGGCCATGATAAGTTCCGTCTAAGACAAGTTTTAGACGATACCCAGTGGGAGTTCGGATGCCGTCTAGGCGGGGGTTCTAGACATTGCCGATCGCGGTAGAGGCCAGATCAATGCTCCTTATTGGAATATCGTTGGGTACCTAGCTTGCCGAGGGGGTTCAATTCCCAATATTGCCGCCCCTGAAGTAGCGAGGCGATGCCCGGCTAGACCGAAAGACCGGCGGGGGTTCGATGTAGCCCAAGGGGTCATTAATAATTTGGACAACAACGAGTATCATTTGCATTGGGGAATGCTTTGTGTTCAGAAGTGATATTTGAGTAGGTCTGGCTTATTAACTATCTTTATGCATGATTATGCAAATGTCATGACTAAGTTATGCTTGGTATGGATGTGTGATATGATGCTACCGTTGGGTGTTCGTTGGGATGTTTGTTATGAATTGTACGTTGGTTGTGCCAAGGAAGGTTATTGTTATTGTTTTGCCATTTTGTTTAGAATTGCATGATTTGGGTGCTCCAAAGGTACGTGTTACCCTAGTCGGAGTTTAGGTAGTTTACTTATTGAGATTTATTCTTATTATTGCAATATAACATTTCAGACCCTCGACCTTGACTATGATTGATCCTCCGCAACGTTTTGGGGTACCTATGGATACGGAACATTGTTTGACGAAGTACCCGACAGGTGATGGTAAGGAGTATATTAGGCATTCTAGTACAGTTTGGGTCGACGAGGATGATAAGTTGGAAACCTCATATCTATATGGCGTGGTTCTTGAGAGATGGAGATCAAACCTTTGGTCCTCTCTGTGGGTTTGACATTCCCCCTGAAGATAGATTGGGAGAGTGGGATCTCATGGAGATGGCTCCCCTTGATGGAGCTGTTGCTAATCCAGATTCTGAACCGGAGGTTTCGGAACCCGAGACGGTGTCCATGGAGACAGATCCTAAATCAGGGTTTTTTCCATCAGGTTCTTTTAGTGAGATGTCTGACCCAGCCTCGCCGGGGTCACTGCTAGGAAACTATAGGGGTTTTTGATAGTGTGAGAAACCCTATCTTTTTGGGACTCCTCTTTTGAGTAAAGTAGTGAAGCAGACCGACCACCTGATCCCTTTTTGAGTACGCGTGGTCTGGGTTGTGGCCTTTAGGAAGGCTTGTATATGTTGTATTTGTAAGTGTTGTTAAGTTTATAAAATGGCTTGTTGATTTGTTTAAATTGTCTCTCTTTTATCTTGTTCATGTGTTTATTGAGTAGGGAGTTCGTATTGCTTCCACGTGTTGATCTTAAATTTATTGTATCGGGTTGGCGACGAGTCTTGAAAAGTCGTATACTTAACGACCAAGTGGGATGTTCGCGTGCTCGCTGGGTTCGGGGCGTGACACGGGAAGTCCAACCAGTAAAACAGAAGTGAATGCATTGGCTAAAAACCAAGATGCCTCGGAGTTGGGATACTTGCAACCAACAAATTGTGATAGTCCAGAAAATAAACCGGAAGTGACCCACAAGGAATGGCCAGCAAACTGATTGAACCGTGAGATAGGGGTGGATCCGATGACATGACATGAATGAGAAATGAAATGAGTGATACATACAATGTATGCTTGCATTATACTTGTGACTATGAATATTGCATTCGGATCGCGGGCATTTATCATAGTGTGCATCGATTGTTTCATGCTAGATATGTCCTAGGAACTGAGAGTTAGTCGGATTAATAAGTTTATAAGTTAGTCGTTTCTCTTGTTGAGCATTAGCTCACTCCTGTTGATATTCATTTTTACAGATTTTTGACCAGTCGACGATCCTTGTATCTCCCATAGCTAGTTATGGTGTGCCCATCGAATTCAAGGGCGAGCTTTACCAGTTCACTGATCTAGCGTTTCCCTTCGTAGTGTTTGTGCATTATACTACAACACTCTGGGTTGATGTAGGTGCCCCGGGAGGGCATATTCCCTACCGCTTTGTATTGATCTTCATTCTTGTAGATGGATGCTTGATGGGATCGATCCCTTATCCTGATAGTGACAGCAGTGATGATGGTGGTGACGGCAAGTAGTGGTCCCTAGGGGACGATGTAGGATGTATGGGGGATCCATTTCGGATTACCACAGTTGTTACTTTTTGGCTTAAACTGTGAAGATGGGTGTCGATGTTGATGATAGTTGTGTAGTGTCGCTTAGTGGCAATCAGGGAGAAATATATCTTTTTGATTCTCCCAGAAGTAGTATCTTTTTGGTTTGATATCACCCGTGCATGTAAATAAGACGAGATGAAATCGAAGTCAAATGTCCCCCTTTCAGCTAGAATGGATGTGTTTGTTTATGCATAATTCATGTTATAAATGCTTAAGTTAAACATTATCTTCCGTTTGCGTAATAACATAAAAGAGAACAAAGAACCGTATTCGCAAGTGGCATACTGGGACACTACAGCTCAAGTTAGTATCAGAGCCTAGGTTATAACTTGGAGAGATAAGGTATGCTAATGGTGGAGGTGAATAGGATCCATGCGTAAATATGTGTCTAAAACACCAAATGCGTTGTTTGTTATTGCTGTGTTTATGTGGAACAAGTAAGTGTTGTTACTTATATGATATTAGTAACGGTTGTTACTTATTAGTTGATTAGTAACATTGGTCATCCATGATAACCGTTGATCAATGTGCAGGAACACCATAAGACAAAATGAGGAGGTCAGGTGGACCATCTTCTTTTTCAGGAATGGATCTTCAAATGGAGGGGATTCTACATGCACTGGCTAATGTGGGAGCTTTATTGGAGAGACAAGCTGAACAGCAAGCATGTGGTGAACATCGTGAGCAAGGATTGATCGAACAATTCTTGAAACTGTAACCACCCACATTTGTTAGAATAGGAGATCTCGAGGACGCGGAACAGTGGATTGAAAAGATGGAAAGGATATTCAATTTACCGATTTGTAATGATGCCAATAAGATAATTTTAGCTAAGTATCAACTTGAAGGAAATGCTAAGCATTGGTGGAGGACATCAAAGGAAACAATATTTCCGGCAGGTACGGAAAAGACCTGGATGGGTTTTGTTAAGGCATTTAATGGAAAGTATTATTCTGATTGTGCATGAGATAAGAAAATGACTGAGTTCATGCAACTAAACCAGAATAATCTGTTAGTAGATCAATATGAAACGAGATTCTCAGAACTTTTGAAGTGTGCCCCTAGGCTATTGAGAATCAAGAAGATAAGGTTAAGAGATTTTTGAATGGCCTAAGGGCAAATATTAGGAAGCCGTTAGTCCCTCTTAGTATAAAGAATTATAATGAACTTTATGAGCAAGCTCAACTCATAGAGCAGGAATTGATGAAAGAAGGAACTGGACCAATGACTCAATTGAGGTCGAGACACCAAGCTCCTCGGGACAATATCTGACGCGATAAGAGGCCCAACCAATTTGAGAGACAACCTTTTAATCCCAATAAGAAGCATAACTTTGGAAATCATCGAGGAGCAGGGAATAGTCAGACGGCAGGAAGGATGCAATACTCGAACGATCCCTGTCATAGTTGTGGTAGATTCCATGGAAACACGCCATGTTTGTTTCAAAGGGAATGCTACGGTCGTAGACAACAATATCATAAATGTACAGATTGTCCTAGGGAGAGACAACATCAACCTCGTGTTATGCCAGCTCGGCAACCACAACAACCCTCTCCAGGCGGAACACCACAACAAGGAAACCAACAAAGACCACCAACTCAAGAACAAGTTTTTGTAGTTACTCAGGAGGAAGTTGAAGTTTCGAAAGTCATATCAGGTATGCTCTCATTGTGTGACTATAAGGCTTATGCATTGTTTGATACGGGTGCTACACATTCTTTTGTGTCTGCACGATTTGTGCAATTATGAGTATTGAAACCTAAGTTGCTTGAAGTACCCCTGAGTGTCTCTATACCTTTAAAGGACATTGTTCTGTCTACCCTGGTTTGTTTGGACTGTAAGATTACTATAGGAGAACGAAGTCAGACTATAGACTTGGTGGTGCTAGCTATGTATGACTTTGATGTTATTATAGGGATAGATTGGCTTCGTAAGCAACGAGCCAATGTGGATTGTTATAGGAAGATAATTCAGTTTAATCCACCAGACCAACCTAGTTTTGAATTCTTTAGGAATGGAGTGAATCTATCTGTGATGTTTATTTCTGCACTCGAAGCACATCAACTTCTTGATGGTGGTTGTCAAGGATATCTAGCAGTGAGAAGTGATCAGAAAAGGAATGAAGTAAAGTTTGAGAAAATTCCTATAGTGCAAGAGTTTCCCGACGTATTTCCTAAGGAATTACTAGAGTTACCATCGGAGCGCGAGATTAAGTTTGTGATTGAGTTAGCTCCTGGAACAACACCTATTTCTAAAGCCCCGTATAGGATGGCTTTAACAGAATTAAAGGAGTTAAATGTGCAATTGCAGGAATTACTTTATAGAGGATTTATTAAACCAAGTGCTTCACCTTGGGGTGCACCTGTGTTGTTTGCGAAAAAAGAGGACGGATCGTTACATTTATGTATTGATTATAGGCAATTGAACCAAGTTACGATTAAGAATAAGTATTCGTTGCCAAGGATCGATGATCTATTTGATCAATTGCAGGGGGCATATGTATATTCAAAGACTGATTTAAGGTTCGAGTATCATCAATTACGGATTAAGAAAGAAGATATTCCTAAGATAGCTTTCCGGACTCGATATGAACATTATGAGTTTCTGGTTATGCCATTTGGTTTGACTAACGCGCCCGCAGTATTTATGGATTTGATGAATAGGGTGTTCAAACCATTCTTAATTTGTAATAGTTTTTATTGATGATATCTTGATATACTCAAAAGGACCAAAGGAGCATAAACAATACTTAAGGATTGTAACCCTAGAGCATAAATCGTATGTTAAGTTTAGTTAGTGTGAATTTGGGTTGGATCAAGAGATATTTTTTGGTCATGTAGTAACTGATAAAGGAATATCGGTAGACCCAGTTAAAGTTGAGGCAGTAATCAATTGGCGAAGACAAACGACAATAACAGAAATTCGAAGTTTCTTAGGTCTGGCAGGATATTATCGAAGATTTATGGAAGGATTCTCACATCTTGCTGGTCCATTAACAAAATTGACAAGGAAAAACACAAAGTTTGAGTGGACTGAGGAATGTGAGCATAGTTTTCAAAAATTTAAAAGGAAATTAACTACGGCATCGATTCCGACGATACCAGCAGGATCTGGACGATTTGTGGTATATAGTGATGCTTCCCACAAAAGACTTGGATGTGTTCCGATGCAACACGGGAAGGTTATTGCTTATGCATTAAGACAATTAAAACCGTATGAGTTAAACTATGTAACGCACGATTTGGAACTTACAATGTTCGTCTTTGCATTGAAAATTTGGAGACATTATCTGTGTGGAGAGTAGTTTGAAATTTATACAGATTATAAGAATTTGAAGTATCTGTTCTCTTGAAAGGAGTTGAACATGAGATAAAAACGGTGGATAGAATTATTGAAGGATTACGATTGTCAGATTCTATATCATCCAGGGAAGGCGAATAAAGTGGTGGATGCTCTCAGTTGAAAATCTACAATGATGATGGCGAATATGATGATTAGGGAATGGAATTTACTTAGGGAGATTTCAAAATTTGAGTTTAAGCTAGATGTGAATGATCTAACGAGTGTGATGGCTACACTTAGGATTGAACCTAAGATTATACAAGGGATTAGAACACTACAGCAGTCAGATCCTGAAATTATCAAGGTTCGCAAAGAAATAGTGGAAGGTAAGAAACCGAATTTCCAAGTATTGAAGGATGGAATCGTAAGGTTTCGTGTACACCTTTACGTACTTGATAATGAAGGACTAAGAAACGAGATTTTATCGAAAGCACATCGAAGTAATTATAGTATCCATCTAAGGAACACGAAAATGTATCGTAACCTTCACTAGCAATATTGGTGCAATGGAATAAAGGTCAATATCGCTAAACACGTCTCAAGGTGTTTGACATATCAACAAGTGAAGGCAGAACAGCGTAAGCCTGCAGGTACGTTAAAACCTTTAGAAATTTCCGAATGGAAATGGAAACATATCATTATGGATTTTGTGTAAGGATTGCCAAGATGGTCAAGTGGTCATAATTCTATTTGGGTGATAGTAGATCGATTGACTAAATCTGTTCATTTCCTGGCAGTATAAACAAATTACTCACTGGAGAAGTATGCAGATTTGTACATTAAGCAAATAGTCAGATTGCACGGAATGCCTGTAACTATAATTTCATATCGAGATCCACGGCTCACTTCGAACTTTTGAAAGAGTCTCCAAGCTGCATTAGGAACTAAACTCCAGTGTAGTACTGCCTTTCATCCACAAACAGATAGACAATCGGAAAGACTTATTGTAACAGCCCGAATTTCGATGTAATTTCTGGGATTAATAAAATGAATGTTATCTCTCATTTCATTTGAGTACGACTCGCCCAGAGCTGATCACTCTTGGGATACTAACCATTGAGGAATGGCTAATTAGGACACTAGTACGTGGACCAGGGACTTAGTCGCGACTCAAGAGCCGATTTGAGAAAGAATGAGGGAATATTGTAAACCAGTGAGGGGCCGATCTTAGGAAAAGTGATGGAAATGGTATGGCCAAGGCCAACGATGCACAATTGGGATCGCAGGTGATTCTGCCTAACCGAACGTGCTCGTGGTCAACCAATCCTGAACTCGAGCCAAATGATCGTGACCCCGGGATTAGTGATAAACTCTCTTTCTCTCAATGATCGGAACCGTTGAGACTCGGACAACCCTAAGTCGATACGCGTATACCTAAACAGCCGCCTGTTGGTGAGAGTTCAGAATAATTGAAATTGAGAGAGAGTTGTTCACGGAATTGAGCCCAGACTTCGGTGTCGGATTTCGGGGACCCGACGGACTTATTTTAAGATTCTGACGCCAGAAAATGTTAGCCACACATATATGGGACGCTTGGGTGCGAAAAATGGAATTTTGGTTCGGGACGGCAAAAAGACGGAATTGCCCTTGGACTATTTAAGCATAATTCCGAATTTTAAAGATTTAATTTGGGTTAAACCAAGGTTGGTTAAGTTAACTAGAGTGGTTAAAGGTTGGTTAGGGGCTAAAGACAAGATTGCCCCTCAATAATTCATTTGGAATGATTTTTAGCCATTGGATGGAGGGTAGAATGGTCAAGTGGCCTAGGATGGTGACACTTGTCCTCCCCAAAAGTTGATTAGACCAAGCTTTGACCAATTTGGTCTTGCCTTTCTCTCTCCTCTAGCTTTCACGCCATTCTCTCTCTTCTCCCTCTCTCCCCTCACGTTCGGCCACAACTCCCCACTGTCCACTCTCCCTCCTTCGTTCTCTCCCCCCTCTCGGCCGATCAAGTCCTCACCGTCGCCGCCTCAAGCAGCAGCTCGCCGGAGCCGTGGGCCACGGCAAGGGACGCCGTGGAGGGCCGGTTCATCCACCAAGCCGCCGTCCATAGCCGCTCTTCCTCCTCCCCCCTTGGACGTCCCCAATCAGCCGCCCAAGCCGCCTTGGACCGCCGTGGCCGTGAGGGCCGAGTCACGCCGGGAGTGCCGTGAGCCGCCGTCGCCGAGCCGCACCTTAGATGTACATGTTCCTTCCGCATATCGTCCACCCCGACGTGAGTTATATACCTAAACTTAGATTAGGCTCTATTGTGTTTGGTTGAGTAGATTTGTGGAACTTAAGTTAGTTTGATGTTATTTAGTGGATTGTGTAGTTATATGGCTGAAATTATGATGTCGTTGAGGGTGGATTAAGGTGAAACCATGGCTGATTAGAGTGGAGTTGATGGCTGTCCATAGTGAGTGTAATTCGGAGCCCTTGAGTGGTTATGTTAGAAATGATGTTTTTAGGGCCAAATGGACTTGTTTTGCAAGATTAAGCTATGTGTATGCCTAATATATCTTAGTGGGGTCTTGGCTGATCATTGGAGGCTTAATTGGAGTGTTTTAAATGTGTTTTGGCCATGTGTAAATGTGGGGTTTTGGTTTGGCCGAATTGCACTTGTTAGAATACAAATGCTAGAATATGTCCATGGGTTGTAAATATTGGTGATTGTTGTGGCATTTGTGTTCATTGATATGAAAATGCATGTCACGCACTTGGAATGTCGAGATTGATATGTGAAATGGCATTGTGTGCTTGTGCGGTGTGACATGGCATTGTGTGTGTGATCACGGTAAACGCCCTGAAAAGTGTGGAATTGGGCTAAGATAAAATTGAGATGTGTGATCACCTAGTGGCCTTCGGGTCGTGGCCTTCGGGTCGTTCCGTCTGTTGCGTTTACGCGAGACGATGCCCGGTGAGACCGGAAGACGACCATCCTCATGCACTTTGTAGCAGGCTCTGGTTCGTAGGTGAGCGGTGTTGCGCCTGAGGGCTAGAAGACACCGGGCCGGGGGCGTGTTATATACGCTGGCCATGAAGTGTTGTGGCCTTCGGGTCGGGCCTTCGGGTCGGAAAGTTGTTGGCCTTCGGGTCGGGCCCTATTGTGGGTCGTGAGATTAAGATCAAACTGAGCATTGCATTATGTGGTTGCGAATCATGCAGTATGGTGGTGAGATTGTGAGAATCATTAGTATGTGACTGCATGAAGCATTCGTGTGGGATGTGATGATTGAGTGAATTGAACCATTTAAGAAGATGAGCACATGTGTGCGGAGAACGCCTGCCCGTATGTACACGTATGTGGGTGTATATATATGTTGTTGAATTGCACTAACTTGCAGGGGTTGAATCACTTGAATCACGTTGATACACTTTGAGTCTTATGTTGATGGCTTGATTGTTTGGTTTTGGTCTGTCGTGAGACACACTTTAGCCTAGCCTAGGTTTAGGTATTTGATTCACTGAGCTAGTCTCACGGTTGTTGTAAAACCGAAACATTTCAGAGCCTACCCCCTAGGATGTTGGAGCCGCCTCCACTTTTTGGGATTCCCAGACAGATTTTGCAGTCCGTGGAGCATTTCCCAGCTGGAGAAGGAGAAATGCACGTGAGGTTTAGGTCAGTTGTTTATGTGAATACGGGTGAGGATGAGCATCTGAAGCAAGAATACATAGCCTGGTGTCGTAGAGCCGCGGACGGGACCCTCAGTCGACCTATCCGTACCTTTGACATCCCAGTAGACGTTGATGGAGAGTTAGCGCCGATGATTGCCGATGGCGAGGTGGTTGACGTTCCTCCACCTGGCGCTCCGCCAGCTGTCGATGCCCAGCCAGGCCCTGGAGTTTGGTATGATGAGTTAGAGCCGGAGCCTATGGATGAGGACGAAGACGACCCCGAGCCAGAGGTGATGGATCAGGATGATGGGGATGGTGAGGTCGATGAGGTAGGAGATGATGTGAACATAGATGCCGTCGAGGATCAGGTGGATCAGGAAGACCCAGACATGGACGTGGACGAGCCAGGACCGGGTAGCAGCTCTTCTGAGGAGTTAGCAGAGTCTTCCGACGAGCCCGACGATTCCAGCGACCCAGACTTCGAGCCTTAGAGTAGTTGGACGACGATAGGGATCCCTACCCTTTTTGTTATAGTGATCCTTAGCTCAGACCCACTCACCCGGCCACCGACACTTTTTGGGATTTGTGGCCTTTTGTCTTTGATGTTAGCCTGACCTAGAACCGTAGTGGATTTGCCGGTATATGTATCTGTGATCTTTGTATAAACAGTTTGTTGTTATATATATGAGAATGAGGTTTTACCTGATGATGATTTGTTGGTTTGGCTTCCTTGTTCATCTTTAATTGTCAGGGTTGTATTTTGTTTCCGCATGTGTTTTTATACTCTGATTGTTGTTAGGTCGGCGATGTCTCCTGGGGACGTCGCACTCTGATCGACCGAAGTGGTAAGGGGATGCTCGCGTTCCGATGAGGTGAGTTGGGTTCGGGGCGTGACACTTATCCTAGTGTTATAGGATATGCTAAGGGCGTGTATCATTGATTTTAATGGTAATTGGGACGAGAAGTTACACGTGGTAAAGTTTGCATATAACAATAGCTTTCAGCAAACCATTGGTATGGCTCCATTTGAAGCATTGTATGGAAGAGCATGTAGAACTTCTATTTGTCGAAATGAAATAGAAGAACGAAGTTTAACAGGACTAGAATTGATACAAATTACATCGGACGCACTAAAAGTAATTATAGATCGACTTAGGACTGTTCAAAGTCGACAAAAAAGTTATGCTGATAAACGTTGGAGACCTTTGGAATTTAATATAGGAGATCACTTATTTTTTAAAGTGTCGCCGTTGAAAGGCAAATTGAGATATGGGAAGAAAGGGAAACTAAGCCCATTGGACCATTTGAGATTCTTGAAATGATAGGGGATTTGGCATACCAATTGGCCTTACTGCCAAAGTTTGGCTAACGTTAATGACATCTTGCACATGTCGATGTTAAGAAAGTATTAGCCTGACCCCATACATGTTTTGGACTTCGACACGATTGAAGTGGAGGAAAAAGTAACGTATATTGAGTTATTAGTACGGATATTGAATCGAAGGGACCAAATTCTTAGGAACAAAGTCATTCCTCTCATCCAAGTACTATGGCAACATCATGATTTGGAGGAGACGACACGGGAAAGTGAGGATGACATGAAGAGTCATTATCCGCATCTTTTTTAAGGAATAGATAAGATTTCAAATTTCGAGGACGAAATTTTTTAAGGAGGGAAGAGTTATGACATCCTGATTTTCATTAAATCGATTAGTGAGCCACGATGAATTATATTTGTACCGATGAGCAAATTTAATTAGTTAACATATTTCTTATGGTCATTTAAGAAATTTAGGGGCTATGATATTTAACATATACCTTGTGTGGATATTATAATTCCCTAATGTAAATAACATAGGACACGATTTGAACCCTAACATGTACACATTGCATGGCCGGTCGCCTAATATTATTTTTGCATGCAAATAAAATGATTTTTAAGCCTTCTAATGATTGCATGTTGTCACCTTGCCCAATCAAATTTCATGCAAAGGTTAGAAGCTTGTCTAACACACTTCTTAGGCTCATGATGAAGAGCCTATCATTATTTTCTCTCCCTCTCCCCTTAAACCCCTCTCAGCAAACCCCTCTCTCTCTCTCACCTGTCATTTTCTCAAATCCTCTCATCCCTCACTCTCTCTTGGCTAGCTCCTCCAACCCTCTCATCTTCACTCTCTTTCATTTTTCTTCACTTGAAGATCTCGGCCAGCAGCTTGAGGAAGAAGAAAGTTGGTTCTAGCTAGCCTAAGGCAAGGAGAAATGGCTTGGTTCTACTCATATCGATCCCCTACACACTTGGTTTTTAATTGTTGTGTGCTGTGGATGAGTTGTTCTTTGTTGCATGTGTGATTCTTGGCCTTGAATGTGGTTGCATGTGAGTTTCTAAGCTTTGGATGGTCTTGCATGTGAGTTTCTAGTGCCTAGATGAAGTTGCATGTAAGGATTGTGGGTGTAGGTTGCTGAATCAAGCTAGAAATGGATGTTGCAAGTAGGTTTGGACTTCTGGTTTTGGGCTTTCTTGGACAAGAATTCATGGGTTTCAATTTGGAGTTGTTCTCTTGAATTTTGGCTTTGGTTTCCAAAACCGAAACTGCTGTACCTTTACCGTTTTCCATTTTCATAAAGCTTTTTTTGGGCTGAATTTGGGGAAACTTTCTGTATCAAAGTTGTACAACAGATCTTGGTCTAAAACATACTTTAATTTCAGATTTTTCTGAGTTAAAATGGCATGCATGATGGCCTAAACAATTACCGTATTTTACCGATTCAGTACAGTAAAATCAGTGACCTTTGTGTCTTCTTGATTTTTTATAAAATTTTCCAGATCTAATTTAGACATACTTGCTCACAAAAGTCTCAAAGAACTTCCATATCTATAACATATAAAAATCTCGAAGTGTTTTGATATGATTTGAGTAGTGGAATGGGTATTTCTTGAGGTTCATCCATTCTGTTTCAGCGGGCCAGATTTTGCCTGATTTTGAGTGACTCATTGCCGTGTACATAGAATGATATGGGTTTTATACTCTTCATGAAAAATGTCATTTAAGGTCTTTTCTATTCAAATTTCATAATTTTTCAAAGTCATTTATAATATTATTGGTCCTGATTCTTATTGTTGTTCAAAACTGTTCCATTTTACCCTTTGATAAAAACTCACGATTTTCTACTTGAAAATGATTGAACCACAATTCTGTGTCTATTGGAGATAGAACCCACATCCATTAGGCTTTCCAATGAGGTATGATTGGCCTCGATATGATATCGAATGATGGTGCAAATTGGGTTACCTTTGTGGTAATAGATTCTAAAAAGTCTAGTTGTGAATAGCGTGGGTGTGTTAATGAGACATCTAATTGTTTGATGAGACATGGTATCATTTCATATGAAATGTGTGCTGAATGAAATAAGTTACATGGTTTGTGAATGTCACGTCATTACATACGTGTGATATGGCTGAAATGTGTGTGATAGAAAGATGTTATGTGATGCCTAAAACCGGCAAACCTTGGAAGTCTGGCCAGTAATCCAGAAGTGAATGCCTCGATGATGCTAGGTAGGGGGTCAAGAAGTCCAGCCAGTAAATCGAAAGTGAATGCCTTAGTTAAAAACCAAGATGCCCTGGAGTTAGAATGCCCATAGCTAGCAAACCGTGGTAGTCTGGACAGAATATCGAAAGTAACCCGCACGGACCGGCCAGCAAATCGATTAAACCGTGAGATAGGGGTGGACCCGATGATATGACATGAATGAGAAATAAAACATGTGATGCATATAATGCATGCTATCATTATACATGTGACTATGAATACTGCACTCAGATCATGTGCATTTATTATAGTGTGCCTCGATTGTTTCATGCTAGATGTGTCCTAGGAACCGAGAGTTAGTCTGATCGATAGGTTTATAAGTTAGTTGTTTCTCTTGTTGATATTCATTTTTATAGAGTTTTAGACATGCCGCTAATCCCTGCATCTCCTATAGCCCGTTACAGTGTGCCCATCAACTTCGAGAGCAAGCTTTACCATTTCACTGATCCAGCATTTCCCTCTGTAGTGTTTGTGCATTATATTGCGATGCTCTGGGTTGATGTAGGTGCCCCAGGAGGACATATACCCTACTGTTGTGTATCGATCTTCGTTCTTGTAGATGGACGATTGATGGGACAGATCCCTTATCCTGATTGTGACAGCAGTGGTGACGTTGGTGTCGGCGAGTAGTGGTCATTAGGGGACAATGTAGGATGTATGGGGGATCCATTTCGGATTGCCACGGTTGTTACTTTTTGGCTTAAACTATGAAGAAGGGTGTTGTGAAGTGTCACTTAGTGGCGGTCAGGGAGAAATATATCTTTTTGATTCTCCCAGAAATAGTATCTTTTTTATTTGATATCACTCGTGTATGTAAATAAGACAAGATGAAATGGAAATAAGATGTCCCCCTTTCAGCTAGAATGGATGTGTTTGTTTATGCATAATTCATGTTATAAATGTTTAAGTTAAACATTATCTTCTGTTTGTGTGATAACATAAAAGAGAACAAAGAAACAAGCTAGTAAGTGGCGTACTAGGACGCTACAGAGAAAGGTGGGTGATATGTCTTTGGTGAGGCGTGGATTGGTGATAAGCGTTGGACTTTTGTCTTTGCTGGTAAATTAAATGGGCTGAAAGTGGGTTTCTTTCTGACTCATTAAAATCCATTATTGGTTCGAATTTGCTCCTTTGGACTCATTTAAATCCATATATTGAATTTTAACCAATTCATATATGACTCATTTTGTTAAATGTGAGTTAAAATATGGGTGCAAAACTCATTTTGACAGCTCTACCTACAACTCTGATTGGAAGGATGAGAAAAGTCCCTTCAACAATCTCTTTGATTGGTGGATTACAAGCATGCATTTCGTCGACAATTAGAGGTATGATTGGCAGGAGTTTCCTTTAGCCAGGGTATGAAAAAAGAAGTATGATTGGCAGTATTTTTCTCTAACGGGGGTTTTAAAAATGCGAATTTCTGCACAAAGATGGCGCATGACTTAGCTACTGGCAAAGATCCCAACAGAGAAATACCAAATGATTGGTCTTGGATTTGGCGAACAAGAGATTTATCCAAAACCCAGAACTTCATTTGACTCCGTTGTCATAACATTATTGCTTGTAAGAGTAACCTTGCACACAGGTATTCCATACTAATGATTCTTGCGCTTTTTGCAATCCAGGTGGTGAAAAACCAGCCCACATCCTTCAGGCTGTGTTGCAGCGAAATCTCTCTGCGAGATGTTCTGATTTTTCTTGGGGAATCATATTCTCGCAAAACTAGTTGGGCTTTGTGGGTACAAAGAGATGACAGAACAGTTAGAGAAAACTCTTCTGACAAAGATTTAGCTTTTCCTTGAATCAACATAGCTTCTCTTTATGGACCAAACTTAAAGTGACTGAGGTGAGGTGCCTCCCTTCTAGTCAAAGAAACGACCACCAAAATGTTCTTGGCCCTATTCTTGGACAGGTGGTCGTCCACCATCTCCGCATATCTCCTGAAGAGCTCGTCCATCACTACCAAAATGCCTCCACCGAAGTGAGACTCCAGCATCGACTCCACCACCGCCAGCACCATCTTCGCCACTCTCTTCCCGCTAAACTGCACATACTCCTCTCCGCAACCGAAATAGTCCCAACTGGCTTCAAATGTCTCGAGGTAATCTATGGTAAACGACCCTTCTCTTGTTATCTCGCATTTCAATTCTTCGGTGGATGGAGCGTAGTATGGCGCATTGAAGGAATCCACTTTCGTTTCTTCGACCAGTCCCTACATCACGGCGGCCATCCGTCAGTTATTATTGCTCGAACTCATTCGAACGGACTCAACTCCGTCAATATTGGCATTAGCCCAGAAGCATTTTAGTGACATTACCATAATCATGTCATTTGTCTTGCATTATGTGTTTCTGTAGGCAGGAAATGATCTATTGAATGTAAATGGTTACTTAGAGTGATCCAACCGTTGAATATATAACGTGTTTCATCAAATAACATTTTTTAGTTTACTCTCACAAGGGGTGAGTGGTTTCAGGTTTCATTTAAATTCCATCGGAAATATAGAACCTACCTATTAGAACAAGTTCCTCATTTTTTGGAACTTGTAATCTACCATGCATACCCCAGAACTTGAAATCTACCATTTCTAGGGTTGGTTCTAAGGTCTACCCAAGTTTCACCTGTATTATTAATTGAACGATTGTAGTGAATTATCACATTTAATGATCACTACTTGCTGCTATAATTCATTGACCACAACTTATATTTAGACACCTGAAGAATACGAAACATTAATAAAGTAAAAGTCTCAGTTATAAAATGAAAGCTCAGACTAGTGATTCCAGATTATACATCAATCATCGGACGTTATGGAATACCACAAAATCACGGGAAAACATAGACAAAAAAAATACAAAAACTTGTTCCAGGTTCCACCTATCCAGAATCTGGAACCTACTCGTCAAAACAGATTTCCAATTTTTAGAATTTGAAACCTACCCTGATACCCTGGCGCAGAACATATTTCCAAAGGTCCGGTTCCCCAAACCCTCACAAGAAAAAATGTTCTATATCGAGAAGGTGGGGCCTTAGGGTTGGGCTTAGGCTGAGGGCACAATGTTGTCCGTTCCCTTAATTAATATTGTGGATACAAAATGAGGGATGGACCGTTTATTTCAAAGGTCGCCATCTTTCTGGACCATGCGGCTCGGTCCCCTCATTTTCGCAGAGAGAGAGAGAGAGAGAGAGAGAGAGAGAGAGAGAGAGAGAGAGAGAGAGAGAGAGAGAGAGAGAGAGAGAGGTGAATACCTTGGATGCCATGGCCATGAGGCCAAGGGAAAGGAGCTCCCACAAGAAGGCACTCTGAGCGCTGGGGTCATTGGAGATCCTGCCCATTAAGGACAGTACCATGCACCCACCGGTTACCATTTCCGCGGATCTCGACTCCAGAAACAGCACAAAGTCGCCCTTGAATTGATCCGCGTAGGCTCGAGCCACGCACTCGGGGCTGGTCTTGGATATGTATAACTTCCCCTTGTTCAATGCGGGTCCCGCCTCGCCGTCCAAACCTGATGGAACCTATACATGCATATCAAGATCGGTTTTTATTAGGTACCTATGAATCGACAATGTTGATAATGATCATCGCCTAAAAATCAAATTGAGACCACATTTGTCATCCCATCAAAGACCGAGTAGGAGCATTCGTAGTGATTGCGATTGGACCACAATGTACGGATCGTTTCAAGCAAATAGTAAGTTTGAAATGGCCTTGTAGACATGGTATCTTCATGGAAGGCATGGCCACTGCCGTGCCCAATTTATCAAAATCGGTACTTATTTTTCTTTCGGAAAATATAGAAGTTACTAGAAATAATTTTCGCTCGATCGTTTTCAAGAGAACCTTCCAAAAATAAGTGCAAACGTGGGAGACAAATCAATTGTAGTTATTTACCTTCAGGGAATATTACCGCATATCATTTCCACATTTCATCTTATTGCCGCTAACCTTCCTCTACTTTTAGAAACACCGGTTAACATCTTGAATTTTTGTCATCGGATACCACTTTGCATTTTTTCACGTTTTGCCCTACTTACAAAAAAAGGCCATTTTCTTTAGAAACACCAATTAGCATCTTGAGTTTTGTCATTGGATACCATTTTTCATTTTCATGTTTTACCTTGCTTACAAAGACGCTATATCCTTTCCGAAAATGACAACCAAAGTCCTAAATATCCTTCCATACCCAAAACTTAACTACCAAACCTTAAACTCAGCGCCACTGGCGTGTTGCCGTAGCCTTCTACCGTGGTGGCGGCAGACGGAGGGGCTAAAGGAGACTAGGGTTTTGAGAGACTTAAAAGATTGGAAACTCTAAAAAGAAGCAATTGAGCATTTCTAGCAATGAAATTTTGTTAGATAGAAAATGGTAGATGGCATTTTTTGAAAATAGAGTGAAAGTAGTAATGGAATGAAAAGTGCGGCTAGCATCGCCACATCGTTACCGTCGACCAGTATCGGTGCAAGATGGACCACACATTTTATTTAGTATAGGATAGGCAACTAGCATTAATTTTAGAATTTCATATTCATGTAGATATTATGTAGTTTTTGGTTTTACAATGGGAGAAACGTAACCTGGTGACACTATTCAAGCGGGGAAAAAAACACTTCAGGAAAATTTGTAGTAACTCTTAGGCAGATATTGCAAAAAGAAAGAACAAGGATACAATAAAATTTAACAATTGAGAATTACGAGTAGTAAATCTCCTATACATGAATGATAAACTGTGGGCTCTTAATTTTTTTTTTAACTTTTCCCGATCATATACACAACAACTATGATTTCAGTTGTTGTTTATCGATATATATTTATTTTTGCTTGAATTAAATACGCTTAAACTATTTTTTTGTAATTTGTTGTCAACATGGAGTTCCTTTTATAGTAATTAGATTAATGAAAATATATTACAAGAAAGGTGAGCCGATTATTTAATTAAAGATGCTAATGATGAAGAATTATGACAATAAGGAACAAGGAATCTGTGTTATCTTAAATGGGCATAGAGTTTAATTCTTATAAGTTCATACATTTTAATACCTTTAGTAGAAAGCTGAATTTAGCGTTAGAGTTCTAAATTTGTATAAAAGAAAAAATAGTAATGAAAGTATAATTCTTTGGAATGTGATAGGAAGATTCATATCGTAAATAAAACAAAACAAAAAAAATTCAACTTAAGATGTAAATATGAATTAGATAAAAAAAATGTTATTTCATACTAATCATTATCTAATCATTAATCATTTTAGGTGGGATTTGTAGTGGGATTCTTGATTTCCCAAGGAAACAATTACCTTAAGAAGCCTTTACCAAAAAAAAAAATTACCTTAAGAAGTATATATACAAAAGTAGTAAACTAAGAAGTGTTCAATAAAGAATTTATATATAAATATATATATGATGGAAACTGCACCGTTCCTCTTTCTAAAGTAACGATGTGGTCAATTTCTCATTTTCCTTCTTTTAATAATTAGTAAATTTATAAGTGGCTATTGCTCGTGTGTGGTTGCGCCTCGCGGCTCAAGCACGTGCGAGCATTACGTATTAAGTATTATGTTTTCTCTTTGTTAAATTAGCGATGACTTTTGGACCCAATTTCGGTTATCTTATAAAATGAAACTCCGGGAGAAAAATATTTAAGGTGGCTATTTAAAGATATTACGAATGATATGAGGCCAGCATGTTTCTTCCTTGTGCAAGTAGTTTTAGATGTTTAACTTAGCTGTCTACACTATTGTAGAATCCACGTGATCTGTCAATTCTGCGAAGGTTAGTACGGCAATACATCTAGGAAAAGTCTTCATATAGGTTCAATAGGTCAATGGCGACCACGAGAAAAGTCAAACATTAATTTAAAAAAAAGAGTTAATACCTCGAAAAGTCTCATATAAGTTCAATAGGTTGTTGGCGGCAACTATGAGCGTGATGTGTCAATTATGAAGATCCGACCAATCACTCTATCAAGAAAGCGTGAGTACTTAGCAATAAAACTAGTGGGGAGGCGTCTTTTATTGATGAGCAAAAGGCCATGCGGTTCAAACCTGTGAGAGTCAGTGCAGACTAGACGAAGAGTGCACAAAATGCAAGCTTTTTCTTGGAAATAGCCGGTCGTAGAATGAGCCGGGCACACCTGAGACAAAGCAGGGCCCGAACCCGGCGCCCTTATCAACTTTCAACTTCTTGTGGAATTCGGGCAGCGACATGAAAATGTTGTTGAAGTCGTTGCTGGGGAGATCGTTCAAGTAAACTCTAATCTCGGGGGATAGACGTCTCATATTCACGCACTTGGCATGGATGATGTCGATCACCTCGGATATTACTGATAGAGTATTGGGTCCCGATGAGCACCCTAAATCTGCGATTCCTAGACTTTCGGGAATGTCGGAGCACAAGACCTCCAGGATGGCTTTTTCCACGAATGGTTTGGCAACTGATATGATCTTGCTCTACAAAAAAAGAAGGAAAATTGGTACGCAAAGTACTTTTGTGATAGACTACTAAATGAATGTGCGACTCTATGATCTACGCTTATGTCTTAGCATTCCATGCATGAGCATAATTATTATAAGATGAATGAGAGAAGTGCCTGAAGTGTGGAGTTCTTTGCATAACTTGTCTCACCAGCACCTTTGTTCATGTGAAGTACTGTCTTGACTTCCATCTCTCTCTCTCTCTCTCTCTGTCTCTCTCTCTCTCTCTCTCTCAACTATATGCTTAGAAAGAAAGTATTGGGCATGGAAGGTTGGAGAGAGCTGAAGATCTATATATAGAAGGAAGAGGGATCTGCGAACCTTATTCAATATGTTAGGGAAGCTAGAAAGAGACTTTTGTATCTTTTTGTGTGGGGGCTACCATCATGAGAATCGCAAGAGAATAAAAGCTGTTTGCTCGAGAGCAAAATATGGTCCTCAATCCCCTTTAGTAGGATTTAGACAAGCTAAACTTCTTTTGCTTTTTCTCTTGTTTTTGGATTTTTGTTCTTGTCCACATAAAATGTCAAGCTCTTACTATACATGCAGTTGAAATTAACTCTTGGAATATTTCACACTTCCATTGTAAGATTTTAATATTGCATGTAAAATTTCGTTGTGGATCAAATTATTATAGTGGTATGCAAAACGGACTACCCAAATCGGAAACCGCTTGGACTAGACCGAACCGGCTAATTGGGTCCGGTTCACAGTTTCTAAAATTGTAATTGGTGTCCAGACGGTCTGGTTCTTGTTTTCAATAGAGAACTGGACTGAACCGAATCGATCGTACCGAACTGATTACATATAAATTTTTTTTATTTTCTTTAATTTCTTCAAAAAAATTAATAAAATGCAAACTAAACTCTAAGTGAACTTCATTGATATAAATTCATTGACAAAAATTAGTAAAATATGAACTAAACCCTAAGTGAACTTTCTTGACATAAATTTATTGACAAAAATTAGTAAAATGTGAACTGAACCCTAAGTGATCGGTTCCATTGGACCCAAATGGTGGACCGGTCTAGTTCCTTGTCCTAAGACCAACCTATACAATCCCTAGTTTTCAATCTTAAAAATCGGACCGAGAATCAATCACCCCTAAATTATTGCTTCCTCTTGTTTTCCACTTTCTGGGAAAGAAGGAAGCCACAAATTCTATACAACGTGGACATGATGAAAGCCAATGCCTTTGTCGGCCAAGACTGTCATACTCTGTAATAAAGTCGCCATTCCGTACTCATGGTCGGTTTCATGCCTAACTTTAGTGTTCCAACTTGGGATTGACCTACAATGATACGGTTGTCGAATGTTAGATACACGAACAAGATCTTGTTAATGACTGTCATTGAAATTCTTGTTAGATATGTTAATGAGGAATATTTCAATTTGCAAGAAAAATTGGACATCGAAAGATTGCTTACTCTGATGGGGCATTCACAATCTTTAGAAAGACTATAATCATCCAGAATTGGAGATGATCCAATTGCATGTCGATTATGAACCTTGTTATTAACTCAACTACTCTTGAACCTAAACATATCCTTAAAAGGCTCAAGGAGAGATATGGAAAGCAACTTTCCAATATGGTAGAGGGATCTCCTCATAAGTTCTTTCCGTGTTCCTTTTTTTTCCGGAAAGAAAAATAACAAAAAGGAACTTGAGGACCTTATGAGTAAAGAGGGTATACTCAACGTCAACTTTAAATGGTTACTTTTTGGGTAAGTTAGTATAGTAGCCACGTGTGCCTGGGGGTGACAAGAGAGGAGTTTTGACTCCTGCGAGTTAGCTTGTGCTTTGCACGGTGTCTAGTAATCGGCTTGCCAACTAATATTTCCGGTTATTAGATACTGTGCATTTGTAGAGAGAGAGAGAGAGAGAGAGAGAGAGAGAGAGAGAGAGAGATATGGGCAAATGCAACGTGGGATGGTGGGTAGAACCAGGTGTTGCTTTGATGTGGTGTGAGAACTTTCTAGCGGTGGTTGGGTCTATGAAGAACAAACAAGACACGTGGGTGATTTGGGGCCAGTTTATTTTCAAGATTGATACATTGGATATTGAATCTTGAACTTCAATTATAAGGATGGGAAATCGTACCAACAGTTTTGACCAGTTTCTTTGATGTGAAATCAAGTTTGAAAAATTTTAATTCAAGCTGACGTCCACTGATATATTATTACTATCAATGAATTTGAATGGGACATATTACTTCAAACCCTTCATTTCATGTTATCACTTTCTGAACAAAGGCAGGTAACCATTACGATCTTTCATCTTCCACTTATCGCTTCGAAGCCAAAAGTGAAGGCCTACTCCATGGATCTCGCATCAGCATCCCATTTAGTAAAGGGCATCTAATAACGGCTGCCTATTTGCACGTTGCTGTATAGGAGGACGTGCGTTTCAAGACACCTTTCCACTTCTCGTTCGCTGGCGGTTTTATTGTACCCATGCATGCACGTACCTTAATGAAGCACCACGTCGTTCCATCTTCCATCGATGCGGTCTATATAAAGCATTCTCTGTATCGCCTTAAAGGTGCGTTTAGTTCAACATTTGGAATGCTACTTTGAGAATGCAAATGTCTTTAAGTGAAAGCCCTTTATGGGAAATGCAAATGGCGTTTGGTAAAAACTCATTTGCAAAGCTACTTTGACCTAAGTGGTGTTTGGTTAATTTTTTTCACAAATGGGCTTTGGGGGTTTTTTAAAAAAAAAGGAAAAAATACCCTTCGCCAGCTCCGACGAAGGGCTACGGCTCCGGCGAAGGGCTACGGCCGCTGGCGAGCCAGATCTGGCGCCGGCGGCCATCGCCCGTCGCCGAGCGACCCCCGGCGAGGGACGCCGACCTCGGGCGGCCGTCGGCCTACACCGGATTTGGCACTTAAGTGATCGTTTTTCAAAAATTTTAGCATTTAAGTGATCGTTTTTCAAAAATTTTAGCACTAAAGTGATCCAAAAAAAAGTTATGACACTTAAGTGATCGTTTTTCCTCCGACTTGGCACCAAAGTGATCCGAAAAAAAGTTATGGCACCAAAGTGAGCGCCGTACACAAGTTATGGCACTTATAGCGTCCTTTTGCCGTTTTCTTAATGACCAATTCTAAGCCAAATTTCGCTAAGGGAAAGAGGTAACTTGAGTGGCCTACCGCATGGCTCCTGGAAAGGTCAAAAGGCGCAGAAATGATCAGAATCGCGGTGTTGGTGTTGGTTTTCTACGGAACATGCATAGTTAAAAATATAAACGCAGCGGAAAGAAATAACCACACATGTATCTCCAAAGGGGTTGTTCGTGCATTTCAATCAAAAATCGGAAGACCATAAGGGGTTAATCGGATTACCTTTCGTAACGTGCCCAAAACGATTTCGATTCAAATGTTCTTCAGTTCAAGCCCCACAACCGTTGGACCTCTACTTCAGACACACCACCAATCGCACAACGAACGGAAGGAAGAATTTGCGGATAATCACCAATAGAATTGTGCTAGCAATCTTGTGGCGACAATTCCCCGCACTATTGATATTTGAGTCACGGCGTCAGAAGAGAGAAAACGTATTTTCTTGACTCTCACGAACACATCTTGCACTGTTTCTTTTCTGTATTTCTCTTTTGGAACTGTTGCTGATCACAATTTTTTTTTTAATAAAATTAAAACGCACACGGACAGCAACTATTGCTGTCCGTATGCATTTTTAAATTATATATATAAATATAAATATATATACAAACATAGAGTGCATGATCAGCATATGTGTATTTTGTGAGCATCATATGCACACACGCCCATGACAAAAAAATTGAATTAAATTAAATCCCATTTAATTTAATTTCAATCCGACTCAATTCGATTACAAACATATTTGCAATATTGTCTCTTCCATACAACGTCATTCTAAATTGGTTATGGTGTGTGACATCCCTAGGTTCATCACTAATCTAGTAGTAGGACTTGCACTAACACGTTAGTACTCCCAAGAGAATTGATTGTCCCAATCAACCTCTAGGTCCTACAAGCCATGATTGACATCTAGCAATATGTCATGGCTACCCAAACAGTGTGAATGTTTTAAGAACATAATGAACCTGTCAGCTTTGGCTACAGTGTAATCTTATCCCTCTGCCTTACTATGTCCTGATCGAACAAAGACCATGAAATATTTGTCAAGTCACCAATTCGATCATATGCACAAATCTAATTGATATGCACTTTATATGAGACATGAACAGTTCATTCTCGGTTACAACCCCGGCCGAGGATTTTAATGCAATGTCAAGATTAGATTGCATAGGACATCATTATAGTACCTTGCGTATAACAAGGAGACAGATTCCATTTTGCGCACACGTATAACTTCGTATGTGAACGAACTATGGCCATCAAGTACAGAGACGGATCAACGAACCAGCAATATGTGCACATGTGAACCATAGCCATCCAACACACAAGTCAACACTGTGCTTCAGGTCTAAGGATTATTTACACAAGACCAGAGCATGAACGATTAGACATTGACCACGCTAAAAGCTTCCATGTTGCTAATCGATATATGCGTGTCACGTTCAGTGAACTTGTCTGATACAAACACCTGTGTTCTAGCTCGGGTATCATAATACCCAATGACTCGTGACTCGTCATTCCCTTAAATATCCAATACTTAATGATGAAGCTAAGAACACACCGGTCTCAACAGGATTATTGATATCCACTCAATGATCCATCGACTGAGAACAATTTAAAGATTCAGTCTAACTGTGAACCTGTCACACATATTCTTAACGTCTCAAGAATAGGTCCAGTCACAACTGATCTTATGGAATCATTCATATATTTAAATAATTGGACAAATGAATGAATATGTCATTGCCATTAAATAAATAATGAATTTGAAAATACAACTTAAATCCCTAACATGTAACTATTACATGACAACTTTAGGGCATACATCTAACAGTTGGGGGTCCTGAAGCTGCCATAGAGAAAGATATGAAATGTTTCTTTTGCAATAATCAAGGTTATTTAGTGACAAATCAAAAGGCAATGTGCTAACTTTAGTTTGTTTTGAGTCTAATTTCTTCGAGGTATCTTCTGATTCTTGGTGGATTGTTAGTGACGCTTCTGTCCATTTGCAATGTCATTGCAGGGGTTCTGGAGAGCAAGGGAAACCAAATCAGTCTGAAGCCAAGCTTAAAGTTGGGAACAATTTAGAAGCTGGTGTCGAGTCAATAGGTGATGTTGACTATAGAGTCCGGTTTAGAACTTGTTTAGAAAACACCTTTTTTCTGTTCCTTCTTTTATGAGAAATTTGGTGTCTATTCCGGTATTGGTTGTGTTTAGCTTCTAATCACGTTCAAGAAACTTTCACCATTGGATCTTCTATCCCCTAACGATCTTTGTCATATAAGAAGTCTTCTTTTCTACTGCATAGATTCGTTTAGGGATAACTTACTTGCATCTCCTGATCGTAGTGCTGTCATTTTTTAAATCATTCACGCTAATAGGACCTTATTCCCCTACCATATGTTTTTTGGTCAAAATTCCCCTACCATATTTAATATGTACTTTATCGCATTCATTGATGACTTTTCTAGATATGGCTATATTTGTCGTACTAAAGAAAAATGATATGCTCTTAAAAATTCGAAACTTCCATGATTAAAATTGCAGTTTAGAGAAAGTCATCAAGGCTATAAGGGCCAATTGTGATGATGAGTACTATGGTAAATATGATACAATTGGACAACAAATGGGGCCATTTGCCAACTGCTTGCAAGATTGGGGGATGATTGCCCAATATGCTATGCCATGTAGTCTTAAAGAAAACAGTATGGTTGAATCGCACTCTTACGGATATGGTGAGGAGCATGACGAGTAAGTGTAACTTACCGGATTATCTTTGGGGTGAAGCTCTTAGGGCTGCCATGTATATCCTAAATGGACTCCCTAGAAAATCTGCAACTTAAACACCCTGCATAAATTTGGACCGACAGAAAACCTTCCCTTAACCATATTTGCATTCGGGGTTGCACTGTTGAGGAAAAAATCTCTGACCCTTGCAAGAAAGAGAATGATCATAGGATTACCTGTTGCTTCTAGGGTGCCAAAAATTGATTTGAACCGGAATTTCGTGCATTTTCGATTCGGTTCAGATTTCAATTCGGATGAGCTGCCAGTGAACTGAAGCCTGAACTGAGACGAAGTGGTTAACTGCAACAGGGGGGGTTTTGCGAGACAAACAGTGATCGGGGGCCTTTTTCGGAGAAACGGAGACTTCGGGGGGGCCTTTGTGAAAATTTCTCCTGGAAAAAGTTAACTCGATCGCGATATAAACTGTTTTGAATTGTTTGGAATATTTAGGTCTGCATCAAATTGCACGACGGAATCAAACGACTCGTGACACCGATGATCTCTCTCTCTCTCTCTCTCTCTCTCTCTCTCTCTCGCTCTGGCTCTGTGTGGAGTGTACAGAGTGACTGATTTACTTCCTTCCCACCACCCAACTCACGCTCAGCATCTCCCCCACTTCCCTCGCACCCTTTGAAGTCTTTCTCTCTCCCCACTTCGGTTCTCACAACCTCTGCACTTCTCTCTCCAACCGCCTCCCGCCCTCTCTCAATTCTTCCTCCGCCGGTTTTCCATCAAACAGGTGGGTTGCGCCATCATAATGCGCGCGTTCTGAAGTTCGCAAGCGCAATCGGAGCGCACCCTTTTTGGTTTTTTTTTTTTTGTCCTCACAATCTGCGTGTTTGAGCTTTCTCGCTTCCCTTCGGGCTGTGCAGCGGAAATTTGAAGTGGCCCAATTGCGGGGCGTTCGGAAATGGACCTGATTCTCCTGGAGGAAAAGGATGCTGCCGATTGGGTTTACAGAGGCGAAGGAGCTGCGAACATCGTCCTCGCTTACGCTGGATCCGCTCCACATCTCGTGAGTAGTTTGTTTGTGCTTCGAATTTCGGCGCATTAAGTTAAAGATTGCGCCCTGTGAAAATTTGGAACTCTGTTCTCGAGAGATGAAGTGAAATTTTGTCGAATGAGTTGCTATGATTGCTGCTGCAACTTCTTTTTTAGTTTCGGAACGGAGGAGGGAAATACGGTGCTTGAAAAGTCCGAGGAAGTTGTTCTAGGGATGTTTTTAGGGAAGGATAATGCTTGGAAAGTCCGAGAAAGTTGTTCTGGGAATCTTCTTTCCTGACCACTACAATCTTTTATCCCCGAAAATAGCACTAATTGGAATGAACCCCCTTTCCTGTACCCATGTGGCCACTGACGTCAATGTCATTGCTGTTGTTGTGTGTTGCATTCTTGCTTTGCTTTTGCTTATCCCAACAAAGAAAAAAAAAGAATCTTTGGGTTTGCTTTCTCTCCTGGCAAATGAGTGAAGGATAGTAAAACTGTCGTGCTGAATCTTCACGTAAATGGATAATGCCTTCACCTTTTCCACTAATGAGGTCTCAGAAATTTGATCTTAAAGTCCTTTCTAGTATCTTTTTCTTTTGGATGATGAAGAGATGTGTGATTAATTGGGGCATATTAGTGGGATTGCTGCTCTACTGTTTGTCTAGGTTGGAAAAGTTTTGCGGATACACAAGGCTCCCGAAAATGGAACACATTGCTCCAATGGTTCCTTGAGCTTTTCCAAGCATGAACGTCTCTTGTGGAAAGATTTTGAAGAACTTGTACAGTCCCCGACAAAAGAAATTGCGGCCCAGCAATATGCACAACATGTGATTAGCCCATTGTTAGGTTCAAAACATGTAGATGCCGGGGTATGTGCACTTGTCCTTGTTTTGTTCTTTTCCCAAGTTGATTCTCAGAATTTATACTGTTGCATCGGTGTTGATCTTTGAGAACGATTAATATATTACTCCTAAGCCTTTGAATAGTTTAAATCGATTAATTTTTTAAAGACCTTGATTTTAACTCTTAGTCTAAGGCCATTAAATTGGTGGCTTTATAAGTTGCCTTGTTATCTTTGAGCCTTCCAGACTATTGCTTGATAGTATGTCAAGATACATGCTTACACCCCCCTAGAAAGCTACTCTGGACCATTCAACCGGTACAGTATTGTATGCTTTCGTATACATCAAAGCTCGTACTTGTTTGCTGGTTGGATAATGAATGTTTACATGGCATTATCAAAGTACAAAATTTCATACAACAATCATATCTCTAGCTGCTCTAAGACATATTCCTTACGCTTTGGTTTCTGTTCATATTGCCGAAAAAAAAAGAAAATTGATACGCAGCATAAAATATCTTTTTCTCTCTCTGCCATCATTTCTTTCACACTGCAGATTCAAGTCCTTGTATCTAGGGAATTTCTTGAGGAAATTGAGAGAAATATTAAGAGTCATCGTCCTGATTGGCGAATCGATACTGCCAAGGTTGATACAATTCACGAATCTGCACTTCTAATTTCTGACCATTCCCTTTTCCCTCATGGTGAGTACTTCTGTCCAATCTTTACCCTCATTTCCGGACTTTGTAGTTGACTAACTTCCTGACGTTTTGAAGTAAGACGTCTCTATTAACTGAATATATTCCATCAGCTAAATAAAATATCTTCACCAATAAATGTCATTTTGTTGGACCCCACGATTGGCTTCTGTAAGCTTTAGGTGTAAAAGGAAAGATGCATACAATGAAATTACCCAGACTGTGTGCATGTCCTCCCCTGTTGCTAGGATCCTTCACAGAGATTATTCAAAAGTTTGCTATTTTATTGCTCCATTGATTTTCATCATTGGGCAAAGGGACACTGTATGAACTCAATTTTAAGATGTCAAACTTACCCCAAGAAGCAAATAGACTTGTTCATTAACTGGGTCTTGCAAATATAAGCTCGAATGAAGATCGTAAATGAATTTTTTGCATGATCTCCAAGATAGAGTATTTGCTTATTATATCTATTTTGTTTCAGGTATCTTCAAAGGCAATGCCTGCATATCTGTAGAGATAAAGGTGCATCACCTTAGCTACTTCTTCTTTCTGCAATGATTCATTTGTTGCATCTTTTTTATCCTCGAGTTTGTGAAAGTTGTTCATTTTTTTGCATGCTTTTTTTCCGTTTTGGATTTTAGCCCAAATGTGGATTTCTACCATTCTCCAAACACATTGCCAGGCAGAATGCAATTAAGAGGAGCACTACTCGTTTTAAAATGCACCAAGTCCTGAAGTTCCGTCAACAAAAGGTAATATTTTAAGATTCTTTTTGAATCACAAAGATTACTTTCCTTATACCGGTACCAAATAGTACTGCTACCTTGCAAAACTGCTCAAATGGTGTAGCTACTTGTATACAAGAAAGGAAACAAAACTAATTGGATCTGTCAACCTATTGGATCCCATATATGAAGTTGTGCTTTGCTATTGTACCAAAATACATAGGTGGAAAATATTTTCTCATTTTGCCAAGAAGACTCTGTACCTTTAAGAGCTCCTGGTTTTCGTTCCAAAGATCAGCCAAAGAGCAACTAGAGGAGTTATTTAAGTCATTTCTTTCCCTTGTAGGAAGAGTCATCCATTCCCAGTCTACCTTAGTTTCTTCTCCAAGGAGCCCATCTTACAATTATAATAATCACAGACAAAGCACTCATCCCCTTCTATCTCATTTAGCTGCAATGCAGTAATTGTAAAAAGAGGTCCCATCTCTCTTTGTGAGTTTACTTCAGTAGTTTAGTTTAAAGTCACTCTTAATAGATTCAAGCTATGATTCCCTTTCTCTTGGTATTAGAAAGCGTGCAGGCTTTTTATTTTGAGTGGGTATGCCATGGTATGTAATTTAGTCTGACCAGTAGCTTTTGCATTTTTTGTCCAGATACCAAATCTGAGTGAATATGATCCGTTGGATCTGTTCTCTGGATCCAAGGAAAGAATACATGAAGCTTTGAAAGCTTTGTGCAACTACCCGCAGAACAATTTCCGCGTGTTCTTGAATGGTTCTCTCATTTTGGGTGGGTTTGGTGGTGTTGCAGACAATTCTACCACAACTGCTGAAGCACTTGAAGATGTACTTAAATATGTCATTGAGGCAGATGATGGTTTACGAATGGCAAGTTTTCTTGAGCTTCTCACCGAGACAGTTTATAAATCTGGAGTATTGGACCGTCTTCTTGATGTTCAGAAGCTTGATAATTATGATGTAGAAGGAGCAATTCATGCATACTATAATTTTATATCTCAACCTTGTTCAGTATGTAGACAGCTGGGTGAAGACAAAGTCTCACCCATATCTACCTTTTTGCATGGGCTTCCTCCCAACGAGAGCTTGGAGATTGTGAAAAATTTTTTGATAGCTGCAACTGCAAAAGATTGCAGTTTAATGTTTTGTTTCAGACAAAGGGAAGATGGTGGTTCAGATTCTCCATATGACAGGGTTTACCTAGAGTCAACTAACCAAGTGTTTGATTATAAGGTAAAACATATCTTTTGTAGTTAAAAGCAATGGTATCTTGATTTGATCTTTTGTTGAAGATTCTGCTCGTCGTAAGGGAATTAGTCTTTCTATCTTTAATGCGCCTAGAAGTGAACTATATTGAATATCACATTAATCACTTTGTGGTAAAAAGGAAATTATACAATGAGATGTTTCTTAAAAGTTTGCAGAAATTCTCTTGCTATCTGGCGTTTTATCATGTTGCTAGTGTATTTCATGCAATAAGGTTCATCTATACGATAAAGTATTATGATTTTGGTGCCAAATAGTTCCTGTATTCTGGTCAATGCTGCTTTATAATTATCCATCTAGCTACAACCCAAAAAGGGGATAAACCATCTGCTAGTATTGCAGTAGTTGCAGCATGATTTTGAGTTTCTTGCTTCACTTAAGTTCTTCTGGAAGTAATGACTTATGTAAGATGCAATCACGTAGGTGCATTTCATTGACCTGGATTTGAAGCCTTTGGAGAAGATGGAGTACTACTTCGAACTAGATCAGAAGATTGTGAGCGCCTACACTGAGGCCCTGCAAAATGGACCGGGAACAGAGAACAATCATACCGTCAAATTGTATGAAAGTATACAATGATGGAGGACATACTGTATAGCCTAGGGATTACAGTTGTTGATGACTCTGTGGTAAGTGTTACATGTGTACCATTGAATGGTTGGAGTAGTATTTGAAGGTTTTCTGTAAAAGCTCTCCAAAGGTTTGGATAGAGACTTGACCTATGGGCAGAGACTTTGGTGTAAACTTAATTTTCAGTCCCTTCAAGATGGATAACATTTTACACTCTACATTGATGGTAGCTCTTTTTAGCAAACATTAGCAGCTACGAGTGAGTAGTATCGTGCTTTGATTATTACTTCTACTTCGCTGTTACATTTATTAATAAATGGCTTAAGCTGCCACACGAACTAATTCTTGCTCCAGATTCCTGGTTTCAAGGACTTTTAAATTACAATGGTCACAGGTACTTTATGATTTTGTTGTCAAACAGTTTTGCTCTACAGGGTTTGAAATACCTTTATGTCTTTCAAGGAACCAGAGCTATGAGAGTCCATACACTTCCAGAAGCAGCGGCTGCTGTATGCTTAACCAGATATTCTTTATCTGAAGGCTGGTCCTGGTGCAGATGTGTATTAGTTCTTGCATCATCTAGTTACATATATGCATCTATCTGCACATATTAATTCGATATTCTTTCCTTCTTATGCGGAGGCTCATGCAGCTTTGACAAGTGAGGTGAACAACTGAGTGTCCAAAAGGAAATAAATAATAAAAGAAAGATGATATGGACGGGACAGAGTTTTTGGCCATGGCTGCAGAGCCCAATAGAAAGTGATGGATTAACTACTCAAAGCGTCGTACCATCCCATACCACATGGCTTATTAATTCATCCAGCTGGATCTTGATTTTTTGCATTTTTCTTTTCTTCTTGTTCTTTAGCTGTATGCTAAATGTACTGGATGAAGTGTTGCCCTGTCCATCCCTCAGTACTCTAGTAACTGCAAGTTTTTGGTGTTTCTGGCGCAATATATGTGACATAACCTTTCAAGATTAATTTCTATATCGGATGAAATTTAGCAATCTATTTTCTAGGTTCTGAGGATGTTGTGTAGTTGGAAATGAATGAGCTGCCTGTCTTCTTAATAAGCTCATTAAGCAAACCGACAATCTGGGTGGTCAAGATGTACAAGTAGTTGCGGTTGTCTATTTGGAGATGCAAACAGTTCTTATGAACCCGATGGAACCAAATGCAAGGTGTATATCCTGTGCTTTTGACATTCGTAGGGCTCCATTGTCTCTGTCTCTTTGTACCCTTTTTAAGGAAAAGCTTTCCAATGTGGCGTCAAGACATGCACCTCTTGCGCTAACATTATTCCATTATCAGAGTTGTACTGAGAAGCTGACCCCTTCTATGACTGTCTAATTAGCGCTCTTTAAGGATCTGATTCTTTACTTGAGTGGGATTTGCTGCAGATGGTTGCAGAACTGTCCGCAAGCCAATATCGGCATGATAGCGAAGCAATCATTCCACAGACAAAACATTGCCAGTTTGTCTCACCTTCATCTTTTGAAAGACCGGATCTGATCAACAAACTCCAAGTTCTTATAGCTATCTTATTATTTCCTATAGGATGTTCAGGTAATCTGGTGCAAGTAGCCTAAGATATTCAGAGGACGTTCTTGATTGGCAATTAATACTGTTCTGACACACATTTACTTCCAGTTACCAACCCACCCTGCCACTCCATTTAGTTTTCAACCAATGGGGTCCATTAGCAACGAGAGAGAGAGAGAGAGAGAGAGAATTCCTATTACAATTTCGTGTTTCCTTAGTAAATTACACTGATGTATTAGTTATATATATAGCAGATTCTCTAGCTTTAGTATCTTGCTCAATTTGTCAATAACCATGTCAAAGGTTTTTCCTTTTCTCCCCTAGTTTCTAATCTTGTGATCTTGCTGCTATAAGTAATGCTTTTAGTTGTGCATGTGATTCCTGAATGGCTCATTTTCCTATGCAATTCTCTGCTCACTCTGACACAGCAGTACTTTTTCCAGCTCTTAGATGCTCTGTTTCTGCAAGTTCAGAGTCTGAGCAACTTTCTGACTGCACTTTCTCTGTTGTAGAAAACCATAGTGTCAGTGGAGCTGCTGTGTTCAAAGTGCAGGCTCAAGGTTATGAAATTGGTGGCCACCATTGAAGGCATTACTTCCATTGTCCTTGACCCATCAAAGAACACTGTGACAGTGATTGGTGAAGCTGATCCAGCAAAGATCATAAAGAAGGTGAGGAAGTTCAGAAAGTCTGCACACTTTGTGAGCATCGGGCCTCCAAAAGAAGACAAGAAAGATGAAAAGAAGAAAGACGAAAAGAAATGTAGTGTGATTCCTCAGACACCCAAGACTTGTCAGAGATGTGATGTTTGGTACGTAGTTGCAGAAGATCGCTACTACAATTACTGTTCGATACTGTAAGCAGGTGCCATTTTCTTCATCGTTCGAGGGGCAATAAGAGCAATGTTTTGTCGGGGAAAACACGGAAAAAAATTGTGTTCATTGCTTGCGCCTTCCCTGGGACTTGCTTCGACATTGGACATGATATAACATGAAGACTACGACTATCTATCCAACCGTGATTATTCTTTCAGAACACATTTAGAAGTGTTTCGTTTATTTCTTTAGGGTTTTAACTGTGACGTGCGATGGAAATTACGTCAAGAATCCCTTTTCCCCCTTCCAATGGTAGCTTGTTTTTAGCTGGGCCTCAGTTATGTTTTCGACTTGAGTGTATGATTTGCCTCGAACTCTTCTAAGAAGATAACAAGCTCACTCCGTTCACGCTCTTATAAAGAGTGCAAGGAGCTCACTCCGTATTACGAGGCATTCTTTGGTCCACCGGTTGCATCTCAATCTTTAAATCACATAGATCCCATGAGAAACTTACCAACATTAAAAGCTTAGGTACATTGAATTTAGTTACACTCAGATCACCTACGAATTTTCCTGTACAATTGGTGGTACTTGTAAAAAGGCGTGTTGAGAATTCTCCTTTATTTTGGACGTTTTATTATACCTTTGAAGTTTCCACAAAAGATGATTTAAAGTCGCGTCATTTGATCATAAGATACCCAAGTGACTTTGTAATCATGCAATATACAAATATAAAACATGAGAAAAGAACCCTCAGTCCGCAACCCAATGCCGATCTCTTTCGCAGTGAAGCGGCCAAGGCTGTGCTGACAAGAACTTGAAAAAACATAACATCTTTGATCAGGATGAAAACAAACGACGATCTTACGTAGATCAGTCCATCCAGGTCGATTTCTTTTGCTTTCTTCTCAATTCTCCCGCCTATAACTCTCTAAACATGAGTAGTTGTTGCAAGAAAGGAGGTTGCAGATTAAATTGAGTAGTAATGGTAGTACTCTCCCTCCTGGTGGCCGTAAATGTATATCAACCAGGAGTCTTCACTACCAGAATCAAGCAAGCAACTCACGGATGTGCCAACACGTCCGCCAGTTGAATAATGTTACCAAACCACTCAGCATTCTCTCCACCAGTAGATCCCATATCTTCACCAGCACTTCTTCTGCTGCACAGACAAGAATGAGACAAACAACTGCCATTTTCAGATTGCAGGCAACAATAATCTTCGGCATCAAAATATACACATTGTATGCCCACAACCTGACCCCAACCCAGCAATGTCCAACTAGGTAAAGAAAAGAAAATAGACACATGCTAAATTCGTAGATGCAGCTCAGACCTTATGTTTGGCCGCATCGATATATGCAATAATTTCTTCTTGCCTCATCAAAGATTCAAACAGCGCCTGCTCACATGAAAGGACATCATTACAATAAAAAGATAAATGCCAGAATTAGCACGCAATGAAGAGCCCATTCAACTGAGAAATCCTGAATGAATTTTAGTCTTTACCTTTTTAGTGGCAATTAGGTCTGCCTCTAATGCATCTAGGCGGCAAATAGCAGCATTCAGCAACTCTTCCTTCTCGCGTGGAATTGCAGCAGGCCTTTCATGTTGCACTCCTACCTTCTTTTCAAGTTCATCCAGCCTTCTCCAAATAGATGAGGGAAGATCCCCCTCTTTATGCTTAGCAACAGTGGAAGGCAGATGGAACTCCTCAACAGGATCCATGGCAGATTCAGGATTATGACGAGTGGAATTGAGCATAGAGCCGCTGACCTTCTCAATCAAATGGTATGCGACTGAACGGACAAAAGCCAGGACGAGCATAAAGCAGGCCACTAGCGCAGCATGGACACGAGTATAGCTTCCTCCTCTACGTATATCAATGCCAGGCACAGGAAACATCCCTGAAACACATATCACATGACCCAAGCTACCTCAAATTATTTGTACCATCTAGCTGGTGCCAGAAACATATGCTCTCGAGACATTGTTACATGCCCACAAAATTGGACCGTATTCAACCAATCTCTTTACAACAAGGGTGCAACAGGGCCAGTGTCCAATTACCATCACGCCGTCGTCTCACATATGCTCCTATAATATGATCTATATGAAGTGACCCCTCCATGTGTAATGACACTGAATGAATAGTAATATGTGACATAATTGACATTGAATAATAAGGGTCATAGTTTATTCCACTTTGCATCCAACTTGTTTATGGACTACTTAATCCCGTAATGTAGAGGATGAGTATGTTACTAAAGGCAACAAGGTCCAAAGCTCAACTTTCTCGCATGCCCCCAACAACCAAGAAAATAAGGGCATTGATGATCACCCAGTAAATTTATAGAAAATGCTGACCTCCAGAAAGGCTGTCTGTCATCCCCAAACCCTGGTCTACAGCCTCGTCAATCATAGAACTACTTTCAACATATCCAGATAAGTTACCCACAGAAGTTCCGTTACTTGTCATCTTTGCCTAGAATAAGGAATCCCATGAATACCACTTGTAGACATTGCATATATAACTATCATTCTGATGTAAAATTAACTTACTTCTTCAGAGAAAGAAGTCACATCTGGGACAATATAGCTCCTTTCTGTTCTGGGAGAAGCAGTATCATCCACCTCAGATCCTGATGCTGCCGCAGCTGACGTACCATTATTTATCTAACTCAACAGTGAACATAAACAATAAACAAATGATAAACTTAAAGCAGGATAAAACCTTAGTTTAACATTGAGAAAACTTTGTCACTGGTAAACTTATATAAAACTCTTAGAGAGCATGAACGAAAACTTGTGAAATGATTGTCAGCATCCAATTGTCTAGATAAGACCTCAATTTAGCAAGAACATACCAGGGGACGGGCCAGGGTTTCACAAGAAGCAACTTCCTCATCGATGTTCCTTCCCATCATTGTATGTCTGTCAGGTAGTGCTCGGCCATCAAGCACTATCTACAATAGTTCACGCATGCAACGATAAAAATCATTGGCATTAGCATAGTAATATTAAAAAATATGCCTTCTCTTTCCCACCGGAGTTAAGATAAGGACTACCGTGTCTCACCTTTAGTATGTCGGGATCTTTCCATGGACCCTTGTCCGATCTCATGCAGCCACCCTGGTTGACACAAGTACAGCTACCACCAAGAAATTCTGGCAACTCACTGCAAACCTAGAATGTCTTAATGCTTTAGAAGTACACAGCCAGCATAGAATGACCGTTACAATCACAATAAATGCAATGTCTAACCTTGCATCAATTACTTCAAGTAATTTGCTTCGATATTTGTTACCAAGAACCTACATAGAAATTCTGTTAATTTATATAAGGCAGAGCAGAATTTGCCGTCAAATGCTCAACTGGACATTGAACTTTTACATGAATCTTTGAAATCGTCGTGGGATCAAGAAAAGACTTCACTGTGTTCCAGAGAAGCTTGAAACCAGGACCAGCGTTGATGATAAACATCCTGGAGAGTGTCTGTACAGATGTCATTTACTTATTACAATACTTTGTATCTGAAAACTCCATTCAGCCAAAAATCATAACCATAACTGATCAAGCCAGCAACTGCCAGAGAACAAGAGTATCAGGGGAACAGATTGATTTACGTACTTCGGGGTAATAATCACTATCAATCTTCTGTAACTGCATGACGAGTTCACGTGCTTGTTTTGTGAAGTTCTTAACACCCTGGTGATATGTATAATAACCAAAGATGATTATTTTAAGGCCATAATAGCTCTAGATAGAGATCAAAGGAACTGCCAATAAAGTATCAATCAACGTACCACACCCTTAACATCCAAAATGGTTGTACTTGAATTTATTCGCTTCTTTGCAGCAACAGAGCAAGCTGGGAACTTAAAGGCAACAGTTTTCTCAAACTCCTGAACATGGTATCTAACATAGCGATCCAAAGTAGTCACTTGCATAAGCTTGTCAGGAATGACTTTCCCGAGTCTCTCAATATAAATAGGTCTTCCATCTTTATCTATCCCATGATATGCCTGAGGGTAGTACTGAAGAACTTCATTTCTCTCTCTGAACTGAAAATCCTGAAGAAAGAAGAAAAAGAAGAGGGTCCAGCATTGTACAAGACTAAAACAGCGGCGAGCAAACAATTTGATGCAGAATTAGCTACAAAGTGATATGCACTACATGCAAGAAAGAAAAAGATTTTGAAGCAATCAACTCCTGAAAACAGCCACATAAGCAGGCCAGTTCTAAATAAGTTTCTAGAGATAAGCAGTATCATTCTTGAGCCCGGGATTCAAACTCTCAATATGCAAGAGAAATATCGAAGTACCTCCAAAATCGTGTCAGTGCCAAAGTCCTTCCTCCATTGAATCATTTCAGCCCACAAATGTCTTGCTTTCTCGATGTCAAATTTCCTTGCTTTCAGAAATCTAAAGAAAAATATGATGTAAGTCTTGATGTACAGAAGTTAAGAACAAGCTCAACCTAAAAAGACTTGTTTAGTAGAACCAAAAGAACAAGTTTCGAATGATGACATTCAAACAGAACAAATAACAAATTGAAAAGCCACTGCTGAAGGAGCTCAAGCTGAATGAGTTTTGACAAAATGCAGCAGATGCGCTAAGTTCATTTTACTGCCAGCCATTCGCAACAAAACTTGGAAGAAAACAGAGTTCTCTTTAGCATATTAACGAATTTCACATGATTTAGTGCTACATAATGGAACACCATTTAGCCAGACATTCCACTTCAGAAGACAAATCCACAGCAGGTAATGTCTAAACTTCAGTTTCTACCACATAATTGCCTGAAGACTAAGTCTGGTACTACTTAAGACAAATACATGTATAAACATGATAAAGTTTTATGTCGGCAGCCCATTCTTAGGTTGGGTCAAACACTTCCCAATATTCCAATTGCAACATAAAGGAGAAGAGAGAGATGACATGCAGCCCATCACGTTTGCATGATAAATAATCATGCATTGGTTGAATGTTGACTTAAAGAGAGGGGAATGAGAAAGTAGATCACCTCAAAAGCATATGATAATCGTCATGTCTTGGAGGTAGAAACCCATCTGAAATCAGCACTTGCCGAAATTCCTCAACAATCTTTTGCTCCTCAACATCCTGGACATCCTCGATTGGGGAGCATAGAACTTGGCTATCGCTCTTCCTCTGGCCCCTTCTCTTGACAGAGAGCGAGCTTCTGAACTTCTGTGATGCATTGATCGCTTTCTTTTTCAGACTCCCCATCCTTGTCTGCCGCTCCTCTCCAAAACTTTCGAGTTCCCATTTTAGTTCTCTCTTTTCCTCGTGGGAATCAGAGATCCCCTCATAACCTTAAAATATGTTTTAAGTCCAATTAGAACTCCCATTACTTGCACCCCTCTTTCAAACAGTAATGAATATTGGAACAATTTCTTCACCCGTGATACAACATTGCGCTATGCCCTGTTTCAGTTCTTTCACTATCTATTTTTGCAACAGATTATAATTTAAGCAAGCATATCTCCAGTCAACTTTTGACGCACAGTATTCCATTAAATTTTTCCTTTTCTGTGGAATGAGTCACAAGTTCTCCCTGTCTTATATTGCTCAGGACCAGCAGCTGCAACCACAAGTTCAACCTCAGACTAATGGTGACATTTGCCTTCATTAATTTTCCAAGTATAACTGTCTCTGAAACCGATTCAGAGGTCCAAGCTTTAGAAAAAACCATAGAAAGCAGAAGCCACCGGAGACTTCATTTACGAAAAACGATTGCATACAACACCAGTCTATAGACCACACATGCCCAAAACCAGAAAAGGTGCAGTACAGAAGCCCAATTTATGCAAGAAATTACCCTTTTTACAATCCAATTAGAATTATCTAAATATGGGATGAACCGCCAACGAACAAGACAAGATAAAAGCCAGTCCAACAAGGTAACCACAAATTCAAAAACGGTCCACACAGCAGTTAACAAAAGAATTCCACCTCAAGAATGCCATCTTTCCTGACAGAAAAGTCCAAACACATGCTAAAAAGTGGTGCAAACAAGCAGTTCATGAACAGACCGAACGAGCTCGGACAACTCAGGAGAACGTGAAGTTGCTGGTAGAAGTTGGGACTTACCACGCTCGAGGGAGCCGGACATGGCGTGCGTGTGGAAGTTTCAAGGGAGCCAATTCCTGTGGACTCGAAGCTTGAAGGGGTTGGGTTTCATGGCGGATCTATGTAAATTCCGGTTGTGTGTCGTGTGACGGAGACCAGTTGTTCGATCTAAACACGCCAAAGCAATCGAGAGGGAGTGTCATGAGAGAGATTCTTGAAGAGGAGCGAATATGTGAATTTCGGCGGGTCCCTCTGGGTCTCTGCCACGTGGCGGATGTGTGGCTCGCCTGGTGTTATCTAGTGTGGCGGCAGCGACGCTACCTCCTGGCAGTGGGAGGAGAAAAGGCTGTCATGTCACCATCCGTTCATTTAACCACAAGAAATGCACTTCTAAATTATAAAATATTAAGAAGCTTTTCAACTCTTAATTTGACCAAAACACACTCAATAAAGTGTCGTAACTATTTTATTTATTATGGGCCTTACTTTTCATTATCCTCTGCATTCTTTTAAAGTATATTTATTTCACCAAAAATATAACATTTTTGAAAAATATTTTTTAAGAAATCATTTTTCAAGAAAATAGTTAATTTTTCCTTTATTTGATAATATGTAATTAAAAACATTTTCTAGGGTTTGTATATTATTTGAAAAATGATTTTAATCTCATAATTTTATCTTGAGCAAAAAAAATCGAATTTTTTTAAAAGATTCAAATTTTATATTTTATATATTTTCTTTTATTTTAAAAAAAATGGAATTTTAATTATTTTATTTTTATTTTCTTTTTAAAAAAATTTGAATTTTTATTTTTTCCTTTTTTATTTTTTCTTTTTTTTCCTTTTTTTTCCTCTTCCTCCATCGCAGCCGGCCAGTGACGGCCACAAAAGAACTTGAGGCTCATCCCGCGAATGCCATAGGCGAGCTCGAGCTCGAGGCTCACCCAAGCTTGGGCTCACCGACCTTGACAGAGCTCGAGCTAATGAGCTCGCAACTCGTCGGCCTCAGCCGAGCTACGCCTTGACAAGGCGAGGTCGGCCCACGATTGTGGCCGATCGCCAACTGTCATCGAGGCCGACAACTGGCGGAAGAGGAAGAAGGAAAATAGAAAAAGAAAAGGAAAGAAAAAAAAAGAAAGAATAGAAAAAAGAAAAAGGAAATAAAAAAAAATTCAAGACGGCAATTCTGAAAAGTGTTTTTACCTTTTTACATATCGAAATTCATTTTCCTAAATTTATACATGAATATTTTCATTGACCAGAAAGTATTTTCGGTTGGCTAGTCATTTTCCTATAACCAAATGTATAAAAGTCCAGAAAATCAATTCTCGAAAAATATTTTCCTCCAATTAAACACACTCTTAGTGTCCTTTTTTCAGTTTCTTCTTTTGCAGGTCCAACTTTCCATCATTTTCGTCCTTCTTTCTTTCCCTCTCTTGTAGGCAATTGTTTTCTCGTGAGGTAGTTACCTTGCCCCTGCGATCTGAGACGGAGAGGATCCATCAGTAACAATCTGGCGGAGCCAATACAGCACTTGTTCATCAAGATCGTCAAGTAGCGAGGTCTCGCTCACAACGACAGCCCTACGTAAACATCTACCTGTCGACTCACTATTTCTGTTTGAAGCTGACGATTCCTCACCCTGGCAAGCCGACCGACTCGTTGGAGTGGCACCAGTTCTTTACGCTCAGCCGCAACAAGCCTGAGTTGGCAAGCTCCATACTGGAGATCTTCGTCTAGGACTCACTATCGGAGACCTTCCTTGACAGTGTATGCTTCTACCTCTCCGATCAAGCAGCGAGCCCGATGGAGCAATGAATAGATGAGAGGCACGTGGTAATCAAGTGGTTTGCGCTAAAGAGCAGCGCCGGCGGAGGTGGATCTTGCTGTGGCTGATTGTTTTTTGAGGCCGTGCTTGGAAGGCGATTATCACATGCTTGATGAGGCGGCGCCCGTGTCTTCTGGCCCATTGTTGTCCTAGTCCACATCTTGTGCTCGGTGCTCATGTGCTACTCGGATTTGATCATGCCGATGTTTGATCGTGCCCATCGGATTCTTATACATGTTCTTGAGTAGAGCGTGGTACTATAAATTCAGGCTGAGATACCGGCAAGGATGGACACTAGTTCTTTTGTATGCCAGTTCTTCTTATATGCTCGCTTGGACATTCCATGCTTACTTAAGTTCTAGAAATTGAATGATGTGTTGCAATGATATTGCAAGATCTCAACTTACTGAACAATTCGATATATTCATGCTCATAAGATGTGCATCTTTTTTTGAATTGATTTTGTTATTATGCTTCTCTATAAGTTATGCTGCTCTATTGTTTCATTGAGACCAATTTAAACTTTTTCAACTTGTTAACAAATGTACAAATTGCAAAATCTGCTGGATTTGAAATGATGGGTTCAAAGGGAAATATTGAGGAGCCAAGATTGATGGAGTTTGAAGGTTTGTGTTTGACGGATGGATCCCCTCTGTATCGAAGGAAAATCTCAAGTGCGATAATAGCTAACTCATAGCTAACTCAGCAAGAAATCGGCGCTCGGAGGCCACCTCACAGTCCTATCTCTCTCCGATTCTCGCGCTCTGCATCGTCCTCAACTCCACAGGAGGAGGCCAGGGTTTACAAAAAAGAGTGAAAGTGGGAGCCACAGCCAAAACGAAAGATGATTGTATGCTAGAGAGAGAAAAAGAGAATGATGAAGATGAAAGAAAGTGTGACTCGCAAAAGAAATAATGAAAAAATAATACCAAGAGAATGCTTAAGATGCTGAAAGGCGGGACTCACAATAGACGAAATGATCATAACACCTTATTGGAGAGTGTTTTAGTCAAATTAGGAGTGAAAAGAGTGCGACTCAATATTAATATATACTAGAAAGAGGACACATACTTTGCGAGCAAAAAGTAACAATGAATAAAATTATATGGGTAAAGAATATAGATTTATCCATATAATTCATTCACTTTCATCCTTGTACCCATTTTTTCCGATGATGTGATCTACAAATTATATGCCCTTTACTAAAATCAGTCTTTCTATTAGATATGGAAATGAAAATGTTAACGTAGATCACCACATGAGTGCAACATCAGTTTTAGCCCAATAAAATAAAGGACATGATTTTTTAGTGCTGACTTAATGAAAATAAGTTTATAGTTTTATGAAAAATCTCAAAAACCTCTGAGAGAGAAAGAGAGGATGGTGGCGGAGGCTCCTCCAAGCCGCTGGCGAGGGCCACCACCGCGGGATTGTGTGACCTCGGTGAGATAGATCTCATCTAGGGTTGTTGGACCCCGATTAGTAGTTACCGAGGTTGCGCAACCCCACCTCCGAGATGCGTCATTAGGCCCTCGTCACACAACGATCGCCAGCGGTATGAGCCACAACCCCCCGCAAGTTGTGTCGATGCTGGACCAATGTCTTCCTTTTTTTCCTTTTATTTTTTCTTTTCTATAGTATTCATTCTTCAGATTTATTCGAAAAACATATAAAAGACGCGTAAATTAGAACGTTAGCATGTGCATTTATATTTCTAATGGAAGAAATACCTTAGACGAAAGAGTATTATTTTTTTTTACTGCATAGCTTAGGGACAACCAAATTGACAAAAATGAAGCACATGAACGATATTGAATAAATTTAAAAGTCAAGAATTATTGGTGTTATTATCCCAAGAACAACTATTATGGAAGATATGGACCAACTTTTTTATGTAATCTAGATTGTCGTAAAAGGAAAGACGAATTTCATTTATGGAATATTTTACAATTATCTTGAGTTCCAATTTAAAGGGTAAGGTATTCATGATTACTCCTCTAAAATCTTGATTATCACAAATTACGATTTTATCCATTTATAATTATGTATGGTCATAATATATTTAAATGGATGCATGGGCTTTTTTATGAGATTTTTAGATAAAATTTTGAAATTGAAATGGCCATTGGATTTACTCAAATTACACTTACTGGAAATTAAATCATAGATATATACATAAGAGACCGAGCAAAACTATTCTTCCATTTTAACCTCCTAGCCTCTTATATGAATTTTGGCTAATTTTTCAATCCAAGAGATATTGTCCAATTTTTGCTAAACCTATTGTACAAATGCTAATTCAATCATATAAATTTTAATTTTTTTCAATTTAGTCTTAAACCTGTTCACAAAATTTCAATGTAATCCTTTCGGATAATTTTTGCCGGAAATTACTGACATGGCGGTGTGTTATCACTGGCTATCCTACGTAACATACCGCCACGTCAACGATTTCTAGCAAAAATTAATCGAAATGACTACATTAAAGTTTCACGCAAAAATTTAAGACTCAATTGGTAAAATTGAAATGTTTATAATTACATTGGCATTTATATAATATGTTTAGAATTGATTGGGTAATTTTTGCTTTCAATTCATATGGCAAGTTTCGGTGTTTCCGTTTGATGTGATTGTGATATTGTTATTTTAACGACTAGATTTGACGTTTTGAGATAGATAAAGAGTTACTTCAAAAGAAAAGAGAGTGAAAGCAAATAGGATCCAATTCGATTCCGCGATCCAATTAATTGGTTTGATATGGTTTAAATGAAAGTGAACCATACTCACCACCTATGACATTTGTGCATTTCTCTTGTAATCGAGAGAGATTAGTCAGTGCTCTTCAGTGCTCGAAAAGAGCACTGAAAAGTTCATTTTCAGCCAAAAAAAAATATTGATTAATTAGGCTGAGGTTGACTCTTCATCATTGCGATTATGATATCTGCTTTCTGCATGACCGTAGGAACATGTGTAGCCCCGTGTTACATGTGAAGAGAAGGGAGTGGTATTTAAGACTCCATCTTTCGGAACAAGAGTCATTCATACATATTGAAGGATGTTTCTGGTCTACAAATCCATGCATTTGGATTAGATTACTTCAGATAATGGAAAAACATGGTAACATAAAAGGGCAACTATGTGAGATAATTGTCTAGAAAATTTGAAGTCTAATGTACGAAAGCCATTTTAATTTTAAACTTTTCAGTTTGGTCAATTTATTTATGAACATTTTGACGATTTGTCAATATAGTCCTTTCGGTCAATTTTGGTCGGAAATCGCTGACGTGGATGCCGATCTTCCTATGCTACACACGTTGATATAGATAAGTTTCGTAATTTAAAAAAATTCTATTTTTTCCTTCTTTTCTTTCCTCTTTCTTTTTTTTTTCCACTTCACTCCGCCGGTCCGTAGCCTTGGCGATGGCCAGCGGAGGTCTCCAGCCATAGGCGAGGGTCGTAATGCCCTCACCGACCACTAAGGTAGGGGCTGCAAGCCATCACTGTGCCAGTGAGGGTGTTGCAACCCTCGCCCAAGCCCTTGCTAACCATAGCAAAGGCATCGTAGCCCTCACAACTTGGCCCAATTCTAACGAGGATCCCAATGTCCTCATCAAATCTAAGCTAGGCAAAGGCATCACGACCCTTTAGTAGATCTAGGCAAGGCTGCAATTCCCTCGCCTGTGTCCGATGAACTCAACTGACCATCACCAAGGCCATGGACCAACAAAGGATAATAAGAAGAAACAAAAAAAAAGAAGAAAGGAAAGGAAAGGAAAGGGAAAAAAAAGAAAACAATTCAAAAAATTGTAAAAATTGTCCACATAAGTAATTTCCAACCAAAATTGGCCAAAATGACTGCACCGGTATATTGTTAAACGGTTTATAACTAAATGGGCCAAAAAAAAACTTGGTCTGGAAATTGGCTAAATTGAAAAGTTTAAGATTAAATTTGCTACCATACAATAAAATTATGACTTTTGGATAATTTTTCCAATCTATGGTGCTCGAGGAATTGTGCTACTGATGAAAGTTGGCCATTGTACATTAGTGCATTTAGTTGTAATTTGATATAACGTCTGGTAAATAACTATGCTATAGTAAAAGTGTTGCGACCTAAAATTTCTCAGGCTAATGGATTATTAAAACTAAGCTTAACTCGGGCCCTCCCAAATCCTACCAATTCACAACTTAGGTTTCAGTTTTTTAACATGCAAAAGTTTTCATGCTTAGAGTCACCACTAATCTATACGTGGTAGGTCGATTAGAAACCTAAATAAAACATATGGAGATATGTTTTATTCCTACGAACCAGAGATTCTAAGCTCGATGACTTAGTTATGCTAGACTGGTCTAATACCCTTTCGGTACCTTTTCTTTTCAAAAATGTTCATGTAGGCAGTCTGAATCCATTTTATTACCTAATTATTAACATGTAAGGTGTTCATACGAGTGCCCAAACCACCAATTTAACACCCAAGAAAACAGTAAATAGATTGCAAGGTTTGGAGAATGACGTACCTTAGAATAACGCAAGCATCTGCATTATTAGTAGAAAATCACACAGACAATTCTAATATGATTTCTAATTAACAAAGCAAGGCACTCACGGTGTTCTTTAAGGTTTGCGCTTTATTTAACCTGTATGCAATGACTTGCAAAAAAATGACATGCAATTAATGCAACCTAGCATGCGAGCTATATGTTATGTGACGACGTGACCTAATTCTAATGACGGACAAATAATTTATTTTTTGTATTTTTCTCATAAAATTCGAAATAAAAAATGTCTAAATTAACATGCAATCTATCTTAATTTGTCCTAAAGTGACTTATTTTTTTGGGATTTTCATGGAAATTCGAAATCTAAATATCCTAAATAATCCACAAAGATTAAAACAATTTCTAATTTAAACTAGGAAATATGCTACTCTAAATCCCAATTTAAATCAAATAATTATCTTACTCTCTTGGATATATTTAGAATTCTTTAAGCATGCAAAACTTCTAATCTAAATCATAACTAAAAAATCAAACAAAGATAATAACAGCATTCAAACAATCCATGCAATCCGCAAGATTCTTCTTATCAAATTTGAATTAGGAAAAGAAATCAAATTAACAGTCATATCTATAGAGTTATAGATATCGACGGAAAACTGATTATTCAAATTTGGAAAGAGAATAAAATCTATTATCGTATCCAAGTGATTATGGATAAGATAACAATTTTCCATATCGCCGCGTATCGTACCTTATGAATAAGGTAGGATAGTCGTCCAGACAAGTTGCCAAATTAGAAATAATTCCTAATTTTGGGTATCTTAGAATATTGCGGATATCGCAAATATTATCCTAAGATATCTAGCAATCCACGCAATATTCACGGAATGTTCAAAATATTCAAACTAGGAATCTAAATATTTTGAAAATAGGCCAGATAGAGATCTTTACTTGATTTGCAGATTACTTTCCAAATTTGAATCACCGGCGGATTGGGATCGCGGAATGGGACAGTGGCCGACGGACGTGGCGGTGGCAGCAATGCAATGCTTCACGGTGTCTCGCGGCCGACAGTGGTGCTTCTTTATGAGCTCAGCCAAGGAGGGACCGAGGGTGGTTTCTTAGCGTAGACTTGCAGTGTGGAGCTCTCAACCCGACTGATGGGAGCTGCTTCACGGTGGGGCCAAATTGATGAAGAACAAGCGAACGATAGTTTTGTCGTAGGGAAATCTAGAGAGCGACTCAATTTGCCATTTGAGTAAGACCACTTGGCATGCCGAGACAATCACTAAAAAACCTGTGAAAGATAAAAACGAAAGTGCGATAGTGATGAGAATTTGCAACTCTTTCGTTCGCTGCAACTTGAGAAGGCTATGACCAGCCAAGTGGAGCAAAGCCACGATAGGAATAGCACGGGATTGATGTGGTGCAAAGAAGAGGGCAGCCAGGTCAACAAGGAGCTTCAGAACACTCGTGGGATGTTGGGCACGTTGCAGGGAGCTGAGAGAATTTGACTTTGAGGACTTCGTTACGATGGGATGTTCAAACTCCAAGTGTAAGTCTCCTCCTTCACGTCTTTTCTTCCTTTCACATGCAGAAGTCCCTCTGAGAACCTTTTCGGTGGACGCTCGCCTCTCTTCTTAACTGTGGCTGTCGTATCTCAATTGTGTGAAGCCCCGGTGGGTGATGAATATTACAAAAAGAGAGCTTCCTCACGAATGTGCTCTCTTTTTTCTCTCAATGGTGACCGTGTATGAAATTGTGTAGCCTCGCGCTCTCAAGAGTTGCGTTATGGAAAATTATGAGAGTCCCCCTTGATTGAAGGATATAATCACGTATTTATATCACAACCCTAAGTTAATTGGCTGGGCTTCCGAGTCCTAATGAGCTTAGGCTTAGATTTTTATCCTTTAATTTTTATTTAATTCCAAATGGGCCGAATTAATTTGAGCTTTTCTCTAATTAAGCTTGATGGGATGATTTAAGCTCAGATTAAGCCAACCAAGGCCTTTTAGACTTGTGAATTTTGGCCCCTAATCCCTTGAGTGAGCCGAGTGCTCGAGTTCGGCTTACGTGATGAATTTTCAACTTTCTCGCCACCGCCGGTCCAATACGGAATGCAACTAACCTATACGAACTTAAACTATATGCTATGCAATTTTAATATTTTGTTTAGGGGTTAAAATTTAATCCCTAATTTTCTATGTAAATTATTATTAAATGGTCGATCGAAATTTAGGTGTCAACAAAAAGAAAATCGGGATTTTTGAGATTCCATGTTTGCTTTAAATAAAATGGACATGCTTACGATAAGATCACTGTAAGACTATATAATGTTTGCAATTTATGATTCTATATATTGGATTACAATTGCTAGCAAATGTTCAAAAAGTCAAACGATTGACAAACGGTCGAGTGAACTTCGATAGATGATTAGAATGGTCCAAAGTGCGTTTCCCTCGTCAAGACCTTTTCTTCGACAGCCACATATCCCCATAAGTCCAATGATCAATCTCTTTATACCCAAGTTAGGTGGCCTGATTCTAGCACGGTGGGGGAAGCTGGAGACTCGTTTGATTTTGAGCGTATACCTCGAAATTAGTAATCGGAAGGTTTCTAATGCATCAAAAATCAAAGTGAATCGGACAGCAGACGAAGAAGAAATCATTTATCAAAGCTGTCTTTGTAAGACTAGATTCAACTCTCAAGTGCACGATGCCATCCCAAGAGATATTTTCAACGAGCTCAATATTTTCAAGTGAAATCGCGAAATCACAAAGTCGAGATTTCAAACCATACAAGACTTGGGAATATGAATTAAGCGTCGTTTCGGTGACTTATCATTTTGAGAGAAACTATTATTTACCATGAATAGGGCGTTGAAGAGTTTCATCCGATTCTGAATCCCTTCAGTAGAGTTTTGTCTGACCAAAAAACAGAAGTACAGTTTTGGGCTACCGAGACCTTTCTTTTGAATATCGAAAGGTTTGACCTGCGATTACTCCCTCATCCCATTTCTGTTCCACCCGATTTTGGTTGCATTGGGATGCTTGTGATCTTTAGTTTCGGGATGTTCAATCGAAATTGGAGATATTGCAAACGTCGTAATACTGCAAATAACAAGTGACTGATCCCAAATAAAAAAAAAATTGACCATCGGATTCAAATGGTAATATGAGTATCAAAAACTCGTTTTGATGCATAGAACCCATTTTTTATGTTTAAAATGTGTTTTGAGCCTTGTATCTCCGGTTAATCTTTGGTCAACTCTCGGTCAACCCCTGATCAAACTTATTGATTTTATTAGAGTAGAGGCAAAAAGATGAGGTGACAATAACGTCGGAGAAGGGCTTACAGTTTTTTTGCCTATAAATATTCTGTTGTATTTTTTGTCTCATTCGCTTAGTGAGTATGCCTAATATGTCTAAAAACTTTTGAGATACACGAAGAGTATCGAGAGCCATCATTCAAGAAAATTGAGAGAGTGAAAAAATTCATTTCTTATGAGTTGTGATTGATTCTCGAGGGTTTGGGTTCAATCTAGAATTGGAAAACACTAAGAATTGGGTGTCATTGACTGATTGTAATATCATCTTTGCCGATTATAGTGAAACCATCTCGTTTATCTAGCAGTTGAGCATAAATCTAGCACACTTTCTTAAGGGAAATCGCGCAACAGAATGCAAACATCCAAGTGAAATAACTCTCCAACTTCTATGGGTTTTCTTATAGATGTACAAAACTGCACTTTCTGCAATTTACTCAAGTCATAGTGCCTACATATATTCAGTTCATTCAGGACATCACATAGCAGATTTTTTCACTCAGAACCTACGGACTTCTCTCGACAATGTGCCGCAAACGGATATGTTTAGAATTTCGAACAGATACATCAAATGTCTCCGCAACGAATTGCACATAAATCCGTTGTATTCAGGTTTTATTTTAATAATTTATTTCTTACTCAAATTATTTTTGTTTGTTCACGCTTCTGCTTTGGTCATAATAACATACATTTTATGCTTTTCAAAAATCACACACGTGAATGGAATAAGGACAGCATTTTAAAAAGTGTTGCTCATAGATAGATTCACCGCATGATGATTTTGGGAAAATCTTTCTTCCGTTTCAAAAATAAAATTGCCTTGCACTGTGCTTGAGAAACCCATTGGCTAATGAATGCAGAATTTAACCAAGTAAAGGTCAGGATGTCGAAAGGGTATCGTGCTAAACAAAACTCACGGCAACTAAATCCCTAGACCTATGATTCTAGGTTTCTTACTCAAAATGGATACTAAAAGTGAGATAACTTTTGTAATGCGCTTATTTCAGTACCAAAACTTTTCAAGCGATTATTTGAATGCTACTTCTATGAAAAATTGATCTCTTAAGTGTCTACTTCAGCTATTCATCCTACTAATTAACTCATCAATTTACCTTTTCTTCTTCTTCATCTTCTTCGTCTTCATCTTCAACTTCTTCTTTTGCATCTTCATCTTCGTACGAAGAAACGCAGTCACAACAACCAATTCGCTCAAATAACTATGTTGCTTCCTCTCCTTCTCAGCTCTTATTCTATCGATTCTTGACTAGAACAAGCTTAACTTGGCAATATTGCAAGTTTTAATACCTAATTTTTCCCTAATTTCTCCATTGAAAAACGCAACAAAGAAGAAAAAGAATTTAGCCTCACTCTACCCTAATTCGCAAATTTGGGGCAAATAACACATAGACGATGTTGTTTAGGCCAATTCATGCTAACTCACTTTGCTAGCAAGCCATGTTGATTGAAAAAACATTAAACAATTTCCATGTCGAATTTTCCAGCAACCCAAATCAACGATAGCATTGAAGTGGTCATTTAAAAAAAAAAGTGACACTCAAATGATCGCTCGAAAAGTTTTGGCACTAAAGTAAGTGCCGTACAAAAGTTATGACATTTGTAGTATCCTTTTTCGCATTTTGACCTAGGCGATTAGATGGATTCTCTCTAATACCCTAATATTTAGAGTTCATATCAACTCAACAAACCTGATTAGTGGTGACTCTATAATACATATTTAAGATGCCGATCATTTTTGGAATCTTACGTAAACCTAGAGGTGGCAAATGGGTGGATTGGATTGGGTTTGTGTGGATTATTATTGGATTTGACCCAAATCTACCCATTTAACTCATATTAGCCCATTTATTTGCTAAAAAATTTAGATAGCCCAAATCCAACCCAAACCCACCCACATAACCCACCCAATAAATAGAGAAAAAAGCTCAACAAAATTCCAAAAATAAATAAACAAAAATAAAAAATATTTGCAAAATGAAATGAAAATCACGAGTAATGTGAGAACAAAACAAAGTATGGAGATAGAAACAGAGATGCAGAAAAGAAGATAGAGAATATAGAAGATATAGGAATTGTTTCTTTTGATTTCTCAATTGTGTACTTTACGGTCAGTGATGACTTTTATATATATACACTTTAGAAAGAATCTGAAAAAATAATTATGAACAACAAAATCGATAACTACCGATGGAGATATTGAAATAATCTCGGATTGCTAATTATGTAGATATTTTGATTATGCTATGATTTTGGAGCAAGTTGGAGATAATGTTGGAATCAATCTTAGATTGCTTATCATGCGGATATTCCGATTGTGTTTTGATCTTAGGGCAAGCTGGAGATAATGTTTGATTTTGGTGCGAGTTGGAACAGCTAGCAGTCGACTGGGTCAACATCCCCCCACAAGCTAATGGGGCAGAACAAATCCTTAGCTTGGAACGTAAGAGATGAAATTGAATAGATGACAAGCTAAGAATGTCTCTAGGCTGATCAGCAGAGGATATAAATTGAACATAAAGTTGTCCGCCAGAGAGACACTCACAAATGCAGTGATAATCAATCTCCACATGTTTTGTACAAGCATGAAAAACTAGATTTGCCTTAAGATAAATGGCTGAAATGTTGTCACACCAGAGTGTGGGTGGATAAGGTGGTAAAGCATAGAGATCATGAAGAAGATACTCAATCCACATTACTTCAGCAGTCGTGTCAGCAAGGCACTTATATTCGCCCTTAGTACTAGAGCATGTGACAATTCGCTGTTTGCATGAACCCCAAGAGATAAGATTATGCTCGAGAAAAACACAGTATCCACCAATAGAGAGACAATCATCTCGATCACCAGCCTAGCTAGCATCAGAAAATGCATAAAGAGCCAATGAAGAATTGGGAGTGAAGATAAGTCCATGACGAGGAGTATCCACAAGATATCGAATAATGTGTTTCATAGCCTGTCAATGCGCGGTGTAGGAGCATGAAGGAACTGACAAGCAGTATTCACTAGTATGCAATGTCAGGCCTAGTTAGAGTTAAATGTTGGAGGGTACCCATAATGCTACTGTAGAGGAGAGGATCAGGTAACAACCCCCCTTGATGAATGGACAACAGTTCATCGGCGGTAGATGAGGAGGAAACAGCACGAGAATCGGACATCTTTGCATGATCAAGAATCTCAAGAGTGAACTTGGCTTGATGTAGATGAAGTCCGTCGAAGGTAGATTGTACCTCAATACCCAGAAAATAACGAATGAGTCCGAGATCCTTGATAGCAAGTTCACCGTGTAGAGCATGCAGAAGAGCTGACAGTGGAGCATTGGGCGAGCTGATAAGAATTATGTCATCCACATAAACTGATAAAAAAAAATGTTGTAGGATGTAGAATGATGAATGAACAAGGATGAGTAGGCAGTTGAGATAAGAAAACCAATGTTGGTGAGATAGGAGCTAAGCCATTGATACCAAGCACCAGGAGCTTGTTTTAGACCATAGAGAGAGCAACGGAGATGGCAAACGTGATGAGGTCGTTCAGAGTCAACAAATCCCTAAGGTTGGACCATACACCTTTTCAAATAAATATCCATGAAGAACGGCAATGGAGACATCGAGCTATCGAATAGACCATCCTCATGAGTAAGCTAATGCAAGAACAATGCGGATGGTGATTGCTTTAACCAAAGGGCTAAATGTCTCACTGTAGTCAATGCCAGCCTGCTGATGAAATCTCTTAGCAACAAGTCCGGCTTTGTAGCATTCTAGTGTACCGTTGGAGAGAAGTTTGACTTTGAAGACCCATTTATAACCAATAGGGTGAGCATGAGAAGGTAGCGGAACCAATTCCCAAGTGTTATTCTAGATAAGTGCAGTGTACTCAGCGGTCACGATAGCCTGCCATTTAGGATCTCTTGATGCTTTAGAAAAACACGTAGGCTTAAAGTGAGGATGAGAAGTGGCCGTAAGAGCAAACGTGTGATTTCAATTAAGGATTTTGCGAGATATGGTGCCATTATGGAGACAAGTAACCATATGGTGAGAAGACACCTGTGAAGATGTCGCCAATGATGGTGGAGACTATGAGTCAGGTACTTGAGCTAGAGATGGTGAGGATGAAGTTGAGGATAGTGGAGCTGGCGAAGCGGAGTCCATTGATCATGAGCGCTCAACAGAAGCGATTGGTGGTGGCAGCAGTGGTAATTAGATTGGCAACACAACAGGTTCTGATGGTGTAAACGCAGATGTAGTCACTTGAAACGGGAACACTTTCTCATCAAAGATAGCATCAGTAGTGATGTAGGTACACCAAGTCTGAGGACAGTAGTAGCGGTAGCCTCGGCAACTTGAAGGGTAACCAAGAAATATGCAAGCTCGAGAGCGAGGAGCTAGCTTGTGTGAAGCATACGATCGTAAGTATAGAAATGCTGCACAACCGAACACTCATAAATGAGATATATTAGGAATGGTAAGGAAAAGAACCTGCCAAGGAGACAAATTGTCAAGAACAGGAGTTGGGAATCGGTTGATCAGAATTGCAGTCTCAAAGGAAAATTTTCCAAAAATGAGTTGGAACAGCAGCTTGGGTCATGAGAGTAAGGCCAGTCTCCACTATATGTCGATGCTTGCATTCTGCGGTCCCATTCTGAAAAGGAGAGTACGAACAAGAGATGCGCTGATGAATACCATGACTGAGAAGGTGAGAGCACAGGCAGAGGATTAGAACTCAGGTGCTCCATCACACTGAATCATTTGAAGTTTGCACTGAAGTTGAGTCTCTGCAAACTGCATGAAAGGCTTTAAAAATGTTGAAAAATTGATCTCGAGATGTGAAGGGATAAAGCCAAGTGAATTGAGAAAAGTCATCAATAAAATAGACATAATATTTATAACAAAAAAGAGAAGACACAGGAGACAGACCCGAAACATCAAAATGAACCAGCTAAAGAGAGGAACTAGCCCTAGAATGGGTAGGAGGGTGGGGATGTCAATGGCTTTTACTAAGAGCGCATGTTGTACATATGGAAGAGAGAGAATGTGAAAAGCTAGTTTTTGTTGAATTTAAAAGACGAATTACAATATTCGAGGAGGCATGTCCAAACGGTGATGCCCGGTAGCGAGTGAACTTGTGACATTATGAAATTTTACCCACTTGGGATTAATGAAATGGATGATTTTATGAACGTACTTGTAGTTAGATTTCGCCCGGAACTAATCATTCTTGGGATACTAACCATTAGGGAAAGGCTAATGATTTAAATTCGCAAGACCAAAGAAACTTGATCGTGAATTGACTTTCGACCATAGAATTGTTGAGGTGACATTTTAAGCCAATGTAGGCCGATCCAAGGATAGTTAGGGATCAATTCGCCGCGGTCATATTAGTGGATCTCTGGTGATTCCGCTTGATTACGAGATGAACTGACGAATGACCCTAAACCTATACCAAACGATCGCGCCCATTGGAACTAGCGATCAATCCTTGCGATTAAGTGACAACCTGAGGTCGTCACGACCCGAGTAAACTTGAATGTGGCTTGATTCAATATCAGCCACGGGTCAAAAGTGCGAATTTCCCCAAAAGCAACCCTCTAGTCTGAGATACGCTCATGTACATTATTTAAAATTTAGTCATTAATTACAGACCAAGTTGGGCATTGAAAATTGAGAAAGTCACGACAGAACATTTGGACAATGTTGTTATTAGCATGATCAGCCTTAGAATTGTCCGAATCCGTCAGAAAAATCGAATTTTGGCGAGAAATGAAAAATGATCATTTTACCCTTGAGACTTTGTTAAGGCCAAGTGTAAATGGGGAAGGGCAATTTGGTCATTTTACTATCACTTTAGAAATGATAATTTTTGGACAATTTTGCCCTTGAACTTTTTGGGAAATTTCCATTTTACCTTTGAATATTTTGGAAAAGATTCGATCTCGACCGTTGATCTCAAGATAAGAATGAATCGTGGTTGTCGATTGAAAAGTAGAGAGAGGGTCAAGATGGTCATTTTGCAAAAAGTGGGACAATTATTGGAGTATATAAACCATTTTCTCTCTCTCTTCCTCTCATTTCTCCCTCTCTCTCTCTCACGGCTCACTCTCTCTCTCCCCTCCTTCACCGACCGACCGTCCCCTCTCCCCTTGGCCACACCGCTGCTGTTGTCGATCACTGTCGTTCAGTCGGACGGCCGTAGCCGCCGCGTTCCAGCTACCTTGTCGCCCTTGGATAGGTTGTGCTTGCTTGGAAATTTCAAGTAAGTTACAATCTAAACCCTATTTAGGATATTGGGTATTAACAGACTCGTTTAGACGCGGTTTAGGGTAGTTTAGGGGCTGATTTGGATGAGGAACTTTAGGAATTAAATTGTGGTATTTTGATGGTAAATTAGAGGCCAAATAAGGGATGTGAATGATTGGTTTGAATGCTGGAAAATTCTGTTTGGCTCGTGGAATGAATAGTTTGATTCGGCAATTAATTATGTGAAATTGCTGTATAACACCGTGATTGTTGTGCCATGGTTTTTGTGGTGAAAAAATGGCATGTTATATGATGGTTGTGACATGGCAGTTTGAACCTTGTGGAATGAATTTTGAGGGCTGAAGTTCGGTGGTTATCAACAAGGACTCAGATCCTTGAAGTTTGGGTTGAATCTTGAAATTGTGTTTTCTGTACCCTCCCGGATTACTATTTTTGTGGAGATTTTTAGAGGCCGAATCATGGGTGGTGTCCTTCACGAAAGTTTTTCCTCACATCCTGAGGTATAACATATTTTAAATTTGGAATTTTTGGAGGCCATTTGGATTGCACGAAAACCCATTTTCAAAACGTATCAAAACTACCCGGAACACTGTTCATCCCGACCTTCTTGTCTTGCCGAATTTTTATAAAATTTTCCAGATCTATTTTAAATAAGCTTCCTTCACAGAAGTTGTTGGCGACTTTCTTTTCTATGACATATAAAAATTTCAAATCTTTGCAAGGTGATTTTGGTGTTGAAAGAAATTTATTTTGTGGACAAAATAGTCTGTTAGAGCGAACTGATTCTGGTCTGGTTTTGAGGGACAAAAAGGCATGGTTATAAATTAAACTGGATTTCGTGTTCTTCACAAGAAATGTTTATCAAGATGTGTTTTATGATATATCCAAAATTTAGAATTTTTGGAGTTCGTTTACTATTTATTTTGATGGGATTTCGGTCACTGTGTAAACTAGTCATGGCCACGGTTCAGGAACCGCCGGTTCCGGTTCGGAACTGGCGGTTCCAGTTCGTGGCCACATATGAACCGAAACCGGAACCGCAAGGGGGTGGTTCCGGTTCCGGTTCAGAACCGGCGGTTCCGGGCCGATTCCAGTTCCGGCCTGTTCCGATTCGCAATTTAAAAATTAATAAAAATAAATTATAAAATAAAAATTATAGACCAGTCCTCCGTCGGTTATCGCTCGGGCTTCGTGACCTTGGCCATGGTGGCGGAGGCGGGGTTCAAGACGGCGAGGAGATGAAGCGGGAGATGGGGGCGGCGGCGAGGGGGAGAAGGAAGGGGCCGAGAGGGGGATAGGAATGGGGAGGAGGAGCGGGGGGTCCTCCTCCTCCGGCGTCGGGAGGAGGGGAGGAGGAGGGGGCATCGGCATCGGCAGCTGCGGCCATGGGTGGCGACGGCGGCGGCGGGGGTCAGATCTGGGAGACAGGGGGCGGGTGAAGGAGAAAAGGGGAGGAGGCGCAGGGTAGCGAGGGGGAAGGAGGAGGGGGCGTCGGCGTCGGCGGCTGTGGCCATGGGCGGGGGCGACGGCGGCGGCAGCGGCGGCGGTGGCGGCGGTGGCGGCGGGGGTCAGATCTGACTCTGAGAAGACAGGGGGCAAGCGGAGGAGAAGAAGAAGAAAGAGAAGGAGAAGGAAGAAGATGCAAACTTGCAGAGCACGTGAGAGAGAGAGAGAGAGAGAGAGAGAGAGAGAGAGAGAGGAGAGAGAGTTATCGCAGTTTTTTTTTTTTGGAACTGAGACCGAAACCGCCGGTTCCGGGCCGGTTCAAAAATTATTGGAACCGAAACCGGGCCCGTAGGCCACGGGCCGGTTCCGGTTCCGAACCGCGGGCCCGGTCAACGGGCCAGTCCCGGGTTTGAACCGGGCCGATTTCGGGTCAAAATTGGCCCGTGGCCATGACTAGTGTAAACTGCCCAGATTTATCCTGATTCTATGAATGTTCATTTTTATGAGCGGAATGGTGGGGGTGTCGAGGTTGAATAATTGTTGCTCTCGTGACTAAAATTGATGCCTGAATGTGCTAGGGGCTGAATTGAAATGGTTGAATTGGGTGCATTTAGGTGCATTTAATTAATGTTCGAGTATATGAACGTGTGAGATTTGAGGTGTATGATGTGCAAGTGAGCACTAAAAAAGCCATGAGGCGTGTTTACGCGGGGTACAGATAAAATATAGTGTGTTGGCATGTTCGCGTGATCACTTAATCCCTAAGGCGTGTTTACGCGGGGAATTGAACCGGCTTGAGGTGTGTTTACGCGGGTCGTGATACGAATGTGAGGCTTGAGAAGTGTTTACGCGGGCCGTGAAAAGAAATTGAAAGTGAAAAGTGTGATGTGGTAAGTGAGAATGTGATCGGGCCTGAGGCGTGTTTACGCGGGTCATGATAGGATTATGTGATATGGCAAGTGGAAAGTGAGATCGGGCCTGAGTTGTGTTTACACAGGTTATGATAGGAATGTGGGGCCTGAGGCGTATTTACGTGGGCCGAGGAAAGACATAGAAAATTAAAATGGTGTGATAGTGCATGAATGAGTATGAAATGTGGGGTTCAGAATTGTTGTGTGTACGACATGTGTTGTTGGACATGAGAATGGCTTGAAATGTGTATGTAGTTTGAAATTCGTGTATTTGAGACTAATGTGCAGGTTGAGTCTAGGTAAGTACATTTGTGTGTGATATGTATGTATTGAATGATTGGGTGTTTGGACCTGTCTAGAAATACGTGGTAGCTTAAGTGGGGTTTAGGCTGTCAACTTATTGAAAGTTGTCTCATGGTTGAGTCACCAAATTATTTCAGAACCCCGCCCTGAGCCATGAATCTACCGCCGTCGCCGCAGCGTTTTGGTATCCCAATGCACATCGACCATACAGCAGTTGGATACCCTATAGATAATCCGATCGAGACTGAGGCAGATTCTAAGTCGTCAGAGGAGCAGGTGAATCAGGGGGAGTCAGATTCAAGTTCGGAGGAGACCGACTCGGAGTGGACACCATCTAGAGTTCGTAGAGGTTAGCTGAGGATAGGGTGATCATTTTTTAAGTACCCTTTTTGGAGTTAGTTTGCACCCAAACTACTGATCTCTTTTGATGTTAGCAATGTGAATTTTAGAAGCTGGTATGCTTGTATAATAGTTTTATTGTGAATATGGCGGGTGTATGAAGTGGTTGGTTGTTGTATATGACGGATTGTATTGGATATTGTAAAAATATCACAGTGTAATATAGTGCTTGGCGGGTGGTGATTTGACTCTCCCTATTACCCCATGATTTTATTGTTAGGGTTTATGTTCTTGTTTCCGCCTTGTTCGAACTTTGATGTGTTGGATTGGGTCGGCGATGTTCCTGGGACATTGCATTATTCGACCAAAGAGAGATGTTGCGAGCTTGACGGGGTTCGGGGCGTGACAAAACTGGTGAGGGAAGACACAAAAGCATATAGAGAAGTTGCGAAGTTGGGAGGCGAGACATAGTAGAGGCCGAAATCAAGGCTGCCATGAAGAAGGATCCGACCCGCATGTAAGCACACCACAAGAAAATATGTAGGGTAAAATAAGAAAATATAGTTATTATCGAAGGAAAATTGAGAAACTGATAATAACTTTTTGATGAGATAATAACACTGAGAGTGTCATAACTTTCGTACGGCACTCACTTGAGTGCCACATCGGAGTAAAATAGATCATCTGAGTGCCACTTTCGGCGAAAATAGATCACTTGAGTGCCATTTCCGGCAAATGAGCTGACATGGATTTTTTAATTAATTTTTCATCTGACATGGATTTTGTAATGTTATTTTATTTTATTTTATTTTATATTTTTAAAATTTTTATTTTCATTTATCTTTTTATTTATTTTTTTCAAGGTTGGCGAGGGTCGTTGGTGACCCTCACCAGCGACCACCTCGCCTGCAACTCGCAAAGGCTCTCGCCAAATCCGGAGAGGTCACCTCGCCCACGGCCGCGAACGCCTTTAGCGTGGCCATCGCGGCCTCACTAATCGTGGATGCTGCGGCGAGGCTCTCGCCAGATCCAGCGAGGCCACCTTGCCAGCGGTCGCGAAAGCCCTTGGCGAGGCCATTGCGGCCTCGCCGACGCAGGCAAGGTGGCAAAGGCCTCTCCCGCGACGATGAAGGCTTTCGCCAGATCTGGCGAGGCCGCCTCGCCCGCCGCCGGGGAGGCCGCGACTGTCTCACCTAAGGCCTTTGTAGCCAAGGGCATGGTGGCCCTAGCCCAATCTGGGCAAGGCCTTCATAGTCGGCGAGGGTTGCCGGTAACAACCCTCGCTGGCATTGAAAAAAAATTTTCAAAAATAAAAAATTAATAACAAAAAAATTCAAAAATTCAAAAATTCAAAAAAATATTAAAATATTGTATGCGTCAGCTCCGGTGAAACCACGCCAAATTTTCCAGCTGCCAAATGGTATTTGGCACTCAAATGATTACTTTTTCAAATTTTTGGCACTCAAGTGAGTCAAAAAAAAAAGTTATGCACTCAAGCGAGCGCTACAAAAGTTAAGGCACTCCTAGTATTCTTATCCCCTTTTTAGTGATATTAGGAACAACTAAAACATTCTTAAAGATAAAGATAAGAGAAGTGGAAGACACAAAAGTACCTATGTGAGTGATGGGAAGAGAGACGCCGTCACCCGCGATAAGTTGTTGCAAGCCTGTATAAGGAGTGACATTGGCAAGACCAATAGTACTATCGGTGACATGATGGGTAGCGCTGGAATCAAGGAACCAACTAGTAGCAACATGGGCAGGAGAGGTTGAGGTGGAGGAACTGAGGGGTACTAGGCTATAGGCGGTGGTAAGGAGCTGTAATATGCTTATGGAGGTGGAGAAATGGGACAATACTGAGGTGGGTAAGTAGGAGCAAAAATAATGGATTTGTGGAGCATGTGTAGCATAATGAGCCTGAAGAAGAGGTGTGGCCATCAATTGAGAATTATATTGTTTACGGCAGGTTGTAGCATAATGATGCCGACGACAACAAATATGACAAAAGAGAGCTCCTCGGCAACGACCCCTACCGCCCGACGATTGGTACGTGATCGGCAACGACAGGGTAGGTAGAAGACCAGTGGATGACAAGTTACAGGCAGGTGCTGGTTGGTGCGGCTATAAGCCCAAAAATTGTTGATTTGACCTAGATGGTGCAAAGTTGGTGATGTACCATGGACAACAAATGCAATCGAAGGTGATTGACCAGTGTCTAAAGCCGAAAGCTCTAAACAAACCTCGTGAGATGGCAACAAACTATGTAGCTCATTTCTGGAGAGAGTGGAGGACTGGGTATGAGCCGAAATAGCCGAGAGGGCAGTGGCCAAAGTTGAGTATTTCGAACGTAAACCTCGAAAGAGGTGGGTTTGGTATTCTCTAGCAGAAATAGATTCCCCAATAGCTAGTAATTGATCAGCAATTTGGGTAACCTCCTGCATATATTCAATCACATTCCTATTGCCTTTTCTCATGGATTGAGTTGCATCCGGAGGGAGGAGGAGCAGTCACTGGACTGAGAAGCATATGCATCGGCCAGATATATAGGACTAAACTGATGTAGAAGTTTTGTGGCCGATGAGTTGTGCTACTATGGGACTTGTCGCTATATTTAGGATCCAGCCAAGGGTTGTTTGATCTCGAATGCGCCAGGTTTTGTAAGCGGAGTTGGGAGTGTGTATGGTTTTGCCTAGATTTTGTGGTTCTGATTGAGAAATGTGGATAGATGGTGCTGGTACGGTGCCATCTACCACAGGAATTAGCTTAGAGGCTTGAAAATATGGTACGATCCGTGTGCGCCAAATCACATAATTTGTTCCATCTAAGCGTTCTCCGAAGGATGGAGAAGGGATAAGACCGAAAATAGCAGTGGCCGGAGTTGTGGGTGTGCTTGTAATTGTAGTCGGGGCTCGAGTTATTAAACGGGAGTTGGTTCAGGAGAGGAGGAATTTGAGTCGCTCATATTTGGATCGATAGGCTTTCACATTTATTTCTTCTCTGATACCAAGATAAAAAAAGAGATGCAGAAAAGAAAACATAGAATATAGAAGATATAAGAATTGTTTCTTTTGATATCTGAATTGTGTATTTTACAATCAGTGATGACTTCTATTTATATACACTTTAGAAAGAATCTCAAAATATAATTATGAACAACAAAATCGGTAACTACTGATGGAGATATTGAAATAATCTTGGATTGCTAATTATGCGGATATTTTGATTGTGCTCTAATTTTGGTGCGAGATGGAGATTACGTTGGAATCAATCTCAAATTGCTTATAATGCGGATATTCCGATTGTGTTTTGATCTTGGGCCGAGCTGGAGTTAATGTTTGATTCTGGTGGGAGTTAGAACAACTAGCAGTGGACTGGGTCAACATATGGAGTTCCTGCCGCAGTTGTTGAGGCCATGGTAGCAACGAAGGCGACAACCTAGACGAGCAAGGAGAGGGAGACGATCCAAGTGTCACCTTGCCGCCAAGAGATTCTCGAAGACTTGGATGAGAAACTTCAACCAAAACAAAAATCGAGTCCACAGAGGCCTCGATCCGGGCCAAGAAGAGGGATGAGCGACAAAGGTGGTCAACAAGCTCACTTAGGCACAAGAGTGAGGAGGCGGACGCGCTCAAGCAGGAGATCGACGAGGGGCGGAAGGTGAGGCAGAAGCTCAAGCAGATCCTGCGCGTGAAGCAGAAGAGTTTCTGATATCAAGTGAGGGTGAGAGAGCGAGACTGGAGATAGCAGAAAGAATCGTTGGGCTTGCACCCCTTCAACCTCTATTTTGCCAAATGGAGCTTAATGAGAATGAAACAATTCCCCAGAGCATCTAATTTGATAACAAAGTTATATTTTGAAAAGTCGAGAAGCTCTGCCATCAAGGACCTCCTCATGGAACCATTTCCCACTCCCAGACGCCTCCTTGAGCTTCAGGAATCCTCCTTCCTCTGCTCTAAGCTTAGCCTAGTGGAAACACAGCCTCATGGAATCCCCTGCCGCCGAGGGTGGATATGTTACCGGAGCCATCGCCGGAGGCAATTTGGAGCATCATCAGAGTGGCTGTGGTCATGGACAAGCCACTATCGTCGTCTGGAGCCAAGCAGGACTCCATGGCGGTGAAGTTTGGGAGGTCGAGGAGATGCTCTAGGAACTCATCGGCGGGACCTTCATTTGGATTGTTCGCCATGAGCGAGTGAGGAGGATCTATGTCCAACCAGAGAGAGGTAGAAACAGGCTTTGTGGAAAATTTTGGGGAAATGGGTTGAGTTAAGTAGGTTAGAGATGGGTTCAAAACGTAATCCATTTAAATACATTTGTTTTGGGCTTTCATTTTAAAATCCATTATGACTAGGCTCGTCAATAATGAGGTAACTCATATATGATCAATTTCAATATATTTTGGTTAATAAATGTGTTTGAAACCCATTTTGATGGGTCTACATTAATCCAAAATGTCATATTGGTAATTTTAGGACCGCAAGAATTTAGGTACCCTTACAATATAAATGAGCTAATTCATAGTAGCTCCCGAGATGGGGGTACCCTTAAAAGCAAATCTAGTGAGAGATGTGACTCAATTACTCTCATGTTTTTTTTTCTTTTGATAACTCACAATCAAGAATTTTAAAGATCCAGGTACTGGGAGGTCCATGTCATTGTTACTTTGTACGGTACTTTTCATAAATGTATTAGGTTCTCTAAAACGGCATATCGTCTTATGGTCATCCAATTTGTGAATATTCGATAATCCACTAGATATTATCTCCTCTTTGTACAGTTTGCCATTTGAAATCATGGAGGAATATATTACGCCACCAAACACAATATAATAATAGTTTTGCTTCCTCCGGGGTCAATCTCAAATTTCATGCCCCTTCACTATCATATACATATATGTGATGAGAATCGTTCGCTAACTTGTGGTCCGCCTTCAACTATAATGACAGCCCACCTGCCTAAATACATCTAGACTAAGTAGACAAGCCAATAACTGGGACCAGTTTTGTGGCCTATTATAAACTTATGATATAACTTTTTGATATTTTCGTTTGACAGTTCATGGTTATGCGGTGCTCGTGTCAATTTTACACTAGATTGAATTCCCATTCTTCCTAACAGGCCAAAGGGTTGAGGCTTTTGATAAATAAATAAAAAAGAAGAAAATTTCGATTGAATTCCCATTCTTCCTAACCAGCCAAAGCGTTGAAGCTTTTGATAAAAAAAAAAGAAAATTTTAGAAAGTTTTATAAAAATTGTAGAAATCGTCCATGTTAGCACCAGCTGTGCCATGTAAAATGGCTGACGTCCAAGTCAATTGCTGGAAAGACTAAATTGGAAAGTCATCCAAAGGTATAAGACTAAATTGGCAAAAATGAAAAGTTTAGGACTGAATTAGCCAAGAAAAATTACCAAAAAAGTCTTATACCCATTGCAATTGTGCAAATTTATCTCTAAATTGTTTTTTTCTATTTGCCAATTAAGTCATAAATATTTTCATTTGTACCATTTTAGTCCATCCGGCTAATTTTGGCCGGCTGGCAATAACATGGCACAATCGATGTTGACATAATACGGTCGACACTGATGTGTAAAATTTTTGATGATATTTTTTCGAATTTTTTAATTATTGATCTATTTTCCGTTTTTTCTTTTCTTTCTTTTTCTTTTTTTTCCTTCTTCCTTTGGCCAGTGAGGTCAGCAACTAGTGAGGGTGAGCCGCGTCCGCCCCTAGTGAGGCTCGCCCTCGCCGGATCTAGCAAGGGCTCACTCAATGACGGCGAGGTCTCGCCGGTCAGAGGAAGAAGGAAGAAAAAAAAAAGAAAGAGAAGTAAGGGAAAAAAAGGAAAAGAATATTAAAAAATTAATTAATTAAAAATTTTGGATAAATATTAAAATATTATAAAAAATTATCCACATCAACGCCGGCAGACCAAAATTGGTCGGATGGACTAAATTGGCACAAATACAAAAGGTTTATAACTCAATTGACCAAAAAAATAGTCTAGAACTGAATTGGTATAATTGCAATAGGTTTATGACTTTTTTGGTAATTCTCCCGAATTGGTCATTATACAATAAATTTATGACTTCTTGGATAATTATTCCGATACTCGAGTCAATTCTACACTAGATTAAATTCCCATTCTTCCTATCCGGTTAAAGCACTAAAGCATATTGGCCGGGCCAAATTGTCCAAGATTTGCTCCGATTTGACACGATGAGCGAAACTAGAGCTTATGACAAAATTTCTCGAGAGATCATGAGAAAGTTGTCCACAATAGTATAGTGAAAGGCGTGATAGGAATTCAACTCGTCTTAACATGATTTCTGCAACAAATCAATGATTAGGTAGTGTTTCTCTTATACCAATGAAGAAAGCATGTAATAACTCAACTAAAAAGATAGAATTTCGCATGATTATCTACATTGTTCTATTAGACTTATCGGCATTATATGCCAACATTGATTGAACTAGATCTTCAATTCAGTTTCAGACAAGATAAGCCACAATTGTGAACGGGGCATCACTTTATCATCCTATTCACTATCAACATTTTAAGCATACGTATCTGTGTAAGTATGCCATCTACAATACATACATATGCGCACATGTGCACAGGTACCTGGTACAGATCCCGCACGTGCTGAACGCGCACATGTTATTCGATTGACATAGTTCATGCAAAATAGCCCAAGAATCGGCGACAGAACAGATCTAAACATTAATCGCGCGGGTCATAAACTAGTTGATTTATTTTCAGATTCCCTTCGATGATGATTGCTCATCACGAACCGAATTAATGTGCATGGAAAAAAATAGAAAATTCCTGAAGTTACATTATCATCAGGGGGAAAAAATCGATGGATCAAACTTGGTCTCCGCTGAAGTCGAGGTTATTTCAGAATGACCAAATTTGCTCCACAAATGATGGACGAGGAGAGAACCTAGATGATGAACTCAAGCCATCCAAGCGGAGATGAACAACTTGCGAAGTCTCTCTACTGAGGTAATTGGGTGGCAGGTGATGGCCAAATGCCACCTCCGCTGCCTCCCTCGGCGGCGACATAGGACATGCACGATAGCGGCACGAGACATAGCCCCCGGCTTTTAAGATCTTGGGTTGTCTGTTCATCATCTTCATCCTCTCTCGGACCCTGAAATTTTGGTATGTGGCTACGATTAATGAAGGGTCTAGAGTGAAATAGTTTGATTCACCAGCTAAATAGGCCGACAAAGTTCATTAGAATAAAACCTAGCTAGAGAAGCTTGAATGAATATAGCTAATTGATGAAGTTCCTAACAAAGTGATAAAAGATCTACAAATGGAATTGATTTCTTATGTCTTACCCGTTGCCTCGATCGGTTGGCCTCCTTGCGGGAAGACTTCATGTAAGGCACGCTTAGCGTCTGACAAAAAAAATTGTCGGATTAGCTTTTAATTAAGAAAATCATTTAACAGAGAACAACTCTATTTTTTTGACAGTGTAGCATGTAACATTTGCAATTGATGCACTCAAGTCATTTTCGTACAATCGCCATTAAATCATTGGCGTGACATTATATAGGTCATAAAATTTAGACACACGATACTAATGTGACTTCACATCTAGATATATATATACACACACACACAAATGGTAGAATAGATCAAGATCCTTCTTTCGGAGGTAAGTTGAAGTGGATGACAAACCTAGAGATCTTAATTCAATAAGGTCGGTCCAAATCGTGTAGCTAGATAAAGAAATTACCTAAATCATCTCTCTATATGTGTGCTCTCTCTCCTCTTGTCCCTCGCCCATGCAACCCATCCACCATCACCAAGATTGCCGAACCCCACCACCAGCTATTGTGATAGCACATGGTTGAAGCAGAGGTTGTAATGATGAGGGGTCGGCATGGTGGAGAGGGTCAATGAAGTGGAGGTTGCAATAGACTGATCGGCCTTTTCCCACCCCTCTCTTGCTTATAGAAAATTATAAGTACTCAATACTTAAATATGTGAATGATTCTTCGAATATATTTAACCAAATATATACGTCATGGGTGAGCTTAATGACTGAGACATAGAAATATATGTGTAGATTAGGTGGGCGACACAGATTTGATTTTCCAGACCACCATTAAGTTTAAACAATTCCATGTATGAACCATCTATCTAGACTTTGGCCCATGTCTCACTTGGATTTATAGGGTATTTTGTGAGTCTGGAATTTACAAATTTGAGATCGGTTCTCCAGTCATTTTACAAAAGTGAAAAATATTGGAATACCCATTTGATGTCCCGTCAATTTGTGGATGAACTTTATAGACCAGTCTAGTTTCTCTATCTACAACATTTGTTGAGAGAGAGAGAGAGAGAGAGAGAGAGTTATAAACAAGACATCACGTTGTGGGAGTAACATTCTAGACCAGCCTAGCTTATCTACCAACATTTTTTATTGAGAGAGAGAGAGAGAGAGAAGAGAGAAAATAGTCTCCACTTAATATGCAAAACAACACGGAAAGTCTCCTTGGACGCTGATTCCGATGAATGGAGTAAGAAATGAATAAGACAGAATGACATGGCGGACAGAGGAAAGAGGATGGGGAAGTAAGTACCTGAACCTGGTTTTGTAGGAATTTGATGTAACCAATAGCCTCCATCAACACTGATGCTGTGTCTGTCTGAAATATTCTCCATCCCCCCGACCAACATGCACCAAAAACGCACGCCGTTTCACGCTAAAACTCGAATAGAAAAATAGAGCTAGTATGTCTCGCTCTTGCCCTACAAATATGCTCTTTCCTTTCCTTGTGCTGTGCTTTATTTTTCCCTTGAATTTTGTCTGGATGCCCATATGGGAACTGACTACGCTTGGAAGCTGGAACTCAGTTCATTTCATATGTTCCTCATGAGTTCCTTATCAGTTGTGTTTTTGGCTAGCTCATTATTTATTCATTTTCTTTTGGCAGCACTTTGCTGTGCAACTCCAAGTTGGCTATATAATAACCCGAATGAAAACTTCATTCTTCTAAAGAATATCGTTTTATGTAGCCAACATTTTCCCGTCTTTTCAAAAAAAAATTATGTCGAATGCAGTCGAATAAGATATGGCTTTGGTACAACCCTAGATTAACTTTTGATTCACACAACCCCTCCCATATGTTGTTACTTTGGTGGAGACAAACATTACCAGCTGTTGCTTCGCCATCAGGTGCCATGATACGTAAAGACGACTGGCAAGGACCAGCGACCCCTTGCCAGCAAAATTGTTCCGAGTATTTACGGGTTATGTACGGTACAATACACACACTCATATAAGTATGTGTATGTGTGAAGTTTCAGGAAAAATTTGCATTGTTGATCAATCCTATTCAGAGTTCTCTAGGTCCACCAAAATGATCTAAATACAAGCAGAAACGTACACACTAACCTTGCCAAAGGGTGCTACTAACTGCTGCAGAGCTGCTATCCTGTCCCCTAGTTTCTCTTTCCGAACCTGGTCCATATTGTTGCCGCACAAAATAGTATAAGCTTTCTAGAAATGAAAACGGACAAACCTCATTGGGAAAATCTACCATCATTAATTTGGAAACCTTGAAAGGTGCAGAAGCAGCTCTTGTTGACTGATCCACTCTTGTTTTCTTGGGAGCAACCTGATGATGAGGGCCACTAGTCTTGCTAGGCTCCAGTGAACTGCTGGGTCTCTTTGTCTCTGTTGTCTTTGCGGAGAAAGCCGGCGATATCTTCATCTTAAAGAATTGCAAAAGCATGATAAAATCGTTCGAATTCGTAACTGGAATTGGCAATTCTATACAGTGAAAGGGCATAGTAGTTCTGACCCAAACAGAAAAAAAAAGGAAAAAAGAAAAAAAAATGGCTGTCCAATGTGTAATAGCATACATCACCGAAGTGAAATTTTCTATTTCCTTCCAATGAAGCCAGTAGGACTAAATTACTAATCCCGCTGTGATCAGTGCTTGCTTTCTACGAAAGGCTTCCCCCAAGTGCGGTGAGTGATGATTCCTAGAATCGAGGCTTTTCAGTTTTATTTCTTATGAGTTGTGTTATGGATGTTTGCATGGATAATCCATGCGTGCACACAGATATAGCAGTGCGCACATAGCTATGCAAGCTACATAATTATTGTAGTTTAAGTATAAAGTCACCATTTACTTTTGGGTTGGGAAAAGTCCTTTTAGCTGACTTTCTTTTCAATAATTAAAGTTAGCATGAGAGGATGATAGAGGTGTAAGCGGGCTCTGTCGCCGACAATCATTCTGTGTATGTTATTTAGTTTAGTCAGAAGGTGAGATTGTCAACATGTTATTCGTAATCAAATGAGTTATTTTATCCATACTCTCAGTTCGTTGAAGTTTGGTAAAGGACATGCAATTTTGCGGGAAGAATGCCGTGCAAATTTAGTATTTATTTGACCTAAACAAGTGCAGAATCGCTTTAGATGGTAACAATCAGTTCCATGGAGAGAGCATTTGACTTTGCTAGAAGTACTGAAAGTATGACATGCATAACCTTTATTTGCATTTAGAGCCCAGTAAGAAAGGACCACACTCAAGCTTTTTAAAGTAAATGAGGTCAGTTAGATGATTTTGATGGCTTTCAATCCAACTTATTATTTGCAATGAACTTAAAAAGAACCTCATAGGACGTCAAGATTTTTATAAATACTAACATAAACAATGTGAAATAACCATTAAGAAAGTAAAATAATGCTAGGTATAAAAAAAGGGTACATAAAAAGGAAAATTCATGGCTAATTTATTTCCGCATGGCAGAAAACACAAGAAGTGAGATATGTACTGACTTACTCGATCGTGATGTTGTGCTGATTGCCGCATTCGTTGAAGGCCAAAAGCAAGGCTTTCTCTCTGCATTCCAAGATTAGTCCCTTGCGTAGTGTTTGCAATACCGCCACTAAATCTTCCATTTAGGAGATCAAATGCCGGAGAATTTATGTCCAAGGAGCTTGACACTGAACCCCGCGACTGACTCAAATTCGAAACATCAATGCTTGGATGAATCTGGCTGAAAATCCCTGGCCGAACATAGTGTTGAGCGCTTGGATAGAAGAAATCTTGGCCGGGCAAGTACGCGTTGAGGTTAAATTGGCAAGAGGAGGTCAAAGTCTTGAGCATGAGCTTGTGGCTGAGTTCGCTCAAGTCATCACTCTCCTCATCAGTGTTCTTCACGTGACTCGTGCTGTGATATAGATGCAAATCTTCAATGCCAGATTGAGTACTGTTGAGCAGGTCAGTAAATCTTGAAGAGCCCGAGAGCTCTTCCTTGACACCGTATGTGAGGTCTACGTTATTGCCGAACGGTTCGACTGATGAGTTGTTTCTTGTCCAGTGAGATCCAAGGTCAATTTGGACCGAGGAACTTTGGAGAAGAGGACTGAGAATGCCATGTTTCGGAGTCGGATCAGTTCTAGAGTTTGCTACTATAACATTGGAGTTCGAGAAGTTTCCACCAGCATTCCTGAGCATATAAGCATCCCAAAACAAAGTACATTAAGCGCTCGTTAATCATTAAAACTTGTTAGCATGCTGAGAAATTCCCAATTATTTTATCTAAGATTGGATTGTTATGCAAAAGAAAGTGAAAATGGAACAGAAATGAAGCATGTGTTACTGCTTGTTTTGGAGTAGAAGTGTCATTATGCCAGAGAAATAGTATTAAAGTTCTTTTCCTTTTACTGAGAATCACAAGCTAAACAAGGAAGTAGGAACCCCACGGTCAAAAATTTCTCCAATACAATCTCGATCGTTGCATCAAATAAAGGGAAAAAAAGAGAGAAAAGGAAGACATTCCAAGAAGATTAAGCTGTACCAACTTCATGATGGCACAGATGTCACTAACCAAAAGTTGTTTGTGTGTGTCTGTGAGAGAGAGAGAATGAGAGAGAGAGAGAAAGAGAAAGAGAGGGGTTGTGTACTTACAAGAAGCTGGTGTTGGGTGTCCAAGAATGGGAGTTATCAACTGATCCATAGCAAGAAGGGCTGTCTAAAGAAGACGAAGAAGAAGACCCAGCATGGTGATCTTGGAATTGATCGTATTGGTGATGGAGATTTGTAGATTCCATGGGCTTCAAGAATTTCTTTTTTCTTAAATAAGTTCTTGAGAATCCCCAGGATGAGTAATTAATACACTTACAAGTATCCCAGATGTAAGGGGAATCTCTTGCTGATCAACGGAGTCTCTCTGGTGACACCCCCACATGAACTTGATGCTTGTCCTCCACTCTGTCTCTCCCACTTTACTCTATCAGAGAGATTTCATGTAAAGTATGGAACTTGAAAAGAAAGAAACAAAGAAAGTGTAGATGTAGTCCATCTACAACTTTAATTATAGGGGTTTGTTTTTTTCAGGAAGACTTTTTATCTGTTTCTCAGCGTGAGCTTGACGAGACCACCCCACAACCCACCCCGCCCGCCCGCCCCCTCTCAAACACAGCTTTGGTTTCTGGCACACTGCAATTACAGGGAGATGATTATGCTGGACTAATGCCATGATTGAGATCCATGCCTTCAATCCCAAGGCTTTCAACCCAGTCTGCGAACGGAAATGATGACATCCACTCTCTCTCTCTCTCTCTCTCTCTCTCTCTCTCTCTCTCTCTCTCTCTCATCCCCACCTGTCGATGGAGGCCCTTTATATAATTACCTTATTATCTCTCCTCTCTCTTTCTCTATCAGTGTATTAAGGGTGGTGATCTGTACAATACCCTTCTCCATGTTTATCATGACAAGTTAGAATGCAATCACAACTCATTTTCGGCAAGAGTGCATCTAACTTGATCAGAATATAATCCCAAGGCTTCACCCTAAATAAGCTAGTTACATGGACCTTACCGGACGTGAAGCGGTGATTTGATCGATGTGATTAATGTCTATAGAAAGAGACTGGCCAAAAGTTTTCAAGATCACCAAAGATTAGACACTCAATTATATACTCTCGAGCTCAATCCCAAATTATGCCTAACAGGACATGGATTACTATAGTGTAGAAACAAGCTTCATTGAAACATGACAACCTCCAATTACCGTAACTATGAAACCATCATGAAGGAAAAGAATCGTGTCAAACGCCCAAACAAACTAATGATTGTGCTCATTTTTGTGAGCAAGTAAATTACAATAAGATGTTTTGTCCACAAACATGCCTTGTGTATGCTTTATTTATACGACCAGTGTTCATAACAAGCAATTATTCTGGGTCGCAAGATTCCAAACTTTATCCATAGTTTTCTTCTAAGGACTTCCCATTTGCTCACCAAAATGTCTTCCCCTCCTTTTTAAATGGAGCCATTGTTAATTAGTAATTTGCATTATAACCTGTTAAAGTCTTGGTGGAGGGCCAATTCCATCCTATCTGATGCAACCATAGTAATCTTTAGGAAAGGCGCTTGTACGATGATATATTGTAAGTTTAATTAAAAGAAGCAGGTTAACTAATTAAAACATGTTCGATATCAACTGACAGACTAAAAGAAAACCGTTTTATATTGTATGCATAAGAATTCCGAGAGCACTTGACCGAATATTATGGCAAAGACATGTAACTTGATTAGGTAATGCATGACCAGATTTATGCCGGGATATCATCTAAATCTGATTTCCTTTTGTTCTTAATTTGCAGTTTTCTCATTAGGATTTTTGGTGATGATGTTACTTTTCTATTGTTTGTCTGATTAGGAGACTATTTTCGGTGATTACATGATAAATATTGGTGTTATTTGCTTATGAATTGATAGGGTATACTTGCAGCCATGAATTGGCGTCTCCTTCCCCTTTCCCCTCTCTATCTGTTTCCTGATTTCCTCCTTTGCATGCTATAAATTTTCCCTCTCCTTTCCACGATACTTAACCTATTTTGCTGCGCATTATCGTCCTACATCATTTGGATAGTAGGTTAATCGCATCTAGGATATTTCTTTCGCACAAAATTTGCGTTCACGGTCCCTTCTATTTGTATCATCTTGTCTCAACAGCCCATTTTCACGCAAAACTTGAAACGAAGACTGAAAGAGATTTTGGGGGAAAACCTGACTGGTGCTCAAAAAGAAACAGTTGAAATGGCATAGGTAATTCAATTCGAATCAACTAAAGGGGCTCAGACACTCGATCCTTTTGTGATTCACGTGTGCGCTACATATACATTCATAAATTCACAATGGAGGAAGGTTGAGTGGAAATTATCCATTTCATAGATATATCTCTGTGAAGTTCTTTAACTATCAAATAACGCATTCATCTAACAGTTTAAATTTTTCAAATAATCAACAATAGTCCTACAAAATTTCACAATCTCTTAACAAAGTTCTTCATCACCTTGCTATTTCTCTTTCTTTCTTACCTGACGCTTCCATCGAGTCTATAGGTATCAAAGGCCCATCTCATTAGATCACCTCAACAACTGTCTTTCTTATTACTAATTGGGGGTGTTATGGTATAGAAATCATTGTTACTTGTGAGCTTCTGAAGCGATTTGAAGAGTAGTAAATCTAGCGAACACACTCATGCAAAAAAATATTGAATACTAAATTTCTCAATCGAACTCAATTAGGGGGTGAACAAGTGCTGGTAGGGACCTACCAAAACTGTGTTCAAGCTTTGAGGTTATTTTCAGCATTTCTTTCGCCTATTTCGAGCATGCCTCTCTAAAGTAAACCCAATAGAGAACTCTATTTCAGCCCAACTTTTACTTTTTGGACTCTCTTTGCATTGCATAATCTATGTTTCTTCCTTCCAGCATACCATACATATTTCTAGGGTTTGGTGCATAAAAATATGCACCCTCTTCTGCTCTTTGTCATGCAATGCAACAAAGCTCAAGCAAAATGGCGAGACTTCTCCTTGTCTCTGCAATTTATACGAAAAAATGCTTAATCAACATCCGATGGTGAAAAAGAGAGTGCCTCATCCTTCATATACTCTTTGAGGTCAATATCTTAAACACACTTACTACCATCTTTCACATGATTCATATGTTATGATCTTCTTAGTATCTTATCATTACGACTGTAAAGGTATAGGACCGTCAATGGTTAGATTCGCACAGCAAGATGCTTTCTTTTCTGCTTTTCTGTGATCGCTTTCAGTTCATGTGCTCAGTACACTCGTGTGAAACAAAAAATAACGATAGTAACATTAAAGCTCCTTTAACCCTTTAACCCTTTTTCCTTTAACTACATTTTCAAACGACCCATTATGGTGATGCTACAGAGTTCTGTGAGTGCACATTTTCGTGTCATTTCTCTGTCACAGTCTCCAGCGGCACGAGTAAAGGCTCTTTACCATAAAAATGAAAACCACACAAAGAAACGGGATGGCCCATGTATTATCTTACAAAGTTCCATGAATCAGTTGAGTCCATCTTTTTTTGCATGCTGCTTGATCTTGAATAATCGGCACACAGTTAATGGGATTTGAACAGTTGAGCTCCAGGAACCGAATTGAAATTTCCCTCGTGCCCTGACCAAGTGGATCAACTCTAGAGGGTTTCTTCTCTCTCTCTTTTTACATACATACATGCATATTATCTTTACGATGCTAAGAAACAGTGAGCATAAGGAAAACCCCCGTAAGTGAGTGGCGAAACGATTGAATGATTTGTACTCAGTTGTGTACGCCGAGTTGAACCCATGTTGCATTCCTAATCCACACACCTGCTCCAGCACGTTCCATGCTCGCTATGCCAACCCCGCGCTTTGTGTTTACATTTCACAACTCTCCTTCGCACTTCAAGGCATCGTTCGTCTTTCTCGCTCAAGACGTGAGTTTGAAGCATGATGATATCCGGGTATTCTTTTTGAAGCATCTCTAGAGATTATTAAACTTAAACAGGATCGCAACTTCTGGCAAAATGTTCGATGGAGTGAATAATTATTGAAAACTTGGGGAGGCCCCCACCAAAGTTTGAGGTCAGAGGAAAAGATAATTGGAGAATGTGAGCGTCAGAAGAGTATGGGCACAGCTTCACTCTGCTTTTTAGCACTTTCTCCTTTTACCCTAACATCATCCCCACCATTCTCTATTGCTTTATTCATTCCGATCGCTGTTGTGTCTTTCTTTTTCTTTTCTTTTCTTTTCATTTGCCTTTCTCAAATCTTTTTCAATGCCTTTCTTTCATTTCTTTTCCATTCTTTTTCAGCTCTCCCATATTATCTAGTCTCACTACCTTCCAAGATTCAGGTCACTAAAGCTGGTTCTACATCATGCTCTGCAATTCTTGCATATGCTAAAGTTAAATGTGTAATCCATCGGTCTCATGAATCTTCTTTGGAGACTCGCTTCTACGGAATAAAGTTTCGTCAACAGCCTCTCTAATACTAGGATTTTTACTGAATTTTTGCTAGTGTGCACAACTTCTTATACAGCAGATTTGAAAAGAACTTTGATTCCTCTAGAGAATGAATGCAGCTACCCAAATAATAAAAAAAAATTGCATATGTGTGGAGTGTCTTAATCTTGCTATTGTAATCATTGTTTTTTCTGGAGAAAATTACATTTTTTTGCTCGTATAGTACGGGGGGAATTCGCTTTTGGTTCTTATACTTTGTTCAGTTATGATTTTAGTTCCCGTATTATTCTGTGGTCCTTCCATCAAATTTCCGTTCAAAAAATGTCGGAAGCACCAGCAACTGACACATAACGCCTACATGTACGAGCCTCTAAAATAAGTTACACTCTTTATATTTATACTTTTTGAAGTGTTTAAGTTTGGTCCCCGTATATTGGTTTTGCAACAATACTAGTCTCGTACCATTGATTGATGAGATTTTAAGTATGATTTTTTACATTTTTTATTCTAAATGAGACTTGAATGACGTTGGCCATTATTTTTACTTGATATATGTATAGGTTGTCATAGTAAATGTCCACGTTTTCATGAGTAATTAGTGAAGAAACTTTTTTTACAGCCGTTTAATGGTCAAGTGTAAGAAGAATTCCAATAAACTGTCGAAAATACTTTGCCTATTAGACAGTGAGTTAAAGTTCTGGTTAGAATATATAAATTTTTTTTTTTTGGGTAAAGAAAGTAATAATAAAAGTAGTCCTAGATACAGCTATACTGATCAAAACTAAAATGAGAATACCATTGTTGAGTATATTACTCTTGATAGAATTGTCAATCAGATTGAGCACACTTTCAAATGTAAGAACCACCTATCTTGATTTGGCATTTTTAAAGGATTTTGGATGGAAATACGATGAAAGTAGTGAGAAGTAAAACGGGAGTCAGTCTTGTCTCTAAAAAAAGTACGACAACTAGAATTGATCGTTCCTAAAAGTACATGGACCAAAATTATGATTTGTATAAAAGCCTGTACATCTAGGTGCCACATGTGTAGCCGGTGTTGCTTCAACAATTTCCGGTGAATTGTGAACGTTTTGATAGAAGGACTTATATGGTAACCGGAGAATAGTATATGAGGACTAGAATTGTAATCAAACAAATTGTAATCAAACAAAGTATAAGGACCAAAAGTAAGATCGGCTAGAACAACAGGACTAGAAGTAAAAATTTCCCTTCTTTTTTGTAAACCATCAGTTTATCATATAGAAGTTTTTATTATTGATTTGGAAAATTGGTGTTTTCGATATGACTTGTATGTTAAATTTTAGCTTAACATGATTTTAGCATTATAGATTTGATTTCTGGTATATATTTAACACCTGAGTAATTTACAATATGCACGCGTTAACAGCTAAATCATTTGAAATCAATTATAAAAAGGTAATTTAAAGTAATGCGAATGTTCTTTTTCGTAATTTCTATGAAATCAAACTACATTTGGTTGGAGGAGAACTCAATAAGTAATTTTTGACAAGGGAAAATTCGCCCTAAACACACCTCGACCTACCACTTCATATCAAAGCACCTAAGTTCCTCTTATTTTCCCCCTAGTCACTAGGAAGTTTAGGTTGACAATGCATCCTTGATTGTCTTGAACATGTTAGATATATCCCGATGTTTGCTTAGTTACGTGGTCGATTATTCTGTGCCTCATATAGATATATAATCTCCCTTCACCTAGCACTGGTCAAGGGTTCAAATCCTAGGACTCCTTATCAAACTTGCCCACGTTGGGTTTGCAACTTGCTCATTTGATATAGGAGCATTGCTGACTTCATAATATAGAGTCAAGTCATTCGCGTATAATGAACCGGCTTATGCAAGAGGGAGTGTTACATATAATCTCACATTAAGTGATTTCAATGTATCTTCTATTAACGTGATCTCTCTCTACTTAACAATTATAATAAGTTAATAGAACTAATCATATGCACTGGATGTACATGACTCAGCATTTAACCTCCATTTTTCACGAAATGACTGGGAGATCTCTCGTATTTTCGTGAAAATGTCGTGAGACTCCCTCTGTACTTAACCATGTCAGCAGACACTTACTAGTGGATTAGCAATAATGCTGTCAAGGTAAGTTTGATGAGTTTAATACACTTCAAGTATTTCAAGCTAAGCTTTCACAGTTGTACTATTTTTCTGTATTTTTAGATACTTACTGACGAGGATGTCATTATAGTTTCTAAAAAAACGACACAAAGAGGGTATATTTTTAGAGTAATTTATAAATAATACAGAGCGTGGTGTCTGCCGAGACCAATATATCACATAAAAATTATGTATGAGGGCTAATAGCTTTAGCCTGCAAATTTCTAGCTTGTCTCCCTCAGGAAAAACTAACATTGACTAAGTAAAACTCTTCCTTGTATAGGATCACGAGCACTAAAAAGTTTCTTATGCACAATTGTACTTATAATATGGAGAAGCAGGCCAGTCAATTTTCAGTGTAGTGATACTTGGTCTGGTCTAGGTTTGCTTGTCTGGGTCAAGCAACTATGTTCGGCATTTTCGTTGTGTTGGCGTACATGAGTGATTTCTACATATAAACATTGTATGAAACCAAGAAAATTACAAATAAAAACACAGATTATCATATGTTTCGATGTGCCTCATAAAATCTAATTCGTGTTGTCCATCAAATCGCCAAAAAGCAAAGTTAGATGACATTGTTGAGCTTCTCAAAAAGATGACATTTTCTCCTTGATTGTTACATGCAAATACAAATAAGCAGTCAAAGAGATTTGATGTGAAAAGTAAATCCATTTCAGACAGAAAATTTGGTGATATGTGTTGATATGAGAGATCCAGCTTTATTGAGGAGGGGGACTTGGAAAGGCTTTTTGCCTTTGGTGTCAAAGCATCTCAAAAGAGAATTAAATAGATGCAAATGTATAATTAAATAGATATCGACTATGAAAATAACTTATGCATATGAATCATGGGGTATAAAAAATTGGAACAAATTAAAGAACAAATAGTAGAGACAAAACCCTAAAGGGAGGGAGGACAATAGACCACATCATCGCGAGAGAGGGCTAGCCACCATTAGTGCTTCTCCTTATTAGAATTGATCTATTCAAGTGATTCTAAATCTCTTTTATAAACTAGAATTTCTAGCCAAAAGCAATCTGCCATCATCGATAACTTTAGGGTCCCATCATCATCATGAAGTCGAAACTTTCGAATTGTTTAAAGGCCTAGCTTTCAGCTAGCTTGGTCATAGATGGAGCCGAATAGCCAGCTCCATTGTTGACCCATCTTTTTTTTTAATTTTATTATCTTTTGGGTATTGGGGATTAAGTTATTAGAATTTTGCATAGTTTGAGTAAGTACATAAGGTACTGCTTTCATATTAAATATTGGTATTTCCCTGCAAGTAGCTAGATTAGAGTAATTCAGAAGTTTCTTAACTCTGATTGCTATTGCGGCACATGATTTGGCTCCAAAGAAAAGTTACCGCTCACATTATTGTTCCTCTCCTTTGTTTCAAGTTTTCCCTTCAAATCAACTGCATTGAAACTGTACTTCAATTATGCGGCTTAACTTAGGCGTCTAGAACAGCTTTTGACATAATTGCTCCTCACAACAATATAGCTTTGTAAGGGGAAAACTTTATAAATCTATTGTATAGATATTGATTCAGTCTTAAATCTTTGCGGGAAATTTCAATGTAGTACTTCTAGCCAATTTTCGTCAAAATTCGCAGGCATGGCGGTGTGCCACGTAGGACAGCCGGCAATGACTTGACCGTCGTGTCATCGAATTCTGGCGAAATCAACTAGAAGGACTACATTGGAATTTCACGCAAAGGTTTCGAACTAAATTGGCAAAATCAAAAAATTTATAATTGAATTGACATTTATAGAAAAAGTTTATGATTGATTGGCTAATTTTCCCACTTTATAGAGGTCAAATATAAAGGAAGAAATCATTGCTTTTTCTTCACCCTCTTTGTGCATCCATTCAAAGATTCCAAAGAACACTGAAACGTTCAAAAAGTATGCATCACAAAAAAAATGACTTGGAAGAAAGGAGCGTTCTTCGGTTCCCTTGTCTCTCGGATGTTCTTGCCTTGTTAATGCTTTCCCTCGTGAATGTGTATGCAATCAGGAATCTCAGACATGGCAAAACAATCCCAAAAGGACGACTTAAAGTAGCACCCACTTGTAATTTTTTGGTTCAAAAGTAGACAAGGCATCAAACCAAAGAATATGTGCTTTCTTCAAAAGCTCAAGGCAAATTAAACCTAACATTGACCGTGCTGGTCTTTGTCTCTTCAATCACTCATATTTTGATATTTCAAAGCTTTCATGGAGATTTATATAGTCTTCAAAGCCTGAGAGGGAAGTGGTCAGCAATGCAGGAGTGAAAAGGGATAACATTCGATCATCGGGCTCGGGAAAGGATCTTCCTCTATCCTATTGAGCCTCAAAGTTTTATGGTTTTATATGATCGCAGCATCAAAAAGAAATTCTTAAATGAATTTCTTAAAATTGTTTTTGATTTTTTATTTTGAGAAACCATTTTGTTTATTGCAAGCGGAGGAGCCGGCAAATTCCAAGTTGACATTTCACCTTTCTAATTATTAATGCGGAAACTCGTTTATATTTAACTCCTTTAGATGACTATACTGAAAAGGTCAAAACATTTTAGAAAATAACGGTGTACTTTTTTAAAAAAATATTTGGAGATTCATCTTCGATGAAACCGTCAAATTTAGTTAGGTTTTGATACAATGCTAATGATGCTGAATCTAAACGGTTAACATCTAAAAGTTAGCACGACCTAGAATTTCACATCATATTCTAATATGATTGAGGGAAAATATCGAAAATATTCCTAAGATTTCACCTAATGATAAAAACGGGAGAAGAACACTAGAAGTGCCAAAACTTGTGTACAGCGCTCACTTTAGTGTCAAAAGTTTGTTTCGGATCACTTAAGTGCCACAATCGGAGAAAAACGATCACTTAGGTGTTAATGGCGAAAAATTCCGACCAAATTAATACGTGACTTTTTTAATTAAAATTTTAATCTACATGGCATTTTCACGTGTATATTTTGAATTTCTCAGCCCTACGTGGCATTTCCACGTGTAAATTTCGAATTTTTAATTATTTTTTGATTTTTTTTCTGTTTTTTCCTTCTTTTCTTTTTTTCTTTTTTTTCTTCTTCTTCTTCTTCATTAGCCCATGTCCGGCCACCGACCATGGCCAGCCACCTGGCCTCGCCGGGGGTCACCCGGGGGAAGGCGACCGCCGGTGAGGCCGCCGTGGCCTGGGCGAGGGCCGACCCCGCCGGATCTGGCGAGGCCAGCCCTCGCCCAGGACACGGCGGCCTCGCCCGAGCCGGCCTCGCCTCGCCTGGCCAAGGGCGTGCCCAGGCGAGGCGAGGCCGGCCCTCGCCAAATCTAGTGAGGTCGGCCCTCACCCAGGCCACAGCAGCCTCGCCGGCGGTTGCCCAGGCCACGATGGCCTCGCCTCGCCCGTGGTGGGCAACGGCGGCCTCATCCAGGCAAGGCCAGGCGGCTGGCCATGGCCGGTGTCCGATCACCAACCAAACGAAGAAGAAGAAAGAAAAGAAAAAAGGAAAAAACAGAAAAAAAATCAGAAAAAAAATTTAAAATATCATTAAATATTGTCCTCGTCAGCGTCGACATGCCAGGTAGAATTGAGAAATTAATAAAATATGACCACGTTAGATTTCCAGCGACCCAAATCGGAGTTAACATTTAAGTGATCGTTTTTTTTTAAAAAGTGACACTTAAGTGATCTGAAACAAATTTTTGGCACTAAAGTGAGCGTCGTACACAAGTTTTGGCACTTCTAATGTTCTTCTCCCTGATAAAAATATACCTCAAAATTACAAGTTATATATCTCACTTCAACCAAATTATCGACGTATTTACAAGTTTTCTATTTCACTTTCCAAAAAATACTCTCTCCCCTCTTCCACACAAACCCACACCTACACCCACACCTCGTCTCTTTCTCTCTCCTCTTCTCCATCGGTGAAGGACACGACCATGGGTTCACCATTGGAGAGTGAGCCTGAGCATAAGTGTTAGATTAATTAAATATTAAATCACATCTTCATATAATGGTTTAAGTTTTTAAAACAGCTAGTAGTGGTCCCACAAAATCTCGCATGGTATCAGAGTTTGAGAACCTAAGTTCAAATCTTTTCAGGCCCCTATTTGCCTCTTCAATTATATATTTCCACGTCTAGGCTTAGGCCAAAGTTCAGCCTACGCGTGAGAGGAGTGTTAGAGTAATTAAATATTAATTCACACATTCATCTAGCTTAAACTTTTCGAACAGTTGGCAGTAGTCCCACAAAATTTTACAATAAGAAATTTCTCTGCATGCTTGGGCTTTAAACAAGAAGACAATCGAGTGAACAAGATTCGTTGTGATGTCTTGGGCCATGCGCCATGGCCGCTGGAGGTTGTTGCAGCTTGGACTCGCAACAATGGCCATGCCAAATTTGAGCTCGTGGCCATCGCCACCAATATGGCGTCTGTCTAGTGAGGGGACTCAACCTCAATGGCTGCATGGTAGGAGCTTTCTAGTGGCCATGGCCGTGCCACATTTGAGCTCACGACCTTGGCCACACCAAATCTGACGTCACAACTAGGGGAGAGGTCAACGACATCAGTAAAGAGGGGAGTCAACGACGACAATGGCTGCGGCAGGGTTGGAGGTTGACTGCAACATCGGAGAATAGTGTGTGTGGTAAAGGGAGAGGAGGTTTGCGGGAGAGCATTTTCGAAGTCCTTTATATTACTAGTGGAATCACTTAGAGGGGATGAATAGGTGATTTTAAGAAACTTGGCATTGTTATGCGGAATTATAAAAGCCAAGTTGGATATAAGCAAAATAACTTGACGTATGCATAAGCAAGTTAATATAAGCAGGAAGAGGTGATTATATCAAGTGTGTTAAAACCCAACCTTTACCAGGTTTTCTAAACACAGAAATGATGAGTCTAGGGGTATTGTCTAATTTGAGCCAACCCTTGATTAGACGCAGACTCTCCGAAGTCGATACCTCACTTGATGTTGAAATTCGTTTTAAATTATTTTCACCTAAAATATTTGTAAGAGTCGCTACTAGCCATGTAGGTTGGCTAGAGGCCAAACAATACGCACGAGGATTGTCTTGTTTTTTATGCAAATAGAGATTCTAGTTTCGATGACTTGATTACGCTAATGATATATTAACACTCTTTCGGTACCACTAAATTGGAAGGTTGTTCATCTAAGAGGTCACACCATTTTTTACTATTTATCAACCTAAATGTATTGATATTGCTAAGTGATCATGCAAATGTTCTTGAGGGGGTTTAGTATGTTCCTAAGATTTGTCTTAACAATTATAGATTGGAAAATAACAACCAACTTATTGAAAGTGCCAAAATGAATCAAACACTTGAAATAAAGTGCAAAAACGAAAATCCGATAGCAATCAGGTAAAGACAATCATATCATCAAATGAGAACCCGATACTAAATTGGGCAAAGAATAGACATGGCCTTGTTATAAGCCTTGGGACATGATCCCCACAAGCATGCTTAGAAATTAAGTCTAATGCTAAATTTGAGTTAGATGAGGGTGAGCCTAACTTCTACTCAATTTTATTGAAAATGAGTATGCTAATCTAGACTAAGCTAACCAATTGTTAAACGAATGATCCTAAGTCTAATTGACTTTTATTTGTTAACTATTCTAGCAAAAACCTAAGCTAGTTCAATTACTAACTCCTAAAGTTTATTGCCTAAGCTAGTCTATTTAACACTACACTAAACTTATACTAAACTAAACTACAAGCCTCCATTAGGCACCACCATGGACCACCTTATGGAATTTATGGCTCCCTGCTCGAAGTTTCCAACGCCATTCCATGCAATTATTCATGCAACTACTCAAATCGAATGATTAGCAAGCTCATACAATGAACAAATAATCAAGCAAATTGGAATCAGGTTTGGGAATTTGATATCGGCCATGCGAATCAAGTACCCATCCACTTCATAAAATTAGGGATTGATTAATTATTGTTATGCAATCACTAACCCCCACTTGACGGTCATATCGCGGTAAGCTAAGTCATAAAGCATCTAATTGAGCTCTAATCTTCAATCCTAACCTACACGCTGAATCATCCATCACTAATCGCAATTGAACTTAAGATACATCTAATCAATCACACACAGGATTAATTAAACATGCAATTAGGCTAATTAGCCTTAGGAATCAAGCAAACAATTAGTGACCCAAGAGGGGCACTTCCTTGTTTTTTGCCCCGTTCTGCCCAATTACATTTTAATTCAATTGCCTAACCTAATGAAGTCGAAATTAAATTATTCTAGCCGCAAATGAAAGCTTAAGAAGTGTATTTTAATGTTCATTCAAACCATTTTCCCCAATTATTAGCCGAATTACCCGGATTTTCAACTTTAGCCGCCCACTCGGGATCGGGTTAGATCCTAGTTTTTGAAAAATACGAGAAAAATAGTAAATAAATGCTAACCTATACCAATCCTAGGACTAGTTAACATCAAATGAACATCAAAATTACCTAACGAAATCGGCTAGTCTTTAATTCTAAAGGAAATTGAGCATGCAAACCAGCTAATCAACTATCATTTGATCTAGTTCTACGAATCAACTATCCTAAACATGCAAACTAGTCTCAATTAACAACAGAACCTCAAAATCAACATCAACATGTCGCTAGAGAAGTTCGGCTAAGGCAAAACTAAAATCCTAGACTCTTCTAAACATGCAATTATCTAATGACTTTATTGGACAATCCTAAACTCTAGTCCAATTTTTGTTTCAGTTTCACTTAATTCCATCACATCCTAGCCTTTATTGGTCATAGATTGAAGTTATACTTCAATTTTAGACTATGATCAAGTTGAGCATCCTTGGATGACCATGTGGAGCAATCAATCAAAATTAGGAACTCCTACCTTGATTAATTGGAGTTGGTGGACATCAAGCAAGATAGGCCAAGGCGGAGGAGGTCCAGCAACAATATAAGGAGGTGCTAATCACATCTACACCAAGGGGACACCTAGGAGGCCGATCATAAGTCTCGGCCGGCAGAGGAAAGTCAGTAATCGGCTGGAATTGGAAAAGAATCTGACAAAGGGGGTGAGTGAACAAGCGGCGGGAGAGGGAAATTAGAGAGACTTAGAGAGAATTTTGTGTAGAATTTCTAGTGAGAGAGTCGTGAGAAAATGCTTATGGCCGAGAGAGAGAGAGAGAGAGAGAGAGAGAGAGAGAGAGAGAGAGAGAGAGAGAGAGAGAGAGAGAGAGAGAGGGGGGGAAAGGAATTTTGTTCTTAGAATTTGAAGTGAAAATTTAAATTTCCTCTTAATCCTAACCCTGGATTAATCCAATGGTTGATATTACTTCCTTAAGGATTAAGGTAGCTCCTTATCGGCTAAATTTTTGTCAGATGGATTGATGACTTAACAATCTTGACGGCTAAGATTGGAATGGAATTAATGGTCATAATTTGCTCTTTCAAGGATTTATGACATGGCAAGGGAAATTTGGTAATGGCAATTTGGTTATTCTTGAGGTGTGAGGGAGAAAGGCCGGTCTTGCTTAATATGGGTCTATACATTCGACCATTGGGCCGAATGACTCAATTAGGCTTTGGCCTAGTAGGCTGAGCCCAATCAAGTTAGACCGTTGACTAGGTTGGCCCAAGATCCTGCAAACATTAAATTGTGTTTTAATTTTGCTAATTAGGCTTGGTGTCTCGACTCAGTGGGCGAGGTTAGGCCAAATGGGCCGGTCCGATTTCAGTCCAATCGTGCTAGCCAGGTTGATCGAGTCAACCCGAGACTTTCCTATTGTCTCTAACTAGTCACATGGGTTTGGCCATCACTCTTAGTTAGATCCAATTGGTCAAATTGGGCTTTAGCCCAAGTGGGCCGAACCGAGTCAGGTCAATCCGATTGACCTAGTATGACCTTGTTAGTCTCAATTCATCATTTCAATCAAACTATGCCAAATTACCATGATTTTGCCCAAATGATATTGAAATTAAGTTAATTTGGCTTAATCGGGTTCAAATTGGGCTACTATGCACTATTTTTGAAGAACCAATTGGGGCTTAAATTTGCACTCGAAAATTGGCCAACCCACCTCAAGCTCAATCTCTTATAATTCAAATGCGTCATGACCCCTGGATCAAATCTCAACAAGGAAATTATTCTAAAAAATGACTAGAAATAAATGAATTTTGAAATTTGCCAACCAAGGGTCAAAATTCTCGATTTGATCAAAAAGTCAACTCTCGAACGTTTTCACAAAAATTAAGAATTGGAAGTCTAATTAAGTTTGCAAAGAATTGAATTGATGATTTTTCAATTTTTTTGAAGTTTCAAAAAAATGTTAACCAAGAGTTGAGTTTAGGGGTTGACTAAAAGTCAACTCTAAAGTCAAACTTGGATTACTAAGGAAATCAATGACTAAATTTAGACAAAATGTAATGGAAATTGGAAAACACTTAAATGACTCTTTTTTGCCGAGAAACAAGCCTTGTCGCAATCAGGAATCCTAATTTCGAGTCTTTACCTTTATCGGACTTGTTGGCTAAAATTCAAGTATCAACAAAGTACGATGCACTTCTATCATGCAATAATAAAAATACGCAAAGAGATATAAATTAATGCATGCAATGCTTTAAAGCGATTCGACTTGGTATAATCCTACGTTTACTCTTTCAAACTAAGAGCTTACTAGCTGAATTCTGCTAGCAATCTTCTAAGTAGTTATAGTAGTATGTCCTGCTTATATTCAAAGCAATTCATTTTGAAGTTGGTAATGCTTATACCAGGATAAAAACAGCAACCTAATATCAATTTAATGAGTGATTATTTAAATATTTGGGAAAATTATCAATTTAGTCATCAACCTATTATATAGATGTCAATTTAATTTCAACTTTCAAATTTTGTCAATAAAGTCATACACATTTGCACAATATTTAAATATAGTCTTTCCGACCAATTGTTGTCGGAAATTACGACATGGAAATCAACAAATTGTCCACGTCAGCATGCCACTTAGTACAGACGGTGATAACTAGGTGCCACGTCAACAATTTTTATGGCAATTGGCAAGAAAGACTACATTGAAATATCGCCCAAAAGTTTAGGACTACATTGACAAAACTAAAAGTAGGGCTGATTAAGTGAAATAATTAGTTATTGATAAGAAAATTATGACAATTGTAATTGCATTATAAGACAATCCAATCAAACCATTGGCAAATATATATTTTTCATCCATTCTAAATGCATCGGAATTTCTAAAGAAAGAAAAGGAAAAAAGGTAAGAAATAATCTTAAATCTAGGACCCACAAGAGATATTGTGGTCAATTTAAAGTAAGAGGAGGCGTCGGAAGTCAAAAAATGGTTGGAAAAAGACCTTTATGCGTTTATCATTTTCACATAATTACTCATTTAAATGTTAAACCTAACCTACTTATTTATATTTGAGCTGATGCAAGTAAAATAAGAAGAGTATGATGGGTTTCTAGAGTCAAGGGTCGCACAGTGGTTGGAAAAAAGGTGAAGTGAATGAGGTAATTTATAATTAATACTACTTATGTGTTAGTACATAATAATTGTTTTGATGATATTTTAATTTCGATCTTTGTTGAAAATTAAATTTAAATATTTTGGATTTTATATGCAATGTGTAACAGCCCGAATTTCGATGTAATTTCTGGGATTAATAAAATGAATGTTATTTCTCATTTCATTTGAGTACGACTCGCCCAGAGCTGATCACTCTTGGGATACTAACCATGAGGAATGGCTAACTAGGACACTAGTACGTGGACCAGGGACTTAGTCACGACTCGGGAGCCGATTTGAGAAAGAATGAGGGAATATTGTGAACCAGTGAGGGGCCGATCTTAGGAAAAGTGATGGAAATGGTATGGCCAAGGCCAACGATGCACAATTGGGATCGCAGGTGATTCTGCTTAACCAAACGTGCTCGTGGCCAACCAATCCTGAACTCGAGCCAAATGATCGTGACCCCGGGATTAGTAATAAACCCTCTTTCTCTCGATGATCGGAACCGTAGAGACTCGGACAGCCCTAAGTCGATACGCGTATGCCTAAACAGCCGCCTGTTGGTGAGAGTTTCAGAAAAATTGAAATTGAGAGAGAGTTGTTCACGGAATTGAGCCCAGATTTCGATGTCGGATTTTGGGGACCCGACGGATTAATTTTAAGATTCTGACGCCAGAATATGTTGACCACACATATATGGGACGCATTGGTGCGAAAAATGGAATTTCGGTTCGGGACGGAAAAAGGACGGAATTGCCCTTGGGCTATTTAAGCTTAATTCCGAATTTTGGAAATTAAATTGGTTTAACCAAGGTTGGTTAAGGCTAACTAGGTTGGTTAGGGGTTGGTTAGGGGCTAATGACAAGAATACCCCTCAATAATTGAATGGAATGAATATAAGCCATTGGATGAAGGGTTAAATTGGTCAAGTGGGCTTAGATGTGGACACTTGGATTCCACTAAGGTTGAGTTGACCATCTTTGACCAAATTTTGGTCATGTTCTCTCTCTCTCCTCCATTCTCACGCCACTTCTCCCCTCCCTCACGTTCGGCCACTTCCTCTCCACCATCTCCTCTCCTTCGTCTCCTCTCCCTCTCCGCCGGAATCAGCCCACCGTCGCCGCCCTTCCTCAGCCGTTCGCCGGAGTTCTTGGTCACGGCAAAGGGCCGCCGTGGAGAGCCGGACCAGCCCCCAAGCCGCCGTCCTCAGCCGCGCCTCCTCCTCCCTCTTGGACGACCAGCCACGGCTGGTCTTGGCCGAGTGGAAACCGCCGGACGCCGGCGACGCCAAGGAGGATCCCGCGCCGCCGTGAGCCACCGTTGTTGAGCCGCAAGATTGGATGTTCTTGTTTCTCCCGCAAGCCGTCCACCCAAACGTGAGTTTAATACCTAAACTTAGTTTAGCCTTAATTGTGTTTAGTTGGGTTAATGGGGTTGATTTATGGTGATTAAACTAGTTTGGTGGTTGTTAGTGATTGTGTGGTTAATAGCTGAATTAAGGATGTTAATGAGGGTTGATCTAAGGTGGAACTATGGTTGAATTGTGAGGGTTTGATGGCTGTCCATGGTGAGCCAAATTCGGAGCCCTTGAGTGTTTGTGCTAGAAATGGTGATTTTAGGGCTAAATGGACTTGATTTGCTTAATTAAGCTAAGTATATGTCTAATATGTTTGAGTGGGGTCTTGGCTGAATTGTTGGAGGCTAAATTGGAGTGTTTCGAGTGTGTTTTGACTATGTTTGAAGTTGGGGTTTGGTTTTGGCCGAATTGCATGTTAGGTGTTGCAAATGCTAGAATGGCCATTGTTTGTAATGTTGGAAATTGTTATGGCATTTGTATTCATTGGCATGAAAATGCATGTCACGCACATTGTATGTCGAGATTGAAATTTGAGATGACATTGTGTGATTGTGCGGGTGTGACATTGCATTGTGTGATCACGGTAAATGCCCTGAAAAGAGTGGAGCTGGGCTAAGATAAAATTGATATGTGTGATCACCTAATGGCCTACGGGTCGAGTTCCGTCCTCATGCACTTTGTAGCAGGACGATGTCCGGTTAGACCGGAAGACGACCATCCTCATGCACTTTGTAGCAGGCTCTGGTTCGTAGGTGAGCGGTGTTGCGCCTCAGGCACTTTGTAGCAGGCTAGAAGACACCGGGCCGGGGGCGTATTATATACGCTGGCCATGAAGTGTTGTGGCCTTCGGGTCGGGCCCTATTGTGGGTCGTGAGATTAAGAATGAACTGAACGTTGCATTATGTGAATTGTGAATCATGCAGTATTGTGATGAGATTGTGAGAATCATTAGCATGTGACTGCATGAGGCATTCGTGTGGGATGCGGTGATTGAGTGGTTTGAACCATTTAAAGAATATGAGCACGCGTGTGTGGAGTACGCCTGCCCGTATGTACACGTATGTGGGTGTATATATATATGTTGAATTGCACTAACTTGCAGGGGTTGAATCACGTTGAAACATATTGAGTTTTATGTTTGTTGGCTTGAATGCTTGATTTTGGTCCGTTAAGAGACACACTTTAGCCTAGCCTAGGTTTAGGTATTTGATTCACTGAGCTAGTCTCACGGTTGTAGTAAAACCGAACATTTCAGAGCCTACCCCCTAGGATGCTGGAGCCGCCTCCACTTTTTGGGATTCCTAGGCAGATATTACAGACCGAGGAGCATTTCCCAGCTGGAAATGGCGAGATGCATGTGAGGTTTAGGTCAGTTGTTTACGTTAACACGGGTGAGGATGAGCATCAGAAGCAAGAGTACATAGCATGGTGTCGCAGGGCAGCGGACGGGACCCTCAGTCGACCTATCCGTACCTTTGACATTCCAGTAGACGCTGATGGCGAGTTAGAGCCAGTGATTGCCGATGGCGAGGTGGTCGATGCCCCTCCACCTGGCGCTACGCCAGCCGTCGAGGCCCAGCCAGGCCCCGGAGTTTGGTATGATGACCCAGAGCCGGAGCCTATGGATGAGGAGGAGGACGACCCCGAGCCAGATGCGATGGAGCAGGATGATGATGATGGTGAGGTCGATGAGGTAGGCGAGGATGTAGACATAGATGCCGTCGAGGATGCAGCCGCAGATGTAGACCTGGAGGACGACTTTGACTCCGAGGCTGAGGCTGACGCTCTCTTAGCAGACCACTGGGGAGCCGAGGAGGATCAGGCTGATCAGGAGGACCCCGACATGGACGTGGATGAGCCAGAGCCGGATCGCAGCTCTTCAGAGGAGTCAGCTGAGTCTTTCGATGAGCCCGACGATTCCAGCGACCCAGACTATGAGCCTTAGACTAGTTGGACGACGATAGGGATCCCTACCTTTTTGTTATAGTGATCCTTAGTGCCGACCTTCTCACCCGGCCACCGACACTTTTTGGATTAGTGGCCTTTTGATTTTGATGCTAGCTTGACCCTGACCTAGACCTGTAGTAGATCTGACTGTACCTGTATCTGTGTTCTTTGTATAAACAGTTTGTTGATATATATATATATATGAGAATGAGGTTTTACCTGATGATGATTTGATTGTTTGGTTTCCTTGCTCATCTTTATTTGTCAGGGTTTGTATTTGCTTCCGCATGTGTTTTTATACTCTGATTGTTGTTGGGTCGGCGATGTCTCCTGGGGACGTCGCACTCTGATCGACCGGAGTAGTAAGGGGATGCTCGCGTTCCGATGGGTAAGTTGGGTTCGGGGCGTGACATCCCCGTTCTGAATTGGTATCAGAGCAAGGTTAGCTCTATCCATACGGTCGAAGCCTGGAGTGATAAGGAGCGATGACCAAGGGTAGCCAACTAGGTGACCTCGTGTGCTAGGTGTGTCTCTTAATTGCGTTTGTTTGATTGATTGAATGTGTAAGTGATTCAACCCCGAAGGTGCAGGCGCGTCAGGACCTGAGGTGAGTACACATGTTCCCTTGGGTGATGTATTGTGCTCAGTGCTAGATCGCATGTGATTGTTTGGCTATTGTTTGATACCTGCCTAGGACTTAGACTGGGTTAGTATAGTTTAAGTCTTTGACTCCTTAGTGGGGTTATAGCAGGTAGTTGAGTAGCCAGCTTAGAGAGAGATGAGTCGCCGAAGAGGAAAGGAACCCCAAGAGCAACCGAGAGTCGAGCCCAGAGAGGCCAGAGACCCCATGTCGACACCTAAATCTTGGCGATCCCGTTAGGTAATTTGCATAGAAAATTAGGGATTAAATTTTAATCCCTAAACAAAAATATTAAAATTGCATAGCATATAGTTTAAGTTTATATAGTATAGTTGCATCTGCATCGGACTGGTGGTTGATGGACTCGAGTGAACGGCTCTGGACTTTGTAAAATCGGACTAAGCCCGCATTCAAAAATTCTTGGCTAAAGCCCATGAACGTTATATGAGCTGAAATTTTCCTTGGACTATGTCGAGTTGGAAAATATTGATCTTGGTATTATCACGATTCAAATTAAATAAATTGATGTTATCACAAAGATGCTGCAATATTATTTTTTTGAATCGAAATAGGAAATAAGTGCAAGCAAGAAAGAAAACAAACAAAAAACTGGGCCTATAGATGATCATGGAAGATTCGGAAGAAAGGGAGAGGAGTTGGACTTTCAAAAGGAAAACAAGGCTGAGAAAGGAAAGAAGGGAAATCCAACGCCACGTCGTCGTCGTCCCTGCACCAAAAAAGAAAGAAGATAATATATATTCTAGGCTTGGTCTTCAGAGGAGGGGGCTTCGGATATTTTTTTTCGGAAACAGAAGAAACATTGAGAGAAGAGAGAGAGCTTTGGAGGAAAAGGATCTCAGCTGAGACCCTCTTGGCCGGGACCCTCCCCACAGCTGACGCCGATGTTGCTGCTTTGTGGGCCATCCTCCAGTGACGTTGTGGCCTGAAAAGTTGTCCTGCAACGAGAAGCCGAGCCTTGCCCTGACGCAAACTGCTGCTTCCACCGCCACAGAGCTGCTGCTCTCCAGTCACAGTTGACGCTGCTGCTTCCGCCTGACGTCCCTCCACGCCCAAGTTTCCTTTGCATGACGACGCTGCCACCTCCACACCAATCTGGTCGCTGCTGCTGATGCCTGGCGGAATTGTCCAAGACGTTGATCAGTTGCTCCCTCGTGACGTGCCCTTGCACCACAAGTTGTGAGCCTTGCCCCCAACGTTGCAACACCTAGCTGCCCCGCTGCCTTGCTGATCTGCAGCGATTTCAAGCCTCCAGTCAAGTTGCACTAGCCAAGCTGTGGATGATCATCAAAGCATCGTGACGCTGCCATCGATCGTCCCTATACCGAACAACACTTGTGATTCTGTTTTGCAGGATATTCGAGGTTTTCGGGCGAGTGAATCAAGCCATCGACTTGCTGGAATTTCCAGTGTTGATTCCCCGAACCCTCACTAAGCGGTGACTCGCGAGCACCACCGTGAACAGCCTCTCCTTGGCCAAGATACCACCGCGAGCCACCGCCGCCGTCGCCGGTCCGTCCCACCGTCGCTCCCGCGATCCGCAAGCCCGATCCGATACCGAGTTCGAATTTGGAAGTTATCCGCAAATTAGGTAAGATCATTATCCGAATATTTTCCGAAATATTTAATTTCCTAAGTTTTCAGGGTTTAAATATTTTGTGGATATTTTTTGGTGGATTGCTAGACATTAAGGATAATGCATGTAATATCCGCAAATATTTGAAACACTTAAAATTAGGAATTTTGCCTAATTTAGCAACGTATCTGGACGACTATCCTACCTTATCCCTAAGGTACGATACGCGGCGATACGGAAAATCGTTATCTTGTCCATAACCACTTGGATACGATAATAGATTTTATTTGCTTTCCAAATTTGAACAATCAACTTTCCGTCGATATCTACAACCCTATAGATATGACCGTTAGTTTGATTTCTTTGCCTTATCCGAATTTGAATAAATCTTGCGGATTGCGTGAACTGGTTTTGATCGTGGTGATTATCTATCTATTTGATTTATTTCTTTTAAAAAAGAAAATTCCAAAAAAAGAGTAGTTAGGATTTGAATTGATTAGAAGATAATGATGCATGTTTAGGATAGGTTTAGAATAACTTTCTTTGAATAAGTCGATAGGATGACTTTAATTTAAATTAGGAATTAGAGTAATTTATTTCCTAGTTTAATTTAGATATTATCCTAATCTCTATGGTTCATTTTAGGGTAATTTTTAATTTCGAATTTTCATAAAAATACCAAAAAAAAGGTCACTTTAGGATAGATTAAATTATTTTTTTTAGAATAGATTGCATGTTAATTTAGGCATTTTTTAATTCCGAATTTCATTTAAAAATACCAAAAATAAATCATTTGTCCGTCATTAGAATTAGCTCACGTCGTCGCGTGACATATAGTTTGTATGTTAGGCTGCATTAATCGCATGTTAATTTTTGCATGTCATTACATATAGGTTAGCTTTTATTTAAATAAATGAAAACAAAAAAAAAACATTGAGTGAACTGCTTGTTAATTAGAAATCGTATTAAGATTGTTGATATGATTTTCTAGCTAACCATGCAGATGCTTACGTTGCTTCGAGGTAAGTAATTCTCCCATTCTTGCAATTTATTGTTTTTATTATTGGGTGTTACTTTGGTGGTTTGCGCACCCGCATGAACACCTCACATGTTAGTGATTAGGCAATAAAATGGATCCAGACTGCATGCAAAACATTTTTTTGAAAAGAAAAGGTACCGAAAGGGCGTTAGACTAGATCTAACGTAATCAAGTCCCCGTACTTAGAATCTCTGGTTCGTAGGAATAAAACATATCTCCCTATGTTTTATTTAGGTTTCTAATCGACCTATCATAAATAGATTAGTGGCGACTCCAAGCATGAAAACATTTGCACGTTAAGAACTTAAATTCTAAGTTGCGAATTGGTAGGGCTTGGGAGGGCCCGAGTTAGGCTTAGTCTTAACAATCCATTAGCCTGAGAGAAATTTTTAGGTCGCGACAGCTTGGCGACTCCGCTGGGGACTTGAGTTAAAACTCTTAGTGGACTTAGGCCAGTTTTTCTTTTCAAAAAATATTTTTGTTTGGCAGCGAGGATCCCAGGTACGTCCCTAACATTTTAGGTGTTAAATGTTTTTGCAGAATGGGAGGTATAAGGGGAGGCGTGATTGTTAACTCTTGTTTTGCAGGGAGGTGTTTGGATGTATGATTTATTTTATGCACGAAGCGCTGTATGATATAACTTGCTGTGCATGCCTTGCATTTACACTACACCGCACACACTACCCGCTGCCGGACCTGGGCGGCACAGGTTTAGGATGGTACTAAGATAGCGGACACCCCGACCACACCCGCGTGGTATGGGTCGCCCTTCTTGGTCCCGAAAAGTTTTTTTCACGGTGTCATTGAGTTCCCACCACGGTTGCACCCTTTGCAACTCGGGTCGGCTCCTTGACTAAGCCGGAGACAGGGGAACCTCGGCCTAACCACAACCATGACTAGTTTAGCCCGGTAATCCTCGCGTCTCCATTTTGCAAGCCAGAGTCTAGATAGAAATCGAACCTCACATTTCATGCGCATGTCTTTGTGATTGCCATGGTCCTATTGGGTAAAGTAAGTTTTCTGAGCCTTTATCTTGCAATTTATTTATGTTTCGTATTTTCCTTGGTCGGTCCATGACATTAGGTCGGTCGCGAGTCTTGGTCCATATACTATGGGAGGGGCAGACATCCGGATTCTTGATGCTCCTAAGGACGAGCTCCGCGCCTGGTGGAACTTACTCAGTCCGACCAATCGTAAGCTGGTTGAAGGCTACATCGGAAGGCTACTCCCCCTATTGGAAGTCAAAGTCCGTACCGGCCTCGTTCGAGCATTAGCACACTTCTGGTGTCCCGAGACGTCTACCTTTATATTCGGTAAGCATGAGCTCACCCCGACCTTGGAAGAATATAGCGTGATCATTGGAAAACCTTTAGGGTCGGAATTAGTTACACCACCTCTAGGAATTGATTCCACCTTAATGTTGTCTGAATTTTTGGGTGTCGGGAAAGATGAATTGGGAAAAGTCTTAAAAGAAAATCGTGGGACATGTTCCTTTTCGTACCTTAGTCAATGTTTTGATAAAGCCACATCTTTTCAAAAAGGCAGAATATTTTTGTTAGCATTTTTCGGGTTCGTGATTTTTCCCCACTGTAAGAATGCGTGTAGTTCGTCAATTGCATGGTTGGTCCAACAAGTCTGTCTTGGAAAGAATTTTGTCAACACCATTTTAGCTGAGACTTTCATTTCCCTCACTAAATTTAAGCAACATGTTGACAAAACGTTTCATGCCCCCCTCGAACTTTTGCAAATTTGGTTTTTGTCTCACATAAAAGGGTGCGGCGATTTACTCACAATATCTGAGCTTAGTGATTCTAGCCATCCAGTCTTGAGGTATAAAGAAAAACAAGGGGATGCACCCGATTATCACTATTCTGAATGGATCATTTTCATGAAAAACGCTAGACCCCAAGGTTTCCAATGGCATGCTAATTGGTTCCAAGTCGAGGAAGCTCGACTTACGTGTAATGGTATTGGACCGGTTCCACTCTTGGGTTTCACCGGTGCGATTGAATACTACCCCGCCAGAGTGTCTCGTCAGTACCAGATTCTCCAAGGACTTCCTCCAGCACTACAACCCGAACTCCTCCAAGTCGACTTCACCAATGGCGATGAAGACCACGAAGGGACCGTAGCTCAACTCAAGAAGATGTGGAAGAAGTGTCGCCTCTTAAAGATAGCCCGACCCCAAAAAGAGCTAAAGGGGGAACAGAAGTCCTACTTCGCAACTACCAAGTATATTCGACAGCACAGGGTCCCACAGGAACTACTCCCGAAGATACCCAAGGTGCCTCTCAAGCCTGCCACTCGCTCAGAGAACAACCGTCTCAAAAGGAAGGCCGAAGAAGCTCAAGAGAAAGCATCCAAAATAGCTCGAGCCTATGAGCAATTGAAGAAGGAAGTCGCCGCCCATATGTCTATGGATCAAGTCCAAATAGAATAGCTTGAATTTTTTATACCTTTTTCAGTTCTAGTCTTCAGTCTTGTTTAGGAATTGAGTTTTTAAGTCATCGTCATTGTAAAAAAAAAGAGCACAAAAAAAAATTTCATTTCAATAAAGAGGTTATTTCTAATCAAAGCGGTTAGACCAATGTCATGGATCGGCGTGTGATTCTTCTTAACACTTACGTATGTCTATTTTATCCGTGAATTAGGTAATTACGGACCGATCACGATCGCCTATTCGCACACGGTCGAGAACTAGAATGGCCGATCAAACCGATTTGCGAGATCGTGTTCTTGGCATTGAGGACCAAATGAATCAACTCGTCGTCGCAATGCAACAAATGTCCGCTGAGATCAAAAACCTTCGGCTGGCTCCTATTCCTACACCCCCTGAGGCATCAGCCCCGAAGCATAAAGGAGGGAAGAATGCCGAAAGTGAGGAAGATGACGATCTTCCCGATTTAGTAGATGACCCCGTCCAGATTATTGTCAACAAGGAAAAACCTGATGAACGGGTCAACAAACTTGAAGAAAGAGTGAAGCAGTTGGAAGGCTCACATGATTCGCCCTCGATCGACTTGTCTCTTTACTCACAGATCAAAATCCCGAAGAAGTTCAAGATGCCAGACTTTGACAAGTATAATGGCACCTCCTGCCCGAAAGCTCACCTGCAGCTATATCACGTACAAATGACACCGTACGTTGATAATGAACTCTTGATGATTCACGCATTTCAGGCAAGTTTGACGGGTCCTGCCCTGAACTGGTATCTCATGAAGAAAGTAAACGGCCTCAAAACCTGGAGGGAGGTTAGTGAAGCATTTCTAAAGCAATACAGGTTCATAACGGACATTATTCCCACCCGTGATGACCTCGAGCGTGCTCAGATGAAGAAGAATGAGTCATTCAAGGATTATGCTATCAGATGGAGAAACATAGCCGCACAGATTATCCCAGAACCCATAGACAGTGAATTGAAGAGGATGTTCATTAGAACTCTTCCGTTCGAATACCGTAATCGGATGGTAGCCACTCCGGCTGACAACTTCAATCAACTCATCCCTATAGGCGAACAGATTGAGATAGGGCTGAAAGATGGATGGTTCGTGGAGCCGCCTTCCTCGACCAAAAGATTTGGTGCAAGAAAGGAGAAAGAACCGGCAGCTGAAGTGAATCTAGCTTACACTCAACCGAGCCGACGGAATGCTAACCTTGTCTCTGCGATCCAAGTAACAGAAACTCAACAACAGAACACTGGTCGTCAACCCTCTCAGAGAAGGAACAACAAGAGGCAATTTACCCCTCTCCCGGGGTCGTTGTCCCAAGTACTAGCAGTACTCCAAAAGAAGGGTTTGCTTACCACCGAGCCAAAGCGACCTAACTCTGAAAAGTACTATAATTATGACCCATCTAAAAGATGTGATTATCATATGGGCGAAGTGGGGCATTCAACTGACGACTGCTTTACCCTTAAGCACCGAATCCAGGATCTCCTGGACACGAAGACCTTCTCATTCCAACCTGCCAGGCCGAATGTTCAGAACAACCCGCTTCCTGATCACACGGGCAAAGTGAATGCCATATTTAGTTTCGATACTGGTCGAATCAAGAATGTCAAGGTGTACACTGCTGACGTCTACGGTGGGTTAGTAAGAGCTGGCTATTACCCAAGTGATGAGATGCCTCCTCTGACCGTCATGAAGAAAAGAATCTCCGAAATGGTGGAAGCCGGAATGATTATCTATGCCAATCACACTGGCATCGTCTCCACAATCTCTGAAGTGGTTATTAATTGGGATGAGGAGTTTGCTGCATTGAACACCACGAAGGAAAAGGACGACCCTCTGCCTGAAGACATGCCTCCGCTCGAAGATGCATCTGATGATGAAGGGATCGTAGTAAGCACGCCTACCATTGATGAAGGGATAGTGATCGAAATACCTCAACCGTATGAGTACAGTAATAATAAGGCTGTCCCTTGGTCCTACAGTCTCGATGTCGACTTGGTTACCAGATCTGGACGTACTTATAACCAAGCTAGTGCCCAACCTGCAAAACCTGTTACTGATGAAGAAGCCAAGGAATTTCTAGCCGTGATTAAGGCTAGCGAATACAACATAGTTGAACAATTGCGCAAGCTGCCCGCGCAAATCTCTTTACTTGAACTACTCCAGACATCTGTTAAGCATCAGAAGGCCCTAATGAAGGTGTTAAGTGAAGTCCACGTGCCAGAGACGATCGATCATGACAAATTGGAGGAATTTGTGGGTTCTATACTCCTCAAGGACCTCATAGCCTTTTCAGATGAAGAGTTCCCTCTGGAAGGGAGGGGGCATACCAAGGCACTTTACATTTCTGTCAAATACAAGGCCTCGCATGTAGCCCGGGTACTCATCGACAACGGATCAGCCTTGAACATCTGTCCTTTGGCGACTTTACACCGCCTCAAGATAGATCCTTCTAGAATAAATTCTGCGAAGACCTCCGTGCGAGCCTTTGATGGAACGAAGAAAGAAGTGATGGGAGAAATCCACCTTGACATACAGATAGGACCAGCAATGTTCAACATCCTATTTCAAGTCATGGACATTCCCACTGCATTCAATTTTCTGTTGGGTCGTCCATGGATTCATACTGCCGGAGCTGTGCCATCCAGTCTACATCAGAAGGTGAAGTTCGTTGTGGAGAGAAAGTTAGTCACAGTCCACGGTGAAGAAGAGCATCCGATTTACCATGCAACGGCTATCCCCTATGTTGAGCCGGATTGCAAAATAGAATCGAGCTATCAGTCGCTCGAGCTCGTATCAACCATACATGCATCTAGAGGATCATCACCGCCCATTCCTGAGGTGTCAAATGCTGCAGTCATGGTTGGAAGAGTAATGGTGTCCCATGGCTTTACTCCGGGTGAAGGCCTTGGTAGGAATGGTCAAGGTATCCGCCAACCGGTGGAAGGCTCTCGGAGGCTCCGTACTACTGGGTTGGGATACCAGGGGTCAAGCGAGCCAAATAATGGGGAACGTGGACGTGGACGTGGACGAGGACGTGGACGCGGTCAAGGTCGAGGTCGAGGAGATGGACAGCGATCCGAAGAAGAGCCAAATGGTGAAGAACGTGGGCGTGGAATTACCCAAAATAACGGAGAGCTTGGGCGTGGTAGGTTGCTTCCACACATCCGCACCACATTCCCAGGCCCTGCAAGAATGATGCATGAAGAGAAGGAGGTGATCGACACTTTGGGGCAACCGAGCGGCAAGTTCGATTATTATGTGAAATACTCAGCGCCTCCGAGCTTCTATGTTGACCCATGTGACATTGTCCCAGATGGATGGGGAGGTATGGATGATCCAACACCTCTAATGACAGAAGATCCTGATGATGCAATGGATGGAATCACTACCCTGTTCGATGATTTCTTCATTGGAGCTATCGAGGAAGGACCGTTGGAGGGAATGGGCACTGGCCCGCAAGAGTAACACCTTTACTTTTTTCGCACACTCCCCTGCGTGGGAATTTTACTGCTTTTTAGGACTTGCCCCGTCTCGGGAGCTGCTTTTTAGCACTTTTCATTTCTAGGACTTGATTGTTGCAATTTCCATTCCAATAAATGTAATTCATTTGGTGATAATCAATGAAATTACAAATTATTTTCATTTTTGAGGGCATGTTGAGGTACATCAAACCAGTCCGGTGATGATATCCAACCGATAAAAAATATAATCCAAGGAGAATTCTGAGGCCTGGGCTTCTTCATGTTTCCTCGTGTTAAAACTTCTTTGAAAAGAATTTCGAAAAAAGGGGTCAAAAAAAATCACAAAAACAAAAAAAAATTTTAGAAAAAATGCCATGTTTATCCCTGTTTGTCCTTCTGAATCCCTTACTTTATGTTTCAGGGGCAATCACGTGACACGTGAGGGTATGGGAACGGTCCAATCTGATGAATTATGTGCCGTCGAACCTAATTTCGATGACACCGATGAACTCGAAGAATCCTCAGACCTTCATCGCGATCTAGAGCGTCATGAAAGACCTAAAGTCCTGACGGCAGACCAAACTATCACTATTAACCTAAGTGATTCAGGGGAGCCTAAAGAGGTGAAGATAGGGGCAACCCTTCCCGAAAGTGAAGCAAAGCGCCTAGTGCAACTGTTGAAGGATTATCAGGATATCTTTGCCTGGTCGTACGCTGATATGCCGGGTTTAGATCCTTCTATTGTGGAACACGGTCTGCCTACTAATCCGGGCATGCCGCCCAAGAAACAGAGGCTACGAAGAACCAAGCCCGAGCTTTCGAAGAAAATAGAGGAGGAAGTCATGAAGCTCTTGAAAGTGGGATTCATCGAAGTCACCCAATATCCCAGCTGGGTGGCCAACATCGTGCCAGTCATGAAGAAGGATGGCCGAGTTCGGGTTTGCATTGATTATCGCGACCTGAACAAGGCCAGTCCTAAAGACGACTTCCCATTACCACACATAGACGTTCTGGTAGATAGTACTGCTGGTTTCGAGCTATTTTCCTTCATGGATGGTTTCTCGGGTTATAATCAGATAAGGATGAAGGACGGCGATAAGGAAAAAACAGCGTTCATTACTCCTTGGGGGACATTCCACTACAAGGTCATGCCCTTTGGCCTTAAAAATGCCGGCGCAACGTATCAACGGGCAATGGTGACACTTTTCCATGACATGATGCATAAGGAGATCGAGGTCTATGTCGATGACATGATTGCCAAGTCTCGACCTGGGAAGAGTCATGTTGATATCTTGAAGAAATTATTTGAGAGACTTCGTGAGTTTAAGCTCCGTCTCAATCCAGCGAAGTGCATATTCGGAGCAACCTCTGGCAAATTACTCGGGTTCATAGTAAGCAGTAAAGGCATTGAAGTTGATCCTTCCAAAGTAAAGGCTATATGTGAGTTACAACCCCCATCGACCGTAAAAGAAGTGCGAAGCCTCCTGGGTAGATTGAACTACATAGCCCGCTTTATTTCCCAACTCTCTGAAACTGCTAAACCATTCTTCAAACTTCTAAAGAAGAATGCTCAAGTGGAATGGGATGATGATTGTCGAGAAGCGTTTAACGAACTAAAGCAGTACCTGATGAAATCACCAGTGCTAGTCCCACCAATGTCGGGCCAGCCCTTGATCCTTTACCTTACAATTCATAGCGAGTCTCTGGGTGCGATGCTAGCCCAGAAGTGGCCTGAAGATGGAAAAGAGCGAGCCATTTATTACTTAAGTAAGAAGTTCACCGTCTCGGAGTTGAATTATCCTGAAGTTGAGAAGACTTGTGCTGCACTAGTGTGGGTGCTCCATAGGCTGCGACAATATACACTGCATCACCAGACTTTGCTTGTGACTGAGAACGATCCCATCAAGTATTTACTTGATCAACCGGCTTTGGTAGGGAAGTTAGCCAAGTGGCAGATTTTAATTTCAGAGTTTGATGTCCAGACGATGTCACAAAAATCAGTTAAAGGTCGAGTAATTGCTGATGTGTTAGCCGAAAATCCTGGAATCCCTGATGATGATATTTATTCTCCAGAAGATCGCATTTTGGTAATAAAGGAAGACACATGGACCATGTTTTTCGATGGAGCTGTAAACTTGGCTGGTTCCGGCACTGGGGCAGTTTTAATATCCCCAGATGGGCAACATTATCCAGTAGCAGCAAAGTTGGTATTCCCATGTACCAACAATATAGCCGAGTACGAAGCTTGCATCCTCGGACTCCAAGCTGCAGTGGAAATGGGGATAACCAAGTTGAAAGTGTTTGGTGATTCCGCTCTGATTATTCTCCAAACTGTAGGAGAGTGGAAGACGAGAGACGCCAAACTAGTGCCGTACCATGAATACCTCGAAGAAATCATGGAGGAATTCGAAGACATCTCCTTTGAGTACTTATCGAGATCCCATAATCAGTTTGCTGATGCGCTAGCTACGTTATCATCCATGCTGCAAGTGACTGGTGGAATAGAGGTAGAACCCTTGAAGATCGAAGTCCTAACAAAACCGGCTTACTGTATGGTTGTGACCGGGGAACCTGACGAAAAGCCATGGTATTGTGATATCATGAATTACATCCAGAGACAAGAATTTCCTGAGGAAAGCACCCCGGCTGACAGGAAGTACATAATGAAAATGGCTTCAAAATTCTTTGTCAGTGGTGAAAAGCTGTACAAAAGATCCTATAATTCGATCCTGCTAAGGTGTGTAGATGCGGCTGAAGCTACCAGAATCATGCAAGAAGTACACGAGGGGATATGTGGTCCACACATGAATGGCCATATGTTAGCTAAGAAGATTATGAGGTTGGGTTATTATTGGCTTAGCCTTGAAAGTGACTGCATCCAACATGTTCGAAGATGTCATCGCTGTCAGGTTCATGGGGATAAAATAAATGTTCCTCCAACCGAATTACATCAGAAGATCCTGGCCAAAACGGCCGAAAACTATCGTGACTGGCATGAAAGGTTGCCCTTTGCACTAATGGCATATCGGACTTCCATCCGAACCTCTGTTGGGGCAACACCCTTTTCCTTGGTGTATGGCATGGAAGCAGTCCTGCCCGTCGAAGTAGAGATCCCTTCCCTGCGAGTCTTGTCTCAAGTGGAGTTGTCCGAGGCGGAATGGATGCGACAAAGGCATGAACAGTTGAACCTAATTGATGAGAAGCGATTGAAAGCCATTTGCCACGGTCAAACCTATCAGCAGAGGATAGCTAGATCCTTCAACCAAAAGGTGCGTCCAAGACACTTTGAGGTAAACGATCTAGTCTTAAGGAAGGTACTGCCAGTTTTTCCTGTTCCTGGGGGTAAATTTGCCCCAAACTACATTGGTCCGTATGTAGTTAAAAAGGTGCTTCCTGGAGGTGCCCTGATTCTCGCAGAAATGGATGGTCGTGAGTTCTCCACTCCTGTTAATTCTGATGCTGTGAAGGTGTATTATCCTTGATAAAATCTAACATTTTGAAGCGAAAGTTTTCAAGTGTTTGGTGTTATATTTTGAATTGCAAACATTTCACTTATGAATAAATGGTTTCAATCAATTTAAAGATGAAATGTGTGCATTTACTTTAAATTCTGTTTGATCATTTTGTCAGTCTGCATCCTTGATTTCAAAAGAGGGAATCTACATGGACAATTTGATAATTCATGTGAAATGAATTGAATGTGTTGAATGAGGTACATCGGGATGATGAAAGGCAAGCCCTATCCTATATACAGTCCTATGCACTAATCCCCAGTGAGTTGAGCGGAAAAATTCCATGTCTGCAAGGTAAAGGGTTATCTCGCAAAAGGTACGGCAACCGAAGTGATGAAAGGCAGTTCATTTCTCTATCCTAAACACTACAGGTTATCCATTGTTTCGCCCCTTTGAGCCTAAATGTTTGGAGAAATCCTTTCAAATTACCCCTGTCAAGAACCACCCCACATCGGGGCAAACTGGAGGTAAGACGGCATTATAAGGTGAAAAAATGAATAGAGATTTTCTTGCTCTCACTTGCATCAATCTTCGAGTGTTGCTTTTTCAGAAGAATTCACATGAAGTTCAAGTGCCTTAGGATGACGAAGAGCATTTCTTTCTCTATCCTATACACACTTTATCCTTTGCTAAGCCCAATTGAGCCTGCAAATTCGTTTCTTAAACCCAGTTGGTGATCATCCCCCACACTGGGGCATGGTAAAAGTTGTCACTATCCACGCAGCATATCTGGAGCGCCGATAGAAGACGAAGACCCTGAAAGTCCAAATGTTAGTCATTCGGTTAAAACAAGCCAAAATGTGGCTGGCCAATATATGCATTGTAGACAATGTGTGTCAAAAGTCAAAAATGAAAAAAAAAAAAAAAAGAAGAAGAACTAGGGGGCATGAAAAAGCAGTGTGCCTGGTAAAAGCAAGGCCAATGCCCGAAAAAAAAAAAGAAAAAAAAGAAAGTCAGAAAAAAGGAGAACTTTAGCGAAAAAATGTCAAGATACGACATGTCAAAGTCATGAATCCCAGTGGAGCAGTGGTCTTACAAGTCTCAAAGGAATCAAGTGGTGAATTCAAGCCCAATGGAACGTCTACCGAGAAGATAATCCCTGGCGAAAAGGAAGACTGGTGACAATGCCGAGATGATCACCAACTTATTCACCCTATTTATACACATTTTGAGCCTAATGATCCTTTCATTTCTCAACCCATGAGCCTAGCCTACGTTACGTCCCTTACAAAGTCTCTTCAGATTATGGCACTTGAACTAATGTAGGATTCGGATGTTTATAAGCTTAGCTCGAAGAAGTGCGAGCAAGTCCATTTCTATCTCATTTTGCAGGGTTCTTGACTTGTAAACCCGGAGACAATTGTGGAGTATTTTCTTTCAATAGCCTCGACTCGAAGAGTCCCCTTTTGCTAAGCCATTGACCAAGCCCACGTTACAACCCCAGCAAAGACCTCTCAGATTGGTAAGGTCGTACCGCTTGCGAGAATACTCGGACCCTTGTCCACATGATGGTGAGATAGAGCGATTTTCATAAATCAGCCACTTTTTGATGAGAGTGAGAGAAAGCCCTTTCGGACCGAAAGTCCCTCATTCGATATTTTCAAGATATCCACTTGTGAATTTGGATTGTCTTATCATGATTTTCCCCAGTGAAATTTAGTAATGCTGATTTGACAAAATCGTCATGCATGAAAACCAGTTGAATTTATAGTGCATGAGTATATGTGTTCTTGATTGCCCATGAATGCATATTACTTGTTGTCTATAATCGTGTCTAGCAGGAGACACGCACTCAAGAGTCAGAGATATCAACAGGTAAGTATGTCTCTACCCCTTCAGGTGCCTGTGTTTATCCAAGTATTCATTCACCTGTTCGAGCAATCGACAGGCTCCATATCTAATCAGTTTTGTTGCAGCCACTCGGCGTCTTCGACAATGTCCAGACGTCTATATATTCCTCAATCGAGTGCCTGAGGAGAAATCCAGGTGTCTCATCTGAGTATTCGAGGAGAAATCCGAATATCTCACAATATTTCTCAACCGAGTGCCTGAGGAGAAATCCAGGTGTCTCGCCCGAGTGCCTGAGGAGAAATCCAGGTATCTCATCTGAGTATCCGAGGAGAAATCCGGATATCTCACAATATTTCTCAACCGAGTGCCTGAGGAGAAATCCAGGTGTCTCGCCCGAGTGCCTGAGGAGAAATCCAGGTATCTCATTTGAGTATCCGAGGAGAAATCCGGATATCTCATAATATCCCTCAACCGAGTGCCTGAGGAGAAATCCAGGTGTCTCACCCGAGTGCCTGAGGAGAAATCCAGGTATCTCATTTGAGTATCCGAGGAGAAATCCGGATATCTCACCATATTTCTCATCCGAGTGCCTGAGGAGAAATCCAGGTGTCTCATCCGAGTATCCGAGGAGAAATCCGGATATCTCACCCAAGTACCTGCGACGATATCCAGGTATTTATCAATAAAGTCCTTTCAAATATCTTAGATGATAACTAGATATTTTGTTAGGCACATTATTCTCTCAATCTCAGAGGATTCCCCCGTGACACGCCTATGAGGAAAGGTATAGGTGTAGCGGCCAAATCTTTACAAGTGCCTATGGCGATGTATAGGTAGTTTGTAAAGGTCGGAACATTTTCCATTTTGCTAAATTTTTCTCTCGAGAACCCCAGATGATAACTGGATACGTCGAGCTTTCTTCGCGTGTCTTGACTGAATTGCAGGTCACCGAAGTTCATCAGCGTTCATCAGGCAATATCTTTGGGATAGGGTCCAAACATTTGCCAACAATCTCAAGAATCATGGCAATGCCTCAAATTACTTCACCACTCAAGTTAGGTAAGTAATTCCAGGTATGTTTTATTCACGTCAGCATGCATCATTTCTTATTGCATTTCAAAATGGGACTCGTAATCCCAACAAAAATAACATTCATTGCATTTGCATGGCAAAATTTAGGCATCAGTTTAGTCTTTGAATGCAACCTCTTCGAGCTCACCTTCAAAGAGGGGCAGCTGTCGACACCTAAATCTTGGCGATCCCGTTAGGTAATTTGCATAGAAAATTAGGGATTAAATTTTAATCCCTAAACAAAAATATTAAAATTGCATAGCATATAGTTTAAGTTTATATAGTATAGTTGCATCTGCATCGGACTGGTGGTTGATGGACTCGAGTGAACGGCTCTGGACTTTGTAAAATCGGACTAAGCCCGCATTCAAAAATTCTTGGCTAAAGCCCATGAACGTTATATGAGCTGAAATTTTCCTTGGACTATGTCGAGTTGGAAAATATTGATCTTGGTATTATCACGATTCAAATTAAATAAATTGATGTTATCACAAAGATGCTGCAATATTATTTTTTTGAATCGAAATAGGAAATAAGTGCAAGCAAGAAAGAAAACAAACAAAAAACTGGGCCTATAGATGATCATGGAAGATTCGGAAGAAAGGGAGAGGAGTTGGACTTTCAAAAGGAAAACAAGGCTGAGAAAGGAAAGAAGGGAAATCCAACGCCACGTCGTCGTCGTCCCTGCACCAAAAAAGAAAGAAGATAATATATATTCTAGGCTTGGTCTTCAGAGGAGGGGGCTTCGGATATTTTTTTTCGGAAACAGAAGAAACATATAGAGAAGAGAGCTTTGGAGGAAAAGGATCTCAGCTGAGACCCTCTTGGCCGGGACCCTCCCCACAGCTGACGCCGATGTTGCTGCTTTGTGGGCCATCCTCCAGTGACGTTGTGGCCTGAAAAGTTGTCCTGCAACGAGAAGCCGAGCCTTGCCCTGACGCAAACTGCTGCTTCCACCGCCACAGAGCTGCTGCTCTCCAGTCACAGTTGACGCTGCTGCTTCCGCCTGACGTCCCTCCACGCCCAAGTTTCCTTTGCATGACGACGCTGCCACCTCCACACCAATCTGGTCGCTGCTGCTGATGCCTGGCGGAATTGTCCAAGACGTTGATCAGTTGCTCCCTCGTGACGTGCCCTTGCACCACAAGTTGTGAGCCTTGCCCCCAACGTTGCAACACCTAGCTGCCCCGCTGCCTTGCTGATCTGCAGCGATTTCAAGCCTCCAGTCAAGTTGCACTAGCCAAGCTGTGGATGATCATCAAAGCATCGTGACGCTGCCATCGATCGTCCCTATACCGAACAACACTTGTGATTCTGTTTTGCAGGATATTCGAGGTTTTCGGGCGAGTGAATCAAGCCATCGACTTGCTGGAATTTCCAGTGTTGATTCCCCGAACCCTCACTAAGCGGTGACTCGCGAGCACCACCGTGAACAGCCTCTCCTTGGCCAAGATACCACCGCGAGCCACCGCCGCCGTCGCCGGTCCGTCCCACCGTCGCTCCCGCGATCCGCAAGCCCGATCCGATACCGAGTTCGAATTTGGAAGTTATCCGCAAATTAGGTAAGATCATTATCCGAATATTTTCCGAAATATTTAATTTCCTAAGTTTTCAGGGTTTAAATATTTTGTGGATATTTTTTGGTGGATTGCTAGACATTAAGGATAATGCATGTAATATCCGCAAATATTTGAAACACTTAAAATTAGGAATTTTGCCTAATTTAGCAACGTATCTGGACGACTATCCTACCTTATCCCTAAGGTACGATACGCGGCGATACGGAAAATCGTTATCTTGTCCATAACCACTTGGATACGATAATAGATTTTATTTGCTTTCCAAATTTGAACAATCAACTTTCCGTCGATATCTACAACCCTATAGATATGACCGTTAGTTTGATTTCTTTGCCTTATCCGAATTTGAATAAATCTTGCGGATTGCGTGAACTGGTTTTGATCGTGGTGATTATCTATCTATTTGATTTATTTCTTTTAAAAAAGAAAATTCCAAAAAAAGAGTAGTTAGGATTTGAATTGATTAGAAGATAATGATGCATGTTTAGGATAGGTTTAGAATAACTTTCTTTGAATAAGTCGATAGGATGACTTTAATTTAAATTAGGAATTAGAGTAATTTATTTCCTAGTTTAATTTAGATATTATCCTAATCTCTATGGTTCATTTTAGGGTAATTTTTAATTTCGAATTTTCATAAAAATACCAAAAAAAAGGTCACTTTAGGATAGATTAAATTATTTTTTTTAGAATAGATTGCATGTTAATTTAGGCATTTTTTAATTCCGAATTTCATTTAAAAATACCAAAAATAAATCATTTGTCCGTCATTAGAATTAGCTCACGTCGTCGCGTGACATATAGTTTGTATGTTAGGCTGCATTAATCGCATGTTAATTTTTGCATGTCATTACATATAGGTTAGCTTTTATTTAAATAAATGAAAACAAAAAAAAAACATTGAGTGAACTGCTTGTTAATTAGAAATCGTATTAAGATTGTTGATATGATTTTCTAGCTAACCATGCAGATGCTTACGTTGCTTCGAGGTAAGTAATTCTCCCATTCTTGCAATTTATTTAATGTTTTGATTATTGGGTGTTACTTTGGTGGTTTGCGCACCCGCATGAACACCTCACATGTTAGTGATTAGGCAATAAAATGGATCCAGACTGCATGCAAAACATTTTTTTGAAAAGAAAAGGTACCGAAAGGGCGTTAGACTAGATCTAACGTAATCAAGTCCCCGTACTTAGAATCTCTGGTTCGTAGGAATAAAACATATCTCCCTATGTTTTATTTAGGTTTCTAATCGACCTATCATAAATAGATTAGTGGCGACTCCAAGCATGAAAACATTTGCACGTTAAGAACTTAAATTCTAAGTTGCGAATTGGTAGGGCTTGGGAGGGCCCGAGTTAGGCTTAGTCTTAACAATCCGATGAGCCTGAGCCCAGAGAGGCCAGAGACCCCAGAATGGAGGAAGTGATGGAGACCCTCCGTGAGATAGGGCATATCATGGGTTTGCAGGCTCAGGAGAGGGCAGCCGCACATGCACAGGCAGCCGAAGCCGCAGCGATAGCCGGTAATGGGGGTAACCAGGCAGAACAGGCACAACCAGTTGTACCGAGACAGATGCCCTATCTAGTTGAGCAATTTCTGAAGCTTAAGCCGCCCAAGTTCACTGGTAGGGGCGATGCAGAGTTAGCGCCCAGATGGGTTGAGGAGTTGGAAAAGGCGTTTAATGTATTGAAGTGCACCGATACCGAGAGAGTAGACTTAGCAGTGTATCAGTTACAGGACGGTGCCAACGATTGGTGGAATGCAGTAAAGGACGAGGTATTCCCTACAGGTACTGAGTTGGTTTGGGCTGTGTTTGTTGAACATTTTTATGAGAAGTATTTCTCTGAGGTAGAACAGGAAAGGAAGTTGTTGGAATTTATGAGACTGCGCCAGGGACAGATGACAGTAGACCAATACGAGAAGGAGTTTGCGAGATTGGCTAAGTTCGCGCCTACATTGGTGGTGAATCCGAGAGACAAGGCTAGGAGGTTTCGAGATGGATTGAAACCAGACCTCAGGAGCCAGATTCTATCTCATAACCTTAAAGACTACAGGGAGATGTACGAGAGGGCTCAGATCATAGAAAGAGATCAGCAAGAGAGGGCCGCCGCCTCAGGATCGCGGTTTATGCCTAATAGAGACAATCGCAGGTTGGGGAAAAGGCCAATGACTGGGAATAGACGGTTCGTTCCATCTGCGAGGAGAAACATTGGGAAGCCTAACCCGCCTTCGAGTAGGTTCGGAGCATGTTTCAGGTGTGGGAGTTTTGACCATCAGATTAGGTCGTGTCCTCAGATGCGTCCAGCGGGATCGCAAGCACCAGCCCACCCGCCTAGGACGGGGAATCAGGGTGGACATCCCCCAGCGACTAACCCAGGACGACCACCAGCCCAAGGAAAGGTGTATGCTATGGCGCGCAAGGATGCGGAGAAAGCGCCAGGGGTGGTCACAGGTACGATTTCTTTGGGAGACCATGCAGCCTATGCTTTGTTTGATCCGGGGGCAACCCATTCTTTTGTGTCAGAACAGTTTATTAGATTGGTTGGGTTTGAACCTATTCTGCTTGAGACTGTGTTATGCGTATCTACTCCGTTGAATGATAGGATGATAGTCTCTTTTGGATGGCCTGCATGTAAGATAGTGATTGGTGGTGTGGAAGGCCGTATCGACTTGGCAGTGTTGGCCATGTTCGATTTTGATGTTATTGTTGGAATGGACTGGTTAGTGCAGCAGAAGGCGGTAGTGGATTGTGATAGTAAAACGATCCAGTTCAATCCAATTGGACAACCTAGGTTTGAATTTCAAGGAAGTCGAGGAGGAACCTCGATTCCTTGGATCTCTTCACTGGAAGTGAATGAGTTGTTGAACGAAGGATGTGAAGGATATCTGGTCAATGTGGTGGATCCCACTGTACCAGAGCTTCAGTTAGAAGATATCCCGGTAGTATGCAACTTTCCAGAAGTATTTCCACAGGAATTGCCAGGCTTACCACCTGAGCGGGAAGTTGAGTTTGTAATTGAACTAGCCCCGGGTACAGAGCCGATCTCAAAAGCCCCATATCGGATGTCATTGTCTGAGTTAAAGGAGTTGAAAGTCCAGATGCAGGAGTTATTGGACAAGGGTTTCATCCGTCCGAGCGCGTCTCCATGGGGAGCGCCTGTGCTGTTTGTGAAAAAGAAAGACGGAACCCTGAGATTGTGTATCGACTACAGGCAGCTGAACCAGGTGACAGTAAAGAACAAGTACCCACTGCCTAGGATCGACGATTTGTTTGATCAGTTGCAGGGAGCATCGGTATTCTCCAAGATTGACCTACGGACAGGATATCACCAGTTAAGAATCAAGAAGGAGGATATACCTAAGACAGCCTTCAGGACGAGGTATGGGCACTATGAGTTTACAGTTATGCCCTTTGGACTGACGAATGCTCCTGCAGCTTTCATGGATCTAATGAACAGAGTGTTTAAGGAATTTTTGGATCAGTCAGTGATTGTCTTCATCGACGACATATTGGTATATTCTAAGAGTCCTGAAGAGCATGAGGTGCACTTGACTGAGGTGCTACGGACGTTAAGAGAGCATGCGCTCTACGCCAAGTTCAGCAAGTGTGAATTTTGGCTCAGTCGAGTAGCTTTCCTTGGACACATAGTGTCGGGAGAAGGGATATCAGTAGACCCGACCAAGATAGAGGCCGTGACTAATTGGCCGAGACCGACCTCAGTGACCGAGATCAGAAGTTTCCTTGGACTGGCCGGCTATTACAGACGATTTGTAGAAGGATTCTCATCCATAGCCATGCCCATGACCAGATTGTTAAAGAAAGAGTCCAAGTTCGAATGGGATGACAAGTGTGAGAAAAGTTTTCAGGAGTTGAAACACAGACTTACGACAGCTCCAGTGTTGACTATTCCATCCGGATCAGGAGGATTCGAGGTGTACAGTGATGCTTCATTGAGAGGGCTAGGTTGCGTGTTGATGCAGCATGGGAAAGTGGTGGCGTATGCGTCGAGGCAGTTGAGACCTCATGAGATGAATTATCCGACGCACGATTTAGAGTTGGCTGCGATAGTATTTGCCCTTAAGATCTGGAGGCATTATCTTTGTGGAGAAAAGTTTCAGATCTACACGGACCATCAGAGCCTCAAGTACCTGTTTTCGCAGAAAGAGCTGAACATGAGGCAGAGAAGGTGGATGGAACTACTGAAAGACTATGATTGCGACATTCTGTATCATCCGGGTAAGGCCAATAGAGTAGCAGATGCTTTAAGTCGCAAGTCTAGTATGGCACATATGATGGTGAGAGAATGGACATTGTTGGAACGGCTCAGAGATTCAGAGTTTAAGTTCGAAGTGAGCCAGATGTCCAGTTTGATGGCAGCCTTGAGGATTGAACCAGAGATCCAGGCAAGGATTAAGGAACTCCAGTCTACGGACCAAGAAATCCAGAAGATCATTGGATTGGATGTTTCTAAAAGGAGGCCGGACTTCCAGATGAGCGAGGATGGAACTTTAAAGTTCAGAGGAAGATTGTGTGTACCAGACGATGAAGGTCTGAAGGAGGAAATCTTGAGTGAAGCTCATCGGAGTCAGTACAGTATCCACCCAGGTAGTACGAAGATGTACCAGAACTTAAGGCAACATTATTGGTGGAATGGAATGAAGGCTGATGTGGCGAGACATGTGGCTAAGTGTTTGACGTGCCAACAAGTGAAGGCACAACACTGCAAGCCTGGTGGATTGTTGAGGCCGTTAGAGATCCCAGAGTGGAAATGGGAGCATATCACCATGGATTTCGTAACGGGATTGCCAAGAAGCCAGAGAGGGCACGACTCTATATGGGTGATAGTGGATCGTCTGACCAAGTCAGCGCATTTCCTGACAGTGCGAAAGGACCTTGAACTAGAAAGGTATGCCGAGTTGTATGTACAGCAGATAGTGCGATTGCATGGAGTACCGGTGACCATTACGTCAGATCGCGATCCGAGATTTACGGTCAATTTTTGGAAAAGTCTGCAAGTGGCCTTAGGAACAAAGTTGCAGTTCAGCACGGCTTATCATCCACAGACAGATGGCCAATCAGAGAGAACAATTCAGACTCTGGAGGATATGCTGAGAGCTTGTGTCGTAGATTTTCAGGGCAAATGGGAAGAACAGCTGCATTTAGTGGAGTTTGCCTACAATAACAGCTACCAGCAGAGTATTCAGATGGCGCCGTTTGAGGCATTATATGGTAGAGCGTGCAGAACACCAGTATGTTGGGATGAGGTTGGTGAGCGCAGTATTACCGGACCAGAGTTAGTACAGCAGACAGTTGAGGCCGTTGAGATTATCAGAGACAGACTGAGAACAGCGCAGAGCCGTCAGAAAAGTTATGCCGACCGGAGACGACGACCCTTAGAGTTTCAAGTGGGAGACCATGTATTCTTGAAGGTATCGCCGATGAAAGGATTGTCCCGGTTTGGTAAGAAAGGAAAACTCAGTCCCAGGTACGTTGGGCCATTTGAGATATTGGAGAAGATTGGTGATATGGCCTATCGTCTTGCCTTGCCGCCTAACTTGTCACAGGTACATAATGTATTCCACGTGTCGATGTTGAGAAAGTATGAACCAGATCCGACCCACGTTCTAAGGTACGAGGAGATAGACGTGGACGACAAGGTGTCGTACGTGGAGAGACCAGTCAGGATTGAGGACCGAAGAGATCGAGTGCTCAGGAATAAGACTATCCCGATGGTGAAGGTTGTATGGGAGCACCACGGCACAGAGGGCGCTACTTGGGAGAGTGAAGAGGCCATGCGGCGTCAACACCCCCAGTTGTTTGATTAGACGGGATGGAAGTGTAAATTTCGAGGACGAAATTTTTGTAAGGGGGGAAGGTTGTAACAGCCCGAATTTCGATGTAATTTCTGGGATTAATAAAATGAATGTTATTTCTCATTTCATTTGAGTACGACTCGCCCAGAGCTGATCACTCTTGGGATACTAACCATGAGGAATGGCTAACTAGGACACTAGTACGTGGACCAGGGACTTAGTCGCGACTCGGGAGCCGATTTGAGAAAGAATGAGGGAATATTGTGAACCAGTGAGGGGCCAATCTTAGGAAAAGTGATGGAAATGGTATGGCCAAGGCCAACGATGCACAATTGGGATCGCAGGTGATTCTGCTTAACCAAACGTGCTCGTGGCCAACCAATCCTGAACTCGAGCCAAATGATCGTGACCCCGGGATTAGTAATAAACCCTCTTTCTCTCGATGATCGGAACCGTCGAGACTCGGACAGCCCTAAGTCGATACGCGTATGCCTAAACAGCCGCCTGTTGGTGAGAGTTTCAGAAAAATTGAAATTGAGAGAGAGTTGTTCACGGAATTGAGCCCAGATTTCGATGTCGGATTTTGGGGACCCGACGGACTAATTTTAAGATTCTGACGCCAGAATATGTTGACCACACATATATGGGACGCATTGGTGCGAAAAATGGAATTTCGGTTCGGGACGGAAAAAGGACGGAATTGCCCTTGGGCTATTTAAGCTTAATTCCGAATTTTGGAAATTAAATTGGTTTAACCAAGGTTGGTTAAGGCTAACTAGGTTGGTTAGGGGTTGGTTAGGGGCTAATGACAAGAATACCCCTCAATAATTGAATGGAATGAATATAAGCCATTGGATGAAGGGTTAAATTGGTCAAGTGGGCTTAGATGTGGACACTTGGATTCCACTAAGGTTGAGTTGACCATCTTTGACCAAATTTTGGTCATGTTCTCTCTCTCTCCTCCATTCTCACGCCACTTCTCCCCTCCCTCACGTTCGGCCACTTCCTCTCCACCATCTCCTCTCCTTCGTCTCCTCTCCCTCTCCGCCGGAATCAGCCCACCGTCGCCGCCCTTCCTCAGCCGTTCGCCGGAGTTCTTGGTCACGGCAAAGGGCCGCCGTGGAGAGCCGGACCAGCCCCCAAGCCGCCGTCCTCAGCCGCGCCTCCTCCTCCCTCTTGGACGACCAGCCACGGCTGGTCTTGGCCGAGTGGAAACCGCCGGACGCCGGCGACGCCAAGGAGGATCCCGCGCCGCCGTGAGCCACCGTTGTTGAGCCGCAAGATTGGATGTTCTTGTTTCTCCCGCAAGCCGTCCACCCAAACGTGAGTTTAATACCTAAACTTAGTTTAGCCTTAATTGTGTTTAGTTGGGTTAATGGGGTTGATTTATGGTGATTAAACTAGTTTGGTGGTTGTTAGTGATTGTGTGGTTAATGGCTGAATTAAGGATGTTAATGAGGGTTGATCTAAGGTGGAACTATGGTTGAATTGTGAGGGTTTGATGGCTGTCCATGGTGAGCCAAATTCGGAGCCCTTGAGTGTTTGTGCTAGAAATGGTGATTTTAGGGCTAAATGGACTTGATTTGCTTAATTAAGCTAAGTATATGTCTAATATGTTTGAGTGGGGTCTTGGCTGAATTGTTGGAGGCTAAATTGGAGTGTTTCGAGTGTGTTTTGACTATGTTTGAAGTTGGGGTTTGGTTTTGGCCGAATTGCATGTTAGGTGTTGCAAATGCTAGAATGGCCATTGTTTGTAATGTTGGAAATTGTTATGGCATTTGTATTCATTGGCATGAAAATGCATGTCACGCACATTGTATGTCGAGATTGAGATTTGAGATGACATTGTGTGATTGTGCGGGTGTGACATTGCATTGTGTGATCACGGTAAATGCCCTGAAAAGAGTGGAGCTGGGCTAAGATAAAATTGATATGTGTGATCACCTAATGGCCTACGGGTCGAGTTCCGTCCTCATGCACTTTGTAGCAGGACGATGCCCGGTTAGACCGGAAGACGACCATCCTCATGCACTTTGTAGCAGGCTCTGGTTCGTAGGTGAGCGGTGTTGCGCCTCAGGCACTTTGTAGCAGGCTAGAAGACACCGGGCCGGGGGCGTATTATATACGCTGGCCATGAAGTGTTGTGGCCTTCGGGTCGGGCCCTATTGTGGGTCGTGAGATTAAGAATGAACTGAACGTTGCATTATGTGAATTGTGAATCATGCAGTATTGTGATGAGATTGTGAGAATCATTAGCATGTGACTGCATGAGGCATTCGTGTGGGATGCGGTGATTGAGTGGTTTGAACCATTTAAAGAATATGAGCACGCGTGTGTGGAGTACGCCTGCCCGTATGTACACGTATGTGGGTGTATATATATATGTTGAATTGCACTAACTTGCAGGGGTTGAATCACGTTGAAACATATTGAGTTTTATGTTTGTTGGCTTGAATGCTTGATTTTGGTCCGTTAAGAGACACACTTTAGCCTAGCCTAGGTTTAGGTATTTGATTCACTGAGCTAGTCTCACGGTTGTAGTAAAACCGAACATTTCAGAGCCTACCCCCTAGGATGCTGGAGCCGCCTCCACTTTTTGGGATTCCTAGGCAGATATTACAGACCGAGGAGCATTTCCCAGCTGGAAATGGCGAGATGCATGTGAGGTTTAGGTCAGTTGTTTACGTTAACACGGGTGAGGATGAGCATCAGAAGCAAGAGTACATAGCATGGTGTCGCAGGGCAGCGGACGGGACCCTCAGTCGACCTATCCGTACCTTTGACATTCCAGTAGACGCTGATGGCGAGTTAGAGCCAGTGATTGCCGATGGCGAGGTGGTCGATGCCCCTCCACCTGGCGCTACGCCAGCCGTCGAGGCCCAGCCAGGCCCCGGAGTTTGGTATGATGACCCAGAGCCGGAGCCTATGGATGAGGAGGAGGACGACCCCGAGCCAGAGGCGATGGAGCAGGATGATGAGGATGGTGAGGTCGATGAGGTAGGCGAGGATGTAGACATAGATGCCGTCGAGGATGCAGCCGCAGATGTAGACCTGGAGGACGACTTTGACTCCGAGGCTGAGGCTGACGCTCTCTTAGCAGACTACTGGGGAGCCGAGGAGGATCAGGCTGATCAGGAGGACCCCGACATGGACGTGGATGAGCCAGAGCCGGATCGCAGCTCTTCAGAGGAGTCAGCTGAGTCTTTCGATGAGCCCGACGATTCCAGCGACCCAGACTATGAGCCTTAGACTAGTTGGACGACGATAGGGATCCCTACCTTTTTGTTATAGTGATCCTTAGTGCAGACCTTCTCACCCGGCCACCGACACTTTTTGGATTAGTGGCCTTTTGACTTTGATGCCAGCTTGACCCTGACCTAGACCTGTAGTAGATCTGACTGTACTTGTATCTGTGTTCTTTGTATAAACAGTTTGTTGATATATATATGAGAATGAGGTTTTACCTGATGATGATTTGATTGTTTGGTTTCCTTGCTCATCTTTATTTGTCAGGGTTTGTATTTGCTTCCGCATGTGTTTTTATACTCTGATTGTTGTTGGGTCGGCGATGTCTCCTGGGGACGTCGCACTCTGATCGACCGGAGTGGTAAGGGGATGCTCGCGTTCCGATGGGTAAGTTGGGTTCGGGGCGTGACATCCCCGTTCTGAATTGGTATCAGAGCAAGGTTAGCTCTATCCATACGGTCGAAGCCTGGAGTGATAAGGAGCGATGACCAAGGGTAGCCAACTAGGTGACCTCGTGTGCTAGGTGTGTCTCTTAATTGCGTTTGTTTGATTGATTGAATGTGTAAGTGATTCAACCCCGAAGGTGCAGGCGCGTCAGGACCTGAGGTGAGTACACATGTTCCCTTGGGTGATGTATTGTGCTCAGTGCTAGATCGCATGTGATTGTTTGGCTATTGTTTGATACCTGCCTAGGACTTAGACTGGGTTAGTATGGTTTAAGTCTTTGACTCCTTAGTGGGGTTATAGCAGGTAGTTGAGTAGCCAGCTTAGAGAGAGATGAGTCGCCGAAGAGGAAAGGAACCCCAAGAGCAACCGAGAGTCGAGCCCAGAGAGGCCAGAGACCCCAGAATGGAGGAAGTGATGGAGACCCTCCGTGAGATAGGGCATATCATGGGTTTGCAGGCTCAGGAGAGGGCAGCCGCACATGCACAGGCAGCCGAAGCCGCAGCGATAGCCGGTAATGGGGGTAACCAGGCAGAACAGGCACAACCAGTTGTACCGAGACAGATGCCCTATCTAGTTGAGCAATTTCTGAAGCTTAAGCCGCCCAAGTTCAGTGGTAGGGGCGATGCAGAGTTAGCGCCCAGATGGGTTGAGGAGTTGGAAAAGGCGTTTAATGTATTGAAGTGCACCGATACCGAGAGAGTAGACTTAGCAGTGTATCAGTTACAGGACGGTGCCAACGATTGGTGGAATGCAGTAAAGGACGAGGTATTCCCTACAGGTACTGAGTTGGTTTGGGCTGTGTTTGTTGAACATTTTTATGAGAAGTATTTCTCTGAGGTAGAACAGGAAAGGAAGTTGTTGGAATTTATGAGACTGCGCCAGGGACAGATGACAGTAGACCAATACGAGAAGGAGTTTGCGAGATTGGCTAAGTTCGCGCCTACATTGGTGGTGAATCCGAGAGACAAGGCTAGGAGGTTTCGAGATGGATTGAAACCAGACCTCAGGAGCCAGATTCTATCTCATAACCTTAAAGACTACAGGGAGATGTACGAGAGGGCTCAGATCATAGAAAGAGATCAGCAAGAGAGGGCCGCCGCCTCAGGATCACGGTTTATGCCTAATAGAGACAATCGCAGGTTGGGGAAAAGGCCAATGACTGGGAATAGACGGTTCGTTCCATCTGCGAGGAGAAACATTGGGAAGCCTAACCCGCCTTCGAGTAGGTTCGGAGCATGTTTCAGGTGTGGGAGTTTTGACCATCAGATTAGGTCGTGTCCTCAGATGCGTCCAGCGGGATCGCAAGCACCAGCCCACCCGCCTAGGACGGGGAATCAGGGTGGACATCCCCCAGCGACTAACCCAGGACGACCACCAGCCCAAGGAAAGGTGTATGCTATGGCGCGCAAGGATGCGGAGAAAGCGCCAGGGGTGGTCACAGGTACGATTTCTTTGGGAGACCATGCAGCCTATGCTTTGTTTGATCCGGGGGCAACCCATTCTTTTGTGTCAGAACAGTTTATTAGATTGGTTGGGTTTGAACCTATTCTGCTTGAGACTGTGTTATGCGTATCTACTCCGTTGAATGATAGGATGATAGTCTCTTTTGGATGGCCTGCATGTAAGATAGTGATTGGTGGTGTGGAAGGCCGTATCGACTTGGCAGTGTTGGCCATGTTCGATTTTGATGTTATTGTTGGAATGGACTGGTTAGTGCAGCAGAAGGCTGTAGTGGATTGTGATAGTAAAACGATCCAGTTCAATCCAATTGGACAACCTAGGTTTGAATTTCAAGGAAGTCGAGGAGGAACCTCGATTCCTTGGATCTCTTCACTGGAAGTGAATGAGTTGTTGAACGAAGGATGTGAAGGATATCTGGTCAATGTGGTGGATCCCACTGTACCAGAGCTTCAGTTAGAAGATATCCCGGTAGTATGCAACTTTCCAGAAGTATTTCCACAGGAATTGCCAGGCTTACCACCTGAGCGGGAAGTTGAGTTTGTAATTGAACTAGCCCCGGGTACAGAGCCGATCTCAAAAGCCCCATATCGGATGTCATTGTCTGAGTTAAAGGAGTTGAAAGTCCAGATGCAGGAGTTATTGGACAAGGGTTTCATCCGTCCGAGCGCGTCTCCATGGGGAGCGCCTGTGCTGTTTGTGAAAAAGAAAGACGGAACCCTGAGATTGTGTATCGACTACAGGCAGCTGAACCAGGTGACAGTAAAGAACAAGTACCCACTGCCTAGGATCGACGATTTGTTTGATCAGTTGCAGGGAGCATCGGTATTCTCCAAGATTGACCTACGGACAGGATATCACCAGTTAAGAATCAAGAAGGAGGATATACCTAAGACAGCCTTCAGGACGAGGTATGGGCACTATGAGTTTACAGTTATGCCCTTTGGACTGACGAATGCTCCTGCAGCTTTCATGGATCTAATGAACAGAGTGTTTAAGGAATTTTTGGATCAGTCAGTGATTGTCTTCATCGACGACATATTGGTATATTCTAAGAGTCCTGAAGAGCATGAGGTGCACTTGACTGAGGTGCTACGGACGTTAAGAGAGCATGCGCTCTACGCCAAGTTCAGCAAGTGTGAATTTTGGCTCAGTCGAGTAGCTTTCCTTGGACACATAGTGTCGGGAGAAGGGATATCAGTAGACCCGACCAAGATAGAGGCCGTGACTAATTGGCCGAGACCGACCTCAGTGACCGAGATCAGAAGTTTCCTTGGACTGGCCGGCTATTACAGACGATTTGTAGAAGGATTCTCATCCATAGCCATGCCCATGACCAGATTGTTAAAGAAAGAGTCCAAGTTCGAATGGGATGACAAGTGTGAGAAAAGTTTTCAGGAGTTGAAACACAGACTTACGACAGCTCCAGTGTTGACTATTCCATCCGGATCAGGAGGATTCGAGGTGTACAGTGATGCTTCATTGAGAGGGCTAGGTTGCGTGTTGATGCAGCATGGGAAAGTGGTGGCGTATGCGTCGAGGCAGTTGAGACCTCATGAGATGAATTATCCGACGCACGATTTAGAGTTGGCTGCGATAGTATTTGCCCTTAAGATCTGGAGGCATTATCTTTGTGGAGAAAAGTTTCAGATCTACACGGACCATCAGAGCCTCAAGTACCTGTTTTCGCAGAAAGAGCTGAACATGAGGCAGAGAAGGTGGATGGAACTACTGAAAGACTATGATTGCGACATTCTGTATCATCCGGGTAAGGCCAATAGAGTAGCAGATGCTTTAAGTCGCAAGTCTAGTATGGCACATATGATGGTGAGAGAATGGACATTGTTGGAACGGCTCAGAGATTCAGAGTTTAAGTTCGAAGTGAGCCAGATGTCCAGTTTGATGGCAGCCTTGAGGATTGAACCAGAGATCCAGGCAAGGATTAAGGAACTCCAGTCTACGGACCAAGAAATCCAGAAGATCATTGGATTGGATGTTTCTAAAAGGAGGCCGGACTTCCAGATGAGCGAGGATGGAACTTTAAAGTTCAGAGGAAGATTGTGTGTACCAGACGATGAAGGTCTGAAGGAGGAAATCTTGAGTGAAGCTCATCGGAGTCAGTACAGTATCCACCCAGGTAGTACGAAGATGTACCAGAACTTAAGGCAACATTATTGGTGGAATGGAATGAAGGCTGATGTGGCGAGACATGTGGCTAAGTGTTTGACGTGCCAACAAGTGAAGGCACAACACTGCAAGCCTGGTGGATTGTTGAGGCCGTTAGAGATCCCAGAGTGGAAATGGGAGCATATCACCATGGATTTCGTAACGGGATTGCCAAGAAGCCAGAGAGGGCACGACTCTATATGGGTGATAGTGGATCGTCTGACCAAGTCAGCGCATTTCCTGGCAGTGCGAAAGGACCTTGAACTAGAAAGGTATGCCGAGTTGTATGTACAGCAGATAGTGCGATTGCATGGAGTACCGGTGACCATTACGTCAGATCGCGATCCGAGATTTACGGCCAATTTTTGGAAAAGTCTGCAAGTGGCCTTAGGAACAAAGTTGCAGTTCAGCACGGCTTATCATCCACAGACAGATGGCCAATCAGAGAGAACAATTCAGACTCTGGAGGATATGCTGAGAGCTTGTGTCGTAGATTTTCAGGGCAAATGGGAAGAACAGCTGCATTTAGTGGAGTTTGCCTACAATAACAGCTACCAGCAGAGTATTCAGATGGCGCCGTTTGAGGCATTATATGGTAGAGCGTGCAGAACACCAGTATGTTGGGATGAGGTTGGTGAGCGCAGTATTACCGGACCAGAGTTAGTACAGCAGACAGTTGAGGCCGTTGAGATTATCAGAGACAGACTGAGAACAGCGCAGAGCCGTCAGAAAAGTTATGCCGACCGGAGACGACGACCCTTAGAGTTTCAAGTGGGAGACCATGTATTCTTGAAGGTATCGCCGATGAAAGGATTGTCCCGGTTTGGTAAGAAAGGAAAACTCAGTCCCAGGTACGTTGGGCCATTTGAGATATTGGAGAAGATTGGTGATATGGCCTATCGTCTTGCCTTGCCGCCTAACTTGTCACAGGTACATAATGTATTCCACGTGTCGATGTTGAGAAAGTATGAACCAGATCCGACCCACGTTCTAAGGTACGAGGAGATAGACGTGGACGACAAGGTGTCGTACGTGGAGAGACCAGTCAGGATTGAGGACCGAAGAGATCGAGTGCTCAGGAATAAGACTATCCCGATGGTGAAGGTTGTATGGGAGCACCACGGCACAGAGGGCGCTACTTGGGAGAGTGAAGAGGCCATGCGGCGTCAACACCCCCAGTTGTTTGATTAGACGGGATGGAAGTGTAAATTTCGAGGACGAAATTTTTGTAAGGGGGGAAGGTTGTAACAGCCCGAATTTCGATGTAATTTCTGGGATTAATAAAATGAATATTATTTCTCATTTCATTTGAGTACGACTCGCCCAGAGCTGATCACTCTTGGGATACTAACCATGAGGAATGGCTAACTAGGACACTAGTACGTGGACCAGGGACTTAGTCGCGACTCGGGAGCCGATTTGAGAAAGAATGAGGGAATATTGTGAACCAGTGAGGGGCCGATCTTAGGAAAAGTGATGGAAATGGTATGGCCAAGGCCAACGATGCACAATTGGGATCGCAGGTGATTCTGCTTAACCAAACGTGCTCGTGGCCAACCAATCCTGAACTCGAGCCAAATGATCGTGACCCCGGGATTAGTAATAAACCCTCTTTCTCTCGATGATCGGAACCGTAGAGACTCGGACAGCCCTAAGTCGATACGCGTATGCCTAAACAGCCGCCTGTTGGTGAGAGTTTCAGAAAAATTGAAATTGAGAGAGAGTTGTTCACGGAATTGAGCCCAGATTTCGATGTCGGATTTTGGGGACCCGACGGACTAATTTTAAGATTCTGACGCCAGAATATGTTGACCACACATATATGGGACGCATTGGTGCGAAAAATGGAATTTCGGTTCGGGACGGAAAAAGGACGGAATTGCCCTTGGGCTATTTAAGCTTAATTCCGAATTTTGGAAATTAAATTGGTTTAACCAAGGTTGGTTAAGGCTAACTAGGTTGGTTAGGGGTTGGTTAGGGGCTAATGACAAGAATACCCCTCAATAATTGAATGGAATGAATATAAGCCATTGGATGAAGGGTTAAATTGGTCAAGTGGGCTTAGATGTGGACACTTGGATTCCACTAAGGTTGAGTTGACCATCTTTGACCAAATTTTGGTCATGTTCTCTCTCTCTCCTCCATTCTCACGCCACTTCTCCCCTCCCTCACGTTCGGCCACTTCCTCTCCACCATCTCCTCTCCTTCGTCTCCTCTCCCTCTCCGCCGGAATCAGCCCACCGTCGCCGCCCTTCCTCAGCCGTTCGCCGGAGTTCTTGGTCACGGCAAAGGGCCGCCGTGGAGAGCCGGACCAGCCCCCAAGCCGCCGTCCTCAGCCGCGCCTCCTCCTCCCTCTTGGACGACCAGCCACGGCTGGTCTTGGCCGAGTGGAAACCGCCGGACGCCGGCGACGCCAAGGAGGATCCCGCGCCGCCGTGAGCCACCGTTGTTGAGCCGCAAGATTGGATGTTCTTGTTTCTCCCGCAAGCCGTCCACCCAAACGTGAGTTTAATACCTAAACTTAGTTTAGCCTTAATTGTGTTTAGTTGGGTTAATGGGGTTGATTTATGGTGATTAAACTAGTTTGGTGGTTGTTAGTGATTGTGTGGTTAATGGCTGAATTAAGGATGTTAATGAGGGTTGATCTAAGGTGGAACTATGGTTGAATTGTGAGGGTTTGATGGCTGTCCATGGTGAGCCAAATTCGGAGCCCTTGAGTGTTTGTGCTAGAAATGGTGATTTTAGGGCTAAATGGACTTGATTTGCTTAATTAAGCTAAGTATATGTCTAATATGTTTGAGTGGGGTCTTGGCTGAATTGTTGGAGGCTAAATTGGAGTGTTTCGAGTGTGTTTTGACTATGTTTGAAGTTGGGGTTTGGTTTTGGCCGAATTGCATGTTAGGTGTTGCAAATGCTAGAATGGCCATTGTTTGTAATGTTGGAAATTGTTATGGCATTTGTATTCATTGGCATGAAAATGCATGTCACGCACATTGTATGTCGAGATTGAGATTTGAGATGACATTGTGTGATTGTGCGGGTGTGACATTGCATTGTGTGATCACGGTAAATGCCCTGAAAAGAGTGGAGCTGGGCTAAGATAAAATTGATATGTGTGATCACCTAATGGCCTACGGGTCGAGTTCCGTCCTCATGCACTTTGTAGCAGGACGATGCCCGGTTAGACCGGAAGACGACCATCCTCATGCACTTTGTAGCAGGCTCTGGTTCGTAGGTGAGCGGTGTTGCGCCTCAGGCACTTTGTAGCAGGCTAGAAGACACCGGGCCGGGGGCGTATTATATACGCTGGCCATGAAGTGTTGTGGCCTTCGGGTCGGGCCCTATTGTGGGTCGTGAGATTAAGAATGAACTGAACGTTGCATTATGTGAATTGTGAATCATGCAGTATTGTGATGAGATTGTGAGAATCATTAGCATGTGACTGCATGAGGCATTCGTGTGGGATGCGGTGATTGAGTGGTTTGAACCATTTAAAGAATATGAGCACGCGTGTGTGGAGTACGCCTGCCCGTATGTACACGTATGTGGGTGTATATATATATGTTGAATTGCACTAACTTGCAGGGGTTGAATCACGTTGAAACATATTGAGTTTTATGTTTGTTGGCTTGAATGCTTGATTTTGGTCCGTTAAGAGACACACTTTAGCCTAGCCTAGGTTTAGGTATTTGATTCACTGAGCTAGTCTCACGGTTGTAGTAAAACCGAACATTTCAGAGCCTACCCCCTAGGATGCTGGAGCCGCCTCCACTTTTTGGGATTCCTAGGCAGATATTACAGACCGAGGAGCATTTCCCAGCTGGAAATGGCGAGATGCATGTGAGGTTTAGGTCAGTTCTTTACGTTAACACGGGTGAGGATGAGCATCAGAAGCAAGAGTACATAGCATGGTGTCGCAGGGCAGCGGACGGGACCCTCAGTCGACCTATCCGTACCTTTGACATTCCAGTAGACGCTGATGGCGAGTTAGAGCCAGTGATTGCCGATGGCGAGGTGGTCGATGCCCCTCCACCTGGCGCTACGCCAGCCGTCGAGGCCCAGCCAGGCCCCGGAGTTTGGTATGATGACCCAGAGCCGGAGCCTATGGATGAGGAGGAGGACGACCCCGAGCCAGAGGCGATGGAGCAGGATGATGAGGATGGTGAGGTCGATGAGGTAGGCGAGGATGTAGACATAGATGCCGTCGAGGATGCAGCCGCAGATGTAGACCTGGAGGACGACTTTGACTCCGAGGCTGAGGCTGACGCTCTCTTAGCAGACTACTGGGGAGCCGAGGAGGATCAGGCTGATCAGGAGGACCCCGACATGGACGTGGATGAGCCAGAGCCGGATCGCAGCTCTTCAGAGGAGTCAGCTGAGTCTTTCGATGAGCCCGACGATTCCAGCGACCCAGACTATGAGCCTTAGACTAGTTGGACGACGATAGGGATCCCTACCTTTTTGTTATAGTGATCCTTAGTACAGACCTTCTCACCCGGCCACCGACACTTTTTGGATTAGTGGCCTTTTGACTTTGATGCCAGCTTGACCCTGACCTAGACCTGTAGTAGATCTGACTGTACTTGTATCTGTGTTCTTTGTATAAACAGTTTGTTGATATATATATGAGAATGAGGTTTTACCTGATGATGATTTGATTGTTTGGTTTCCTTGCTCATCTTTATTTGTCAGGGTTTGTATTTGCTTCCGCATGTGTTTTTATACTCTGATTGTTGTTGGGTCGGCGATGTCTCCTGGGGACGTCGCACTCTGATCGACCGGAGTGGTAAGGGGATGCTCGCGTTCCGATGGGTAAGTTGGGTTCGGGGCGTGACATCCCCGTTCTGAATTGGTATCAGAGCAAGGTTAGCTCTATCCATACGGTCGAAGCCTGGAGTGATAAGGAGCGATGACCAAGGGTAGCCAACTAGGTGACCTCGTGTGCTAGGTGTGTCTCTTAATTGCGTTTGTTTGATTGATTGAATGTGTAAGTGATTCAACCCCGAAGGTGCAGGCGCGTCAGGACCTGAGGTGAGTACACATGTTCCCTTGGGTGATGTATTGTGCTCAGTGCTAGATCGCATGTGATTGTTTGGCTATTGTTTGATACCTGCCTAGGACTTAGACTGGGTTAGTATGGTTTAAGTCTTTGACTCCTTAGTGGGGTTATAGCAGGTAGTTGAGTAGCCAGCTTAGAGAGAGATGAGTCGCCGAAGAGGAAAGGAACCCCAAGAGCAACCGAGAGTCGAGCCCAGAGAGGCCAGAGACCCCAGAATGGAGGAAGTGATGGAGACCCTCCGTGAGATAGGGCATATCATGGGTTTGCAGGCTCAGGAGAGGGCAGCCGCACATGCACAGGCAGCCGAAGCCGCAGCGATAGCCGGTAATGGGGGTAACCAGGCAGAACAGGCACAACCAGTTGTACCGAGACAGATGCCCTATCTAGTTGAGCAATTTCTGAAGCTTAAGCCGCCCAAGTTCAGTGGTAGGGGCGATGCAGAGTTAGCGCCCAGATGGGTTGAGGAGTTGGAAAAGGCGTTTAATGTATTGAAGTGCACCGATACCGAGAGAGTAGACTTAGCAGTGTATCAGTTACAGGACGGTGCCAACGATTGGTGGAATGCAGTAAAGGACGAGGTATTCCCTACAGGTACTGAGTTGGTTTGGGCTGTGTTTGTTGAACATTTTTATGAGAAGTATTTCTCTGAGGTAGAACAGGAAAGGAAGTTGTTGGAATTTATGAGACTGCGCCAGGGACAGATGACAGTAGACCAATACGAGAAGGAGTTTGCGAGATTGGCTAAGTTCGCGCCTACATTGGTGGTGAATCCGAGAGACAAGGCTAGGAGGTTTCGAGATGGATTGAAACCAGACCTCAGGAGCCAGATTCTATCTCATAACCTTAAAGACTACAGGGAGATGTACGAGAGGGCTCAGATCATAGAAAGAGATCAGCAAGAGAGGGCCGCCGCCTCAGGATCACGGTTTATGCCTAATAGAGACAATCGCAGGTTGGGGAAAAGGCCAATGACTGGGAATAGACGGTTCGTTCCATCTGCGAGGAGAAACATTGGGAAGCCTAACCCGCCTTCGAGTAGGTTCGGAGCATGTTTCAGGTGTGGGAGTTTTGACCATCAGATTAGGTCGTGTCCTCAGATGCGTCCAGCGGGATCGCAAGCACCAGCCCACCCGCCTAGGACGGGGAATCAGGGTGGACATCCCCCAGCGACTAACCCAGGACGACCACCAGCCCAAGGAAAGGTGTATGCTATGGCGCGCAAGGATGCGGAGAAAGCGCCAGGGGTGGTCACAGGTACGATTTCTTTGGGAGACCATGCAGCCTATGCTTTGTTTGATCCGGGGGCAACCCATTCTTTTGTGTCAGAACAGTTTATTAGATTGGTTGGGTTTGAACCTATTCTGCTTGAGACTGTGTTATGCGTATCTACTCCGTTGAATGATAGGATGATAGTCTCTTTTGGATGGCCTGCATGTAAGATAGTGATTGGTGGTGTGGAAGGCCGTATCGACTTGGCAGTGTTGGCCATGTTCGATTTTGATGTTATTGTTGGAATGGACTGGTTAGTGCAGCAGAAGGCTGTAGTGGATTGTGATAGTAAAACGATCCAGTTCAATCCAATTGGACAACCTAGGTTTGAATTTCAAGGAAGTCGAGGAGGAACCTCGATTCCTTGGATCTCTTCACTGGAAGTGAATGAGTTGTTGAACGAAGGATGTGAAGGATATCTGGTCAATGTGGTGGATCCCACTGTACCAGAGCTTCAGTTAGAAGATATCCCGGTAGTATGCAACTTTCCAGAAGTATTTCCACAGGAATTGCCAGGCTTACCACCTGAGCGGGAAGTTGAGTTTGTAATTGAACTAGCCCCGGGTACAGAGCCGATCTCAAAAGCCCCATATCGGATGTCATTGTCTGAGTTAAAGGAGTTGAAAGTCCAGATGCAGGAGTTATTGGACAAGGGTTTCATCCGTCCGAGCGCGTCTCCATGGGGAGCGCCTGTGCTGTTTGTGAAAAAGAAAGACGGAACCCTGAGATTGTGTATCGACTACAGGCAGCTGAACCAGGTGACAGTAAAGAACAAGTACCCACTGCCTAGGATCGACGATTTGTTTGATCAGTTGCAGGGAGCATCGGTATTCTCCAAGATTGACCTACGGACAGGATATCACCAGTTAAGAATCAAGAAGGAGGATATACCTAAGACAGCCTTCAGGACGAGGTATGGGCACTATGAGTTTACAGTTATGCCCTTTGGACTGACGAATGCTCCTGCAGCTTTCATGGATCTAATGAACAGAGTGTTTAAGGAATTTTTGGATCAGTCAGTGATTGTCTTCATCGACGACATATTGGTATATTCTAAGAGTCCTGAAGAGCATGAGGTGCACTTGACTGAGGTGCTACGGACGTTAAGAGAGCATGCGCTCTACGCCAAGTTCAGCAAGTGTGAATTTTGGCTCAGTCGAGTAGCTTTCCTTGGACACATAGTGTCGGGAGAAGGGATATCAGTAGACCCGACCAAGATAGAGGCCGTGACTAATTGGCCGAGACCGACCTCAGTGACCGAGATCAGAAGTTTCCTTGGACTGGCCGGCTATTACAGACGATTTGTAGAAGGATTCTCATCCATAGCCATGCCCATGACCAGATTGTTAAAGAAAGAGTCCAAGTTCGAATGGGATGACAAGTGTGAGAAAAGTTTTCAGGAGTTGAAACACAGACTTACGACAGCTCCAGTGTTGACTATTCCATCCGGATCAGGAGGATTCGAGGTGTACAGTGATGCTTCATTGAGAGGGCTAGGTTGCGTGTTGATGCAGCATGGGAAAGTGGTGGCGTATGCGTCGAGGCAGTTGAGACCTCATGAGATGAATTATCCGACGCACGATTTAGAGTTGGCTGCGATAGTATTTGCCCTTAAGATCTGGAGGCATTATCTTTGTGGAGAAAAGTTTCAGATCTACACGGACCATCAGAGCCTCAAGTACCTGTTTTCGCAGAAAGAGCTGAACATGAGGCAGAGAAGGTGGATGGAACTACTGAAAGACTATGATTGCGACATTCTGTATCATCCGGGTAAGGCCAATAGAGTAGCAGATGCTTTAAGTCGCAAGTCTAGTATGGCACATATGATGGTGAGAGAATGGACATTGTTGGAACGGCTCAGAGATTCAGAGTTTAAGTTCGAAGTGAGCCAGATGTCCAGTTTGATGGCAGCCTTGAGGATTGAACCAGAGATCCAGGCAAGGATTAAGGAACTCCAGTCTACGGACCAAGAAATCCAGAAGATCATTGGATTGGATGTTTCTAAAAGGAGGCCGGACTTCCAGATGAGCGAGGATGGAACTTTAAAGTTCAGAGGAAGATTGTGTGTACCAGACGATGAAGGTCTGAAGGAGGAAATCTTGAGTGAAGCTCATCGGAGTCAGTACAGTATCCACCCAGGTAGTACGAAGATGTACCAGAACTTAAGGCAACATTATTGGTGGAATGGAATGAAGGCTGATGTGGCGAGACACGTGGCTAAGTGTTTGACGTGCCAACAAGTGAAGGCACAACACTGCAAGCCTGGTGGATTGTTGAGGCCGTTAGAGATCCCAGAGTGGAAATGGGAGCATATCACCATGGATTTCGTAACGGGATTGCCACGAAGCCAGAGAGGGCACGACTCTATATGGGTGATAGTGGATCGTCTGACCAAGTCAGCGCATTTCCTGGCAGTGCGAAAGGACCTTGAACTAGAAAGGTATGCCGAGTTGTATGTACAGCAGATAGTGCGATTGCATGGAGTACCGGTGACCATTACGTCAGATCGCGATCCGAGATTTACGGCCAATTTTTGGAAAAGTCTGCAAGTGGCCTTAGGAACAAAGTTGCAGTTCAGCACGGCTTATCATCCACAGACAGATGGCCAATCAGAGAGAACAATTCAGACTCTGGAGGATATGCTGAGAGCTTGTGTCGTAGATTTTCAGGGCAAATGGGAAGAACAGCTGCATTTAGTGGAGTTTGCCTACAATAACAGCTACCAGCAGAGTATTCAGATGGCGCCGTTTGAGGCATTATATGGTAGAGCGTGCAGAACACCAGTATGTTGGGATGAGGTTGGTGAGCGCAGTATTACCGGACCAGAGTTAGTACAGCAGACAGTTGAGGCCGTTGAGATTATCAGAGACAGACTGAGAACAGCGCAGAGCCGTCAGAAAAGTTATGCCGACCGGAGACGACGACCCTTAGAGTTTCAAGTGGGAGACCATGTATTCTTGAAGGTATCGCCGATGAAAGGATTGTCCCGGTTTGGTAAGAAAGGAAAACTCAGTCCCAGGTACGTTGGGCCATTTGAGATATTGGAGAAGATTGGTGATATGGCCTATCGTCTTGCCTTGCCGCCTAACTTGTCACAGGTACATAATGTATTCCACGTGTCGATGTTGAGAAAGTATGAACCAGATCCGACCCACGTTCTCAGGTACGAGGAGATAGACGTGGACGACAAGGTGTCGTACGTGGAGAGACCAGTCAGGATTGAGGACCGAAGAGATCGAGTGCTCAGGAATAAGACTATCCCGATGGTGAAGGTTGTATGGGAGCACCACGGCACAGAGGGCGCTACTTGGGAGAGTGAAGAGGCCATGCGGCGTCAACACCCCCAGTTGTTTGATTAGACGGGATGGAAGTGTAAATTTCGAGGACGAAATTTTTGTAAGGGGGGAAGGTTGTAACAGCCCGAATTTCGATGTAATTTCTGGGATTAATAAAATGAATATTATTTCTCATTTCATTTGAGTACGACTCGCCCAGAGCTGATCACTCTTGGGATACTAACCATGAGGAATGGCTAACTAGGACACTAGTACGTGGACCAGGGACTTAGTCGCGACTCGGGAGCCGATTTGAGAAAGAATGAGGGAATATTGTGAACCAGTGAGGGGCCGATCTTAGGAAAAGTGATGGAAATGGTATGGCCAAGGCCAACGATGCACAATTGGGATCGCAGGTGATTCTGCTTAACCAAACGTGCTCGTGGCCAACCAATCCTGAACTCGAGCCAAATGATCGTGACCCCGGGATTAGTAATAAACCCTCTTTCTCTCGATGATCGGAACCGTAGAGACTCGGACAGCCCTAAGTCGATACGCGTATGCCTAAACAGCCGCCTGTTGGTGAGAGTTTCAGAAAAATTGAAATTGAGAGAGAGTTGTTCACGGAATTGAGCCCAGATTTCGATGTCGGATTTTGGGGACCCGACGGACTAATTTTAAGATTCTGACGCCAGAATATGTTGACCACACATATATGGGACGCATTGGTGCGAAAAATGGAATTTCGGTTCGGGACGGAAAAAGGACGGAATTGCCCTTGGGCTATTTAAGCTTAATTCCGAATTTTGGAAATTAAATTGGTTTAACCAAGGTTGGTTAAGGCTAACTAGGTTGGTTAGGGGTTGGTTAGGGGCTAATGACAAGAATACCCCTCAATAATTGAATGGAATGAATATAAGCCATTGGATGAAGGGTTAAATTGGTCAAGTGGGCTTAGATGTGGACACTTGGATTCCACTAAGGTTGAGTTGACCATCTTTGACCAAATTTTGGTCATGTTCTCTCTCTCTCCTCCATTCTCACGCCACTTCTCCCCTCCCTCACGTTCGGCCACTTCCTCTCCACCATCTCCTCTCCTTCGTCTCCTCTCCCTCTCCGCCGGAATCAGCCCACCGTCGCCGCCCTTCCTCAGCCGTTCGCCGGAGTTCTTGGTCACGGCAAAGGGCCGCCGTGGAGAGCCGGACCAGCCCCCAAGCCGCCGTCCTCAGCCGCGCCTCCTCCTCCCTCTTGGACGACCAGCCACGGCTGGTCTTGGCCGAGTGGAAACCGCCGGACGCCGGCGACGCCAAGGAGGATCCCGCGCCGCCGTGAGCCACCGTTGTTGAGCCGCAAGATTGGATGTTCTTGTTTCTCCCGCAAGCCGTCCACCCAAACGTGAGTTTAATACCTAAACTTAGTTTAGCCTTAATTGTGTTTAGTTGGGTTAATGGGGTTGATTTATGGTGATTAAACTAGTTTGGTGGTTGTTAGTGATTGTGTGGTTAATGGCTGAATTAAGGATGTTAATGAGGGTTGATCTAAGGTGGAACTATGGTTGAATTGTGAGGGTTTGATGGCTGTCCATGGTGAGCCAAATTCGGAGCCCTTGAGTGTTTGTGCTAGAAATGGTGATTTTAGGGCTAAATGGACTTGATTTGCTTAATTAAGCTAAGTATATGTCTAATATGTTTGAGTGGGGTCTTGGCTGAATTGTTGGAGGCTAAATTGGAGTGTTTCGAGTGTGTTTTGACTATGTTTGAAGTTGGGGTTTGGTTTTGGCCGAATTGCATGTTAGGTGTTGCAAATGCTAGAATGGCCATTGTTTGTAATGTTGGAAATTGTTATGGCATTTGTATTCATTGGCATGAAAATGCATGTCACGCACATTGTATGTCGAGATTGAAATTTGAGATGACATTGTGTGATTGTGCGGGTGTGACATTGCATTGTGTGATCACGGTAAATGCCCTGAAAAGAGTGGAGCTGGGCTAAGATAAAATTGATATGTGTGATCACCTAATGGCCTACGGGTCGAGTTCCGTCCTCATGCACTTTGTAGCAGGACGATGCCCGGTTAGACCGGAAGACGACCATCCTCATGCACTTTGTAGCAGGCTCTGGTTCGTAGGTGAGCGGTGTTGCGCCTCAGGCACTTTGTAGCAGGCTAGAAGACACCGGGCCGGGGGCGTATTATATACGCTGGCCATGAAGTGTTGTGGCCTTCGGGTCGGGCCCTATTGTGGGTCGTGAGATTAAGAATGAACTGAACGTTGCATTATGTGAATTGTGAATCATGCAGTATTGTGATGAGATTGTGAGAATCATTAGCATGTGACTGCATGAGGCATTCGTGTGGGATGCGGTGATTGAGTGGTTTGAACCATTTAAAGAATATGAGCACGCGTGTGTGGAGTACGCCTGCCCGTATGTACACGTATGTGGGTGTATATATATATGTTGAATTGCACTAACTTGCAGGGGTTGAATCACGTTGAAACATATTGAGTTTTATGTTTGTTGGCTTGAATGCTTGATTTTGGTCCGTTAAGAGACACACTTTAGCCTAGCCTAGGTTTAGGTATTTGATTCACTGAGCTAGTCTCACGGTTGTAGTAAAACCGAACATTTCAGAGCCTACCCCCTAGGATGCTGGAGCCGCCTCCACTTTTTGGGATTCCTAGGCAGATATTACAGACCGAGGAGCATTTCCCAGCTGGAAATGGCGAGATGCATGTGAGGTTTAGGTCAGTTGTTTACGTTAACACGGGTGAGGATGAGCATCAGAAGCAAGAGTACATAGCATGGTGTCGCAGGGCAGCGGACGGGACCCTCAGTCGACCTATCCGTACCTTTGACATTCCAGTAGACGCTGATGGCGAGTTAGAGCCAGTGATTGCCGATGGCGAGGTGGTCGATGCCCCTCCACCTGGCGCTACGCCAGCCGTCGAGGCCCAGCCAGGCCCCGGAGTTTGGTATGATGACCCAGAGCCGGAGCCTATGGATGAGGAGGAGGACGACCCCGAGCCAGATGCGATGGAGCAGGATGATGATGATGGTGAGGTCGATGAGGTAGGCGAGGATGTAGACATAGATGCCGTCGAGGATGCAGCCGCAGATGTAGACCTGGAGGACGACTTTGACTCCGATGCTGAGGCAGACGCTCTCTTAGCAGACCACTGGGGAGCCGAGGAGGATCAGGCTGATCAGGAGGACCCCGACATGGACGTGGATGAGCCAGAGCCGGATCGCAGCTCTTCAGAGGAGTCAGCTGAGTCTTTCGATGAGCCCGACGATTCCAGCGACCCAGACTATGAGCCTTAGACTAGTTGGACGACGATAGGGATCCCTACCTTTTTGTTATAGTGATCCTTAGTGCAGACCTTCTCACCCGGCCACCGACACTTTTTGGATTAGTGGCCTTTTGATTTTGATGCTAGCTTGACCCTGACCTAGACCTGTAGTAGATCTGACTGTACCTGTATCTGTGTTCTTTGTATAAACAGTTTGTTGATATATATATATATGAGAATGAGGTTTTACCTGATGATGATTTGATTGTTTGGTTTCCTTGCTCATCTTTATTTGTCAGGGTTTGTATTTGCTTCCGCATGTGTTTTTATACTCTGATTGTTGTTGGGTCGGCGATGTCTCCTGGGGACGTCGCACTCTGATCGACCGGAGTAGTAAGGGGATGCTCGCGTTCCGATGGGTAACTTGGGTTCGGGGCGTGACACAATGAGCCTCATTCATGCCAACCTTTTCACTTATACATAAAAATGTTTGGGATAAGGGCAACAAGAGTGCCATAACTTTCGTGCAACGTTCACTTGAGTGTCACATTGAAGTAAAATCAATCATTTAAGTGTCATTCCCGGCAAATCGTCCTACATGGATTTTTTTATTAATTTTTCATTTCGAAGTGGATTTTTTTTATTTTTTATTAATTTTCCACGTTAGCTCTAGCGATGCCTGTCCACGTTAGTGCTAGCGATGCCATGTAGGATGGCCGGCATACACGTCAAATTTTCTAGCAAGGCAAATCGCTGATGGCACCTAAGCGATCTTTTTTAAAAGTTGTGGCACTCAAGTGAGCGAAAAAAAAAATTATGGCACTTAAGTAAGCACCATATAAAAGTTATGCCACTCTTAGTGTACTTATATCTGCTTATACCTAAGCAAATAGGTCTCACTATCTCACACCTAAGCACAAATTATAACGTTGATACACTTCCCAAGAAATTACATTTTCAGTACATTATGAAAATAATTAGTATGTAAAGCTTTTTCCATAAAATAAATTGCTAGACATTGTTGATCATCTCTCCTTTTATACTCTTCAGTATTTAATCTTCCCATTGGACAATCTTCATGAAGATCAATCTCCAAGCTATCCATTGGACAATTGTTGAGCAGATCAATTTGGCCATTGAAATCGATCAATCTGAGTTTACGGAGATTTGGTCATGTACACAATCAAATCTTCCAGTTTCCATGAATAGAGTAGCTTCAAACTATGGAAAGTAGTTAATTTCCTTGATAATTGTCAATCAATCAAGTTATAATGCGTAATTGAAATTTTCTGCACAGATATATCACAAGATTGATAATCAATCCAAAATCTTCATTTAAGAATCCAAGCTAGACCACTAGCTATCATAAGTATTCAAATACAATTTGTCATGATATATTTAATGCTGAGCATTTGCAAAGGAGCTCAAGGGACACTGGTGTCGTCTTCCCTGAGGTCGCACAACACCAGCATCTCCTTGCTTGGGGTCGTACAACATTGGCGGCCTGCTGCCTAGGTTCGGGGAGGATCGAGGGTCGTGTGACGAGAGCCAAAGGTCGGCAATTGATCGAGGGTTGACAATTAAGGGTCGATGATCAAGGGTTGTCGAGTATCGCAAAATAGGAGGGTTGAGGAGCGGCGGCAGCAGACAAAGGGATGTAGGAGATGGCTTCCTTGGAGTTCATTGATTGGTGTTCGTTGGCAGTGGAAGGGATATGACGAGATGGTATTAAGACAAAAGGAAGTTGAAGCTAAAATCCATTATCAAACACCATTTTGCATTTTGTGAGAGCCATGGAGTCAAAGTCTTTTGTCTAGATGCGAAGTCATTTTCCCAAGACTCTCTCAAACGCTCCCTTTGAAGGGTTTGTAATTTACAAAAGCGTGATTTGGTCTTTTTAGAGGAGGGATTTTATCTAGAAGTAGCAAATTTTTAAAAAAAAAACTGAGGTATGAAACTGATTTATAAAAAAACTGAGGCACATATTTAGTATTTTCTCATTGATTACTATATACTTCTAGCCTAGTTAATCTAAGGCCCTTTTTGGTTTTGTTTGTGTTACAAAACACTATGCCAAAAGTGTGAGCGCTGGGGTGGACAAAGCTTGCTTGTGTTAATAACTTCATGCAAATCGTGGAGATCTTTCAACAAGATCAAGCTCGTTTCCCCAAATGCAACAATCTACTCGCGAGTCGAAGAGGCAATCACACAATCGGAGAATGCCCAGGTTTTCACAACCTTGATCCCTTACATGTTCATCGCCTGCTTACACTTTGAAAATTACTTATCACTTATTTTTCTTTGGAATAACTGCATTAGAATTCATAAAATTTATCTCGAAAGTGTAATCGAGTCCTAAAACTTTCAAAAAATGCAATCAAATTCTAAAACTTATCGTAAAATACAATCAAGTCCTAAAACTTTCAAAAAGTACGATCAATAGAATAACTTGATTGGACCAGTTTGACAATTTTAAGTTTTGATTGCAATTTTTGAAAGTTTTACGACTCAATTGCACTGTTGCAATAAGTTTTAGGACTTGATTGCACTTTTGAAAGTTTTAAAATTCGATTGTGCTTTTGTGACAAGTTTATGATTTTTAATGCACTCATTATCCCTTTTTGTTTCCTTGTTTCTCTCCGTTGCTTGACGAGAGCACTCGTGCATATAAGAACACATTCTTTTCTTTTTTCTGCACCTGTAAACGTATTGCCTGTCCAAGCCCGTAATGGCCGGCCCAATCCAACTACAAAAACCCAACACATCATGCGCACGTATCATTAGATCGCTACCCTTGTGTAAACAATCGCTTGAGCAGTCAACTTGTACCATAAAAGCTAATTAAGATTAAAAAGTACCCTCAAACTATATTATCTCGATATCTGATAAGAGAATACCTCGAAGTATTATATTGTTGTATTACTTTTTCTTGGTATAATGTTCGCTATCAGTCAAAGTTCGATCGAAATTTTAGAAAAATATTATTTAAAGAAAAGGTGACGCCGGCACTGCTATCATGGCCTACCGTCGACCAATTAGCAGCCACCACCTGCCCCTTTTAGTGCCGGGTCCCAGTTGGTTAGAGTGCCGATTTGATGAAGGCCTGCGCTTGCTGTCAACATCTTAGTCACATGCTGAGCCGCACATGCCCAGCACATGAGCGGACCTCTGGGGCAAAGTATTGATCCTGCACGCTACTTCGCCGGCCGAGGCTGTTTACAAGCCCGAAAATCGCAAGAGTGGGTTTTGAAGTCCGGTTCGGCCTTCCTCCTCCCTTGTGCACGGTTTTGGAACCATTTCACATCATTTCCCCTTAATTGTATGCATCATTTCCCTTTCGAGGCTAGATTTGCCTATAAAAAAGGCTTCAATTTTCTCATTTTTGTTCAGGGCAAGTTAGATTCCTCGCTTGTTTAGTTCTTTATAAAAAAAAAAAGGTTAACACTATAAAAAAACCCCAAACTCATATATTTATGACATATTTATCCCGAACTAATTTTTCAACCACAAAAAATCTCAAATTGATATATCCGTGATAAATTTACCATAAACTAATTTTTTTGCCACCAAAAATCCAAAACTAGTACACTTGTGATAAGCTTACCCTCCATAAAATTGGATTAATACCATGAAAAATCACAAATTTGTAAACCTGTGACAAACAGAGGGGTAAAACCCCAAATTGATACATCCGTCAACTTACATGTCATCCAACTTAGCAATTCGACGGTAAAATTTAACGAAAACTAAAATAAGGTCAATTTGTCACAGGTATATTAGTTTAGGGTTTTTTGTGGTCAAAAAATTAGTTTGAGGTAAATTTTTCATAAGTGTACCAATTTAGAATTTTTTGTGATGTTAACCCTAATAAAAATTATCATGAACTTACTACTAACATCTGTTTTCTTAATTACCGAGGGAATCTTGGTAGGCGAGGAAAATTGGAGAAGTGTGAGGGGTGCCAGGTGACCAGGTAGGGTCTAAACTCTAAATCACCTTTTTTTATAAAAAAAAAAATTAGTTGTTATAATGCTAGAATTAGCCTAGAAATTTGAATAGTATAGTCATTATGTTGTCAACTCAGAAAATTTTATTTCAATGGGAAATATGCCGTCATTCTGCTGAAATATTATGTGCGTTCCGAAGGGATCAGGCTGACGGGCAAGAGTTGGAGTCCTCGAGGGCCGTCATTCCGCAAACCGAGATCCCATGTATGTGCCTATAGTATACAAAACTCAATTATATCCATTTATTTAAAAATAAAATTCAATGATCTAATTTATTAATCCTCTAAAATTAAATAATATAACACAAAAAAATTTAAAAAAATAAAGAAGTGAACTAAACTTGAAAAAAAATTGAAAAAATTGAGCGGCACAACTTATTTGAAGCAGAATATGTTTTTACTTTTAAATTTTATGTTCTACTTTTTGAATGCGCTTCTGAATACATTTTTCATTATTCAATAAAGCCACTTTTTTTTGGTCGAACAATAAAGCCACTTAATTTGTAACAATTCGAATAATTCTAATTATAAATCCATTTTTTTACATTAAAATATTTCAAAAGCATAAATAAGGATTAAGTTCTTGAGCTTTATTTTATTATGCTACCGCTTTTGTCTTTTATTATTACAACTCCCCGTGATTTTAAGCTTTAAATTAAAAAGAAAAACGCACGAGGGAGAATTTCTGAAGTTTTGACTAATTTCATTGATACAATGAATACAGAATTTCATCAAAATCCGCTTAGTTTAAAAACGACGTATTGAATAATGATGGAAACTTCTCATGTATATGTCTTAGTTTAGCAATTATAGTATACCAAGGTAAAAAATAAATGACATTTTGTCTTCTATATATTTCATTGGAGACAATTTGTACATACGCTAAGCGGCCTTGCTCTTTCACTACTGGGATAATGATACAAATAATTCATGAAATTTGGCTCAATATGCAATATGATTCCCAAAACTTCTAATTTGTTCAAAGTGGTCTTTATATTTTATGTATATATTCAATTTAGTCCCTGAACTATATTAAAATATTTTATATTGTCCTTTCATTAATTCAAGTTCAAAGATAATATCGAACATTTTCATATAATCTTGGAAATAGATTGAACATGTACCAAATGTAATGACCGGGTCCAACAAGGGCGAGGAGTGATCACCGGGGCATGAGGGCCTAAACAAGGAGAGACTATTGGTAGGCTTCTAGGATGGCAAATGGGGCAAGAATGAATCGAACTATGCACAAAATAAAGAAAGAATGATTCCGGGTTATATATGTGAAAATTGGAATTAATTAACAAATGTGCCTTTTGACGTAATGGTAATGCTTAGTTTTGGAACTCCAAAATTAAGAATACTCGGGTGAGAGCACTATCAAGATGCGTGACCTCCTAGGAAAGTGCTCGCCTTTACACCTAAAGACAAAACGGTGAGGCTCGGTATGGAATAGGTTAAAGTGGAAAATATCTCAATAAGTTAACCTAAAGATGTCACAATATGGTATCAGAGGAAATCCCTTCCAGTAGGTATGTGATGTAGGGACGAACCACGCGAAAGTTGGTGGGCCTGTGATCTCTAGGGCATGAGGGCCTGCACAAAGAGTAGCTCATAACTGGCTTCTAGGTTAGCGAAGGGGGCAGGAATAAACCGAACTATGAATCAAATAAGGAGAGCGATTCTGGGATATATATGTGAAAACTTGAATTAACTTATAGATGCGCCTTTTGACGTAATGACAATCTTTATTTTTGAAAGTCCAAAGTTAAGCGTGCTCGGGTAGGAGCACTACCAAAATGGATAACCTCATGGGAAAGTGTCCACCTATATGCCAAAAAACAAAATCGTGAGGCTCAATATAGAACAGACCAAAGCGGACAATACTTTGGTGAGTTAATCCAAGGATGTCATGCCAAAGTTCAGGGACCACATTCAAGGATGACATTATATATTAGGTTAAATTTCATGAATCACATTAAATAAATTGAAAAATTTAAGGACCGCATTAAATATTTGGCCAAATTTCAGGAACCATTTATGTCATTTTTATTTTATTGTTTGGTGATACATACATGGCCTTAGCATATGCGTTTTGTGTGATTTTAAATTTTCTTAATTGGATTTATATTCTTCGTCAAGATTTTTAACATAACTCAATTGATTTGAATTTCTTATTTTAATACTATCTACTGTTAACAGGGCGTAATTTTCTGTATGTGGTATGCAATGTTCGGAGTCTTCTATATTTTTATCAATGAAAACAGCAAATTAATCACGAAGACTATATAAGAAAATTGATAGCCGAATATACTAGATTTAACCCCCAAAAAACAAATACGATATTGAAAAGCCAAGTAGTACATCAGTTTTACGAAGTAGTAAAATTAAGTCGTATCAATCCGTAACTCAACACAAATGTGACATTCAATTGGAATATTCAAACTCGACTTTATATTTAAAAAAATTACCAAAAAACAAGTGATCAAAAAAGATTGAACCACGTTCGCATGATTTGATAAAAGAAAAAGGAAAAATGACATAAATGGTATGTGAACTTTGGCCCAATGTATAATATGATCTCTTAACTTTTAATTTTTTCAGTGTGGTATCTAAACTTTAACGAAATGTGGTCCCTAAACTTTTGGTACATGGTCAACTTATTCTTTAAATTATATAAAAATATTCAATGTAGTCATTCCATTAATTTAATATCAGAGACTATATTAAATATTTTCATATAGTTCAACATATTATATATTGAGTTAAAGTTTAAAGACTGCACTAAAAAAATTAAAATTTCAAAGACCGCAGTGCATATTGTATCAAAAAAAAATAAAAAAAATGGACTCGGGCCCGATGCTAATGCGAGGTTCCTCTGCTGCTGCGAAGAGCCGAACAGCGACACCGCCTCCCGTCCTACGTACGGGTACACGCATATGAGGCCGAAGCGACAGAGACACATACATTGGCGATCCATTTAATTACCCGTAATGCCGATTAATTTAGTTCAACGTCGTTGTTGCTCCCCAGCTGGACTTTGGATTCTTGCGGAAATTTCGTCTCCACCTCGCGTGGCCAATCACCTCCTCACCAAAAAAACAAGACACCTTCCCTCCCTCCCTCCCTCCCGTGGAGATTCCAATGCTTTCCCCTTCTTTCTTTATTCCCTTTCCTCGCACTTTCCTCCCCTCTGTCGCCCACTTGTTCCTCTATAAGACCACCCTTTGCTTCCGTCTTCAATTCCTTCCTTTCTCCTCCATCCTCAGCCCCTGTTAGATCTGATCACTCCCTCTGCCTTTCTCTGTCTCTCTGCTGAGGTTCTGCTGGTTTGACCTCAACCAGGGGTCCCTTGCTCTGATTTCCTCTGTTTCTCTCTAGGCAAAACGCCGTCTTGTTCGAGTCTTCGCCTGAGCCAGGTTTAGCTTCTTTGCAACTGAAACTCTGGTCTTTCGGGATCTTTGCACGAAATTTGTTTTTGCCCAATCGCTTGAAAAGTTTTGTTATTCGCGAAAAAGATCTGGTCTTTGTTCAGATCTGTGGCTGTTTTCGATCCCCTGTTGGAGAAATCTTTCCCCACTTCCGTTCAGGTTTGATGCGTATCTTGTGTACTTGATGTTTTTCATTCATGTCTCCGGTTCTCAGTGAAATCCTCCTTTCCGGGTTGATGATCGGTTCTTCAATCAGACGCAGGACCCACTTAGTTCAATCATTCTCTGTTCGATTCCTCTACTGGTTCTATGTTTTCTCATGAATAGTTTCCTTCGTTTCCAGCCTATATTACACGACTAAGATCGATATTGATATACATATACATAAGCCCAAGAAATTATTGTCATCTGGGTCCTGCGTCTCACAATATCTATAAAGTCAAAATCCAAAAGAACAAAAAAGAAAAGAATTCGATCCCCTCTTCTCCGTCGAAAAGAGATTATTTGATGGCTTCGTCGAGCGGGAATTCCTCGAGCACCGTCCAGCTTCAGAACTCGGGGTCGGAGGGCGAGCCGCGGCAGCTCCGGATGGACCAGAGGAAGAGGAAGAGAATGGAGTCGAACCGCGAGTCGGCGAGGCGGTCGCGGATGCGGAAGCAGAAGCACCTGGACGACGTCACGTCCCAAGTGACCCGACTGGCGAAGGAGAACAACCAGATCCTGACGGGCATCACCGTCGCCACGCAGCACCTGGTCAACGTCGAGTCGGAGAACTCCGTCCTGAGGGCTCAGGTGACGGAGCTGAGCCACAGGCTCGATTCGCTCAACGAGATCCTAAACTCCATCTATCAGTCCAGCGGGGTCGCCGACGCCGACCAGGGCCTCGATCTGGGCTCTCCCTACGACGGCTTCTTCATGAGCCCGATGAACTTGGGTTGCGTGAGCCACCCGATCACGGCAGCTTCGGACGTGTTCGAGTGCCGATGATTCGGTTGGTCTATACGGGTGAGACTTCCTTGAAGTTGGTCACAAACGGGTGGCTGAGGGGAAGCCAAGATTAGGGTGCCTTTTGGTTATTTTGTTAAATAATAGGGTTGATTGGGTAAAAAGGGCGAGGTGGGTTTCTTAAATGTGACTGTCTGATAAATGTCAATGTCGATGTTAATGTCAATGTTGTCTAGGCAATTGGTGGGGGGTTTTGATCCTTTATTGGTGTTCCGTCGGTTCGTGTCATGTGAATGGGTTGATTCGCATAGTGACATTGTGTGAAGGTTTTGGAGGTGTTTGAGGTCGATATGGTCATATGAATATGTATCGTGCACTTTTGTTGTTATTGATGTTGATGTCATGGCTCGAGTTTTGGTTGGTGGTTCAGAAAGAAAGACGATTGAAATCCGGGCCTTAGCCGCCCTCTTGGGACTAATTTAATGGGGCCAAATCTGATTTGCATCATCATCAAATGTTGTGCTATATAGTCGAATGCAAGTTGCTTGATTGAAAAATGTTATGTTATGATGGAGATTCTTCGTTTTGGCTGGGTGCATTGCAATGGAGATTGCACTACGCTACACCACTTCTATAATAACAACGGAGAAGACAAGATAATGTTAGGTTTCTTGGTCAGTATGATTGACCCGTTCGATGTTTTTACTTTTACACTCGGTCCTCTTACATTCAAACAATCCTAATGCATCAACGACTGTAAATCAGAGAAATAGAGAAAAAATCACAAAGAAATAAAATGTGCGCTTAGCAAAAGGCTAAAAACAAGCAAAATTCATCCTAAGCTTCCACTGGGCAGTGGGCACTCCTAATTATCTTTGGACCCCGATCACTCCTACCATCTATTCTAAAGAAACAAGAGATTAATTTGAGTCGTTATGTGGCATTACGGATTAACTCATTCGAAGTATTGTCTATTTTTATCCATCCCATACCGAGCTTCATGATTTTGTCCTTTGACGTACATGTAAGCACTTTTCCGAGAGGTTACCCATCTTGGTAGTACACCCCATACTAAACTTGATGTTATGTCAAAAAATGCCTCTTGTAAGTTAATTATAGTTTCACATATATATATATTCTAGGAACGATCTTTTCCTGTTTAGTGTGCAATTCAATTCATTTCAACCTTATTCGCCATCCTAGAAACCTGTTAGGAGCCACTTCTTATGCATGCCCTTTGCTTTGATAATCACTTCTCACCCTTCACGGACCGGGCCGTTATAGGTTCACTTGCTCATGTAAAGTTGTATGTGAATAGCATGATCATACATAAGTACGAATTTAGAATCCACTATGTTTAATTGAGCAATCAAATTATATGTATATGCCGCATGATAGACCTTAAATCTACACTTGGCAAAACTGTTCTTTTTTTGGTTTTCTCTCTATTAATTTTGATCTTGAGAATGCATTCAACTCGTCAAAGCTAGTCCCGTAGACCCATATTGCATCCCGAATCCGACAGTCAATTTTGACTCTTAGGGACCAATGGCTTATTTTCACAATGTCTAGAAGTTTGCGATTTCCCGATTTCAATTGCACGTGCCGAAACAAAGGATCGCAAGCATCCTAATGCAACAAAAATCAGGCTGAACGGAGGTTGAACAAGGGAGTAATTGCCGGTCAAATTTCAGTCAAATCTTCTAATACTCGAAAGTAAGGTCCTACTCTTAAAGCCCGAAATCGTACCTGGAGGTTTTGAAATCAAACAAAACTTTCCAGACCTCTAAGTTATGGTAAATGATGATTTTCACAAATAATAAATCACGGAAGCGCCATCTGATTCTTGGATTATAATTAGGCCCCGATTCAATTAGAAATCTCAGTTTTGTGATTTAGCAATTTCATCTAGTAGTATTGCACTCGTCGGAAACTTTTAAAAGCATTCCGACGGTGCAAAAATCATAGAATCAGACGTAGGATGGACCGGATATAGACCTCGAAAGGGAGAATCTTGACTGGAGGCGCACGCACCTCTTCCTAAAGCGGCCAAATACAGCTATAAAATACCCATCCCTTTCTTCATTTTCACGTGGTGCTAAGTCTTCTCCTTCCCCTTTTGCTCTTGAACTTCTCTCAACTTGGGTTCCATTATCACATCATCTCTCTTACTTTCACGCGTTTTCCCGACTGAGTAGGTATGGGACGTTCGCACTTTCGAGGTAAGTCCCGATTCCCTTGCTCTCAAATTCATATAGAAATGGATGCTAGGATGCCATAATGTCTAATACAGTCATAGCATTGTAGAATATATCGTTATGCCGCCCACTAGTCAAAAAACGCATGTGCTTGCGCAGATGTTATCCAGGATAAGAAATTAAAGGCTTGGGTTGTTATGCCGCCTGTTTGAATAGTCAAAAAAATGTTATTAGGCCGTTGTAATGTCGAAATAAGATATGAGTTATATGATAATTACTTGTGCTACCGAAATATCACTAGAAAGTATACATGTTAGTATGCTGTCATAATAACTGCGTAGATCTGAAATTAGATCATTAAGATGCCAGCTATGATGGAAGTATGATAGAATAAATGAAGTTGTTGTTACTTATATATAAATTGTACTACTTGAAAGGAGGCTGTGGATGTATAGGAAAATTGTCTAAAAAGTCCAAACCTATTATACTTTTGTCAATTCAGTCCTGCACCTTTTAATTTTGCCAATTAAGTCTTAAACATTTTTACTTCTTGTCATTTGAGTCCATTCGTCTAATTTTTACTTCCTTAATATTTTGTTTTAAACGATTAAGAAAGTCGCTGACGTGAAAGCCGGCCAGCCTACGTGTCGCTGACATGGATAATTTTTAATAATATTTTAAAATTTTCAATTTTTATTTTATTTTCTATTATTTTTCCTTTTTCTTTTTTCCTTTTTCTTTTTTTCCTCCCCTCCTTCCTCCTCCAGTCGGTCATCAAGCACTGGCAACTGGCTAGAGTCGACCTCACCGGCCTCAAGCGAGCCTTACCCCCGTCAAAAACTCGCCCACACCATCACTGGGCGAGGCAGAGCCTTGCCATTGCTCGTGAGGGCGAGTCTCGCCTTGGCTAGGCAAGGCTCAACCTCGCTAGATCTAGCGAGGACGACCTTGCAAGGAGCCGGCGAGACTCGCCCTCGCCAGTGGCCAGCGAGGGTGAGCCTCGCCGACCCTCCCCCCTCTGGGCAATTGCCGATGTTTGGCAATTGGTTGGAGGAGGAAGAAGAGGAGGAAAAAAATAACAAAAAAAGGAAAAAAGGAACAAGAATGGAAAATAAAAAAAGTAAAAATAAAAAATATTAAAAATTGTCCACGTCTGCGCCACGTAGGCTGGCCGGCATCCATGTCAACACTTTCCGATCAAAATTGGCTAGATGGACTCAATTGGTAAGAAGTGAAAAGATTTATGATTCAATTGACAAAATTGAAATGTTTAAGACTGAATTAGCAAAAGTGCAATAGATTTAGAACTTGTTGAACAATTTTCCTTAGATATATCAAAGTACTACATCAAAATATCCCTCATTGGTAAGTCAATTCACAAGCCATATAACAAAGGGATTGGGCTCGAGACTAGGATAGACTATGGTAATTTGGTTAGAAGTCAAAAGTCAATAGCCATCACGAGTCGAACCCATGCACTAAAATCCCGTGCATGCGTCATTAAGATTCAAAGAATGATGATTTTGTTTTAATCTGACCAAAAGGAAAGAGTTTATTTCGACATAAATCTCACATTGTCCCCAATATGAGAAGTTGAGCTACTCAATTGAGCAAAAATAAAGGAATTACTTGATTGAAGCATAGACAAGAATTCAAGTATTTGCAGCATCATTTTCCCAGAAAAATCAAGATTTTCTTAGTATGACTGCGATTTTATTTATGACCTGTAATCGCATACTGGTGGGAGGATGCTCCCTCCTACTATGGTTAAAGAAAATATAGCCTTTTACTTTTTTGTTTCCCTTAGACGAATGAAAATTCTCAAAAAATTCGGACATTGATTTGTATAACCATTTATAACTTTTTCATAATTCCTTACTTGAATTTGCTCAAGGCAAGCCTGTTTGATAATCGCATTAAGAGTTGAAAATTAAAATAATCAACACTAGATAAAATTGAACTCATTTGGAGATGCTATCTGGTTTTGAGTCAAAAAATTTAATTTAAGTCACAAATTTACTTAATAAGCTAAGTAGAAAGGATGGGTCACTTGTTGGACAAAAAAGGAAGGCTCGCTTAATTCATTTAATAGAAACATATCTATTGAAAATTAGAATATTGTCCATTATGGCATTATGTATATGAAACATACCAACATTGCATAATTACATATTACCAACAATATTTGGTATTACATTTTTAATTATTATCAAAACCTTAAATCTTTCTATTTTTAGCACTTGAAATTGTCAGTTCTTAAAATTCGGTACTTAAATTGTCACTACTTATAATTCAATTTCGATTTTTTTTGTGTAACCCAGACCCCCAAACTTGTATTTTGTTTGTTGCATTGATACAAGTTTGGAGTATTGGTGACACCAAAAAAGTTTAGATATTCATGTCATGGTAGGTAAATTTTTTATAGTAAGAGAGGATATTTTTGTCACGTTATACAAGGTTGGACAGTTTCGGTGATTACAAAAAGTTTGAAGTACTGATATTATAGTAGATATAGTTTAAGATTTTTGGTGGTATTTTTTATATAATAAGTTTGCTTTTGTGTGTGTGTGTGTTGGCCGTTATTCTCATGAGCTGCACATTTATTTAGTGCCAAATATCCTAAAAAAAATATTAAAAATCGTCATGGCATAGTTTTCTGTTAATCAAGTGGGTTAGTATCACGAAAAACTTCAAACTAATACACATGTGATAATTTTACCCTTTTATCAGTAAAAATCCAAAACTGGTACACCTGTGATAAATTTACCTCGAACTATTTTTTTTATCATCAAAAACTCCAAACTAGTACACTTGTGATAATTTTATCCTGAACTAATTTTTTGATAATCAAAAACTCTAAACTGGTATACTTGTGATAAATTTATATCCAACTAATTTTTTGACCACCAAAAACCCCAAACCAATACTCTTGTGACAAATTTACTCCAAACTAATTTTTTTACCACCAAAAATCTCAAACCGGTACATTTGTGACAAATTTACCATCCATTAAATTGGATTAATATCACGAAAAATCACAAATTGATAAAATTTGTGACAAATAGAGGGATAAAATCTCAAATTAGTATACCCGTCAACTACCACGTGTCATCAAACTTAATAATTTGACAGTAAAATTAAATGGAAACTAACGGAAGGTAAATTTGTCACAAGTATACTAGTTTGAGATTTTTTGTTATCAAAAAATTAGTTCGGGATAAAATTTAGTTCGAGATAAAATTATCACGTGTACCAGTTTACGGGTTTTTGTGATCAAAAAAATAGTTTCGAATAAATTTGTCACATGTGTATCAGTTTGGGGTTTTTAGTGATATTAACCCTAATCAAATTTTAGCAAATTAGGTTTGCACCTGCTGAAAAGTCCTAATGTTGTCATCACTCTGCCCATGACAACCGCTCAACCGACTCTGTTGCCAAGCCGCCTTAGCCTCCGAGCTCCCCTCTCTCCTACGACTAGGCCCTCACGACGGACAATGATGGCGAGCAACCATCTATTGTCATCGTTCACCTCGCCATCCCTCAATCTCTTTATATCATAGGCGAGCTCGATGTTGTCAACGTTGAGCTCTTCGCCCGTGGTAGAGCGTCGCCTTGTGTCTATACTTCATGGCGTTGAAAGACCATAGTGACAACTAGAGGCACTGTCCGGAATGGGCTGGTGGTTCACCGATGAATAGAGGTGAAGGATGGTGGCGGCTACGTCTACATCTTTGGTTGAGGGACTGAAGAGAGAGAGAGAGAGAGAGAGAGAGAGAGAGAGAGAGAGAGAGAGAGAGAGAGAGAGAGAGAGAGAGAGAGAGAGAGAGAGAGAGAGAGAGAGAGAGAGAGAGAGAGAGAGAGAGAGAGAGAGAGAGAGAGAGGTGTGCTTGGACATGTTTGAGAATGTAACTTGCAATTGTGAACAATACTTTAAGCTTTAACCTCTTGTCAACTTGCTGAGGTGGATTTATTGCCGGCATGTGAATGCTAGGGGTGTAAACGGTTGGGTTAGGTTGGGTTTTCTTGAAAAATAGAACCGAATCGAACCATTAAGGGTGCCCTCTTGAACCGAATCAAAACTCGCTTGAACCGAATTGGAATCAAACCGAAAAATTGATTTGTTCGGTTTGGTTCGGATCAATTTTCGATTTGATGAAGTTGGCGATGACAAAAACGTTGCCGCGTCAAAGGGCTACCAAACCTCATCACACTACGGAATTCTCCAAACACGATGGAGAATCACGTCAAATTAAAACAACCCGAATGCAGAAATCCACAAAACAGGTGACGAGAACAAGAAAGATTGAGACTTTTCCACAATTCGTACGCAAAAACAGCGCACCCATTAGAGGGGAAACAATCAACAAGAAAATTGAGAAGCAGAGAGAGAGAGAGGGAGGGAGAGAGGTGACATGTAGGAGTCGAATCTTGAACAAATTGTTGTAGGCTTCTTGCTTTGAGCGACGTAGGATTCAGCGCCGAGAGAGAAAGCCCTAAAAGTTTGGAGTCGTTGCCTCGAGCAAGAGCCCTGCGATGAGCGAGGGCAGGAAGCAGGGGCCCGGCGACCACGAGAAGGAGAAGGAGAAGGCAGAGGCAAAGGAAGAGTCGGAACGCGTTGATTCACCGAGGCCAGGGACGTAGATGAGATGCAGCGTTTGTGCGAGGGCGAGATATGGCTTTTACTTTTTAGGGCTAATGTAACGCCCCCACCTCAGGATCATTAACGTGACATTTTGTTGATTGTTATCTTTTTAATAAGCACAAGCAAAAACGTAAACTCGGGATAATCACATTCATAACAACAGCGGAATTTAGACAAGCGGAATCATGAACAAATCTTATATTTACAGTGCATGCAAATATATTTTAACAAGCCCTTCGGGCCACGACAAACAGTACATATTTCACAGGCATATTCTAGAGGCTCATTCGTTCATAACCAACTATGAATAGCAAAATTCGGCTTGGGTGATATTATCCTCTCTACTTCATCTTCTCACTTCTAATTCCATCCACGTCTCCTCCCCGCTTCCCATCTGCATGGCCAATCTACACTCCACCCGTGGCATGTCCCGGAGCCGGCCCGCCTACATCGCCAAAAGGTCCATTGAACCCACGTAGGGATCCAACCCATTCTCCGTCAGTGTAGCCATGCCATGCTACATACGGGTGAGACACCAAGTTCGTTAGGCCCTCATCGACCATCACATACGTTGTGATCCGACAATAGGCTCGGCCTTCTTGGGCATCTATCACGTTGAGCACTTCGGCTCTCATTTCAACGGGGTTGTCGAACCTGGTCGGGAGAGACGCCATTCTTCGAACCTGAAAAGGAAATAACAGGGGATGAGTCGGGGAGACTCAGTAAGTAAACTTACTAATATCAAGCGAGGACGAGGAAATCGCCGTTAGCACAAGTCAGCCCTTACTGCACCCGCATCGACGGCAGATCAATAACAAAGTTCATACACGAAAATATCAAGCATAACTATAACATGTGTATCTTGCCATTCAAGTCTCGGTTCTATCTTCAAAACAAACGTCAAACATGAAACATGATTAAATCGAGAAATGAACCAACTACAACTAACCAAACGACTAAGAAATGGTCAAAGCAAACCGTGTTACAACGTATCACAACTTCCTTTTCCGATATTAGGAAGTTTACTTACACTACGAAATAGAACTAGAACAAGAAAGGAACACAGGAATCTTAGTGGTTCTTGGGCTTGAACACGAATACACGAGCCTTGGATGTGGCTTCCTATTGACCGAACAATAAGGAGAGACACGGGCTAGTCGGTGAGTTCTCTCTTTTTCTCTCTTTCTCGGCATGAACAAGAAGCAAAGAAGTAAGAGAGAAGATTGGCCAATTGGTGGTGTGTGCATCTTCTTCAAGTGGAGGCTTCCCTATTTATAGAAGTCCTTACTTGATCCCTACTCAAGGCCATTAATACATGTCAAGATGATGGTGCCTCCAAAGTCCAACTAATTAAGGCTTGTCATCATGAATGGGGCTTCTAAGTCAAGGGCTATTTAATGGCATTAATGAACCTTAATAATGGAAGCTTGGAGGAGGAGTTTTGACCATGTCAAAGCCTTATCTTCTATCCTCTTCTAAACTTTTCTAGATCGTGGAAACTGTGGCCTCCCTAGAGCCTTCTGGATTTGCTGATTTCTTGCATAATTGATTCGGGCCAATTGGGTCACACGAAATAGACTCATTGGCACTAAAATCACAACCCACATCATGCTTAGTTCTCAAGATTTTTCGACGGTTTTCCGCGACAAAACACGTATAACAATCTCGAAAAATTTCCAAATTTACATATATTAGAGAAAAAGAAGTTCTCAACAACTTTTGTGAAGGAAACTTTTCCAAAATCGGCCCATAAAAGCTTGTATAAAATAAAGAAAGTGTGAACATCACCGAAATACCCATTCTGGGCAGTTTTACACGGTCCGAAAATTAGGCTATCGTACTACTCATATTAAGTCTAAAAATTCTGAAATTAAAGTATGTAAAATTTTAAAATGTTTGGAGAAACTTTCAAGAATGAAATGTTTGGAAATTTGGATCACAAAAATCTCTACAAAAATAACAAAATGAAGGGGTACAAAGAATCCGAAACTGGGTTTTCCAGAACAAGAGTAAAACTTGGTTCCAATTGGAAAACTACCAAACTTAAACCATAGTCATTTCTCAAGGACTGAAATTGAGAATGTTACAGCTAAAACCGAAGTGTTTGTTTAAGTTCAATTCAATTTGATCCGAACCGAACTGAAATAAACCGAACTAAAAAAAAAAATTGGTTAATTTTGATTATCCTAACCGAAATCGAAACTGAACCGAAATGCACGAAATTTTCGGTTCGGGTTGGTTTGGATTGTATTTTGGCTCGATTTTTCGATTCGGTTATGACACCCTTAATGATGCCACTTTTGACGACTAAGAGTGACTTTAGACCGAGGGTTAACAAAGGACACATTTGGGATTTAAGTAAAAGTTTGTGATTTATTCTTAAGCAAAGGGATATTCACACTAAAAGTTTTATAACTTGTTACGGAAGTCCAATTAGTTTCTAAAACTTGCAAAAAGTGTAATCAAATCTTAAAATTTGTCAAATTTGTGTAATCGAATTCTTCTGTTAACTCCGTCAAATTTGGTTGACAAAAAACGCCGACGTGGTTTTTTATATTTAATCTATAATACTTGGGGATGACGTGGCTAAACGATATCGTTTTGGTCAAAATCTGATTTTTAATATAAATTTGATTCAAATTAAATTAAAAATATACTAAAATTAAAAAAGCGAGAGAGTTAGAATGCGAGGGCTTTGCAGCCTTCATTGGGAAGAGCCGGCAGGCCTCGCTAATTGCAGGCAAGGGCTTGTGGGTACTTCCTGGTGAAGGTGGGGCGGCGGCAGTTACGAGGATTATAAATCCAACTTTCCCTTTTTAAAATTTTTAATTTTCGCTTTATTTTTTAAAATTTAATTTAAATAAAAGTTGCATAAACAATCATATTTAGACCAAAATGACTTCGTTTTAACATTATATTTCATGTTTTAGCCACGTTGTCGCCACCTAAGAGAGAAAATATTAAAAAAAAATCATGTTAGCATTTTTCATTAATTAAGTTGGACAGAATTAATGAAAAGACTGGATTACATTTTCATGATAGATTTTAGAGAACTTTCGGTAAACATATACCTTAAAGAGAAAAGAGATTGAGGTAAAATTGGAATTGTATCTAAAGCTGAGAGTCTTTTTAAGGAATCGGGCCGAACTCCCGTGCACCGTGGAGGAGACAATCGAAGACGGGGGACGGAGGAGAAGGAAGGAAAAAGGAGAAGCAAGAGGGAACAAAATAACAAGAAAAGGAAGACAAAAGAGGAGGAGATGAATTCAAAGGACGATTTCTAAAAACCGATGTGCCGTTCCGAGAGCAATTGCACCCGCTCGACACTCTCGAGAACGGATCCCAACACGAAATTACGAGTCGGCAAAAGTGCGTGCCGTCAGATCATTACGGACCCCGGGTCAACGGTCAACCGTCGTCCTCCTGTTTTGGGTGGGGGGGGGGGGGTGTACGACTTCGCGTGGGGCTCGGTTTCTTTGACAAAAGGACGAGCTCAGCCGTCGAACTGGGCCAAGGGCGGGGCGTGGCGCATCCGTGGGCGCCACTTGTGGCCGAAAAGTCATGAGTGAGGAGTGCCACCATTCCCCATTCTCTCTCTCTCTCTCTCTCTCTCTCTCTCTCTCTCTCTCTTTAATTGTTAAAACAACTTTTGAGGTAAAGGAACGACTTCCTTGCTAAGATTTGACTGCATTGTCAACCCCGAAATAATAAATACTTCTTTCTAACTTGCTCACACGAGTATTATTCACAATCTTAGCAAAGATTATGATACCAAATTATTCACTCATCAATTTAACTTGCATAAAAAAGTGTACTTATCATGAGGCTTTCACACTTTATAATATTATGTGCGAGTGATCAATTCCTTAATTATGCGTCCATGAAATGATATCGATTGCTCGGAAAACAGAAAAGTCCCTTTAAATAGTTGCTAATGATATTGATTGTTTAGAGAATAGAGAAATCCCCATTTTTATTTTATGTAAGAGAAGTCCTTTTGAAATGGTACTAATTAATAAAAGATTAAATTGGAAAAATGACCAAAAGAAAGGTTACTAATTATATTCCTCGCACATGTTATCAGCCTGTTGACATCCGCTTTCGTGAAATGAAGAATAGAAATATCCCGGTACCTATTCTCAATCCGAGAAAATGACTGCGAGAGGAGGAATTGAGAAAAGCAAAAGGCCCCTAAAAATGAAAATAAAAAAAGGAGAAAAAAAAAGCGAGAACCAAACACTTTTTCAGCTTTTCTTCTCTGCCGTACACCCCGCCTCCCACTCCCTTAACGCCGTCATAACGGTCCCGCTCCCTCCTCTGCCGCGAGCGCAAACGGCCCGCCCCCACTCACCACTCACGCCGTTATAAGCGAAGCTCCTCTTTCTCTCTCCTTCTCTGTCTGTGCTCTCTCCCTCTCTTCCGTTGCAGAGGAACTGGAGCTCCCCTTCTCTCTCCCGTTGAAGCCCTAGCCAAATGGTGCGTGCTCGCCTCTTGATCTTTCCATTTGCCCGCGAGAGCATCGCGTACTCCATCGGAGGACGACCACCCTCGCGCAGACCCTGAGATTCCGAGAATCCGGTGGCCTGGTCTCTTTTGTCGTTTTTTTTGGGCATGGTTTTCCGTAGTCGTTTGCATCCTGCTTGATTCCCGTGTGCTTCCGGCATGTGGTTGTGTGTCGACGTCGCATTCCGGGCGGGGCGATTGGATTCCGCTCCCGCCGCTCATTTTGGGTGTGGGTGAAACCGCGCACTTCGTTAGGGGGTTTCGATCTCCTGGGTCTCTCTCTGTGCTGAGATTTGATTTGCTTTTGTGTTTTGATTGAAAGTTGGGTTTTGGTGCTTCTGTTCTTTTTTGTTTGGCTGTGTTTCATGGATGGTGTTGCTATCTTCTGGCGTTGATGCTTGAGCAAGTTGCTTGAGCCCCTCTGGATTATCGAGCTTATTGGAAGAAGGGAAGAACAGAATATATGCTTTGGCTGGGTGTTTCTTCTTTATCTGTTTGTTTGCTGTTGATCATTTGATGTCTTGTGAAGCCTCTTTCTATTTTGGAATATTGAAACAAGGTGGGATGCTTTTAGGATTATGATGCGCATTATTGGGATCCCATCGTTAAGATTTTACGAAAGCTTAGCAGGTTTTGTTGGAAGTAATTGAATGAAGTCTTCCATTCTAGAACTTTTGTAAGTGATAAAGAGTGCCTTTTCGTGTTTTTTGATTGTATATTACGAGGTCATCCTGCCGGTCTTTGAACATGACCCATTTCTGTTTTTACATCAATTGTAGTGAAAGGGCGATATATTCTTTCTTTGGAAGAACTTGCCTTGCCAAATTCCATCGCATATTTCGCATGTCGGTTAGAGCCACACTATATACTTCGCATTTCCATCCATGAATTATTTGAAACTGACGCTAACACGTAATAATCTTTTTCTGCAAGTTTAATCTGGTAGTACCGGCCAGCTAGGCATCCTCCCTTTCATGCATCTATATCAATTATTACCGTGTTATCGAAACAAGCTTGGAGCATATATATATATATATATATCTTCCATTTTTAACAGTTTGGATTTTCTTGTTCATGAGTCATGATTTTGTTTTGCTCGATAGCTTGTGACTGTGTTTGATTCATTTGAATCTTTTTCGTCTCATACTCTTCCATACACTCTAAATTGATACTTTATTCCAAGGATAGTTTTAATCGTATGGTATTTATTTTGTTGCATAAGTCTTATGGTTGCTTCCATTTTATGCAGGATGAAATTGCATGAAGACTGTGAGCAGAATTACATTGCTTTGAGGTACTTTCCCTTGGTCTTCTGGGTAGTATCTCTAAACTTTGGCTGAATAATCTTGATGCTCATCTTAGATTTGGATGACATCATTGTTTAACAGCGCTAGATTGCTTCTAGACTCGATGCACTTTTAAAAGTAGAGAATGATGGTCAGACAAAATACTTGCATGTGAAAGAATCATGGGATCAGCTTGCTGTGTTGCTTCCAGAGAACAAACTGTTCCCTGCCGAACAGCCAATGAGACTTTGCACAGGAATATCATATATTCGCCGTCGTGGAGCTTCCGTTGGGAAAATAGAAGACGTGTGGCTGGTGAAATTGACAATCCACCATATGAGCTCGATCATGGAAATAGTGACTGTGCTCCCACTGAGATTAAGGAACCAATCAGTTCAAGACGAGGCCACATATCAGATGGAAGAAGTCCGTTGGGAATCATGGGTGCTCCTATCTCTCAACAGTCCCCAGCTCATGATGTAGTAGGAGCTGATTCAGCAACATCAATATCTGGTAAGTATGAGATTCTGTTAATTGTGTCATCTTTGGAGGAACATTTCACAGGGCATTACTTAAGAAGGTCTGTATTAGGGTCCATTTGGGAAACTTTAAAGTAACTAGTTCCCCTGGAGAAGTTGTTATGCAGGAAAGTTATAATCTTAGAAGCTGGGAAGGCTTGGGCTAATGTTCACATGATTAATCTACACGATAATGTTGCCTAGCTATTAGTCTTTGTTCAATTGTTGTCTTCTAAATTATGTCGATCCAACAAAAGAAAGCTCATATAAAAGGTTAAGAGATTTCTTGCACTCAAGCTGTTGGTGCAGTGTGTTTCTTCTTAGTTAATCCAAAATGTCTCTTCTCTTGTCCTAAGAGTGTTTATTGGAAGTTAAGTTCCCATTTGATGATAATTCTGATTGCACTCGGTGGTGGAAATCATAAACACATGTTGCCGATTATTGCAGAGAGCTAGTACAACCAGTGAAACATGTTAGGTGGCAAGTTCTTCCTGTCTGTACATGCCATTACAAACCAATGACTAAACATGTTGATCTACCATCTTGTTGATAGGTTATAGCTATTTGGGACTCCTCAGAATGAGATGAATGGGAGCCTTGTTAGTTACTGTTGTTTTTTGGCCTCAACCAGCTTTATTTTTGCTCAATACGCCCTTCTGTTAAGACTTGTAGTGCTAAATCTGATGATCTTCTTGTTCAATGTAGATATATCCCAGGCAAACAATGACTCTGCAGAGGTTAGTTTGAATTGATTGAGGCTGATTCTGCGGGAAGAGTTTAGGATGATGTTCTCATTAAAATTGCTAATTTTTCAGCTGAAGAATGCTGCAGAATCGCCTGAATCAGTCACACCAAAGATCTCATTTTCCACAACCATACCTCCATCCTTTTCAATGCCAATAGCAGATCCATTGTCTTCCCATACTCCTGCTGTTCCTCCAAATTCTACCCCCTCAAGACGGGCGGTAGGACACCAGTTGTTGAGACAAATTTCTGATAGTCGGATTTTGGGAATGAAATCACCATGTAGGAACTCGGTATCTGAAGGAAGACCATCATTTGTCCTGTCCCCTTGTAGCAATGAGTTCACTGCAGGATCCCAAAGTGGCTTTTCTGATGGCTGGTCTATGCGCACATTTTCTGAGCTTGTGGCCTCTTCTCAGAAAGAGAGGTGGTCTTTTGACAGTGAGCAGTTCAGCTCTGGTTGTGGCAAGATTAGTGGATGTAGCAGCAGGTTCTCATCTTCACCGTCCATCGATTTGCAAACATGTGGCGCATGTACTAAGGTCCTGACAGATAGATCATCATTTAGAATTACCAGCAATGAGGTTGCAGTGGTTGCAGTTCTGGTCTGTGGGCATGTTTACCATGCGGAGTGCCTAGATATCATGACTCAAGAGACAGATCGCTACGACCCGAACTGCCCAATTTGTACAATGGGAGAGAAGCAAGTATTGAAGATGTCCAAGAAAGCTGAGTTAAAGTCGAGAAGCTATAAGATATTCAAGAAACGGGTTGGGGATGGTGACTCAAAGATTTTTGATAAAGGGAAATTGATGGCACAAGAAAGAAAAATTCCCAGGTTAGAAATGAGTTCCAGTTCAGGGAGCTCTTTTACAAAGCCCTTCTTAAGAAGGCACTTCTCTTTAGGATCCAAGTGGGGCAGGTCCTTATCAGAGAATGATTCTGCGAGGAAGAGGGGCTTTTGGTCGAGATATCGCAGAGATTGAACAGTACTAAGAGGTTAGTAGTCAAAGCACATTGCAAGATTACAGATTTTAGTTTGGTTTTATCAAGCTTTTGCGCAGTTTAAGTCTTATTATGCATATGTAATTTGAGGACTTACTTAATATGTCTCTACGACAGTCAATATCTTTAAGAAGTATACTGGGAGCAATCGCTCGGTTGGGCTTTGAGCACTCCTTGGAGTCTGATATATGGAACTAAAGAGCTGCATTTTAAATGCCGGCACTACCTACGCCATCAATATCAGGAGTGGTACATGGGATGTGATGGCGTTGATCTGAAGTTACGGCAGTACGGGGTCCTGTTTTGCCCATTCATATGCCGAATTTCCATTGAAGTCAGTTTCACCTTAGGCAGCATGGGACTTGATTTTGTGCCCGCTAATGGAGAGGATTACCTCATTAGGTTACTGATAGTATAATGTGAATCCTACTCTGGATTCGGGAGCAATGGAACTCACCTTAGTTTATCTATTGATGGCTGCTTATATATTGATCAGGCGGCTGTTATGACATGCTTTTGATGGCTATATCTTTAAAATAGTGCTGTACCTTGTAACTCTAATACAGATCAACTTAAGGTATGTCATTGACATTCCACTTGGTAAAGGGGTTGATCGCTTGAATTTGTCATGATTAGTAAGAATTTCCCGCGCATCTGAGGCTACTTCGATTGGAAAACCAACTGATACAATAAATCAAAGGCTGACATCATTGGGATTGATTGGTTTTCTCAATTTTATAAGAAGAAAATGCGGAATCCATATTTACCAACATATAACTCGAATGACCGTTCAATGCAACAAATTGAATATGAAATATTAAAAGAAATTGTCAAGAAGATAGTCTAAGAAAGACCCAAACATAAAAGCTATTCTAAGTTATCTCATGACCAAGTTAGCTTCAAGTATCATCATATTCAAACTCAAGACTCTCGACTTTCGATTGCCTCCATGGGTTGAAGCACGTGTGGCTTGTCAATCAGCATTTCCATCAGCATAATCTCCAACCCAATTGAGATTGTCCTCAACTGAATCAAGGAATTCATTCCCGATCATTCTGCTGTTATCTTTGGCGAAGGGATCGTCGCCTATGTAAGAAGGTATCTAGCAAGAGTCTTGACAGCAACCCACCAATATTTGTCCCACATATCTTGCACATAAAACACTTTGTTGAACCTGAGAGACCAACACACATGGATCATCACTCAAGTTCCAACCGTAGCACGTGAGATCAACCATAATTGGGTGTTGGTCCCTCGCACTTGCGCAGCTTGAAATCTTTGACTTGATGATGATAAGTCCACTATTTTAGCCGGTCTGTTCTTCTCGTGATCTCTTGTTTGAAATCGGATGCCATCAACGGCATACCCCTTGAATCTTCTCCCCCACAGTATCTGGTCCTTGAGCTAGCCGTCTAATTTCATCAATTTGTGTTTTCATTGCTCTCCAAAGAAGCAACCTACACATATAGATAATGTTGAAAGACTAAAGTTTCTTCACATACTCAATTTCGTCGAGATACAAAAGCAAAACAAAAAAAAAAAGAAAAAGAGAGAGATTACATGTACACGAGATATAAATCAACTTTGGAAACCTCCATTTCATCTGTCCAACTCTCTTCTAGATAGCTGATGAAGACGATTTTTATTCTTGATCTCAGATTCAAAGTCAGTGTGCACAGTCAAAGACAGGCGTCAAATAACAAACAAAAATATTGAAATAACCTTTTCAAGACTATCCTACTATCAAGATTTCTATCGGATTGACTACTCCCTATTGAATAAGGGTTATTGAAGTATCTCGAACAAAATGCGACACTTTCTTCTGTAAGATACCCTTCTGCAATGGAACCTTTGGGATGTCCTCTAGTTCGAACATAAGATTTTGACATATAGAAGGACCGACGGACACACGATATAGTTCATGTTTAGTGTATAAACAAAAATAAAGTAATCTCAAGATTAAAACAATTCACCTTTCAGATAAATACATCCATTGGCAATGCACATAACCGGCAATGTTTGCCTTTGCTGCTGAATTAATAACTAAATGAACCATAACGGTAAAGAAACCTGGTGGAATTATTGTTTCCATATTGCATATTGTTACCACAAATTGAGACTGCAGCCTCTCTAACTCACTGACATCAAGAACCTTTGAACATGATGCTTTATAAAATCTGCAAACTTCCATGAGACACTATTCTCACATCTTTCGGTGACAGCCTCCGCAAAGCTATCGGTAAAAGTTCTTGTATCAATATATGGTATTAAGGAATCTTGTTACCAAAAGTTTTTGGTTGCTTTAAATTGATATTTCGAGGTACAGTTGATGCATAACCATCTGGATCATTTACTCGCTTCAGCACTTAACAAAAGATATTTCCTCTTTTGGCTTTAGAGAGTAGCAACCACATGGCATATACACCATGTTTAAACCGCGTTGCTGTGGATGAAGCGCTGTCTCTGAAGATTAAGATGCCTCAGTCAACTGCGCAGGATGGCATCAGGGTGATGATATGAGTCTCCCTTAGTGAAAAAACCGCAATGCTTGGTGGCCAATCCTGCAGCGGCGCTCCACATTCATAAAAATCCCCATAGGGAGATCTATGGAATGACAACAAGAACATCAAGCTGTTGTGCCTGAAAAGTTTGTGACCGGTTCACCTAGCTAACTACCCATAATCCACGTCAATCTGCTCGATAATGCTCTGAAGCCCTGATTTATAACTTGGATGAATCAGCTTAATTCCTAGCTCCTGCTTCAAACGAGTATTCAGAACTCGCTTCTCATCCCTTCTACTCACTTTCTGTATTGTTGACTCTGTTCGTTTAGGATATTTGTCATCTTGAAACCAGCCAGAAAACCTTTTCCTAACCAAGTCCTCTGCATACTTGAATACTTCTTCCCTGGGTGCTGGATCATCATCGACAACATTGTATATATTGCTGGGTAGTAAAGAGGAGTGCATTCATTAGCAATTGCAAACATTTTCTAGTATGCATAAGTAATGAAGAGGGGAAAGAAATCAGGGATCCAGAGTGACTCTGCTTATTCCATGTGTTTTCATATAACTGTCGTATATTCTACTGTCATAATAAAGTTGCTCCCATTATGTGTAATCTAGCAAAGTTTAGGGATAAGTGCATTGAAAGTCCTAAAACTAGTCATCAAAGTGCAATTGAGTCCTAAAATTTTCAAAAAGTGCAATTAAGTCCTAAAACTTGTCACAAAGTACAATTGAGTCCTAAAACTTATCAAGTTAGTTCAATTAAGTTCTTCTTTTGATTGTACTTTTTAAAAATTTTAGGACTCAATTGCACTTTCGCAACAAGTTTTAGGACTCAATTGCATTTTTTGAAAGTTTTAGGATTTGATTGCACTTTCATGACAAGTTTTAGGACTTGATTGCACTTTTCGAAAGTTTTAGGACTCAATTGCACTTTTGTGACAAGTTTTAGGACTTCTAATACGCTTATCCCCAAAGTTTATTAGTTAGGATATGATTTGGAGCGATCTGAGAGATAGAAGGTGAAAGAGGCAAGGATGGGACTATGATTGGCGCACTGTTGCTTCGACGGTAAAAACTTTTGATCTAGGGGAATGAAGAGGCACATAATAACAATCCTGGAAACTCGTTCATTCAGAGTACAATGCTACGGCCATACAACCTGTTTAGGTTCCTCTCAGCTTGACAAAGCTACTGTTTTCATGTACTTTAGGGCAATTTCTATGTTAGGCTGATTTTCCATCACTTGTGGGCCCATATGTTATGTCATTATTTTCATTTTAATTCTGATCAGTCTTACTTTCTGAATTTATTAGGGTTTTGCTAGGGTTTAAATGGTACTTATTTACTTCATTCGACCATTGCCTTTTCTCAGAATACAGTAGCATTAAATTTCTATCAATTGTGCTTCAAGTCTGTTGTGCCTTTCTGTGTGCATTTGAGATTTATTTATGATTTTCCATTTCCACTGTGTCTAATTATTGCCCCAATGGCGCCAGCGCCCCCCCCCCCCCCCCCCAAAACCAAAAAAACATAAAAAAAGCCCCGAAAAAGAGCACCCTAAGAAGGAAAACCACAGGGACAATGCAATATCTTAATTTTTCAAGTTTATGGACTCAAGATAGTGCATGATAATAATAAACTGTTAAAAAATACCGTGAAAATGGCACATAAATACCAGCTCTGAGTGCTTGACAAATGTCATCAACATGAACTCTGGATGTGTATTGCCTTGATATTCTCATCTTCTGACTGTCCGACAAAGGTTTTTTGCTAATTATTGTATCAAGGGCACTGCAATGATGAATGTAAGGAGATCAGATTAAGTGAAAAAAGTAACGAATTCAGTAGCAAACAGCAGTCACCAAGCGAAAGTTCAACTAAATCATCATCTATCACCAAGCATGTTTGGAAAAAGGATCACTGGGGTTAAGTGCACTGCAAAATGAAAGACAATTTATAACATCTCAAATCTCGACATCCACTGATTTCTAGTGCGTGGAAAATTCTAAACCAATAAAGTTTGAAGTAGTTCTGTTGTCTAATAGCTTAAAAAGCCATATTGCAGATCTGAGTATTGACTTAAGGCAACATCATGCCAAAAATATCCACAACCTTCTTCCAGGGCCATATATGCCTCCAAGTCGGAGCACCAAGGAAGAAATTCCAAGATTGTGGCCTACATCTAGCCATCCCTCCTCAGCACGTAACCTCAATCTAGCCAACTCAGTTGAAGGATTTACTGGATAACTGCCACACAATATCACATGACTTTAACAATGAAGTAAATTCATCTTACAAGAATCCAAAGGTGGTCATTGAGTACTCACTCCTCATCCACCCATTCACCACCACAATCTCCATACACACCTATTAATCAGAAACAAATTTAGACAACCAAATGACATCAAGAAGCATGAGTAGACAGAAAATTGCACACAGAAAAAGGTCCCAGGCTGAAGTAAAGACACAGTACTCTTTATGCAAGAGTTTAATCCTTCTAGATATAGCAGTGTAACGTCATTCTGCTTTTAAAAAATCAGAGCAGATCATTCCAAAATCCAATGTAAGATGTTAACACAGGCTAAATTCAGGAACTAGCATTTGGATTTGCCTGGATGCTTAAACATATAAAGTCCTTGTAGACTACTAAAAATGCCTCAAGCCTAACCAAGGTCATAAGTCAAGTTAACAGGTGCACCAGATACATGATCCCCAATTATAGGAACTAGGGGCAGTCCTATTCATCCTGCTCATTTTACTCTAACACTAGAGCAGCACGAGCTGTAAATAAACTTGTCAAGGCAAACTATGCTATAATTGAGTTCATTGAGTGACATTCATTCATCTTCTTTTAATTTCCACTGTCACTCTCCTCTCTCCATTACTTCAAATTGACCTCCAGCTAGGTTTTATAAGTCGAGCTACCTATTATCAGTGCTACAGCCATGTAAGCCTTAGAATCAAGTTGATGAATCCATGTTTCTTGGATTTTAGCAATAAATTGCAACCAACAAGTCTTCTAAGAAGGCCAAACCAATCAATAATTAGTTTTCATTTTCCTCTGTTTTTTGCCCTCTATATGTATGTGTGTGTATGTGTGAATAAGTGAGTGGTGGAGAAAATGTGCACTTGATTCAAACACAGCAGTTAGATAATGCACTGGGTACAGTCATGTGAGATTATCCAGCAATCCAGAAGAATGCCAGGACAAGAACATTGCACAGTGGCAGCAACATGTGGTCTGCATCATTGTAATGATGCCCCTCATTATTTTGTAGGAGATACCCATTCCAACATGTACATGTTATGCAGAGGATCCACGTATCAAAAAAATTACATACAGAGCAAAAAATAATGGCGCATATATCCAAATTCTAAGATGATTCTCTTGATAATGTTGTATAAATAAGCACTGTTCCAATTCCAACTCTGATGTAGACGTACTTGTAGATGACAAATAACAGAGCCATTGCAGATTTCCATCTCTCAGCACGCGCTCGAGAAATTCTCGGTGTTGTAGCATCTATACAATAAACAAGTAGCCAAAACAGCCTAATTAGCCGACATTGGGATCCATTCATTCATTCACATTCTTGAAGGAAACTAACACGCAACCAGGAGAGCGCCTGTACGTACCGGATCGCCAATGCCCCTCACAGGGGGTATAGAAACAAGTAGGTGGGTATAATCTTTCAAAATGTCCAGAGTACTCAACCTGAAAAATAACGACAGCCAGACGCAATTGACGTCGAAATCGACACTCAACTTCAAAGAGAACAACTGGGTCGATACAATGCATAATAAAAATGCCATAGCATAAGGGGACACGCCAAAGTTCAAATTTTTATTACGTGATTCTCAGTCTTACGCTACCAAGAAACAGCTTTGACTTCGAAGTTTGAGGAAGGCAAGGAACAAACACTCACTCTGGTACATTCGCGTCCAGAACGTGTGCATCCAAACCCTCCTCCTCAAGCTGCATCTTCTTCTCCAGGCTCCGGCAAGACCCCGAAACAGCCCTATAGCCCACAACAATTCGCCGAACAGATTACACACATTCTGTGAAGCTAACCCAGCTTAAAGCTACTCACAAACTCCGCTCGATTTCGAACAGATCGCGGAATGAGAACTGTACCATCCCCGGTCCTTCATATGCAGCGCGAAGGACCGGCCGACGTAGCCGGCGCCGAGGATGAAGAGCCGCCGGCGAGAGAGCTCCCGATCGAGTTCGGCTTGGGATTTGCGAAGAAGAGGAAGCGGACGCGGGTTGGGCCTCACGGCGGTCGACGACGCCCGTTCGGGATCGAATCGGAGCGGAGCGGCGGGGAATCGGAGCGACATTTTCCGGCGAGCTCGAGTGCGGGAAAGGGAGGGAGAGAATGGGAGTAACAGTAGGGTGATAGGATCTCCGTCATAGGATCTCGGTCCGGTTCGGTTCCAAGGTAGAACTGGAAATCAGACCGAGAGAACCCGTTTCCAATTTTGAAAATCGTGGACCGGACCAGTTGGTTTTAGGATTGAAAATCGGATCGGTCCGGTTCGGTTTCAAGGTGGAACTGGAAATCAGACCGAGAGAATCGGTTCCCAATTTTGAAAATCGTGGACCGGACCAGTTGGTTCTAGGATTGGGAATCGGACGAGACCGCCAGTCCAGTCCGGTCCAATGGAATTGATTACTTAGAGTTTAGTTTTTTTTTTGTTAAACACTTAATGTTTAGTTCACATTTTACTAATTTTTGTCAATGAATTTATATCAATGAAGTTCAATTAGGGTTTAATTCACATTTTACTAATTTTTATCAATGAATTTATGATAATGAAGTTCATTTAAAGTTTAGTTCACATTTTATTAATTTTTTTAAAGAAAAAATAACAAAAATATATATTAAATAGTCGGTCTGGTCCGGTTCTCCCTTGGAATCGGGAACCGAACTGCCCGAAAACCGGTTCCACTTTTAGGAACCGGGAACTAGACTGATAATCTCGAGAACAGGACCAAACCCGTTGGTCCAGTCTGATCCAATCCTGATTTAGGCGGTCCAAATTGCTCACCCCTAAGTAACACGTAAACATCCCTTGCATATGTTCTCGTGGAAATTCAATTTCGCTATTTTTGTAATATAAACATAGGTTTATATCACAAAAAATTTCAAATTGGTGTATCTAAATTAATATTTTGACCCTCAAAAATCTCAAACTAGTACAGTTATAACAAATTTATCCCAAACTAATTTTTTTTAACCATTAAAAACCCTAAGCTGGTACATTTGTGCTAAATTTATCCCTCTTTAATTTCCATTAAATTGGATTAATACCGCGAAAAACCATAAATTGGTACACCTGTGACAAATGGAGGTAAAATCCAAAATTGGTATACCCGTCAATTATCACGTATTATCAAACTTAACAATTTGACGGTAAAATTTAACAAAAACTAATGAAAAGTAAATTTGCCACATGTGTACTAATTTGTTATTTTTTGTGGTCAAAAAATTAGTATAGGGTAAATTTGTCACATGTATACCAATTAGGATGTTTTTTGTTGTATTAACCCAAAATATTATCATTTTAAAGGAGAAAATAGGACATTCTAGTGTTATTTTCATATTTACCTAAGATGTAAGGGAAACAAAACATTATAAAAAATGCAGAAAATTAAATTCTAAAGTATCTTTTTTGTCAATATTCATCGAATTTCGCTTTAAATCTTCTTGCTCTAGTTAGCATTTCGAATCTATTGTATACATGAATCGTTTAAAAAAGTATGAGCAGAACTTTATATTTATGCAAAACATCATAAATAAAAGGAGGAAGACAATGTTTCCTTACCAAAAAAAAAAAAGGAGGAAGACAGAATGTTTTTTAATTTTTTGTTGGGCTGGAACTTTTATAATTGCACGTTGACGATATCCAGAACTATTTTTCAGTTTAGTTAAAGCTCAAGACCATGACTCAATTTCGATTGTTCAAAAACTGCGAGATCAAAGCTAACAGTTGTAGAATAGCAAATTATGATAGCTTTGACATATTCTATTAGCTAACTAACTAAAATTTTAGATTCAATCATTTATTTATAATTCTAAATCCGGTGCTAAACGTTGTGTACGATACTTATTTTGGTATCAAAAGTTTTTACCTAATTACTTAAGTGTTAAATTGAAGAAAAAACGATCACTTAAGTACGGTGTGAAATTCTGGCCAAAATTAATATGTGGCTTTGTTAATTAAATTTTGTTATATGAGTTGGCATTATATTTAAAAAATCTCATTCACATTGAATTGCAAAATGACGCCACTTCATCCAACGTGGCACCATAGTCCCAGAACAACGTGTTTCATGGGTCAACAAAACGGCATCGCGCCAATAGTCACAAAACAACGCCATTCTACGGCTTAATAAAAAACGATGCCCCTTCCTTGCCTTCCGTCGTGGTCAACCCTTGGACATTGTCGCACCTCTCCCTTTGAAAGTCCTCCCTCATCGTCGCCGCCTCTCGGTTGCCGTCACTTGCTCTCTTGAATCCTCCTGTGCAGTGCTTCTGTCGCACATCGCTGACTTCTGCCGTCAAACTTCGTCTCTCTATCATCACCACCTGCCATCGTGCCCCCGTTGGACTGAGGTGACTCTCGCCCCTTGTCCGACTTTCGCCGTCGAACTTCATCTAGTGGTTGTGGCCCTCGTTGTGAAGTTTCATCGTTGCCACTCATTTCCTCTGTTTCACCATGTTTCGTGGCCGAGAGGGTCAAAGTGGTTGAATCTCGGCTGAAACTTCATCGCTTGTATCCATCTTCAATGACAACGAATTCCTTGATCTCTTCTCTTCTTATCAGTATGACGATTGATGGTGATTAGGATTCCTCCTCGTTAAGGCAAATTCTTCGAACTTCGTTTTTGCTGCTTATGAATAAAGTAGAGTCTACAAATTTCAGCTAGCCGGCATAAAAACCGGCCATGATTTAGTATCCATTGATGATTCGAGCCTGCTATTATGATGTTGCGGTCGGTGGGAGTGGTGCTTAGCGACAGTAAGGTGAACACTTCATTCGTCAACCAACAGATTTAACCCACTTTCTCAATTACGCTTCACAACTTTATGGAGACATTTCAACACTTGTTTGTGCTAGTGCGTGCTGGGTATTGAAATGATCATTTTTTAACAACAATTGATACTAAAGCGATCACTTTAAAAAAATTGGCATTCAAACGATCATCATTTACAATTTTTAGACGACGTTGTTTAGGGGTTACATGCTGACTAGGCACATAGGCGAGCCACGTAGGACTAAGAAATTAATAAAATATAGCCACATCGGATTTTCGGCAACCAAGATCGGAGTTGGCACTTAAATGATCCATTTTTTTTTAAAAAGTGGTACTTAAGTGATCCTAAAATAAATTTTGGCACTAAAATGAGCGCCGCACGTAATTTTTGGAACTTCTAGTATGCTTTTCCCTTCTAAATCTTATATAAAGTACAAATATGCCGTGATTTAAATTATATATATTAATATTAAAGATAATTGCATGATTGAGTAAAATTCTTTATTTTATTCTAAATCTTGTTTAACTTCTATATATTTAAAAGTAGGAAATATACGCTAATTTTTTTTAAATAAGATGTAATTCATCATAATTTTATTTAATTTTTTAGTCATTGATTGAGCTTCTTCAATAATGGTCCTATAAATTATTACAATGCCTTTGCTTCTATTCATGCACCTTCGTGGAAAGAAACTATTCGAATAGATTAATTATATATTACAAACCAAACTTGCGATCGGTTGTTTCCCCTCCAAAATCAAAACCTGCCGGACGTTAGTGGACTTTGAAACTTGGAAGGTACCTTCTGCACTCATCGAATGATGGAAATTATTCTTAAAAATAATACTTGCACGCCTCATACGATAGTGAATTCTCAATTTCTATAGTGGTTCTCAGGATTTTCACAACAATACATTAGCAAATGATGTTCACACTTTTACTTAAAAATTATAGGGTTAATACCCCACAAAAAACTCCAAACTAATATACCTATGATAATTTACCAAAAACTAATTTTTTGACCATAAAAAACCTCAAATTGATACATCTGTAATAATTTTACCATGCATTAGTTTCCGTTAAATTTTACTGTTAAATTGTTTTATTAAATGACATCCGGTAAATGACGGATATACTAATTTTGGATTTTATCCTCCATTTAGCATATGTGTACCAGTTTGTGATTTTTTTGTATTAATCCAATTTAACTAAAATTAACGGAGGGTAAATTTGTACATTTATTGCAGGTTTATCAGTTTGGGGTTTTTCATAGTATTAATTCAAAATTAATATCTACACAAATTATTCTACTTCTCCTCTTCTCTTAATGTATAACCATCTAGATTTATGCCTTAGAGCGATTCAAATCTTTACATATTTCCTCTACAAAATATGAGGCTGAGGCAATGATTGGCCTCTGGGGGTAAAGTTCAATTCCTATATTGTTTTTCAAATTTCATTTTTCAATTTTCTCGTGTGATCGAACACTAACTCTTGAAATTCGTACAATTAGATATTCCTAGTTTGTCAGTTTTTACAAATTTTTTTTTTGGTCGAAGTCAGGTTTTACATTTATATATGGAGCTGATGCATGGAAGGTAAAATGTGGAGAGACCATTTTTTTTTTCTTGGATTGAAATAAATTACGGAATGTAGAAAGGCCAACCACTAGGCTACACTTCCAAATTTTAACGATACAAAGTCAAACCAACCATTTTACGTTTCTCTCCAAAACAATTAACCCCAGAATCATTAATTACCATTTACCAAGGTATAAACCAAGGAGCAAAATCCCTTCTCAAATACACTGGTAGGCAGAAACCAGATGTCTCCTTTTCTTCTGTGAGTGAGCAGCCAACAGCAAGGCACCCATATGTTCTTTGCTGAAAACCACATGCATAAGATCATGAAATTTCATAAGAAAAGAAGGCCCACACCCACCCAGGAAAAGGACAGAAAAACAATGAAAACACCTCTCATGTCACCTCCTTCAATTCAATTTTATTCAGCTGTCCACCACAAAAAGAAACCAAAAATGCTAAACTTGCTCTCAACCTGCCAGGTTTCCCCCATTCTCCAAACTAGCTCATTGAATCCTGACAGCGAAAGTGAAAGTGACTATTCGATAGACACTGCCCGGGTAAACTTTTCTTTGCCCAAGCGGGTTTGAGATCAATATGCATGTCCATATTGATGTCCATTAACAACTCACATAGACACATATCTCGATCTCGAGCTCGCTTCTCTAAAAGAAATTTTGCACTGCTAGCGTGCTGAATGAGAGTTTTTTTTCCTTTTTTTCTTCTTTTAGGTCTTCATATGAAAAAATATTAACTTCACTCGATCAGGAGAAATTCTTGTCTTAACTCGGATCTAGTGGACCGAATGAATCACAACCGTCACCTGAGTCCCACCCGCGAACCTTAAAAAATCTATCGCTATGGTTTCAATCGATCTATAAAACTGGGTCCAGACAAGAACTATTCCTTAACAAGATCCTTGATGCTGGAACAACAATTAACGCAATTCTCTCTACGTACAAGCTTCTGGTGTTGAACAGCCAACCATACCACGTTGTGCAATAAACTATACGGGTGCGAAGTTTAGCCGTTGATGTTTGGCCAATTGCATTGACGAGAAGCCAACCAATCCCCACCTATCAAAATTATTCAGTCCGGACAGTTGACTCCAACAATGCAATTTCACGTTGCTGATAACTCCAACTTGTTCTACTAAGGAAGTTCTGAGAAACCAACCATCATCTTGTCCTTCCTCGCCATTCTCTCTCTCTCTCTCTCTCCTTCATTGCAGGAGGAGAAAGAAAAGTTCACTCCTTTCCCATCAAAACCATCTCCTGACTGAAGTTCCCACCATCTTCTTCTGACACTTAAGATTGTCCTAAAAGAACAGAGAAAAGGTCAAAAGAGAAGAACCAGAACAAATGGAAGAGCAGGTTGCGAATGTGATTGTAGGCGGAGTCGTTTCGTGGACGGTGGCGTTCCTCATGATGAGGAAGAGCTTCCCAAAACGCTCGTTTGAGTTCTGCAACCGGACGGTGTCGACCCTTCACGCAACTCTGGCTGTGATTTTAGCATCTCTCTCCGTCCAAGACTGGATGTCCCCGATCTCTCCTTTGGCCTCAAAACCATCCCCTCTCCAGGTAAACAGTCAGCCCGCTGCTTCTTCAGTAAATCACTTAGTTTTTTGAAGTTCTTGAAAGTGTTATTAGACAGGAACACTTCATTTGGATTCCTAAAGCTATATCATGTTGAACCGAGTTCAGTCGAGTCTGAACTTTTTTGATGGGTACAATCATCCTCGAATAATCTAAAGGTCCTGAAAATAGCCCAAGTGGCAACCTTGGCGCTGAAAAAATAAAATGGAGCTGTGGCGATGGAAGGCTTAGTTACAGTTTATTCGAAAAGGTCCAGGACTAGAATCACATCAATTGAAAGAGGTTGAAGACTCGATTACATAATGTACATCTGATGTACTTTTCTATGAATTGGTTGTTTCTGAAGTTGCTGAATTGCCTTAGCGTTAATTAGTTCAGCAATGGTGGGTTCTGATCTTTTTTTTTTTTTCGTGTGTGCCGGACAGGCGCGAGCATTGGCTGCGACTCTATCATATCTAATCTACGACTTGTTGTGTTGCCTGTTCGACAAGAGAGTGAGTGTCGACAATGTGATTCACCATTTGGTCAGTATTACCGGAATCAGTGCAGGCCTGATTTATCAGAAGGTACTGATCTTTGAAATTTTGTCTTAATTCTGTTTGCTATTTTGTTCCTATAGAGGTGTTTCTTCATTGTGCAGATTACAAGGGTAACAGACAGGGTCATCTGTTTGATTCCTAGGAGAAATTGACACTGGAAGTATCTTTTCTGTCGTGATTATTCTGTTTGGCTTGAAATTGCCCCAAAATAATACGACCTGAAGAAAATGGTTTTTAATGATTTGGACAAAATCTTCTCAAAGTGATCCTAAATGAATGCAGCAGCTTTCTTATTTGAAGTTACAAGAAGAAAGTACGTTTACTATATACTGTAACAAAACCGGAAATCAGGGACAATGATTGTATTGGTAAAGAATCATTCGAAAAATGCAATCTTTCATTTGGATATGCTTCAGGAAGTACAGTGTTATCCCATTTACACTCGCAATCATAGGCCATGATGTGTTCTTGCTAGGGCTTAACTTAAGACTGGGTGCTATGCCCTTGAGAACAAAATCTGTCCCCAGCTATAGGCTTGATAAAAGGGACATTAACTTCAATCTAGATTACATGAAAATGCTTTCTTTCTTAAATGTGACATCATAATTCTAGTATGCATGTACTGTCATTCTTGTGTTATGATGTGCTAGTGTGGATCAGAGCTGGTTGCTGCACTGTGGATAACAGAGCTGTCCAGTCCATTTCTCCACATGAGAGAGCTTCTAAAGGAGCTTGGCTATAGGGACACCGACCTCAATTTGGCTGCCGACGTAAGTCTTTTTCATTCTCTAGACTCACAACATCAAACTGTTTCACATTGCAAAAGAAGCAAATATTTACGGGCTTTAACTTGAAATTGAGGAACTGATGAAGATGATTAAATGTGCCTTGTGGGCAAACAGATTGCCTTTGCCGTCAGTTTCTCGATAGCGAGGATGGTGGGCGGGCCTTACCTCACCTTCAAGACCCTATCTGCCGACAACCCTTTTGTAATTAAGGTACTTGCCAAAATTAAGATATCCACAATTATGGTTGCACTGGCACCCAACACTTTTCTTTTCTTATGTTCATGGATTCATCTGGTCTTGGGCTTATATGTTAAGCATTTCGAGGTTTTGTGTGTATGGCTTCTCAGGTTATGGCACTGGCGTTGCAGCTGGTCAGTGCTTTCTGGTTTTATAAAATTGCCAGAATGGTGAAGTACAAGCTCACGAAGAGAACCACTTCTAAAAAGACTGCTTAACACTGTATAGTGCAAGACAAACTGCAATGTGAGAGGTAGGATAGTGCAAAAATTTGTAAGGACCAAAGTTCGTGGACTCTTTCATGAATTGAAGGGTGGTAAAAAATTTGTCTGGCACACGTATCATCGACTGGATCAGGACAATTCTTTGGCCATCACATTGGATAAACTGTGTCTCTTGGTGGATGAACTAAATTCCTTAATTGTCTTCAATGCCTGAATTGAACGTTGAAGAGGATCCACATGCATTTTAACTATTATAAAAAAAATCTCATGACGGTAGAAATTTTGATGTCTGCATCACTAAAGCTTTTCATTCATAAAGCTGGCATTACAAGTACCAACATCTACAATCTGCGTTCAATTTTTCTGGAAAATATAAATCACCATCCCAAGCAGGATCCACCACAATAGGTAGACTATGCTTTCTATTTGACTAATTAACCTGGCGACAATTCTTCCTAACTTCGCCGTTAAAGCCAATGAGAGGACTGATGTTACCCATCTTGATCATGGACCTGGCAAATTGCTGGAAGAAGAGGCTCTCGTCTTCGGCATAGGCTTTGACCAGCTTCATAGTCGTCCCCACTTTTCCAGTTAAGAGCACTTCATCCGAAGTGAGAAGGCCTTTGCCACACAATATGAGCTTAAAGTAGGTGTTGTCGAACTTGACCGGGGAAGGAAAGTCCAAGGGTGAGATGTTGTTGTCGCCGCCCGACCGAGGGCAAACTGATTTCAGATCCTGGTAGTAGTTCCTCTCGAGAGTCGCATCGGGTTGGTTGTTCCCGTTCTGGTTGTACAGCCTCTGCTTGAAGCTTGAACACCTCGCCACCCCAATTGTGTGCCCTCCTGCAAATACCGACAATATAATTCACAATATGTTACATTGACAGAACTTAATTGAAAATGAAAGATTCAGTAACGGAAATCAGTTTTCATGTGTTTACCTTGCTGTAATCAACATTAATTTAGAAAATTGGCGACAGAGAGCTTACTTAATGAATTTTCAGTGATGAATAATCGGTGGTACCTGAGAGAGCGACAAGATCGGCTTCATTTAGGCCTTGGCGCTGGAAGAGCGTGATGAGATTTTGGATTGTGGAGTTTGGAGGGGGAATGTTGGTATTAGAGCTCGTAAGACTTGCTGTTCTAGAGTCCCTTCTTCCAAGAGGAAGCTCCCAATTTGGTCCACCGCTCTGTTAAAGCTCAAAAAAAAAAAAATTTGTTAGCCAATCTAAGAAAGTAAAACTATAGAAGAAATGTCGCTTCCTGATTTTTTTCAGATGGTCTTAGCGGTGTCACATGTTTGAATATGGACACCTTTTGTAAGTTTTAAACTGGTGGGAGTTTAAGTAGAAGGAAATCGCAGTTTTGATCTTGACATTTAAGCATTTAACCAGAGTGAGGAATACAAAAGGAGTATTCTATTGTACCAGAACAGTAGATCCACGGGCCGCAAGGGCGACAATATCTGCACAAGACACAACGTCAGGGCATGCTTCTTCCATTTTGGCCTTAATTTCATCAATGACTTCAAACCCCCTGAGGGAATTTGCATTAGGTAGCGACCTCTTCTCGCTGGCTATGGTTGCACTATCATCCAGCAGAACCGATGCATCACATCCCTACAACAAATAGCCTGTTAAGCAATGGCTACTCCTACATTGCAGGCACTAAGCAGCTCTAACGTATCCAGCCCGACATTTCTTTAGGTAACGTAGGCGTATGCTTTAGCCTCTCTGACTTACATTGGAAGAGCGAAAACACCCTACTATTGTTAGTGTTCTTATGTGTTAAGAAAGTTCTTGTTGTTTTGCATCAATACACTTTGATTATCTTTCTTGCCGTTGTCACTATATCTTAGTGAGTACTGAAGCAATCGTAAAACCGGTTGCCAAACTTGTGAACCTAGTAAAGTATGCCAAGAAATCGAACCTGCACGAAGCAGTCGTGGAAATGAAGCCGGAGCAGGGAAGCGGCCATCCTCGGTTCCCTTTTGATGGCTTGCTCCAGCACCGAAACAACAATGTCATTCACTTGAGGGCACGAGTAAAGATAGTATTCGGGTAACAGGCCATGACCCCCGCCACTTCTGCTGGACCCTCCTCCCCAACCGAAGCCGAGGCCCGGGTGAGCCATGGACAGTGTGGACAACAGGAAAGCCGAGGCCACTAGAGCAAGGACGACTTTGGAGAGAGCCACCATGATTATGAATGAGAGCAAGGAGTCTAAGGGTGTGGTCGGGTAAGAAAGTGTCCTTTAGGTCGATGTTACTTATAGGAAGGGAAGTAAAGCCCATCACAATCAACCACTCTCGGTACCAACTCCTCTCGCAGTTTCCTACTGTGGACTGCAATGACCATGTCAACTAGTCGTCTGTCTCACACTATGGCTTATGCTTGGAGAGAAATGAGGCTAGACAGTGTTTCTGGTATTACCTGCTCCAAAGATCACCTCCATGTGGCTCCCCTTTCTAATTGCCATTTCTTTCTGTTTCTTTCTTCTTTTGCATTTTTGCTTTTACATCATGCTTGGTACACATGAACTGGCAACTCCAGCTTAATTCTTAATCCTGCGTGTGGTGCGAGGCGCTAATTGAACCACAATGAAAGTCTAGCCGACGTTGAGAATGTAGTGAGTAGACTCAGTTCAACTTGTAGCCTTCCTTTTTGTTGTTTTATACTTTAGGCTTTTCTTGTTTCTTTGGCCGAGGACGATTTTAGGATCGAGCTTCTTCAAATGAGCATTCAACAACTGGGCTAGATCATTGTTTGGCGTGCTGAACAGATGATCAACTTAAGAAACCAATCATTTGGCCAAAAATAAAAATAACGAAAGCCTAAAAAAATCAATCCGGTCTAAGAAAAATATTTTGTTGTTACCAAAAGGCTATTGAAAATCAAATTATTTTATCCTTAACATTTACCAATAATACATTAACCATGCTGCACTCGAATATTGCATGCTTTGGAGTACATGATCATATCGATATTGAATGACAAGTGATTTGGTGCTTCAGACGTTGGATTAAAGGGAAAAATGCCAGAAAAGTTATTCACCGAATTTTGGACTCCATTTGTTTCACCGAAAATCAACAATTGGTAGATTTTTCCTATTTACAACCATTTCCTATTGATTTACTTTCCATATTCCATACTTCACCGAACCAAAGATGTGTACAGAGTGACTACTCCAGCAAGCCTAATTAAACATTGAAAGAGGAACGCCCTTGCCAATTTTCATAACGAAATCAAAGTTTGAAAAGGGTTATTTTCTATAGCATTGTTAATCAAAGTTTCTTCAAGAAAAATGTTAATGTAGCAACAGATGACATTTTCATAGATATGACGGAAGAAGAAGAATACAAAATAGACGCACAAAAAAGAATTGAAAATATTTACATCAGGTCAACTGTATACAAAGTCCACTGGGGGACTCCTGCCCTTATCTACCACCTAATGCTGCGCAACATTCTCTAGAAGAAAATTGGAATCTCTCTCTCTCTCTCTCTCTCTCTCTCATGATGCATTTCATCAGCAGAGAGAGTGCAGGCAGAGGGAAAAGGAATGGGAGATGTACAATGTACTAGGGGCAAGGCTAAGATATGCGTAGCTGCCTCACTGGTGTGAGCATCCTTGCAAAGCGCAGCGGAACGTGTGCCTTTACCAATGTCCCGTTCTCCATATATTCCTGTATTTTTAAGGCAAGGAAAGAGCATCATGAATAAACAACAAACTCTAGGGGTCTCTTGACGAGATTATCAGGTAACAAACTAGAAGAAGTTGAAGCAGGCAACACTCACGGTCTTCTCCACCATTCCTACTTGATGGATGGTATTGAGGAGTTCGCCTTTGTCAAATGGGACCAATGCTTCCACCCAAACCATTGAATCCTGAGAAAAGGAGTGGAGGAAAGAAATATTTATTTATCTATCATGAATGCATACAACAGTCAGAATGATTAAATTGCAGATAAAGGTTTTGACCAGAGACCTTCACTTTGTCCTGAACTGCATCACAGAATTCTTCTAGGCCCTTGCCAGTCAACGCGGATATGCAGACAACATCTTCCCTCCTCTCTGCTTCAAGCTTGATCTTTAGAGGATCTTTAGCTTTATCAACCTGTAATAAACGATATGAGGGTCAAGGTTTTCATGACTGATTCACAAACAATCATGGCTTGCCAGGTAGAATTCAATTTATTCAGATACGCATTGCTCAAGATAGAAAAAACTCATTCTGATTTTCTTTACTTATATCAGATTTTTTTTGTGACTGATGAACCAAACAGCAAGCGAACAGAGTCCATTCACAGGTTTTTCTCCCTCTCTTGAGACCCATTTTGTGTCATCAGTTCTTTGGTCATGTGATGTGTTCATCTGAAAATAAATGTTACGTCACTCTCCTACTTAGCAAGACATTGTATGTACCTTGTTCCAGACCATCAACTTTGGAATAGAAGACACGTCCAACTCTGATAAAACATTATCCACAGCTTCTATCTGTCGCTCAGCTAGAGGATGGCTGAGTATAAGAGCAAATGCAAGTAAATGAAGTTGGCTCCCAGATAGCAATTATCTTTAAGAGTATGCCAAGTATACCTGATGTCCACTACATGCACCAATAGTGAGGATTCAGATATCTCCTCTAGTGTTGCTCTGAAAGCAGCAACCTGTAAAATGTAGTCAGCTATAGATAAATTGCAATTCATCACCTAAAACGATAGTGAAGACCAAGACCAGTATATTCATTATGATGACGCCATAAATAAACAATTTTTTGCTTCTTATGATGACAACTTTCACTAAGTTATGAAAATGGATGATAAACCATCTCACCAGCATAGTAGGTAATTTTTGGATGAAACCAACAGTATCTGTCAGTAGAAACTCCTTCCCATTTTTTATCTGGATGGTAAGCATGAAACCAAATTGTTAATATACTGTCAATGAGATCATCAGACAATTGATTTATAATTGCACAAAACTCATCCAAAGATAAACATTTTACACCCTGGTAACAAATGACTTTCCTCTAAAACTGACCTGGACCCTTCTAGTAGTTGGGTCTAGGGTTGCAAACAAGCGATCTTCAGCAAGGACATTAGCCCCTGTCAACTGATTCAGCAATGTACTCTTTCCAGCATTTGTGTACCCAACCTAAAATGTTTCCGATGGTATTCATGTATAATCACTCACGAAGGGAACAAATGTCTGTATATACCATATATGAAACATAACTTACAAGTGACACTACAGGCACAGGAACAGAAGTTCGCCGATTACGGTACTGCTTCCTATGCTTTCTAACAGATTCCAGCTCTTTCTTGAGGATGCCAATCTATCCACCAGAAGGAATCATGACTTTCAGCACATTCATTAAGGAATTGCATACGGATGCTTTTGATGGTGGCTCAATATAGCCAAAACGTAAGTCTTTATAAATGGTCAAATGAGCTACTTACTTGAGTCCGCAGTATACGCTTATCCACTTCAATCTGTTTCTCTCCCATACCCTTCACTTGGCCTCCAGCTTGACGCTCAAGGTGGGTCCACATTCTCGTCAACCGTGGTAATTGGTACTCCATTTGTGCCAATGCAACCTGAGAACAATTATTGAGTTGCAGTGCAAAGGTATGAGCATCATGTCATATTAGATGAAACTGCTCTTTAAGCTTCAAAAGACTAAGGAGACAGGAAGTCACATACATGGCGAGACCCCGATTAAAGTGAAAACTTCTCAATTAAGAAAACTATAGTAGAAATGACCAACCAGAAGCACTAATAAAAAGAGGCTGCAAATTGCTATGTAGTGATCAGAAGTGGGAAATTGCCTGCAAGGCTGCTTCATGTGTTGCTGCCCGCTGGTTAAATATATCAAGAATAAGAGCAGTGCGGTCACAGACTCTAACATCTCCACCAAAAGCCTTCTCCAGATTGCGCAATTGCCTGAGAGTTTCCCCACTTAATATGTCATTAGCATTGATAAGACAAAGCCCACGGGAGACAGAATAATGGTTTGCTTCAGTTCAGCTGCTACTGACTGACTTCAATTCACAATGAATAGATATAACTTGCAGAATTTGACATGCAATAATCAAAAGACAAGAAGAGCATGCTATCAACATGCTCTCTGAGCATTTAATCTGCATCAGAGTGGTGAAATCTGCTAAAATAATCCATGTGCAATTCACAGAACAGGATCATGCTGAATCCAGGAAACCACTCACATACAAGAATCTTGTTCCACAATTTTGGAAGTGCAATGACATAAAGAGGCTCAGAAGTCTAACATAATATGCCAGAAAACAGTTGAAACTTCTCGTCATATTTAGGCAATTGAGATCCAGGGAGTGGCACTAGCACTGGGAATTTATTAAGGGATAACATTCTTTTAACAGTTGCATTGCAGAAATGGGTCAAAGTGACTGTAATTGCCCAGAAAGGGTAGCAAGAAAACTGAGATTATCTTGGTTTTGCAAATTATTAAAATGCTAAAGGACCAATGTAAAAGAAGCCATGCTAGCCTTATTTTCCAAAGAATTTATATAGCATAGTGCTAATTGCATAAGCAACTCGAAGAGGAAACAAAGGTTGAGCCATCATCTCTTTTGTATTTGGCCAGTATGAATGGAAATAAATCGACAATGGGTTGAATCTTACCCTGGTGAAAGCTCATCATCAAATATTACAGTCTCCACATCCAGCGCATGGATTGCACTTTTGATCTCTGAAACCTTGCCCGATCCAATATATGTCCTCGGGTTTGGAGATGATAGTCTGCATCCACAGTACCGGCAATTAAAGCTCACCTAAATCAGATTGCTGAAGGATAATAGCAAGTAGAAGTATGGCCTGGAGAGAACTAATATGCAAGAAACATACTCGATAAGTTTGAGAAAGGGACAAGATGAAGCCTCGCACAGTCTGTATAACCATGCACTTGTGGTTGGAGAATGCTTTTTCTTTTTTGAAATTTTAAGTCTTTGGATTGGCCATATTACAGGATGACAACAGAAAGTGGAGACACTAAGGGATGAATCGTCAAATTACCATTTGAGAAATCTGTACTTGGAAGTCAATAGCGGGATAACCTACAACATCTCCATTTCACATCTTATAACGTGAACCTATATTTTACCCATTGTATCCCTTCTGTGTTACAAAATATTAACCATTGGGCAAAAACTTATCTTCATTAAGGTGCATCAGATTCACTCACTGAGGGTGAAAAGGGGCTGAAGGAAAGGCATATGGGATATTGATGAATATATAGCTCCTATAGTAGGGCCTAATTCATGGAAGGCTAACCACTGAACAGGATGGAGGAATCAAGATGTAGGTGATCCATATCCTTTAATAATGAAATAAACAATTAGTTCATGACGGATTATATTCAGTGGAAGCTCATCTATAAAAAACCGATGGTCAAGAAAATTACATAAGCACAAGAAAAAGCATTCATATACTCACTTTTGATATGTAGAATCTACAACCATCAGTCCTGCAGTGTCAGCTAGCTGAGCTAGTTCCTTAAGTGATTCATCTATTCTGAAAGACTCCTCCCTATCACCTTTATGCTCAACACCCACAAGGTATGCCTTCTCTTCAAAGACCTAAGGAAAATAGATTGAATCAAATCAACTTAAAAAACAAACACTCAACGAAGGAGCACAAGAGAGATGATTCAGACTGGTCACAACAACTAAAAATCAGAACACACTTGTAGACAACCTGGATGCACTTATCTCTACCAAACTAGAGAGAGAGAGAGAGAGAGAGAGAGAGAGAGTTTTGGACAAACCCACTTGAACCCCCAAGCTTCAGCTTCTGTAATTATCTGCTCTTTAGTGCTGCCTTTCCTAAATTACTAAGCAACAAGCACCTGACATTCTGGCAATACATTCACCTTAGCCTCCACGTACGCGATCACAAAGTTATCATAACAAAATTAGTCCTTAAACAATGAAGTTTATGAAATCTGACATCATAATTCCACTGCATTCACCTCCTCTGAGTACACAACCACAAAAGTTATCATATCAAAATTAGTCTTTAAAACAATAAACTCTACAAAGTCTGACATCATAATTCCACTGCATTTGGCTGATAGACATAAACTATGGAGTCACCATTCATCCTCAAGCAATTCAAACTAATAAAAAGAGCTTATACAGCATAGCCACGAATAAATCCATGCTCGGATGTTTACAAGAAGCACACGAACCATTGCAAGTGCAGCTCATAGCCAACGCACTTGTAAATCAGATATGGCTAGCATCTTTTAGCACATTACTGCTATCCTTACATTATCGATTTTCAATGCCCCATCCTGTTGCCACAAGAAATGGGAATAAATCCATGACAGAAGTTCACACCGAAATATCAGGTTCAGGAGCCTCCATTGAGTAAATCATCAGAAAGCAAATATCTTGGTCGATCACTACAGTTCACTCCCCGGGGATCTTACAGAAAATAGACACCCTTTTATTGTTCATTTTCAGCACTGCACCAATTGATTGTACTCCAGTTATATCCAGAAGTGCATAATCTTACAACTTAAAAACCTTATAGGCAATTAAAATTCATTCCCTTCTTCATAGACAGCACGACTCAAGTCCATATTGACTGTTCCATTCATGACCAAAGCACTTTCGACCATTCTTAACCAACCGAATGGAAGCGCAAACAACTCAATTCCCAACAAAATGGAAAAGAAAAAATTAAAAAAGAAAAGGACAGAGAAAAAACGCACCTCTCTTCCATTCCGCACTTTGAACCTATCCTCGAAGCTGTCATCGTCTTCTCTCTTCTTCTTCGCTCTGGTTGACGAAGTTGTCGCATCTTTGGTATCATCTCCCAAATGGGTCTCTGCAACTCCATCGAGGGACCTGCCAACCCCTTCTTTCTCTTCTTGGGTTTCGACTGCTGGGGCTTGTACTTCCACGGCTACGTTGTCGGGGGACACAACACCGAGCCCGTGTTGGGCAGCTCTAGCCAATCTTGAAGGGTTGAAAGATCGTGGCTTGAGAGATAACAAGATTGGTCGATTACCATTACTAGTGGGATTCAAGCTCCATGAGCGGTGAGCAAATGGAGACGGTCTGCTGGTGAGAGACGAGCATGCCATCGCAAGAAATTCTCTTTGCTTTGTCTATCCAAAAAAATTAGAGCAGGAAACGAATTCTTGCTTCGTTCACCGGGTGTCCTGCTCTTGCTTTGGTTTTTCTTTTCCTTTGTCTCTTTATTTCTTTCTGCGTTTTGGTTTGCGGTGTGTACAAATGATCGAAATTGGTCTGAAATTTAATTAAGTGGGCCGATTTTGCACTGCTCCGAGATATGGACAATGCTTACAAAAGTTCGTGCTTTCGACAACCCCTTATTAGAAGTCAGCATGGTTTGGAAGATTCACCTGTCAAAGCTAGTTTTCGCCCGATAATGAACATCCCTAAAAGCCAGTCAAATGTAGGAAAAATTATCAAAAAAGTCATAAACTTATTACTTTTGTGTCAGTTTAGTCATAAATATTTTAATTGCGTCAATTGTCCAAAACCTTTTTACGTTTTGCCAATTAACTCTATCTGACCAATTTTAGCTGAAGATTGCTGACATGAATGCTAGTAGTGCCACGTAGGATGACCATTGCTAACGTGGATATTTTTTTTAAATTAAAATTTTTAATTTAATTTATTCTTTCTTTTTTTTTCTTCGTCCCCCGCTAGTCGTGATGGCCAACGATTGGCTAGAGGCAAGGGCCAACCTTGCTGGCTTCGGGCAAGGCTTGCCAAGCGGGGCTCGAGCTCGCCGGCGAGGTCGGCCCATGCCAAATGCGTTGAGGGTGACCCTCGGTCCCCCTCATTGGCCATGGTGACCGGCAGAGGAGGAAGGAAAAAGAAATAGGAAGAAAAGAAAAAAATAATAAAAAATTATCCACGTCCGTGCCAACCACGTCATATAAGATGGCTGATGTTCACGTCAACAATTTCCGGTCAAAATTGGCCCGATGCACTCAATTGGCAAAGCAAAAAAATTGTTTAGGACTTAATTAACACAATTAAAAGATTTAAACTGAATTACCACAAATGCAATAGGTTTAGGACGTTTTTGGTAATTTTCCCGTCAAATATAAACACCAAAATAAAAAGCAAGGCTCAATTCAAGATTGAGATTTACCCCATTAAAATTCTTACATGTGTACATCTAACCCTAGATTGAACAATTTCATTTCGAATGGCCCCCACAAATGAACAAAATGCTAAAATTATGAATAGGTAGCTATTTTAGATAGACCTAAGCCATATTTATTTTTGTTGGCCTTTTTAAGTATAAGAATACTAATTTAGTTACTAAGATAGATATGCTCAGCTTACTTGTAAACTATTCATTGATTTTTTGCCCCCAGAGAAATTTTTTTTCTAGATCCGTCCCTGCTCACATGTGGGTGATTTTAGGGTGATGAATGACCAATCTAGAATCTAAGTTGGAGGGCATTTCCTCTGATCTTATTTGGAAAAAATATGGCCCTTTACGTGAGAAAAAATTGCAAAAAAAAAAAATCCTAAACTCTCGCCCCGGCCATGATAACGCGCCGCTCGACAAAATCTCGACCCTGCAAAAAGGCGATCGTTAAATAAAAAGAAAAAAAACGAAAAAGAGGGGTGCAACACGAGGACTTCCCAGGAGGTCACCCATCCTAGTACTACTCTCGCCCAAGCACGCTTAACTTTGTAGTTCTGATGGGATCCGGTGCATTAGTGCTGGTATGATCGCACCCGTCATGTTGCGCATTGCAAATGCATTTGAACCAAAGCCCTTCCTCTTCTCAAGAAATGTTTTGGCACTTCTATTTCCGGTTTTTGACGACCCATCACGCAATTACCGGATAATTAACGGGATATTGCTCGGGAACGAAAAAGTGAGCAAAAAGAAACGTTCCTCGCAAAACCTCGAAATTCCCGCGTTTACGAGCACAGCTTTTGATCCGGATGGACTCACGGGGCCCGTAAGCACTTTTCGGAAAGCCGTGGGCCCCGCCATGCTTCGCGAATACCCTCGTGATTCGTCTCGCCCCGGCCATGATAACGCGCCGCTCGATAAAATCTCGACCTCGCAAAAAGGCGATCATTAAATAAAAAGAAAAAAAACGAAAAAGATGGGTGCAACACGAGGACTTCCCAGGAGGTCACCCATCCTAGTACTACTCTCGCCCAAGCACGCTTAACTTCGTAGTTCTGATGGGATCCGGTGCATTAGTGCTGGTATGATCGCACCCGTCATGTTGCGCATTGCAAATGCATTTGAACCAAAGCCCTTCCTCTTCTCAAGAAATGTTTTGGCACTTCTATTTCCGGTTTTTGACGACCCATCGCGTAATTACCGGATAATTAACGGGATATTGCTCGGGAACGAACAAGTGAGCAAAAAGAAACGTTCCTCGCAAAACCTCGAAATTCCCGCGTTTACGAGCACAGCTTTTGATCCGGATGGACTCACGGGGCTCGTAAGCACTTTTCGGAAAGCCGTGGGCCCCGCCATGCTTCGCGAATACCCTCGTGATTCGTCTCGCCCCGGCCATGATAACGCGCCGCTCGATAAAATCTCGACCCCGCAAAAAGGCGATCGTTAAATAAAAAGAAAAAAAACGAAAAAGAGGGGTGCAACACGAGGACTTCCCAGGAGGTCACCCATCCTAGTACTACTCTCGCCCAAGCACGCTTAACTTCGGAGTTCTGATGGGATCCGATGCATTAGTGCTGGTATGATCGCACCCGTCATGTTGCGCATTGCAAATGCATTTGAACCAAAGCCCTTCCTCTTCTCAAGAAATGTTTTGGCACTTCTATTTCCGGTTTTTGACGACCCGTCGCGCAATTACCGGATAATTAACGGGATATTGCTCGGGAACGAACAAGTGAGCAAAAAGAAACGTTCCTCGCAAAACCTCGAAATTCCCGCGTTTACGAGCACAGCTTTTGATCCGGATGGACTCACGGGGCTCGTAAGCACTTTTCGGAAAGCCGTGGGCCCCGCCATGCTTCGCGAATACCCTCGTGATTCGTCTCGCCCCGGCCATGATAACGCGCCGCTCGATAAAATCTCGACCCCGCAAAAAGGCGATCGTTAAATAAAAAGAAAAAAAACGAAAAAGAGGGGTGCAACACGAGGACTTCCCAGGAGGTCACCCATCCTAGTACTACTCTCGCCCAAGCACGCTTAACTTCGGAGTTCTGATGGGATCCGATGCATTAGTGCTGGTATGATCGCACCCGTCATGTTGCGCATTGCAAATGCATTTGAACCAAAGCCCTTCCTCTTCTCAAGAAATGTTTTGGCACTTCTATTTCCGGTTTTTGACGACCCGTCGCACAATTACCGGATAATTAACGGGATATTGCTCGGGAACGAACAAGTGAGCAAGAAGAAACGTTCCTCGCAAAACCTCGAAATTCCCGCGTTTACGAGCATAGCTTTTGATCCGGATGGACTCACGGGGCTCGTAAGCACTTTTCGGAAAGCCGTGGGCCCCGTCATGCTTCGCGAATACCCTCGTGATTCGTCTCGCCCCGGCCATGATAACGCGTCGTTCGACAAAATTTTGACCCCGCAAAAAGGCGATCGTTAAATAAAAAGAAAAAAAACGAAAAATAGGGGTGCAACACGAGGACTTCCCAGGAGGTCACCCATCCTAGTACTATTCTCGCCCAAGCACGCTTAACTTCGGAGTTCTGATGGGATCCGGTGCATTAGTGCTGGTATGATCGCACCCGTCATGTTGTGCATTGCAAATGCATTTGAACCAAAGCCCTTCCTCTTCTCAAGAAATGTTTTGGCACTTCTATTTCCGGTTTTTGATGACCTGTCGCGCAATTACCTGATAATTAACGGGATATTGCTCGGGAACGAACAAGTGAGCAAAAAGAAACGTTCCTCGCAAAACCTCGAAATTCCCACGTTTACGAGCACAGCTTTTGATCCGAATGGACTCACGGGGCCCGTAAGCACTTTTCGGAAAGCCGTGGGCCCCGCCATGCTTCGTGAATACCCTCGTGATTCGTCTCGCCCCGGCCATGATAACGCGCCGCTCGATAAAATCTCGACCCCGCAAAAAGGCGATCGTTAAATAAAAAGAAAAAAAACGAAAAAGAGGGGTGCAACACGAGGACTTCCCAGGAGGTCACCCATCCTAGTACTACTCTCGCCCAAGCACGCTTAACTTCGGAGTTCTGATGGGATCCGGTGCATTAGTGCTGGTATGATCGCACCCGTCATGTTGCGCATTGCAAATGCATTTGAACCAAAGCCCTTCCTCTTCTCAAGAAATGTTTTGTATTTATTTTTTTTTATATATTTTCGTTTTATTTCGATCGGTGAGGGTCGCGACTTGCCCAGGCCCTTGCCAGATCTGAGCGAGGCCATCACCAGCTGCGAGCGATGGCTGTCTCGCCCGCAATTGGCAAGGCCACAAAGGCCCTAGGCAAGAGCCACGAACCTCAACTACCAGAGAGGGTCGCTAGCCACCCTCACCTACCAAAATGAAAGGAAAAATAGAAGAAAGAAAAAATTTAAAAAGGAAAGAAAAATTTAAAAAAATTATGAATAAATTTTTAAAAAATAATTAAAAAAATGTCAACGTTAACACCAGCCGTGCCGTGCTGTGCCACAAAGAATGGTTGGCATCCACTTTAGCACTAGCTGTGCCACATAAAATAGCCGGTGTCCAAGATAGCGATTTCTGATCAAAATTAACCGGATGAACTCAACTGGCAACATATGAAAAAGGTTTAGGATTCAATTAGTACAATTGCAATAAGTTTAGGGTTTTTCTGGTGCTTGTCTCCTTAGCTGATAATCTATCACGCAAAATTAGGCCAGAGATGGCAATATGGAGACTATCCGTTTATGCAATACAAGGACAACACGAGGTACAAAAAGAAGAAAAAACACAAATACGATGCAACTTAAAACACTTAACTCACATGTTGACACGAATTAATATGTTCTTGTTGCAGATCGATTTTTTGACTTATGAAAAGAAAATTATAATATTTTTTACCTTACCAAAAAAAAAAGAAAATTATAATATTTTATGCTAACACAAGGTGACATGAATTACAAAAGCGACTCCGATATGCTAACATTTATAGCCGGTCCAAAACTAGACATATTTGGCCTTACATCTTCAAGAAAGACGGTATGAGACAATGCATACACAATTTATAATGATTGAAAACACCCAAGAGAATCCCATACGATCACTAGAAATTTGCACACAGAAAATGATCAGTGGCATCCTCCATGGAATGGTCGAGCTGCAGAGTTGAACAGTCTGACAGAAACATCGCTAACTGCATTGCCACATACCTCTATCAAAAGTTCCCCTAGCTATCATCTTGTTAAGCCATTGAAGGACAATCTAAATTCAGAAAATCAGTTCATGAGAGCAACGCTATGTTTTCACCATTGCGCATTAAGCACAGACCGAATTATTCTTTCGCCTTATACCAGATTACGCAGTATTATTTACTTGGGCCTTCAAAAGTACAGTCAGTTCACCATCTTGGCAAGCTAGAAAACAGAAACATCTTTACTCTTGACCAGCCTCCATCTCTATCTCTTTCTAGTGCCCAATGATTCATTTAACTTTCCTGCCCTTCGTCAAAAAGTTTGTGATTTTCAGGTTACTTTCAACATCTGCATCTTCATGCATGATTACACCACCCACCAGGAAAAGTGAAGAAAAGCAAAGACAATCCAATGACTCTTAACACGCCCACAAGTCAGAAGGAGACAATCTTGAAACTGGGAGTGTGCAAAGTAAGCCCTCTCCTTTTTTCCCTGTTACACTGAGTTCTTCAGAAATGCAGACGATAGAACTATTTAGCCTTTGCCTCCCCCTCACTCTCTCTCATTTCAGGCAACTAAAGATGAAGAAATTTGATGCCTTTATGGTCTATCAACCAAATATAGGGCTATCAGTTTTGGAAGTTTTAGAATCTTATCCTTGAAAGTCGGAAATTTTTATATTTTATAATTTTCTTTTGTTGCAAGTAAGTCTTCTGGAATGTACTCTTGAGTGTATAAATACCCACCCAAGCTTAATGGAAATGCACAATCCTAGCTTTCTTCTTCCTCTTCTTTTTTCTTTTCTACAAGGGTGGTCGGCATGGCCCTGGAGAATAATGTCGCCACGACCACACTACCATAACCACCATTACAAACCCTCCTTTTGCACTTCCTCCATTCATATCTGCTCACCACTTCCTTTTTTTGCACTCACAGCATTCAATTATTTGCTATGGAGAGCACAAGTTATCCTGTTTCTCAAGGGACAAAGCCTCTATAATTATGTCGACGGGACCAAATCGTGTCTTTTTGATGCAGCCCAAGCAGTTCTCTAGCAACAACTGGACGCTTCCATCATGAGTCTTCTAATTGCATCTCTCTTAGAATTGATTTTACCTTTCATTCTTGATAAACCAACTAGCAAAGATATCTAAGATGCTCTCAATACCTCTTTTGGCTTAGCTTCTTCTACATGTATGCTCTCTCTTCATCTCAATTTTAACGTTTGCAATAGAAATAGAACGAATCAGTTATTGATTTCCTCTAGTGTACTAAGTCCATTGTTGATGCGATGGGTGCTGTACCTCTTAAACCGGAGGATTTCAATGTCCACATATTTCATGGTCTCTAATCTGATCTCTAGGACATTGTTCCTACATTACTTGGCCACTCTGAGCCAGTCTCGTTTAAGAATCTTCAAGGTCTTCCCCTTAATAACCAGAGTAATAAGGCCTTCCAAAAGATGCGAATCTCCAATCCTTCCTCTCAGGCTAATTCGTTACATGCAACTCTGCTCAACGAGATTCCCATACCTCTGACTCCATCCCTCCTAATCCGTCTTTCTCTTGCTGAGGTCAGTCCATAGGTTGTGTGTGACGCTAAAATGTCACGCGTAACACGTGTCCTTTCTAATTATATCTTATAATTGTAATTACGCATGCGGAAGCACAACAAATATTTCCCAATATCCTTGACAAGAAAATCGCACAAGTTTCATAATATACATATCTTCAACTTTATGCATACACCAACGGTTATTATCACAATATAATATATAGTCTTGGAAAGAAGGTTGGGTCTACTAGCACTACTAGTCCCACAATAACCCAAAAGCTAACCACCATCAATTTAGGGGTTGATGGCCTTTGATAACATCTTGCCTCCTCTATCGTCATGTCCAAGGGAACCTTTCTACAAACTGAAAAATTAGGGGCGAGTCAAAGCTCAATAAATGAAATCTCTAAATCTAAAGTAGGAGTTTACCTTTACACCCGCCCTGGCATAACAATCACAAACACTCGGAGCAATATAATTGATGTATGAGCACACACCTTGTGACGCACCAGAACGTCACGCGCAACACATGACTTTTAATAGATATTAATTAATAATTAGGTCAGCGGAAGTTAAAGTCTGAACATTTCTTAACCATGAAAATCACACAAGTTTAGTCAAAGTACTTATGCTTCTTATAAACATAACTTGTCAGATTTACAACCTCAGACAAACATCTTATAAGCACAAAAAACAAAGTCTGGGTCGGTCAAGGTTGCCTATCTCCATACTTCATTCTACTCCAAAAGATTGCCCCTACATAAGTAGACTTTACATTCTGGATCGTCTATCGCCCCCAACGAGTTGTAGATGTTGCCACCATCATATCAGCTAAAATCCCGCAACAGCCCAACCAAGTCGCCATTGAGGTTCACATACCATGCTATAAACTGATGAGAAACTCACTCCGAAAGCCCCACATCAACCTATATGGTAGATATACATCTAGCATAAACTATATCTGCCCTTGGGAAAAGTGTATCAACATACTGGCACTCATAGTGTCTAGGAAAACCAGCAAGCATTGGCGGCAAATTGTTCATTCCTACACGTTTGAAAATAAAGGAATGAGCCGAGACCTGGTAAATAAAATCTCTAATTTTAAGTTAGGAAAATTAACCTACCACTTCACCTAGCACAAACAACATATATGCATAACAAACAATATGCATAAAATTTGAATAAATGTTATAACTTTTCCATTTGGATATGCCATAATGATCTGATCAATTAAATATTCCGCAATAATTTCATTCAGAGGCAATCATATGATGTAAGACATTCATGCTCATGTGTTAGGTTCATTGCTTTTCCCTCTCAAACACTCCCGGAGCATTCCAACCAACGGGGCATCTCAATTCCAAGGCATCTCGGTACACTCTCCGGGGCATCCCGACCAACAGGGCATCTTGACTCCCGAAGCATCTCGGTACACCCTTCGAGGCATCCCAACCAACGGGGCATCCCGACACACGGGGCATCGTCACCATTAATTTGTGGGTGATGGAATTTATATTATTCTCATGTAAGCCATGACAAATAAGTATTTGTATGCACATATTCACCTTCTTTTTACATCACATATCCCTTAAAGTAATGAAATGCATCATTCGAGCAAATAAGTATGAAGCAATACAGGTTCAGACTCAAAATGCTAAAGTCTACTCAAGTTCAGAAAGTACACATATCCAGATTCTGAAATAAAACTTACTCGATTTAGAAAATATATATATCCAAATTTTAAAAATAAAGTCTACTCAAGTTTAAAATACATATGTTCAGATTTTGAAGATAAAGTCTACTCGAGTTCAAAATACGTATGTCCAGTTTTTGAAAATAAAGCTTACTCGAGTTCAAAATACATATGTCTAGATTTTAAAGATAAAGTATACTCGAGTTCAAAATACATATATCCAAATTTTGAAAATAAGGTATACTCGAGTTCAAAATATATGTCCAGACTTTGAGAGTAAGTTCTGGTCAGTTTTAAAAAATAGACATGTTCAGATTTTGATAGTAAAATGTGCTCGATTTTAAAAGTAGACATGTCCAGATTCTGATAGTAAAATCCGCTCGATTTCAAAGATAAACATGTCCAGATTGTGACAGTAAATTCTGTTCAATTAAAAATAGACATGTCCAGATTTTGATAGTAAATTTTGTTTGGTTTCAAAAATAGACATGTCCAGATTCTGACAGTAAATACTGTTTGGCTTTAAAATAGACATGTCTAGATTTTAACAGTAAAATCTATTGGGTTTTTAGAAGTAGACATGTCCAGACTCTATAAGAAAATCTGTTCGTTCTCAAAAATAGACTTGTCCAGATTTTGACAATAAAGTCTGTTCAGTTTTAAAAGTAACCTGAATCAGAATTTGAGGCTAAAATCTGCTCAATTCAGAAATCAATAGATTTTTACAAACGATGGTTAAGTCTAAACCTAAAATATGACTTTATCCAAGTTCAAATTCATCATTTCCATTCACCACATGTACCCCCATTTAAGTCAGATGATTAAGTACCTTTTGAACATGCATGAAATTAGCAAAAACGAATCCAACCATCACCTCAAATATGACATTTTCAGGTTTAGATTTAACAATTTAATTTGCCAATAATACCACTTTAAGAAGACAATTCACACACATTCTAAACACATAAGGCTAGCAAAACAAACCAGCAACCACCAAATCTACCATATTATAGCACATAAGATAGCATATCACATCTATCCAAGTTAAAAGCAACAAGTAGATTTATCTAACTTAATTCTAGAGTCTTCACTTACCTTGCTTAAATCTAAACACTCAAAACCAGCTTGTAGATTTTGGATCGGGTGTTGATGAAAGTAGATTCTCTTTGAAGATTGACTATGAAGAAAAGAGTTACGGTTTTGGGGTAAAAATTATCTTCGATATTACCCAGATGAAAATGAAACAGAGGAGTAAATTGTGAGGTGGACAATTGCATGTACTCCTAGGTGGCATTTTCTTATTTCCATCCACGGCCAGGTGTGCGAAGTTAAGACACATTAAGGATGAGCAATAGCCAAGTAATGATGACTTATGGCTAGGTGTTAAGTTAATACAAGAAACTTGGTTTAAGAAGGGCATGTGGTATGTTTGATTTCTCTAAATATCGTCATGCATGAATCCTCCATAGGCCACGTGAGATCAAGGTGTCTTGAGGAAATTTTGTGAGAATAAAGAAGAAAAACAGAATATCTTTCCCCCCTTAACGCCTATTAGAAATTTATTAATGGTTATCAATAATTAAATAAAGTTTAACAAATATTATCCATTAACTACTAAGACAATGGTAAATTAATACTGATACAATGTTAACGTACACTTCAACGTTTAGAAATTTTAAACATGTCGAACTCGGAACGATTATGTTTCCGAATTCGCGCCTCACAATTTACGATCCAATAACATATTCTACGCGTCCGTACAAGTACTAAGCTAAATAGTATTTAGCTTATAAACTAAATATCATTATCAAGCATGGAAAATTTTCAATGTCACACTCCTTACCTTCTTTGCAAGTGCCTCGCACGAATGCATGGTATTATCTATTCAATGCACATGTATGGCATATAATTTATTGATGCATCAGCTTCATTTGGTGCCTTGTTAACATGCATATATGTATATTCATGAGCATGCATCATATTCATTGTTACATCACATCCTGATTCGCGGGTCTATCTGATTCACGAGACATCTCAACTCTAAGGCATCCTGCAACATCTGTCCATGGGGCATCCCGCTAAACTCATACATAATCTTAAACGCGGGGCATCTCAACTCCCGAAGTATTCCGAAACAATACCCGAGGCATCCCAATCACACAGAAGGGCATCCTAACTCTGGGGCAAGATTGCCACACTCACATGGACTATGACACTTTTCTTTTTCAATATTCAATGTTATCATATAACATTAATGGACATAAACATGTTCAACATCAACATTCAATGCATCACATCATTTCACTTAACTATCACCGATCAAAAATGTTAAAAATTAACATTTTATGTATACTTTCCTCAAATATAGTAGATAAGAATTTATTAATTAATGATGCTTAATTATACATGCTTACACTTTTTCATTTTTCATTATGCCTTTCAATGAACACATAATAATGACATGCTTATCTCATTTCATTTCTCATGCAAGCAATGATAACATTATTATATAATTAGTAATGTGAACATCGACAACGTGAATATTGACAACTCAAAGATCGATCGCGTCATTAATCGACAACACTTAGCTAGTAATTTGATAACTTAATTAAATTACAAAAATGTCACTTTTCATTATTCGTCATTTTCACATCTTTTAGACTAAAAAATATCATCACATCTTAGAGAAACAATCAATAGGAAATCTATCAAACACCTCCTAGGCACGAAACAAGCTTAACGATCCAATTCAAGTTAATACAAATATTCCACATACCATAATTAGAATTCACACAAGTGAGGAACCCAACATGCTATCACCAAACTTACTCACACATGATCATAAAACTCACTTAAAGTAAACACCCATCAAATAACCAAGTCAAGTACTCGTTAGAATAACCTAGATTAACGTCTAGAGTTTTCACTTACCTTGAATAAAAGGTTTGAGCAAAACCAAAGCTTTGGATACCTTGAAGGTAAAATAAGCAACAACACCAATTAACAACTCTCATTCTTTGTAAGCAACAAAACTAGTTTGATAAAATAAAAGAAGAACCTGAAAGTTCACCTCATAAACACTTGAAAACTTTGATTTAGAAGCTTTAAAAACATAGACATGGAAACTTTACATTTGATTCAAAAGGGTTGGAAAAGAAAGGGAAGGAAAAGTGGCATGAAACTCTCTCTCTCTCTCTCTCTCTCTCTAATGAGTTAAAGCTCTCTCTATTTAGAAGTTGGATTCTTGAAATGGTCTCACATGATAGAGACGCCATGTATTTAGAAGCTTTCATGAGATACAAAAGGATAAAAACAACTAACCAAGGGTTAAATGTAACGATAACTTTGAGTTAAAATCATTAGATCTATGAATAAAAGGGTACGTGTTCCAATTGAAATGCTTCAAGTGGCCCTAAGTAGATAGCTTGGATACAAGTGGTCTCATAAGATTAGCTAGAAAAAGATATTTTGATTCAAATGAAAAATGGCTTCTTCTTGGCCAAGTAAATTGGTGAGTCATAAGGGCATTCATTGCCTTAATAAATGAAGGGGTAAGTGTTTCAATAGAATTGATTCATGTGCCCCTATGCTAATAGCTAGAGTGCAAATCGCTTGATATCATAAGCTAAGAGAATATGTATTTATGTGAAGGAGAGAAAACTTCATTTCATATGGTCCAATGTGATTAATAATCATTCTAAACATTAATAAACTAAAGCCAAATTTCATGAGGCAATGCATGACCTCATCACTACCAAGTTCCATATCCTTAAGAGGAAAACATGTGAGGGGTTAAATACTTAGGGAAAATAGGAAAAATAAGCACAAATGGGAAAATTGTCGATTGGTTCAATAAAAAGATTTTCATAATAAATATTTTGTTAGGTTACCAAAGTATCTACTAATTAATACATAACAAGGAAGCTAGAGTCCGTTCAAAAATGCTAATAAGTCCGAAAAATATTTGAACCCATTAGTGAAAGATAATGGATGCTGAGAAAATGTTAACTCGGTTAATTTAGAACTTGAAAATCATCCAATATGAAACTCGGAGCATATAAATCCTTTCTTCAACTAATATGGCAGCAATTAATTAATAACTGTCACATTACACCATCAACATACATGTCAACCTTTTATCATATCAGACTCTAGGCGATAACAATTACAAAAAATCATTTTAAATATTATTGCAAAACATGAAAATTTCGGATGTCACATCGTAGGGGTCGCGGTAGTCACTTTGACCATGGTCGTGGTGCCCATGGTGCTCAATAAGGTTGGGTATGGTGTTACATTTGTCAACATACAAATCACTTTGCTGTTGTATGCTATCATCGCCCTCTTGGTATGTCTTACTACCCTCCCCTACACATACCTCTTTGTATACTTCATCTTATCAATCATATTACTCTCCAAATGCCAACTTGAGCCATGCCCTACCCCCTCTTTTACCTTTACCTACCAACACCCTACCTTGGTACCCTAACACAGGTGCCTCTCACCCTGTCATGCTGATATACAATCCCTCTCTTCCTACGAAAATTATAATGGATCGGATCAACTACACATGGAAAATGTAAAGGTCCCAAAATCATTAATATTGGTACTTCTTCTATTCCCTCCACTTTTCAATTCTTTCTTTATGTTTAAATGACGTTATTCATGTCCCTTATATTTCTAAGCATTTTTTTGCGGTTAAAAAATTTGCGACTAACAACAATGTCTTCTTTGAATTCTATCATATCCATTTTCATGTTAAGGATATAGTGACCAAGATGGTTCTTTTCAGCCCGAGCAGTGGTGGTTTTTACACCATACTGCAAAAATCTTCAATGCCTACTACCGGTATTGTGGAATAGACTTCCATGGATGGCTGCATCAACGTCTTGGCCATCTTCATGAGCATCTCTTATGGTTTATAATCAAAGAGAATAATTTGTCGTGTCAGTTCACACGATTGAGTTAGTTATGTATCGCCTGTCAATTGGGCAAGGCTAATCATCAATCCCTAGGATTGTCTCCAACTTACAATTTGTTTCCGTTGAATTTAATTTATAGTAATGTTTGGGTCCTTCTCAATTTTTTCAACTGATGGTCATCGCTATTTTGTTAATTTTTTTATTGCAAAAAATTAATTTACTTTAATTCTCTTTAAGGAAAGTCATATATTTATTAGGTTTTTCTTACTTTCCAAGTTCTTATCGAACGTCATTTTTCACGAAAAATAAAAGCCATTCAAACATATTAGGGTGGCGAATTTCATACCCTCTCATCCTTTTTCTCAAAAGTTGATTTTGCTCACTGCATATCCACCCATCACATCCCATGAATAGCAAGAGGCGATTGAGTGTCATTATAGGCATATAGATGAAATCGATTTAACATTATTAGCTCATGGCTTTGTCCATTACTAATACTGGCACTACACATTCAAAATGGCAGTCTACCTCATCAACTGGATGCCAATCACTAATCATATCTCCCCCTTTCAAATGGATTATTCCTTCTTAACAATTTGTGAGTGTTGTTGTTTTCCATATCTACGCCTTATAATGCCCATAGGATAGATTTCCACTTGGTTCCCTATATTTTCTTTGGAACAGTCCCTCTCACATAGGGTATCACTACCTTGACCCTTTTGCCAATCATCTATACATCGCCCAACATGTTTGTTTCAACTCCTCCATTCTCGATTTATTACCTAATTCATCACTTCCTCCGACTATGTTGGTACCGTGAGCTTCGAACCCTATTGGCATTCCTCTCCCTAACATATCGCAGACTCCTACATCGGCTCCCACAATATCGTCTAGTACCAATTCATCCACCTCTCCTGTCTAAGAACTTGGCACCTCCATGACCTTTATTATTCCCCCACCTCATCGGCCTCTCCAGCACCGCCGCTACCGCCCCCGCCCCCACCTCGGCCAACACACACCTACACCATGCAACTTCACTTTTGTCCTCCTCGAGTTAATATTGCCATCGCCCCTCTCACTTAACCAACATAATTCACCCAAGCTAACAAAATCCCTAAATGGCATGCAGCTATGATTAATGAATTTAATGCCCTTTTAAAATACGACACATAGACTTTGGTCCCTTGCACTTCCTCCATGAATCTCGTTGGGTGTAAGTGGGTTTACAGAGTTAAGTGCAAAGCAAATGGCAATCTTGAGTGCTATAAAGCTCACCTTATCGCTAAGGGTTTTCATCAACAACAAGGCTAGGATTATACAGAAAACATCGGTTCAATTGTGAAGATTACCACTATTCACTCCATTTTATCTCTTGCTATGTCTCAAAGGTGGCAAGTGTGACAACTAGATGTGTACAATGCCTTTTTACACGGGATTCTTTTTGAAGAAGTGTATATGAAGCAATGCCCTGGGTTTGAGGACTCAACTTGTCGTGATTGTGTTTGCAAGTTACATCGTTCTCTTTATGGTCTCAAGCAAGCTTCAAGAGCCTTGTTTCAATGACTTTCATAGTTTTGCTTCATTTGGGGTTCTCGACATCACAAACAAATCCCTCATTATTTTTCTATCAAATGGACACTAATGTCATTTATTTTTTGATCTATGTAAATGACATTCTAGTTATAGGTAATGCATCTTCTGCTATCAATACAATCTTACAAAAATTGCCTGAGAGTTCTCCATTAAGGATCTCGGCACACTGCAATTCTCCCTTGGGATAGAGGTTGTTGTACACTTTGAAGGGTTGCTTCTCTCTCAAGGATGATATATTGATGATCTTCCTTAATGGGCTGGGATGTCTGAGTGTAAGCTTGTCTGAACTCCTATGGTCATGACTACAAAACCATCTAAGAAGCAATGCCTTAATGTCTAATCCTACTTTATATCAATCTATAATTAGTGCCCTCCAATATGTGACATTGACAAGACCAAATCTCTCCTTCTTTCCCGATCCAATGGTACTAGCTTGCAAGCCTTTTGCGATGGGGTTGAGCTGGTAGCTCTGACGACTGAAAGTCAACTGGACAGTATGCTAATTTTTTTAGTCTTAACTTGATCTCTTGAAGCTTCAAAAAACAACGAACTGTAGCATGCTTTTCCATAGAGTCTTAGCATAAAGCCATTGCTGATGCTACAGCCGAACACACATGGCTTGAGCCACTCTTTCAAGAGCTTGGGTCACTCCTCTAGGTAGTCCCATTCTTTGATGAGGTAACATTGGTGCCACTTATCTGTCAACAAATCCGATTTTCCATACTCATACCAAACATGTTAAAATTAACTTCCACTTTGTACGTGATCATGTTGCCAAATGACAACTCAGTGTGCATTTTTATCTTCACAGCTGACCAACTAGCTGAGGCTCTCACCAAAGCTCTTCCTACAACACGTTTTGAATTTTTATGACACTAGTTGAAGACTCGCTATCTCAACTATTCCACTTGAGGGGGTGTATCAACCATATATAGGGCTATTGGTTTTAGAAGTTTTGGAACCATATTTTTGAAAGTTAGAAAGTTTTCTATTTTACGTATTTCTTTTCTTACAAGTAAATCTTCTAGAATATATTCTTGGGTATATAAAAACCCGCATAAGCTTAGTGGAAATACACAATAGTTTTTGTCTCAACATGGTCAAGGAAATCAAGAGGGACCATCATTCCAAACAATGCAAGCTCAGAATTACTAAGACTCTTAATCATGAAGGCCGAATCAAGCACTAGGATGAAAAGCTAGTCGAATCATATATTTGAACTCCGGTTCAATATTCAGATTATCAGCAGCTCGAATTTTGAAACAAGAGAGCGATTAAAAAAAAAATCTGAAAGCCGAAGGTTTAATCTAGCATCAGGTGATAACAAAACCATCTCAAGTGCTAGTTCAAGAACACTGATAAGTAAATACTCTTAGGTGGTAGTGGTACTACCAAAAAGACAATTGCTTGTCGATAAGAGAATAAAATAGTCACCACCAGCAGTGCAATAGCAGAATGCTGTAAGCTGGTAATGTCATGTAACTAGCTACATCTTCACAGCCGAAGTTTCCAGCAAAAGAAATGAGTGACTAGGATTTGGTGTCGGCGACATTGATTCTCTCCAATCCGGGTATAGTATCGACAATCTGCAGTTGGAAGCACCTCTTCCATCGTACCAGAAGAGCAAGAACTCATGGTTTCCTAAGGAGTTGACTCTGAGAAAGTTCTTCCAGCTGTCCTGCGGATATACTCCATTATCATACTTGCGTAATTTGGTGGCCCATTGGTCCACTGATGGACCCTTTAAGATCACCCTCTCAGGCAGTTCTTCGGGAAAGTCCTCCACAACTCGGGTGGGATTCTCTGCATTTGTAGTTTTGGGTGAAAGCATACTCTTAAGTCACCACATTTAGCAGTACCCATCATATTTAAACAGTCTCGATAGAACTAAACTCGCCAACTTGTGCAAGCAAGAACAGGATGTTGATGTGCACAACAAAACCAGCATCCAGTTAATTCCAATACTAATATTCTCTACACAAGTCAAATAACAAGTTCTATCAGAAAACTCAGAAACACTTGCAGTCTTTGGGTATTGTGTTGCTTCCGGTTTTTGTCTACAATTTCCACACATAAGTTAGGACAACCCACAAAGCCACATCCTTTATTTCTTTGTTTTAGGTAAAAATCCAAAAGATTTCCCACATAAGAACAAGATACTAAGGTGGACAAAACTCTATACACTAACCCAGTTTCGGTTTTTCTTCTAGCTGTAGGTTTATGCTCTGCATTTTTCACGCATAAGGCCACAATATTTTACGTGGCTGTTTTCCACAAGAATCCAAAAGATTCCCCACCGGTTTAAAATTTTGTTGACGCTAATAAGCTACTTTGCTTCAAGTAAGTTGAGGCCTTTTTTCATATTCAATCAGCTATTCAGAAAATCCCTTCAAACCGGTAAAAGAATAAGAATAAGAGGGACATGGGAGAAACAATTCAAGGAACACAAGGATGAACAACAGACCAGGGAGTCCATTGGTTCCTTAAGGTAACTGAACTGGCAGAAGCAGCTTGCTTGGGCCGTGTCTTGAACCCGAGACATGTTGCTCTCTTTCCAGGTGATCTGCAACTTCTTCAAGACTTCCCACACTCCAAGGGAGTCCCTTTTGCCTTTTGATTTGAGATACCGTACCAGCAGAAGCGAGCAAGCACGCTTTGCTCTGCTCTGTTTCCATTTCATGCTGCTGCATTTTCTGATGCCGGACGTTGCTTTCCCGACGTACTACGCATGCAGGCTTTATGAAACGTGATCCGGGGAAAAAAATATTGTCAAGATCCGAGTCGATGGATAAAATTTAATATTGATGTGACTTAAACAGAATCATATAATATTTGTTTGTGCTAAAACAAATATTATATAGTACTTAGTTGATATTATGATTAATATAATTAGCAATTAAGATGATCATTACATTGTGAATAATTTAATATTTAGTTATGAGAATTTAAATGATCATAGCTAACATAAGCAACTAAGATTATGCTGATTATTATAAATGAATGATGTTAATGTATTAAGAAATTAAGAGTTCCCGAGATAACATAATTCTTATTACATTTCAATAATTTTCTTATTATTTAATGTTTCATTTATTAATCATATAATATGTGATTATGTTATGTTTCATTTCAATATTACGAAAAACCCCAAACTGATGCACCTGTGACAAATTTACCCCAAACTAATTTTTTAACCACCAAAAACTCCAAATTAGTACACTTATGACAAATTTACTCAAAACTAATTTTTTGACTCCCAAAAACTCTAAACTGATACACTAATGACAAATATGCTATTAGTTAAATTTGATTAATATCACGAAAAATCATAAATTAGTGAATTCGTGATAAATTGAGGGGTAAAACCCTAAACGGGTACACCTGTCAACAATCACATGTCATCCAATTTAGCAATTTGACAGTAAAATTAAACGGAAACTAACAGAGGGTAAATTTGTCATAGGTGTACCAATTTGGAGTTTTTTCGTGGTCAAAAAATTAGTTTGGGGTAAATTTGTCACAACTATATTAGTTTGGGGTTTTTTGTGGTATTAACCATAGTTTTATTGGTATATAAATAATATAAATAAATTTATTACATTTTATAAAGATATAATTATCATTAATAATCTACCATTAGTGGAGTGAGTGGGAGAAATGAGTTGGAGGTACTTCGGGAAAAGCCATTATGGCCAGGTTGTAATAGCTATTATACGGGGGTCATGTAATAATTATCATAGCTTTGATTGTAACCAGGATTGCGCTGTAATGGCCATTATTGCAAGTATACAATATTATTGCATTTTTTTCAAGGCCATTTTTCCTAAAATCGCACCATGTAACTTATTCATCACACTATATTTTAAATCATATGGACACTTCTTGTCCAAATTTTCGTTAGCCATGCTTAGGGTGCAAATGAAAATCATTCACCCCAATTTATGATCAAAAATAGATTTCTATTCTCTGGACGAGATTCTAAGCAGAAAGTAGCATTTGATAACGATACAAAATTTTGTTAGTGGTCTGCCCTAGGAATCAATCAATGTTGATACTCTAATATTAGTTGTGGATTAGGTTGTGTCGGAAAAATCGACCTTCACTATACTTAGGTAGTCATAATGTCTTGCTAGAGACCGCTTATGACTTGTGGGCCAAAAGGGTTTTGAGCACACTGCTAATGTTTAGTGAACCTACAGGGTCGCACACAATAGCGAACGGATTTAATATTTTCTATGCGTCTTGATCTACTTAAGAAGTAGATTTTGATTTATTCTCTTATTTAAATTATCTATGCAGTCGTGCGCGTTATGAGATAACGATTAAACGTGGGCCCAAATCGCATGGCCCACTTCTTTTAATTCCGCTAGATAATGAGGATATATAAATAGATAGAGAATCGTTCTCTGTCTAGGGTTTTTTTTCGACAGAGTATCGAAAATCAAAAGGCGTACAAGAAAGAAACTTCAAGATCTTTCGCTAGCACGTGGATCGTTGGAGAATTCCGTTCGTGTGTGTGGATACCGGTAGAGGCGCAACACTTGGGGCGCTAATCCAGACACAATCAGTTATCGATTTATCCTCGATCTGCAAAAGGTACGTTTCGAAATTCCCTCTCGATTTCAATATACACATGGATCCTGTCCAGGGTTCTATATTCCGCTGCGTTGTTTTTCGTTGATGAACCCTACAAATTTTTGTTCTCATAATAGAAATTCGTTTGATTGATTATTCTTAAATTTTTGTTCTTGACAGCCAGCTGGTGAGGACAAGCAGTAGGAGGTAAACGATAAAACGAGTTATTATTTCTGTTTCTGTTGCAGAAATAGTAAAGTAAAAAAAAAATACTTCTCATTTCTGTTTCAAACATATTATGGGCTAAAAATTTGTCTCGAAAATAAAAAATGAAGTTGTGTTGCCAAACTGATTTCTATTTCAAATCTGTTTTCCAAAAATAGAAAAAATAGAGAAACAAAATGGTTATCGTTTGTGCACAAAAGCAATGGTACATAATATGAAGTAATATTCTTGTATAGATGCTCTTGCCAGTTTTAGAATTTTTGTTCATGATTATCCATCGATTTGATACGTAGTCATATCAATTCAAAATATTCAAGCATTTTGTTTAACCAAAAGAAAGACAAAAAATGACTCGGAAAATCATCATGGACGGTTGGGGTGAGCGGTGCCAGGTTCTGTATAAGTTCCGCTTGGAACTTGAAACTGACTCATTGGAACAAGTTCCTTATTTTTTAGAACCTGAAACTTACTCTATATACCCTGGAACCTAGAGCCCACCTTATCACAAGTTTCAAGGTCGATTCCATGTTCTACATAGATTCCACCCGTATTATTACTTGTATTATTAATTGAATAATTGCAGTTAAATATCACCTTTTATGGCCATCACTTACTATTATAATCCACTGACTATAATCTATAAAACATTAACAAAATAACAAAATTCAGTCATAAAATGGAAGCTCAGACTAGTGGTTTATAGATTACATACTCATCATTGGACGCCATGGAATACCGCAAAATTATGTGAAGACACGGACTAAGAAAAACACAAACTTATTTCAGGTTTTAAGTTCCAGGTTTCAAGTTCCACCAACTTGGAACCTAGAACCTATCTGTCGAAATATGTTCCTCAATTTTTGGAACTTAAAACTTGAAACCAAACAAGTTCCCAACGGTCCGATTATCAGATTTCAGGTTCTACCCTGGAATCATGCTCACTCCTAATGGACGGGACACTGTTTGTTGGAAATATTAAGAGAAAGAATGGCCAAATGCCTAATGAATAAATGAATTTATATTCGCAAGATAAAAATATTATTTTTTTTTTTTGGTGAAGATAAAAATATTATTGCTTTTCAAACAATCCAAACAATTACAAAAACTTCTCTCGAAGTACAAAAATATCCACCGTTAAATTTTTCCATTCATGAAAGTTACAAAATTATTGATTTGGACACTGAATTTCTATTTGGAGCAGAAAGAACTCAATTCGAGAACCTAGCCCTTTCAATCTGGGGTTTCTAATATTCTCTCTTTTTCTCGTTGAAATAGATGAGTCACTGACGGAGAAGACTCGAGAACAACATCGTTTTCAGACGAGAGAAACATCATTTCGCTCTTCCTACACTCGCCGGCAGATATGTCAGTACTTATATCCACGTTAAAAACCACATCAGCTTGTATGGACGAATACTGATTGATATCTACTTGTGTCTTTCGAGTAAAATTTTGTGTATTTTTTCGGATCATTTGAAAAGTGGTTATATTTTTGTTCTGCGAGCATAAATTCATGTATATGTTTTGGGATTTGGCTGAGAAAGAGCACATGAACATTATGCTTGATTGGCTAGTGACTCTTCTTCTGTTATGACCATTTACAATCAATTCATTGATTAGCTGAGTTATTGCTCTCCTCATCGATAATTAATTTCTTGGATTGGTTTCCTGATAAACTACCTCAACCTCAATGAAAAGTTCAAGGGAAAATTACAAAAAAACCTAAACCTATTGTAATTATGTCAATTCAGTCATAAACTTTTTTTTTGCGAATGCAGTCCTAAACTTTTTGCATCTATGTCAGTTCAGTCCATTTGGCTAATTTTGGCCACATAGCACTGCAGGCACTGACGTGGACTTTTTGAATTTTTTTATAATTTTTTTATTTTTATTTTCTTTTATTTTCTTTTATTTTTTCGGCTGGGATGCTCTCACTGACACTGGGCGAGGGTCATGGAGCCCTCACCTAGCCCAGATCTAGGCGAGGTGGAGGAAAAAAAATACTAAAGAAAAGAATAGAAAAAATAAATTCTTTTAAAAATATTAAAATATTATTTTAAAAAGTCCATGTTAGCACAGCGGCTGTCACATTAGCGCCGCCATTGTCATGTCAGCGCCGACTTGCCAAAATTAGCCAGAGAGACTAAACTGACATAAATGCAAAAAAGTTTATGGCTGAATTAACACAATTATAATAGGTTTAGGACTTTTTTAATAATTCTTCCAAAGTTCAACCACATCGAGTTCGTTCTTTGTATCTAAAACACAATTGGGATCTTTGAGCAAATTGCATGGCCACCTAACTTTTGCCGCTGTGTGTAGCAGTTTTGATTTTTTTTTGGGCTAAAGTGCCAGTTTCTATTCTATTTCGGCCCTTAATGGTGCTACAACAGGCTCCTTTTGGCACTACATGAGACGAGATTGTTTTAATAAAGAAACAAGTCATTTGGGTCATAAGCCTAATTGGCACTAAATAATCTATAATTATAACTATAGCATAGGGAAATTTGTTCAAAAAGTCATAAACCTATGGTACGGCAGTTAATTTAGTCATAAACCCTTCAATTGTGTCAATTTAGTCATAAAACTTCTAATAATTTGTCAATTTAGTCCTAAACTTTTTAACGATTCGTCAATATTAACCATTCCGTCCAATTTTGAACAAAATGGTTGACGTGGTATGTGGCATGGCTGGCGCTAACATGGATAATATTTTTTTTTCTTTTTTTTCCCTCTGTCAACCATCGCCAGCCTCAAGCGAGGGCTATCCTTGCTGACCTCAAGCGAGGGATGTCCAGGCCTGGCCTAGCGTGACCCTATCATTTATTAACCTTATATTAACCTTATCATTTATATTTTAGCTACATTAGCACCATGTAAGAGGGAAAAAAAAGAGACATGTAGAGTTAACCGAAAAACTTGAATGCCTTAGGATTCAATTGCACTATGGTGACAAATTTTAGAAATTCCAGTGTACTTATTGCTTACAAATATTATCATCTTACAATTTATATTTCCAACATTTCCGGTAATGTTCACTATTCCATTTTTGGTAGGAAGCTAATGAAACATATATTCAATTTCATTCAATTATCAAACCTTCTATCGTTTCCATTTTGAATACTAAAAATTTCAACGCTTAAACGCCTTAAAATTTTCGGTATTTATATTCCAATTTTATCAAACGAGCATGACTCAAGGGTAGTTGACATGATTGATGTTGTTGCATAAGTTCCGTCGTAGAATTGTGGTGGAGAGGTAGTATGTCATCCTTTGGGCACCAGCACTGACAAGGTGAATCAACCAAGTCGTCCATGTGGAGTGGAAAAATTTCAAATAAGGATAAGAAATGCTGCTATCCTTATTTTCTCAAATAAAGGCTGAAGTAGCCATACTAATTTCAAAAAATGACCTAACTTCACTGGCTGGCTAAGAGCATTTTTGTCATTTACTTTTTTTTTAAAGTTTTTCCTTTTTTTCTCTCCTTTTTCCTTTATCTAGTTTTTTTCTTTTTAAAAGATGGATTTCTTAATTTTTAATCTAATTTTAACAAAAAAATTATATTAAAATTGTCTTTGAACAAAAATACCTTTTACCAGCCAAAATATTTAACCAGCCGGCGAGATCAAGCCCTTATTTGAAACTGCTATGGCAACTTTAGGCCATTTTTTTAAACATTATTTACTACAGGTCTTTTTTTGAAAAAATGATAACATTTTATGCCCTTATCTGGAATTTGCCCTTATAGAGATTAGCATTTGCAAAAAAGTGTTCGTTTCTCGATAATTATGTCGCGCCAGAACGAGAAATTTGCATTAGAGGAATAAATAATCAATATTGTCTGTTTTCACTGGTCAAATTGGGGAGTAGAACAGTGAATTTGTTAGTAGAAACATGGCTCATGGCACCTAGCCATTGGACTTCTGTCAAAAAACTCTTAAAGACTTGCAAACCCAGTTGGCCTGCTTCAGATTTGAATCCAACACTTATGGGTATCACCGAGTTAAGGCACTGAAGGACATTTGAAAAAAGAAAAAAGTTCAGCTCATGAGTGTACAGCTATTGTTTACAGCTGCCCCTAAGCATAGACCGGGGCTATCCTTTCGCCTTTCGCTAGATAACACGGTATAATTTAATATCCGGAGCCTTCCAAAATGCTATCTTTCAAGATGGGGTAAACCAGGGCAGAGACTTCTCCCATCGCCAGCATCAACTGAACTCGCAAGCAGAGTCAACCATCTCTTTCTAGTGCGCAATGATTCGCTTTACTTGCCTGCCTTGTTCATTAAAAGATTTGTGATTTTCAGTGTACTCTCAACATCTACATCCTCATGGATGATTACAGCACCCAACAAGAAAAGGGGCCAAAAGAAAGGCAAAGATACTCTAACGTGAAAACATGCTCACAGGTCACAAGATGACAATCTTGAGGTCAATCTTTAAACTGGGAGTGTGCAAAGTGAGCCCACTTTTCTGCTCTGTTTCACTAAGTACTTCCCTCTCTTTTCACAGATCACAGCAATGCAGATGACAGAGCAATTTAACCTCTTTTTCTCTCTCTCTGGACTGAGGTAAGTTTTTTGAGATTGCAAAGTACTTTTTGAGTCTCCCAAAGATATGCTATAGCAGGCAAACTAAAGCTGAAGAAATTCGATGCCTTTAATGGTCAGGGACAATCGAGGGGACCATTTTTTTCCCTTGGCTTTTATCCCTGTCATTTTTCTTTTCCTGCAGTGATAGAGCCAATCAGCTTGGCTTCTTTCTGAGCACCTGCACAAGTCTATGTCTTTAGGTTTAATAGCATCCTGCCGCTTGGTTTTTCACGTCTTTCAGAGAGGAAAAGAATCAGTTGCTGCTTTTCCTTCTCTTCGAATTATTAATGTTCTGAGGCATGTCTTGCACCAAGAAGACCATGCTCTGCTTCTGAAGTCCTAGTCCTGCATCATATCTTTCATTTTCAACCTCTTACGGCCTGCACTTTATGAGGGATCTTGAGGTATTAGTATTTCTTTAAACTCTCTCACTATAAAAATTATCTCACTCGTTTTTGCAGAGTTTAGGTTGTTTGTGGACTATATTAGTATTGTTTTTACTTTTGTTCAGTATTTTGCCTCCTGTTTGCTTCCCTTCCCTATTGCCATAATAATCATCATGGTGGGTTTGCATTGGGGCTTCATTTTGGATAACAATTTGCCGTAGTGATGCTACCTACATTGTCTTCCAAGATCAAGATTTTGTTTCTGATTGACTTCCTTCTTCACGTATATCTTTCTGTTACAGTCTTTTGATAGATTCTCCATTTCATACAGTAGAACTGATCGCAATCGAGAAAATGATCTGTCACATGATACATTTTCTCGAAATCGGAATCTTGTCAAGCGAATCAGTTCCATAAAGATCATCCAAAAGTAATACCAACGAAGTTCCGGGGATTATTATGGTTACGCACGAATCACAGCCGAATCCGATGCCAACCGCTTGGCGCCGATTCATTCCATGTGAGAGCCGATTCGAAGGCCCGGATTTGAGTTCTTATGGTTCTGGTTTACGAAACAACACCACATTTTTTGAGCCCATCGGTGCAGTACCAAGCATCAATTATCTTGGGGAAAGAATGCCAAGATCAATAAACCTTGTTCACAGTCCTGTAACAGCAGCTGAATCCCATATCACCCACACCAGGCATTTGATGGATCTTCTTGAAGCGGCGAATGTGCCGAACGACCAAGCCCACAGCCTCACGCTCTCTCTCAATTCCCCGTTGCTTGAACCTAATACTGTCCAATTCGGGCATAGGCCCTTGAGCGGTGCAGATTTCTACAGTTCAAGCTATGTTGTCCCAGGGGAATCAAGAGAAGCTTGTGATGCAAGCAATGACTCTGAGTTTGCTTCGTCCTCGGCTCCTCGGAACAGGCAGTGCCTCGCTTCTTACCAGCCCGATCTGGTTCCTTCCAATGTTGGGAATTCAAGATACTTGAAGCCAGCTCAGTCCCTTTTGGAAGAAGTTGTTGGCATCTGTGGGAGTGATAGCGAGCTTGCCAATGAGAAGTACTTGAGGAAGTTATATGGAGGAGCAGGAAGAAAAGCAGCTCTAGGGCTGGTTTCTGAATTGAAGGAAGAATTAGGCAATAATGGTCTCTCTGCAGAGAAACATGAACTTCAAGCTAAACTTGCTAAGCTCGTTTCTTTACTGGAAGAGGTGGGCCTCCTACACAAACTACAAAGTAGCCTCTCAATTTACTTCATATCCAAATTTATTGCCAAAAAGTATTGTCGTTGTTTCACTAATATGTGACGGCCACGTTGGCTGGAGCGAATTTACAGGTCGAAGAGAGATTCACGAAATACTACTTCCACATGGAGGAGGTGGTATTGTCGTTTGAATCGGTGGCGGGTTTGGGAGCGGCGAAATCCTACACTGCACTGGCCCTCCAAGCGATGACTAGGCATTTCTGCAATTCAAGGGATGCAATAGTATCTCAGGTTATGATCACAAGGAGAAAGCTATTTGATGATTCTTCGAGAATTAGCTCTGGCCTTTCGCGGCTGAGCCTGTTCGATCGAGAATGTAGGCAAAAGCAGAGGATTTCTCTCCAACAGCTTGGATTGATCCACAGTCAGAGGCAAGCTTGGAGGCCCATCAGAGGGTTGCCAGAGACTTCTCTGGTGATCCTTCGCTCGTGGCTCTTCGAACACTTCCTCCATCCGTAAGCATCTGATTCCAAAGTGCTCGAAGGAGCTATTGTTTTCGCCATTATTGGAAAATCTATCGGTGATAAATATTCTTTCTTGTGGTCCTCTAACAGCTATCCAAATGACTCTGAAAAGCTTATGTTGGCATCACAAACAGGGCTCACCAAGAATCAGGTGATCTCTCTAGAACAAATTCCTTCTGGCGCTACTTGTTTTCACTGCCGAGCACGAGCATATAACATATTCCAATGTATGGGTTTTCACTTCCCGCTTGTTCAGGTTTCAAACTGGTTCATTAATGCCCGGGTTCGGTTGTGGAAGCCAATGATCGAGGAGATGTACAAGGAGGAATTTGCAGATTCATCAGAAGACTCGAATCCTTTGATCAGAGGTTCCATAACCGATGAGGATTCAACCAACCTCGAAGACGAATGAATTGGGAATGGTAATAGGAAACCGAATTCCACGAGTAGAAATCTGCTAATTTGTCAGCTAAGTATGGTCAGGGAATGCCTTCAGGATCTAAATCATGTACGCCCTTTCTGGGAAGCATAAGCCGTTTCATAGGCATTCTGGTCTCAAAGTTGGCAGGACGCCTACTTATTTCAGCGTGAAAGTAGATCTAACGACCTTTTCTATTCCAATAGTAGTCTATGTTTTTTTACGTCATAAACTCATCATCCTTTAAAATGCCAGTTTATGGCTATTTCTGAGTTAAATGTCGATTGTACAAGAATTGGCAGAAGTATGAGAATCTTAGGGTTGAACTAATACCCTGATCGCAGTAATGAAATAAGATAGAATGTAATAGCTCTTGCGTTATTTGGTTTAAGTAATGAAATGTGCGTTTATTACATCGTTTGGCTTCGCGAATAACAAGTGTAAAAGGAAAGGAATAGTATGGCATGCCTAAAATACGTCTCATTAGAGGACAGTTTTTTATGATATTGTCAAAGCACATATGAATATTGATTACTGTGATTTTTTTAGTTCATCAAAAAATTCCGCCTTCTTAAACCATGGGAAAAGAATCAATTTTCTCTAATAAATTTGATTAAATCTTTTATGGTAATAAGAATATAATATATTAATGTGTAATTTATATGTATTATGGGATATTTTCGCAATTATGTTTCTATCTGTACCATTTCTGTAATGAGTCACTCCTATAAATACATACCATATAACTATAATTGGGGCTGGGCCACCATAAATACTTTGTCATTATTTTCTCTCTGAGTCTAAACATCAACGTGGTATGAGAGCAGAAAAACGGATCAACTTCTTCAACTCCTTTACCCCAAATCAACACTTTGCTCCAATTTGCTACTCTAAGGTTATTCTTGACCCATGTTGGAAAGCGGCCATGGAAGATGAATTTAATAGCTTGGTCATCAATCACACATGGGATCTTGTACCACCTGATCCTTCTAAGAATTTAGTCAGTTGTAAATGAGTTTTTAAGATTAAGGCAAAATTTGATTAAATCGTAGAACGCTTCAAAGCTCGTCTCGTTGCATAGGTATTTAAGCAGCAAGCCAGACTAGACTATGAAAAGACTTTTAGCCCGGTTGTTAAGGGCGCGTTTGGTAACGCTTCTATTTCTCTATTTTTCTATTTTTCTGTTCCCTAGAACAAAAAAAGAATAGAAATCTATTTGGTAACGCATTTTATTTTTCTATTTCTAGGAATAAAAAAGTGGCCAAGAAATAGATTTGAAACAGAAATAAGAAGTAGAAAATATATACTTCTTTGTTCCCAGAAATAGAAATAGAAATAGAAAGGTAAAAAGGGTTATGTAACCCTAAAATTTTTACTTCTTACCTCTTCTTCCTTTCAAGCAGCGGCTTCTTCGGCTCCTCCATCATCCATCGTCTACAGAGCACCGGCCACCACCCCTGTCACTCGTGGCGAAGCTTGGCCAGTCGAAAGCCACCAGTACGCCTTTCTGTTTCTCGTCTCTGTTTGATATTCTTGCCGATTTAAGCGCGAGCTGCGGCTCTCGGTTGACGGTGGCGAGGATGGCGCGTGCCCAAATCAGCGAGGGCGGCCCTCTCTTGACGACAGCGAGGGCGGCCCCGCCGATCTAGGCGCAGGTCGCGGCCCTTGATTGACGGCGGCGAGGGCAGCCTGCGCCCAGATCGGCGAGTGCGGCCTTCACTCGACGGCGACGAGGGCGGCCCGCACCCACACCTCATCAATCTCGGCGCCCCGATGTCGACCGAGGGACGCCCCTGTCGATTTGGGCACGGCCGCCCTCGCTCGACAACGACGAGGGCTGACTGTGCCTAAAACTGGGCGCCCTCATCGATTAATTTTATGAAGGCGTGGATCCAATTTGCAGAAGCTACCCTGATCATTCTATTTGTTATTTTGAGTTTCCAGGCTTCTTTTATGTGTAATCTCTTGTATGAAAATCACTTCAGAGACTTTTCTACGCAACACTCATATGGGTGATTTTCTAGCTTGTGGAAGTTGAGCACAAACTTTTTATTATGTTGTTATTACTTTATTAAGTGTTGCGCCAATTGTAATGTAATAGCACCTTTATAGAAGATCCTTTGAGAGCTTTACTTTGTAAATGATGCATGGAAATTCATTTGTGTCTTGCTATTGTTGCAAAAGGGGAATGTCATGCTGATTGAGTTGGTGGGGATACAAAAATTGGTAGAACCTATCTTGGAATACTTCTGGAGATACTAAGATTTACTCTGATTGAGCTGGTGGAGATATAAAGATAGGTATAACCTATTTTGGAATACTGCTGGAGATATTACGATTTGGTGTACAAAATTGTTAATGATAAGTTGTAACTGTGGTAGATAAGCATGTACACCATATTCAATTACTCTCAGGAGTTTGCCACATTGCTCATTAAATTAATCTTGTGTATGGACGCTACATTATTCCTTGTCTCAATTGCACTTGGTTTGTTTGATTGGATTCTCCCTGTGAAGCATGATATTTCTAGTGTCTATCAGTCTTTTCTTGTGTGGTTTTTGGAGGAAAATAGAACAAAGAGGAAGGGTTATAGAGGACAAATTTGTTTGTGATGCTTGTTCTGTTCAACTCCTCATATTAACTTTGCATTGATTAAATGGTTAATACCATGAAAAACCCTAAACTGGTACACTTGTGACACAGTTATCCAAAACTATTTTTTTTATCATAAAAAATCCCGAACTGGTACACCTGTAATAATTTTATCCCGAACATACCACAAAAAATCCCAAACTGGTACACATATGACAATTTTACCCCGAACTAATTTTTAATATTATTTTTTTATTTTTTGAATTTTTTTTCTTTTTTTTTCTTTTCTTTTCTTCACCTTCAACCTTTGGCCGGTCTCCGGACCGGCGACCGGCCAAAGGCGGAAGCCGGCGTGGGCTGCCCTCGCCAGCGTCGGGCGAGGGCGGCCCATGCTTGACGCAGGCGAGGGTCGCCCTCGCCGGCTTCCGCCTCTAGCTGATCGCCGAATCGGCGACTGGCCAGAGGTTGAAGATGAAAAAATAAAAAATAAAAATTCGAAAAAAATAATATTAAAATTTTAATTCAGGGTAAAATTGTCACATATGTACCAGTTTGGGATTTTTGGTGGTCAAAAAAATAGTTCAGGGTAAAATTATCACAGGTGTACCAGTTTAGGGTTTTTTATGTCAAAAAAATAGTTTGGAGTAAATGTGTCATAAGTGCACCAGTTTAGGATTTTTCGTGGTATTAACCCTCGATTAAATTGGTACTTGCTGCCTATTGAGCTCAGGCACCTACAACTAAAGAAGTCTGTGGCAAAAGTAGCTGATAAGAAGGGGAAAACAGTTGAAGTGGAGAAGCAAGAGCAACTAGATCCTCTTGTTGGAAAACTATGGCAACAGAGGTAACTTTTGTGCTTCTTTATATGTCCTTTAGCCGAATAATCATCTGGAAAATGAGGTCTTATGGAATGACATGCTTCATCCTGAAGAATTTCTTACAAGGATTATATACTAATTTGCAGAAGTGATTACAATATCTGTTTATTAAGTTCAAATGTGGAAATTCTTAACGTCACTCGTCATTCTACCTTGTTGAATTGGTTCTTTCATGACACTAGATGTAAAATGTTGGCTGAGTATCCATGTGGCACTTACATTTTCTGGCTGCCAATAATAGAAATCCTATTTGATGAAATTCACTTCCATTTTAATTCCTTTCTAAGGGCAACTGTGGTGGCCAATGTTGGGTGGTTATAATGTTATGATTTAATGTATGTTATGATTTAATGTAGTATTGCGTGTAATTCCTATATGACTATGGTATGATTTAATGCATGGTTCATATGATGCTTAACTAGTGAAGGTTAAATGGCATTATAGAAAAAGGTATTCAATGCAAAGTGGACCAACCCTGTAACCGATATGTTTATAAGTTTGTTGATAGAAGAGGTCAAAAAGGGAAATCGCACCTCTTTTACTTACAACAAAGCAAGGTGGAATAACATACGGGTCGCATTCAATAATCAGACAGGGCTCTAATATAACCAAGTACAATTGAAGAACAAGGTTAACAAACTGAAAAAAACAGTATAGTAGTTTTAAGAAACTTCTTTCACAATCCAGATTTGGCTTGGATAATGTGAATAAAACAGTTGTTGTGGATGATCCAAGCACATAGGAACCTCACATCAAGGTATCATTTAACTTTTGGTGTTTTTGAGATCATTATAGATGTAAGTTTTAAAATGTTTGATTATATTGCTAATGTATATCATCATTGTGAGAATTGCAGGATAGTAGTGAATGGGCAAAATTCAAGAAGGCTGGGTTTCCTTAGTATCCCAACCTGTGTATTGTATTTGGTGATACATATGCTACTGGGGAGCATGCAATAGGAAATGCTGAAGACTTGATGTTGTCAGATGATGATGAGTTCAATGATGGTGGTGATGCAAACAATGATCCAGAAGACATCAGTGAACACCACCTTGACGGGAGAGTATTTACATCTGACAAGACAACTACTCCAGTTCATGACAAGCACAAATTGGATAGGACTCCAAATACAAAGAGGAGAAGAGCGAGTAATGCATTCAATGTTGCTAGAACCTGCAAAGCCATACAAGATATCAAAATTTGTAGACCCCCACTCTGTATCTGCTGTGATTGATGTCCTCGTTAGCATGCCTAACTTGGACCAAAATCTTTGCACCAAAGCAGTTGAACGAGCATGCACTAGTGCTAGATGGAGTGAGGCTTTCATCAAAATCCCAACTAAATGAAAAAATGCACTTCTCCAATCTCTTAACTAGATGTTGGGAATTGTATCGTGGATTGCGTAGGATTTTCATGACTTTGTGTTTCATTTTACTCTATGACTTATGGTATTGCTTGTTATTTGGTTTTTAAACATATTCGTGTTGAGACTATTGTATTTGTGCGATGGCATGGGAGTGATGAATTGCGTGGGATTTTTATATTTGGTTTGCTTTCACTCTATGACTTATGTTATTTAGTTGTTGTTGATTATTTTTTCTGGATATCTATATTGATGTGCTATTATTTGTTTAAATGGCATAGGTACTATGGAAGGGGGAACAAATAGTGTGTCTAATGGGGAGGTAGCACCGGTTGAACAATACTTGGATGAGTTTGATATTGACCTAATAATAGGATGGTTGTGCACTTTTTCAATGGACACGTCCGTGCATTTAAGAAAACCTATTAGAGATAGCAAATTATCAGGACCCGAATAAGTAAGAGAGATTGTTTATGGACATTCAGATAGAATAGATGAAGCATTTAGAATGGAGAGACGTGTTTTTCTAAACCTATGCGATTTAATGAGGGCAAGAGGCTAGTTGAAAGATAGTCGGTATATTAGGATAGATGAACAAGTTGGAATTTTCTTATCTTTGATTGGTCACAAGAACTCCATCAGAGATTTATGTGAGAGATTCCAACATTCGGGAGAAACAATCAACAAGTATTTTATCACAGTGTTGAAAGCCGTTATGAAACTGGCAAAAGAGGTTATCAAGCCACCTTCTTTTGATATTGTCCCAGAAGAGATTCTTATGGGTCGTAACCATAAACTCTACTTCAAGGTATGAATTTAATGTCGATTTTACTCTATTAAATACATGTGTCGATAATCTTGTATGACATTAGACTTTTATAAAATCACAGGGCTGCGTAGATGCTATTGATGGCACCCACGTTAATGCTTCTGTGCATGTGTCGAAGCAAATCCCATTTAGAGGCAGGAAAGGGACTACCATCCAAAATGGTTTGTGTGTTTGTTCATTTGATATGAAATTTACTTTCGTATATGCTAGGTGAGAAGGATCTACCAATGATTGTCGGGTGCTCTCGGCAGCACTCGAGACTCCTCAACTGCAATTTTCTTGATCACCACCCGGTATTTACTTTGTATATAATGATTAATTTTCTGTATGATTATATTGCGTTGATGTCATAACAAATTTATATATACCTTGTTATAGGAAAATACTACGTGGTACATTCTGGTTATGCAGCACTTGAAGGATTTTTAACTCCATTTAAAGGTGAACGGTATCATCTAAATGATTATAGGGGTAGGGAGAGACGGCCCAGAACAACAAGAGAATTGTTCAACCATAGGCATTCTTCATTAAGGAATGTCATTGAGAGGTCATTTGGGGCATTAAAGAATCGCTTCTTCATTTTGAGACACATGCCTCCATTTATAATTCACAAGCAAGCATGTATTGTAATTGCATAATGTGCTATCCATAATTACATTCGTGATCAAGATAGGATGGACAAAAATTTTTCCCTATATGGAGATCCGAACTACCCATTTGGACCTACACAAATGGAGGATGCAGATGAATGGCACGAGGAGGTAGTTGAGATGAACATGCTTAGGAAAAATATTGCAAATCAAATGGCAAAGAATCACAATATGCCTGAGATTCCATGACTTTATGTTTCTGACTTTTGTTATGTTGTTTATAAATATTTGGCAACATTTTGCTAATTAGCAGGTATTATTATCGTTGTGTTTTTTTAAATCCAAAGCTTGTGCAACGTTTCAAATAGAGGTTTGGCAAGCTTTGAATATTTGGCAAAGCATGAGTTGATGGGATATTTTAGTACTAGGAGTATAGAGAATCTCTTTGGAGTGTTGGCATTCAACTACGTTTTTCTTGCTGCAAATGAAGACTACTCCTTCACCTACATGTTCAACTTTATTGGATGAAAACAAGATGTAAATATTTATATATATAAGTCACAATCAAATTTAAATTGATTTTGTAAACTTAATCATTATAAGAAAATTAAGGATTCATGTCTATATAAATCAATTTTCAAAGTTACTGTGACTATTTAAGTGATTAATAAAGCGAATGGATCATATTCAAGCGCCCACTAAAATCGGCATCATTTACATGTTATTATAATGTCGTATACGGAGTTTCGAATGTCCTATATATATATATATATATATATATATATATATAGTGGCAAAGAATTCTATGCATCATAGGAAAGAGTTCATAAAGAGAAAGAAATGTATAATCTTCTTAAGTGACAAAAATTAGCGACGTCAGCTGTTGTATATTATAGCACTGTCAATGTTGACCTAGAGAGTTCTTCACATTCGTAGGATGAGTTCTTGTTTTGTTTGTTTATTGGTAATAAAAACAACTAACACATGGTTAAGATGTAAGCATTCTTTTTTATCTTTTGGTAATTTAATATGAGAATAAATAGTATTTATAATAGCGGTTGTGAAGAAACTTCTGAAATAGATAAATATGGTATTCAGAATAATAAAAAGATTACGAAAATTAATTATATATATAAAGTAGTGTGAGTTGAAAAGGATTGGACAAATCAATAAACAATGCTTCTTGGTTTTTTTCATTTATAACTTGTACTTACACTTAAATAAAAGATATAAACTTGAATGAAAAAAATTGGAAATAGAAATTTGTTTGGTTGTACCAAACGCATTTATGTTCTTTTTCTATTCCAGGAATAGAAATTTTATGCAATTATCAAACGCATTTTTACTCTAGAAATAGAAATTTTGTGCGGTTACCAAACGCATTATTTTGCTCAGAAACTCTTCCAGGAAATAGAAATAGAAAAAACTATTTCTGAAAAGAAATTGTTCCCAGAAATAGAAACGTTACTATATGCACCCTAAACCCACTGCAATTTGGCTTGTTCTCTCTATTGCAATTTCTTTAGGATAAGCCATATGTCAATTTGATGTCAAGAATGTCTTCTTGCATGGCATCCTTTGTGAGGAAGTTTACATGCGCCAACCTCTTGGTTTCTCTTATCCTGAATTCCCAAATCATGTGTGCCATCTCCAGAAAACCATTTATGGTTTAAAACAAGCTTCACGTGCATGGTTTCATCACTTTAGCTGTGACATTCTGAAATCTGATGTCGCATCCTCAATTTCAGTCCCCGGAAAATGTCTATGGTTTAAGTTTGATGGTTTTCCAATCCGAACAAAAATTTCTACTCTTGTTTTGGAAAACCGTATTTCGGATCCTTAGTACTCCTTTGTTTTGTTATTTTTGGGGAGACTTTTGTGATCCGAATTTCTAAATACTTTCTTCTTGAAAGTTGTTCTAAACATCATGAAGTTTTACATACTTTAAATTGAGAATTTTTGGAGTTGATATGAGTGGTACGATGGCCTAATTTTCGGACCGTGTGAAATTGCCCAGAATGGGTATTTTGGTAATGTTCACACCGTCTTTATTTTCTACGAGCTTTTCTGGGCCGGTTTTGGAAAAGTTTCCTTCACAAAAGTTGTTGAGAACGTCCTTTTCTATAATGTGTGTAAATTTGGAAATTTTCTGAGATGATTTGCATGCTGGACAGAGCTTAATTTTAGTAACAAGAATTCAGTTCCAGCGAACTATTTTCAGTCTGACTTTGAGTCACTGAAAATGGCATTTGCAAAGAGATTCAGATTTTGTGTTCTCCATGAAAATTTTTTATTAAGGGCTTGTTTATGACATATCCAAATTTGAGAATTTTCGGAGTTCATTTACTATATTTTCAAGTCCGATATCGTGAACAGTGCAAAGCTGTTCGGTTTTGTCAAATTTCAACAAATTTCAAAGATTTATCAATTGTTTTATGAAAAACGTGGGAATCTCGACTTGTTATCTTTTGGTGATATTTAAGGAAATTCCCGTGCCGAATCTCGGGTTGAATGAGATTTTTAGACGTATTTTGTGAGAAAAATCCTCGGGAAAGGTTTGGGAATAATTAAGGTGCGGGGTTAGATTCGGACGTTACGAGCGTATTTTCGCGAGACTCGTTTGGTCCGAACAAATTGGGATTGAATTCAGCCAATTAGAGAAAGCCCTAGAAGGTTTGACTAGGTCAAACCTTATCTTCATCATGATTGCCTTCATTAATTGCTTGGGCCTTCATTTTCCACAAGCCATTATGGCCATTTATGAAGCTTTAATGAGTCTTGCTCCTCAATAATTGATCAAGAAGAGGGAGAGGAGACTCACGGCCAGTCAAGGAGAGGAGAAAGGCCACGGCCAACTTAGAGAGGAGAGAGAAAAGGAGACTTTTTGGCCATTTCAATTATTGTTCTTGACTTTAGAAGTAAGTCATTAATGAAGGAATGAGGCGCGCGCTTACCTCATCATGCCGATGACACGTGCGCGTACCTCACCCCCTCCTATGACATATGCGCACGCATCACCCAAACCCTAGCTTTGCTTCCTTTATAAATAGAACCCTTTAGAAAGTTTGGCTCACTTTTTCCACTCACATAGATTAACCAAGATAGAGAGAGAGAGAGAGAGTGCCGAAATTTAGAGAGAGAGAAAAAGCCGAGAGCCAAGAGAGAAAAAGAAAATCTGAGAAAGAGAAAGAAAAGCCATTACCGAGAGTTGTTCGAGACCGAGACCGTCGCCTTTCCGCCCGTTCTCTACTCTTTAGTTCTTGTTTTATCAAGTGTAAGTGAGATTTTACTACCGAGAAATGACGTTGAAATACGTTGTATCACGAGATTTCCCCGTTCTCGGTTCTTGGTGTCCCGATGTTGTGTTATCTATAACAAGTTTGCCTTGTTTCGTGTTTTTGCATGTTATCTAACACGAATTAGAAATCGAGACGCGACACACGAGGTAAACCGTGACTTAGCCATGCCTAGAATCCTTGTTATATGCTTACTATGCCTATCGTTGTTTGATCGGCCACGGAGGCCGGTACGGTAAGAATGTTTCGTGTAATGACGATTGATATGTCCTCGCCTGTTAGTAAAGTTTTACTTGCTGAGTCTCCCCGACTCATCCCCCATTTCCCCCCCTTCAGGTTCATAGGATGATCGAATGGACAGCGGCAACAGGAGGAGTTCGAGCCATGTTAGAGTTCGGGGAAAGCGAGGAGCGAGAAGCAGTAGTGGGCTTAAGACACCCAAGCCATAATATTTGTTGTGTGTAAATGGCTAAAGTCGGCTAAGTTAGCCTGTAAAATATGTTTGCATGTCTTGTAAACATAAGGTTTGCTCATGATGCTGTTTGTCTTAATCCCGCTGTTTTTTTTTTAATGTGATTGTCTCGAGATATGCTTCCGCTTGTGTTTAAAGAAAGATAATAATGAACGGGACGTCGCATGAATGACCCCGAGGTCGGGGGCGTCACATCTGACCCACTTGAAATTTATGAAATGAATGGTTTATGAACGTACTTGTAGTTAGATCTCGCTCGGAATTGATCACTTCAAGAATACTAACCGTTAGGGAAAGGCTAATTAGGGGTTTAAATTCGCGCGACTAAAGAAACTCGATCGTGAACCGACTTTCGACTATGAAAATTTTTGAGGTGACATTTTGAGCCAATGTAGGCCGATCTAAGGATAGTTAGGGATCAATTCGTCATTGTCGTACGAGTGGATCGCGGGTGATTCCGCTTGATTACGAAATGAACTAACGAATGACCTTAAACCTATACCAAACAATCGTGCCCGTTGAAACTAGCGATCGATCCCCGCGATTAAGTGACAACCGAGGTCGTCTCGACCCGAGTGAACTTGAACGTGGCTTGATTTAGTATCGGCCACGGGTCAATAATGCTAATTTCCCCAAAAGCCACCGTTAGTATAAGATATCCGCAAGTTACGTTATTTAGAACTTAGTCATTACTTAAAGACCAAGTTGGGCACTGAAAATTTAAAAAGTCACGACAAATCACTTGAACAACGTTGCCATTAACCTGATCGACCTTAGAATTACCCGAATCCTTCAGAAAAATCGAATTTCGTCAAGAAATGAAAAATGACCATTTTACCTTTGAAAGTTTATTAAGGCCAATGTAATTGGAGAAGGACATTTTGGTCATTTCGCCCTAGCATTAGAAATAGAAATTTTTGGACAATTTTTCCCTTGGACTTTTTGTGAAATTCCCAAATTGCCCTTGGATATTTTGGAAAAGATTTGATCCGGACCGTCGATCTTAGGATAAGATCGAATCTTGACCGTCGATTGGTTTTTAGAGAGGAGGGCATGATGGTCTTTTGGCACCAATAATTGACTTTGGACTATTTAATCCAAAGTTCTCTCTCTCCTCACTCTCTCACTCTTGGCATCTCTCTTCCTCTCTCTCTCTCCCTCCCAGCCGATTACCCTCCCCCTCACTGTGACCGTTGCCGTCTGCCAAGGCCGGTCGTCATCGCCGTCCAGCCGAAGCAGCCGCTCGCCTAGCCCAGCTGCTCACCTCACCGTTCCTCTCTCTCTCCCCTGTTATCCCCCTCACCGAATCACCGCCAGCCCTCACTCGGCCCAGCCCAGCCAAGACAGATCAACCGCCGTCCGCCCAAGCTGCCGCCGCTTGCCGTCGCCACCGCCGAGCCGCTTGCCACCACCACACACCGCCGTGAAGCCACCGGCGTATCGCCCCATTTCCACTCTAGTCGAGTCAGCCTAGAGTTCGTGTAAGTCGCCCCCTAAACCCTGTTTAGGATGTCGGGTACCAATAGACGTAATTAGGGGCTGATTTGGTTAGATTAATGGTTGTTTATGGGTTAATTAGGGGATGTTTAGGGGTTAAATTAGTAGACTGATTTGGGGACTTGAATTGGCTGAATTGTGGGTGAATTTATGATGTTTGGGACTGATCTGATGTGGAATTAGATGCTGAAAATTGTGGCTCGTATTGATGAGCATGCGACTTGATTTGAGGACTAAATTGTGTAGGGTTGACGAAGCCGTGTTGTGGCTGAATTGTGGTGGCAATTAGGGTTGGAAATGGACTTGAAAATGTTGAATTATATGCCATGATTGTGGCTGTGATTGTGGGCCCGTTAGTGGCCTTGTATGTTTGTTGAATCGTAAGATAATTGACTTAAATGTGGGCTATTACGTGTGCACATGGGCTAAATTGATTTGATTGGTAATTGGCCACGATTGAGTGTTGATTGAGCATGAGAAATGTGTGTGGTTTGGTGCGTGCACGGACCAAGTGTGGTTGGTTAATATATTGGCATGTGAATGTTGAGCAAGTGAACGAGTGAAAACGTGTGTGTAGGGCTGTGTGTGTAGATATGAAAATCCCTGAGGTGGTACCATTATACGGGGAATTGATCCATCCCGAGGCGGTATGACTACGCGGGATGATGCCCGATATTACCGAAGGACGGCCAACCTGAGGCGGTACCATTACGCGGGTTATGTCGTAGGTGGTGGGTGTTGAGCCTGAGGCGGTACCATTACGCAGGCAAGATACACGGTCTGAGGCGGTACCATTACGCTGGCCACGAAGTGTTGTTATTATGAGTTAGTCGCAGTGAACCTGAGACGGTACTATTACGCGGGTTATTGGCGAGTCGAGTGAAAAATATGAGATGGTCATAGTGAACCTGAGGCGGTACCATTACGCGGGTCACTGGCGAATTGGATGAAAATAGTGTGATGAGATAGGATCGAGTGCGTGAAATGCAATTAAAATATGCTTGTGGTTGGAAATTATATTACTGTGGCTAACGTGCAGGTTGTATGCAGGAAAGGCCCAGGTAAGTATAAATTGTGTGCATGTTATGTGATAGTTGAGTGTGGTTACGTTTGTGATTGTCTGGAGGTACGCGATAGCCTAGGTGGGGTTTAGGGTGTATACTTATTAAGATGTGATCTCATGGTTGTTTCAATCAACAATTTCAGAACTCCGGCCTGAGCCATGAATCTTCCGCCACCACCGCCGCAGCATTTTGGGATTCCTATGCACACCGATCACGATGTCGTAGAATACCCTATAGACGAAAACATGACTTGGGTGAAGCATACTACTGTACTTTGGGTAGATATAGGATTACCCCTCTAGCAGGCTCATACATAACAATCTGGATGTTCAGGGACAGGGTAGATGAGTTTGGCCCTGTCTGTGGCTTCAGTCCCCTTCGATGGAGTTGGGGATTGGGATCCATCAGCCATACCCCCTCCTGATTGCGAGATGACTAGTTTGGAGACTAGTCTTGTGACATTCCGGATTTTGACCCATTTTTTGGGATTTATAAAACGTGTAATTCGTCAGTGCGCTTATAATGGAATTTCGCCCGGGAACTGATCACTCTCGGGTTCTTATTTTTTTAAAAATAGAAATTTTGCTAGAATCGCACTCGATCGAATTTTGCCGTTATTTATACCCTGAACTTGGCAGTCGATTTCCGGGAGTTTCGGGACGAAATAAATTGGACGGTGTCGATATTATTGTGGCCAGCGTCGAAATTATCAGGAATAGTGGAAAAGCGTATTTTTGAATTGGGTACGAATTTGGACTGGTAGACCTCCCTCATAGAGTGGTTTGGGTTATTTTATTTTGGCCGTATGCACTAGAATATTGTTGGGATTTATTGTGGATCGTTAGGCCTTTTTCCGAATTTTAATCGGGATCGATAGGTCGATTTTTGGTTTGGACCGTGTCCGTTGGTTCGCGCTTAAATTTAAAATTTTGAACTTCTCTCTTTTTTTTCTCTCTCTCTCTCTGCCGACCCCCATGTGCGCGTGTCTCTCCCTCCCTCTCCTTTTCTCTCTCTTCCCCTCTCTCTCTCTCTCTCTCTCTCTTTTCCCCTCTGCCGTGCGCATGTTTCCCATGCACGTCCCGTCCCCCTTCCCGTTCTGCACCTGCAGACATCCCCCCCTCTCTGACATCACCTCTCTCTCTCCTTCTCTCTTCTCTCTCTTCTCTCTCTCCCGTCTCTTCTCTTCTGCCGCGTCTTCGTCTTCCTCTCTCCCCGACCCCGACTGCTGCTTCGCCCGTCCGGCTCGCCGACCGTCGCCCGAGCTCGCCGCCGCGCCGAGCCGGCCCGCCGACGCCGCCAGCGAGCTCCGCCGCCGTCGCCGCCAGCCATCCGCTCCCTCCTCCTCCTCCTCTTCTCTCGCGCACGAGCAACAGCGAGCTCGTCGTCGCTGCTCGCCGCGCCTGTCGCCGCCCTCCGTCTCCGCCCAGTACTGCTCCGCCAGTCGCCACCGCCAACGAGCCCGGTCGCAGCTACGCCGGCCGCTGCCGTCGCCCCGGCCGTCCTCTCCTTCTCCCTCGCGCGCACGGCAGCAAGGCGTTGCTGCTGGCCTTTGCGCCCGGCGTGGCCCAGCCGCGCCTGGTCGTCGTCGCCCGACCGTCGCTGCCGTCGCCCCTGCCGCGTCGACCATCACCGGCGCAACAGCGAGCCCAGCGCCCTCGCCTCTCGCTTCCCCGGCCTTCTCCTGGTCCTGCTCGAGCTCGTCCTGTCCAGCCGCCTCACCCGACGAGCCCAGCCGGCTCGCCGCCGTCGTTCCGCCGTCCAGCTCGTGGCCGTTGCCGCCGCCGCCGGTCTGCTGTCTCCCCCTCAGCCTCTCTCTCCCTCTCTCTCCCTCTCTCCCCCTTTCTCTCCCTCTCTCCCCCTCTCACTCTCTATCTCTCTCTCTCTTGTTCCAGCCCGCCCCGCTGTCCGCCGGTCGGCCGTCCAGCCTCGACGCCGCCCGTCGCCTACGTGTGCTGCCGCTCGGCCGCCTTCCGCCTCAGCCTGGCCGCCTGCCCCGCCGTTCCCGTCACTGTTCATTTTCCGGCGAGCACTGTTCATTTCCGGCCGGTCACTATTCATCCGGCGAGTACTGTTCACCCGAGCCCGTTTCTGTTTCTCCGGCCCATTTTAAGCGTAGGACACCCGGTGAGTTTGACCCTAAACCCTAATTAGGCTAATTTACATTTCTAGACGGGTTTAGGGGTTAATTAGGGTATTTTAGGGGTTAAATTGTGAAAGTGATTAGGGATTTTGATTGTGGCCAATTTGGTGGATTAGTTTAAATGAATCAATGGAGGATTAATGGCCCGAGAGGCGCGAAACATGGGCTGGACAGAATCGGTACGGAATGGTTCCATTTTGGGAAAGTTCGGACTTAGAACTTGGATTTTAATGCGCGCCCTATTTAGTGTTTTGGTGGCTAATTTAAATGATGGCGTGGGGAGTTAATGGAACATTTTAAGGTCAATGAATGGCCCGGCGCGATCGATTTAGTGGTTGTCCACCTTGGGAGATTAGTTGGACATGGCGCGTATAATTTGAGGCTTGGAGCGTAAGTGCCGGAAATGATGGCTTGATCGAACTAGTGGTTGGATTGTCCCTACATACGAGTGATTTGTAGCGTCGTGACGCATGTCTAATGCCTTGAGGAAGGGGTCGGAGGAGAAATTGAGAAATGGCTGAGTGTTAGTGTACAAGTGTGCGATAATGCATTGATGAGGCATGAGCATGAGTGCGAGCACTAGCATATGCATAACATACGTTGTGACATAAAAATGCGCGTGTATGTGCTGTGATTAAGTTCTGTTGCGTGACTGCTATTGTTGATTTAATGCCTAACTTGCAGGGTCCAATAAGATTAGATTTAGGCCCGAGGGCCTGAGTCAGTTATGTGTGTTTTATGTGTTGTTAGTGCTTGTCAGGAGGTGCACGTTAGCCTAGTTTAGGTTTAGGGAATTACTCGCTGAGATTTATTCTCACGGTTGTTGAAAACCGATTTTTCAGATCCCCGGCCTTGAGGATGACAGGCGTACTGAAGCATTTTTGGGAGAAGCCCCTGGCTAGTTGTAGTGCCTGAACCCCGAGCCACTTGCCCCCTTTTTTTGTTAGTAGTGGCCTTGAACCGCTTTTGATTTTTGGAGTTCGGGTTGTACTTGGATATTGTATTTGATTTCCAGTATTAGTTCAAGTATTGATTTCGGTGGTTACCCTTGGTTATGCGTTTATCTATGTACGGGTAGTTTTAATTGCTTCCGCATGTGCTTTAAATCTCTGCGTTGGGTTTGGGTCGGCGACGCGTCCTGGGACGTCGCACACGAATCGACCTCTGCGAGGGATGTGGCGCACCGAGAAGTGCGGAGCGTGACAAGTCTAGCACAGTCCGGACTTCAAATTGAGCCTGCAGCACTTGAGCCCTCAGGGACCGAGCATGATCCGGAGCCAGAAGAATCCCGGGCGGGGTATGATCCGATGGATGTGGATCTCGAGGTGATACCAGAGGAAGAAGCAGTATGAGCCTGAGTACGATCCCGAGTTTGTGACAGAGGACGAGTCGGATGAGGAGCCAGTTGAAGAGGAGCAGGTCGAGGTTCCAACGGAGTCGGGTGATATAAACAACCCGATTGAGATCGAGGCCGAACCGGAGTTCTCAGAGGAGCAAACAGTTCAGGGGGATTCAAATTCAGGTGCCGAGGAATCGGATTCAGAGTGGACGCCATCTCTAGGGCGTAGGGGCTAGTGTAGGGGCTAAGTATAGACTTTTGAGGTGTTCCGTTTTTGGATGATAGGGTACTCAGACTATCGATCATTTTGATATCGATGGTGCGTAGTTGATAGCACGGTGTGCATGTATAGGAGATGGATTGTATATGATGGATGTTGTATAAAGTCGGTTAAGTAATGGATATGTTTATTCTCCCTTTTAACCCCAGTTATTGTTGTCCGGGTGTTTGTGGCTTTCGCTGATTGTTTTAAATCTCTAAGGAGTTAAATTGGGTCGGCGATATCCTGGGACGTCGCATTATCCGACCGGATAAGTGTGTCGCGATCTCGATAGGGTTCAGGGCGTGACATTAGCAGCTTTTTATTATCTTTGGGCTTCATCGTGAGTAAGGTTGATCCTTCGTTATTCGCCTATGCTTCTTCTCGAGACCGTGTGTATCTTCTATTGTAATATTGATGATATTAGATACTCCTGAGTTATTGCAGTCTTTGATTACTCGACTCTCATAGAAATTTGCTATGAAAGAACTTGGACCATTTCACTATTTCCTTGTAATTGACGCTCATCAACGCTCTAATGATACGTTTTTATCTCAAGCCAAGTATGTTATAGCCTTTTGCGCAAGTTTGACCTTGTTAAGGGCAAACCTGTACCTACTCCTCTAGCTTCGAAGACTCTATTGTTTGCTAACGATGGTGAGGTTCTCGTTTCTCAAATATTGCATATACAAATGGTTGGTGCTCTAGAGTTCGTATCTATGATCAAACCAAATATTAGTTTTTTTTGTGAACTTGGTTAGTTAGTTAATGTATCAATCAAGATTACCTCATCTCTAGGCCATCAAACATATATATAGTTATTTAGCTAGCACCTCCACCCATGGATTGCTCATAAAGCGGTGTTCTCCCACTTCATTAACTACTTATACGGATGCAAAGTTGGCTGGATGCTCCGATGCTCGATGGTCCACCTCCGGATTTCATATTTTTCTATGCATCAATCTTGTTTCATGGAGTGCTTAGAAGCAACACACCATGGCCTATTCTAGTATAGAGGCTGAGTAGTATTGTGCTGTCGCTCAATGTGTTGCTCAGACTATTTGGATTCGTCATTTACTTCTTGAGCTAGGGGCCTTTATAATCCTCTTACCATTTATTGTGACAATATCTCTAGCACTTATCTTGCTATCAACCCTGTGTTCCATGCTTGCACCAAATACATTAAGTTGGATTACCACTTTGTTCGAGAACGGATTGCTTCTAGAGATCTACGTGTTTGCCACATGCCTACAACGGATCAATTGGCAAATATCTTCACCAAGGGACTCCCTAGTCCATGTCACATGTTATTGAGATTCAATCTCTTAGTTGTTACATCTACTTCGGAAAATGTGTCAGAAAAGTTTTAAACCTTTTTTTTTGTGCCAATTGAGTTCTAAACCTTTTGATATAGTGCCAATTCACTCTTTCCGGCTAATTTTGATAGGATTTTGCTGACGTGAACGCCGACCAGCCTACGTGACATAGTCAGCACTGACGTAGACAGTTTTAAATAATATTTTACTATTTTTTGAATTTTTTTTACTAATTTTATAGTTTTTTTTATTTTTTCTTTCGTTTTCTTTTTTTTTCCTCTTCTCCCTCTTTACTCTAGTGGCGATCGACTAGAGGCCAAAGACTAGAGCCCGGCCATAGGCGACACTCACCCTCGCCAGTGACAGTGAAGGCAAGCCTCGTCATAGTTGGGCAAGGGTGGCCGGCCATGGGTGAGACTCGACCACGCTAGATCCGGCGAGGTCGGGCCGGCCGCCCAGCCATCTAGCGAGGTTGAGCCTCGTCCAGCCACTAGCGAAGGTGGCCAGCCATGGGCGAGGCTCGACCGCGCCTGATCCGGCGAGGTCAAGCCTCACCCAACCACTGGCGAGGGCAGCTAACCATGGGCAATGCTCGCCCTTACTAGCGACGGCGAAGATGAGCCTTACCAAGCCACCCTCGCCTAGCTATGGCAAGGCTCGCCTTCACCGTCGCTAGTGAGGGCGAGCCTCGCTAGTGGCTGGCCTTTGGTCTCTGGCCTCTGGCCGGTCGCCAGACCAGTGACCGGCTGGAGTAAGAAGAGAGAAGAGGAAAGAAAAAAATTCAAAAAATTCAAAAAATTCAAAAAACATTTAAATATTATTTAAAATTATCCACGTCAGCACCAACTGTGCAACGTAGGCTGATTGATATTCATGTTAGCAAAATCCGATCAAAATTAGCTGGAAATACTGAATTGGTACAAAAACAAAAGGCTTAGGACTCAATTGGCACCAAAAAAGGTTAAAACTCTATTGACACCAATGCAAAAGGTTCAAGACTTTTCTGATACTTTTTCCCATCTACTTCATATTGAGAGGGAGTATTAATGTATAATTTATATGTATTATGGGGTATTTTCGTAATTACATTTCTATTTGTACCATTTTTGTAATTAGTCACTCATATAAGTACATATCATACAACCCTAATTGGGATTGAGCCTTCATAAACACTTAGTCATTATTTTCTCTCCACCTCTAAACATCAACATAATACTGGTCAATTTATATTTCCATCAATATATACTTATGCATAATATTTAATTGACTATGTCGTTACAACGCATAACATAGAAGAAGTACTAACTAAAATGACAAGATAATAGTGTTACTTCAAAGTATAGAGTCATTATTGTAAATGAATAGCATGCAAGTACCTGAACTTATAGTATTGTTTGGTAATGTCCCTGAACATTTTTTTATGTAATTGGGTCATTAGAGAAGACTCTTTTTTGTTCAAGTTGTTTATTCCGTTACAGTATAAATGGAAATGCAGACATTGTCCAATGCATCAGTTCCACATTAGGGTTGACTAGACAAATTGGTGTTTATGCGTAATTTTCACGTGTGGGTGATAACTCTATAAAATTATAGTTATTTTAACTACTTTAGGCAACAAATAATGCAATATTTGTGAGACAATATTTGTATTTCCTTCTATTTACTCAAATTATCCTTATTTATATAGAATAATGAGATAAAGAGAAAATAAGGAAAAAATGGCAAAAAGAAGGAAATGAATATACTACCCAGAGAAAAGTTAAAAGGTGGATATCAAATCGGGAAGTCTACAATTTATTTTCTAATTTTATGTGAAAAAGAAGCAATTGCCTTGTGATAGGAGTCCTAGATATTATTCTATTTATAGGATAACAGTGAGAGCTTGGGGGATAGCTAGTTCTTTTTATTATTTTTGCTTTCACTGTTTTGGGAGTTTTTTTAAGTATTTTGAAGAGAAGACAAAAAGTGATGATATAATTCTTATTCTTTGATTCAAGATATTTGGTTTAATTTATATTTTCGTTTCTTCTTCTATTATGTTCTAATTTTCTTTTGTTAGGGCTATGATGTAGCTTAACCATGATGATATAAATTTCATACTTTTTATGTTTTGCAATTGATTTCATTCATATAAATTATATATTATTGTACTTAATGCCTTTAAGTGACCGGCCATCATTTGAATAATCTAATGTGCATGTTTGAGACTGAGAAGTGATAATATGTAATTACTTCTTATGATATATAACCATGAATTAAATTGGGATAAAAGTATACCATGTTATTTATGTAGCTTTCGATGATAAAGTGGTTCAAAAAATTTATTGTAAATTGGAAATATTCACAGATTTTAATGCACTTATGTTTATTTAAATTCACATAGAGATATAGTGGATTGATAAATTGAGTAGATTTGTTATACCTATAGATAGGATAGTAAATAGACAAGGAAATTTCGCTATTACATGTTTGATATTGTTCTTGTATGCATAATGATCTAAAATTCAAATTTAGTAGTTATAGTGAAATCGGATACTCTAACATATTTTATCTAATTGATTATTTGTCTTTAGTTCTAAAATTTTGTTTCTAAAATTGTCAATTTTTATATATTCTCAATTATATTTTGATATGATCGATAAATTTTAGAATTAGTCTATTTTTAATATTTAATTGGTTTATTAATCATCAATATTTGTGGAACGATACTTTTCTCATCATTATATTACTTGTTCGACATGTTTGTTGACACATTGATAATTTTACGAACAGTTGGTTAGATAAAATACTAGAATTTGCTTTGAAAAAAAATTAAACCCCAAGAGAGAGATCAAGAGAGGTGGGATAGGCTATAGAGGAAGTCAGTGAGGGCTGCCAAGCCCTTGCCGGCCATTGTTGGGTTAGGCAACCCTCGATAACACCTGGCTAGGATCATACAACCCTCGACCAGGGCCTTGTGTGGCCAAGGTTATGTGACTCTAGCCAGATTTGTGCTAGGGTTGAGTGACTTCAGCAAAGCAACGCATGGGATTGCCTGACCCCAGTCGTTTATCATCACGGTTGTGTAAACCTTGACGTCACCCTGATAAAGTCACACAATCCATGCTAGGGTCGTATCTAGTGTGGGGTCATGAGACTCGGGGCGAATATGACTAGTGATGGTGCAACCCTAGCTAGATGATGCCCAAGGTCATACGAAACAAGTACGTTACCCGTGCTACACCACAAAATAAACTTTTGCCAGGACTAAACTTGTTATTGTTTTATATAATCTCAACCAACGGAGAATAATTGCAAAATAATAATTCATTGAATCATACCATTGGTTGAATTTTTTTTTGTGTGGTCATACTTCAATTTAATTAAGTATATTAGTTTGTAATATACCTTGTACAATACAGGAAAAAAAATCACACTGATTCCACAAAATTTTATAGATTTTAATGAAGCAAATATGGATACAAGATAATAAAAACTACAATTTCTAAACAAAATCAATAATTTTACTATCATGAGTTCTTTTTAGCAAACTAACATATTTTTATTAAATGTGTTTCAAGAAACTTTTGTCTAACTATTTCAAACTTAAAATCAAAGTTGATAAACGAAAACTTAATTAATTAAAATTTATTCGTTAAGTGTGGATGACGTGACAATGAAACGGCATGTGCTTTTTGGACATATCTTTACATGTGTTTGTACACAAATAAAGTTATTGATAGGTCGGAAAAATCAAATTATATTAATTTCAATAAAAATAGTGCAATCTCTAATTACAATATCAAATCCTAATAATTCTCTTGAATATGATCAAGGACCTTGATGACTAAATCTAAAATCGAACATCACAATTTCACATCCTCTTTACAAATTGGACCTGAAGACTGAAGACTGTTGGGTTTTAATTACCTAAATCCTGCAAAGTTTTCCCCAAGAGAAAGTGAATCCATATCTCCATTTGTCCAGGTGTCAAAATACACGGCGTAGATTCCAACTTATAAAAAGGAGAAGAGAAGCCTCTGATTCTCCTTGTTGAACTTGATTGGCTAATTCAATATTTTCAAAAAAATTGTGCAAAAAAGAGTTAATTCCAAAGAAAAAAACATCAACTTTATCTTAAGTATCAATTCTGACCCTAACTATTTTTGTTTCAATAAAAATCACTATCTTTTACTCAAGTCTCAAATCTGACCCCTGTTAACCAAAGCTTTAGATCTAGTAAATTGTTACAAGCACTTTGGCAGGGCAAAACTTTAGAATCTCATTCACTATACTTCCCAACAAAATCAATTTATTAATGTCCATCACTAAAGCTTGATATATCAATTGATTAATATCCATTCGACGAAGATTTCGAAGTTTCAGTGGACGGCTTTGGCTTGTTTAAAAAAAAAATGATTCTAGTCGTGAGCTTGGTGGATCTCATCCATGGCGTCTCTCAACGGCTAGTGGTCCACAACTTCATATTACGATAAAATGGTGGAAGCTGGCCAAAGAGATCCAATATGGATATCTTTTTTACTTGCTGATGAAGTGAAGGAGACCATAAACAAATTCACATTTCTTCAAGCTATGGCTCAAGGAAAAAAAATGATGAATAGTATCTAGTAAGTGACGTGGATTTATTGATAATGTGGAATAGTCATGTTGGACAATTAATGATTCCAAGTCAACGGGGTTAAATTTGGGATTCAATTGAAATTTCATAATTTTTTATGAGACAAAAAAAGTTAGGCCAGAATTGTCACTCAAGATAAAGTTGGTGCCTTTTTATTGGAATTAGGCCAACAAAAATTATAAACCTATTGTAATTTTGTTAATTCAGTCCTAAACCTCTTTAATTTTGCCAATTGAGTCATCAACATTTTCATATTTTGCCAATTGAGTCCATCGAATTAATTTTGGCCAAAAATCGTTAACTTGGATGCCGACCGTACGTGACATGGCCATCGCTGACGAGGATAAATTTTAATAATTTATTATTTTATTTTCGAATTTTTTTCCTTTTCTTTTTTCTTTTTCATTTTTGGTTCAAAGGGCCGGTGACCTTGGTTCAAAGGGCCAGCGGGGTCGCCAGCTACTGGCCGAGGATTGGCAACCTTTGCCGACCCCTAGGCAAGGGCCAAGAAGCCCCCGTCGGCCAGGGGCAAGGATTACAGCCCTCATCGACCACATCGAGGGCAAGCGAGGGCCCCAATGCCCTCGCTAGCCACAGCAAGGACTCATGAGCCCTAGTTGGATTCGAGAAGGGCTTTGTGGCCCTTGCCTTGTGGCTAGTGGGGGTTTTTAGCCTACTAGCCCTTTAAACCAAAATAGAAAAGAAAGAAAAGTAAAAGGAAAAATAAAAAAATCAATTAAAAATTATAAAAATTTTGTTCACATCTACGCCACACATTCTACACTGGTCGTGCCATATAGGATGGCCAACGCTAATTGGACTGCAACGTCAGCGATTTCGAGCTAAAATTGATCGGATGGATTCAATTGGCCAAATGTGAAAATCTTTCGAACTCAATGCGCAAAATTAAAAGGTTAAAGACTGAATTGGCTAAAATGCAATAAGTTTAAGACTTTTTAGACAATTTTTCCCAAGATTCTCCATTCTTAAAATTTAAATATAGAATATCAAATCTATTTCAAATTTGACTTGGATAAATGTTAATTTAATTTTTGTAATCAACTAATTATCGAATAATAACCTAATAAACTAAAACTCATGAACTTTATCACTCATATGATTTACTTTTTTTTGAAAATATCTCAATTTGAAATTAAGTGGTTTTTGGGAATAGCATATCTTCATCTTCATTTTTGCGGATAAATTTGCTTCAAACAATATTTTCATTTAAGGTAATTGCGTTTTAAAACAAAGACATAAAAGTACATGAAATTTAAACACGCATGTTTCAAATGAAAAAGAATGTGCAAGGTTTAAATTTAGTGAATATTAAGTGAAACTTAATGTGAGAAATGGGTGCTCTGCAATACTAGGTATTATAACACAAAAAAGTAAAGCTTGATATATGATTAAAAAAACGTACAGCTTTATTATATTCTTAGTTAAATTCAATTATTTTGGCTAAGTTTAACTATATAATCTTTTTATGAAGGTTTTGACATGTATTGGAATTTCGTTTTCTAGCATTGAAGATGTTTGAACCTTGACTTTATCTATTATTTGAAAATAATATATAAAAGTGCAAGATGACATATCATATCTGGTAAGGTTATTGGCCACATGGCAAAACAATGCCAGGTGGCACATGGCAAGCACATAGTTAAAGAGAAGTGCCACTTGGCAAATACAGAAAGTGAACGTTCTTTCAACCCCGGCTTTAACTATGTATAATAGATATTCATTTCATCTAAGACCCTGACTTTATTTATGGGATAATTACCTAATCATAACCTAAATATATTGTACAAAAACTTTTCAATTTTGCCAATATAGTTATAAACCTTTGTGGGAAACTTTAGTGTAATCTTTCCGATCAATTGCCGCTGGAAATCGCTAACTTGAATATGTTATTAACTTGAATTTCATATGATACAGATAACTAAAGTTCATATTTATTACCATTTGAGTGTTAGCACCAGTGTCTGTTTCACATTGGAACCTATGTCAGGGGTGTTGGAGTTGGCGAATACTTCGGGGACCCTTGTTTCTCACACCGGGTACGCCCACGTGAGCTTAGGGAAACTGAAGTGTTGTCCGACGGCATGTGACCCATGCGTGCGGAATGCGGGGGTTCGGGGGCAGCGCCCCCGACACGGGTGCCCCGCTGCCCGGTCAGCGGGCGGGGGTTCGGGGGCAGCGGGTTTGGGCTGGCCCGTATGGTGCGAAATTAAGAGATTTCATATAGGTTTAGGTTTTGGGCCCGTTTAGGGCATATATATATTTTGCTCGTTTTTCTGATCATTGTAACGAGTTGAGTGGCTGTAAACCGAAAATATAGTGAAATCTCTTTGCAGGACGTAGCCCTATTCGAGGGTGAACCTGGGTAAATTCGTGCATCGTCTCTTTTCTCCGTTTTCTGCGTGATCGTTCTGTTTCGGTTCTCGACATATCCCTTCAATTGGTATCAGAGCCGGAGTTGTTCGAGGAATTAGGGTTTATTCGAGATGTCAGGAGGATCACGAATTGAGATAGAAAAATTCGATGGGACGCGATTTGATCTGTGGAAGATGAAGATGGAGGATCTTCTTTGTGATCGAGATCTCTGGTCGGCAATCGAAACGGAAAGGCCTATTGCTGCGCAACCTGGTGTCGTGATAGGCAAGGAAGCGGTGAAGGATGGGGATTCAACTTCCAAACCGGCAGATCCGAAGGAGATTGAAGACTGGAATCGGATTGATCGGAGAGCAAAGGGGTTGATTCGGCTTTGTCTCGCGGACTCAATCCTAACGAATGTGATGAGCGAACCTACAGCCAAAGATTTGTGGCAGAAATTAGAGTCGCTGTATCAAAGTAAGTCGTTGGTTAATAAGCTGTTCTTGAGGAAAAAGCTGTATAATCTTCGGATGCATGAGGGCGACTCGTTTTCTACACATCTGTATAACTTTAACACATTGATTAGTCAACTCGTATCAATCGGTGTTAAGTTTCAAGATGATGATAAGGCAATAACACTACTCTGTTCACTGCCGGATTCATGGGATAATTTGATTGTGGTGATCGGTGGTGGGGATAAGGAATTATCGTACGAAAGTGTGTGTTCTGCTTTGTTATCGGAGGAGACACGAAGAAAGGGATCAGGAAATTCCGGTAAAGAGGCATTGGCTTCTAGGGGAAGGCCAGCAGAGAAGACTCTGAATCCGAGAGGATCCAAATCCAAATCTCGTGGGCGATCGAAGAGCAGGGAAAGGAGGGTACAGTGCTGGAAATGTCAAGAGTGGGGCCATGTGAAGAGGGACTGTAAAAACAAGCCAGCTTTTAAGAAAGAAGCTGAATCATCCTCGGGTAAAAAGGAGGTCGATGCAGGAGATATGTATTTGGCTGCTGCGTGTATGGCGCAGTCAGATAAGGATATATGGTTGATCGATACCGGTGCTTCATACCACATGACGCCTCATAGACACTGGTTTTGTGAATATGAGCAATATAATGGTGGGGATGTCATGCTCGGAGATGACACTGCAGTTCAAATTGTCGGGCGTGGCAGGGTGAAGCTGAGGATGAGTAATGGCACGGTGAAGACTATTCCAGACGTGATGCACATACCCTTGATGAGTAGAAATTTGTTATCAGTCGGTACAATGGCTGATTCGGGGGTTATTTTTAGCTGTGATAAGGATTCGTGCAAGATGACTCGAGGCTCTATTGTGATTGCACGAGGAGTCCGTTACGGGACATTATACAAGCTGCTCGGGGAAACAGTGGCTGTTGGTAGCGGGTTCGTTTCTGAAGAGGCCAAGGAAGATGGACATGATACGTCCATGTTGTGGCATCAGAGGTTAGGGCATATCGGTGAAAAGGGACTATCTACCTTAGCTTCAAGTCAGATGGTAGAAGGAATTCCAAAATGCTCTATGGGTTTCGGGTTCTGTGAACACTGTCTCCATGGAAAACAGAATCGAGTTAGCTTCCAACACACTGGTACAAGAGCAACTGAGGTTCTCGAGCTGATTCACAGCGATGTCTTTGGACGTACTCCGACTCCATCCATTGGAGGATCCAGGTACTATGTATCGTTCATAGATGATTTTTCGAGATATAGTTGGATTTATTTTATTAAAAGTAAATCAGATGTATTCGAGAAATTTCGAGAATTTAAGGTTTTGGTTGAAAACCAATTGGGCAGGAAAATCAAGGTCCTTCGTACAGATAACGGAGGTGAATTCTGTTCGGATAAGTTCGAGCAATTTTGCGTGGATAATGGTATTGCAAGACAGAAAACTACTCCATATACGCCTCAACAGAATGGGGTAGCCGAAAGATTAAATCGATCACTCATAGAAAAGGCAAGATGCATGCTGAGTTGGGCAGGTTTGGGGACAGAATTTTGGGCTGAAGCTGTAGCCACAGCCAGTTATTTGAAGAATCGATCACCGACCTCATCAGTGAAGGATCGTACACCATATGAGGCAGTGTTTGGGAAGAAGCCGAATCTGTCACATGTTCGGGTGTTCGAGTGTGACGCATATGTTCATGTACCCAAGGAGAAGCGGGGTAAACTTGACAACAAGTCTGAGAAGAACATATTTGTCGGATACAAGGAAGGGGTCAAGGGCTATAAGCTGTGGAATCCAGAATCAAAGACCATTGTATACAGCAGAGATGTTGTCTTTCGTGAATCACAACCCCAGGTTGGCACACAGAAAGGTGATGAGCCCAAGAAAGCGGTGGTGCTTGAAGAAAGTCCTAAAACTGAAAATGTGGAGATGGTTCCACAAGACACGCGAGTAGAGTCTGATTTTGAATCGGACCAAGGGGACTCGGTTAATGAAGTCGAGGATGCAGATTCAGATGAAGACTCGGATACAGATAGCATGCCGGCTCTCAGGAGATCGACGCGGGAAAGAAAGGCACCACTTCGATACTCACTTAGTGCATTGAGTATGTATCATGCCTTAAGCATTATCGGAGATGATCCTAGTTCTGTAAAAGAGGCGAGATCCATGGATGACGCGAATCAGTGGGAGCTCGCAATGACAGATGAGATGCAGTCGCTTGATAAAAATGAAACATGGAGCTTGTGCAAATTGCCTAAGGATAGAAAGGCAATTGGGTGTAAATGGGTGTTCAAGCGAAAGCTGAAACCGGATGGGACTGTAGAGAAGTACAAGGCTAGGCTTGTAGCCAAGGGGTACTCTCAGATTGAGGGAGTTGATTATGACGAGATTTTCTCTCCCGTGGCGAAGTTGACCTCGATACGGTTTGTTCTGTCTATAGCAGCTGCATATGATCTTGAGGTAGAACAGATGGACGTAAAGACGGCATTCCTTCATGGGGACTTGGAGGAGGAGATATATATGAGGCAGCCAGAAGGCTTTGAAGTAAGAGGAAAAGAGAATTTGGTGTGCAAATTGAAAAAGTCCTTATATGGGCTGAAGCAGTCATCGAGGATGTGGTACCAGAAATTTGACACGTACATGCTCCAGCTTAATTTTGTACGTTCAAATTCTGACCATTGCGTTTATGTGAAGAGAACGGGCGATCAGTTTGTCATTCTCACGCTATATGTCGATGACATGTTGTTGATCGGGAATAGTGCGAAGATGGTGAATTCTGTGAAGAGTTTGTTGGCCAAAAAGTTTGAAATGAAAGACTTGGGGCCTGCAAATTTTATTTTGGGCATGCAGATTAAGAGGGACCGTGAGAAACGGAAGCTGTGGCTAGGGCAAGAGAAATACATAAAAGAAATATTGAAGAAATTTAATATGATAGACTGCAAGCCTGTTGGTACCCCTATACCTTTAGGGACCAAGCTATCTGCGGAACAATGTCCAAAAACGGATGAAGAAGTTGAAGAGATGGCCCGAGTTCCATACGCGAGTGCAGTGGGTAGCTTGATGTATGCTATGGTGTGCACGCGTCCGGATATAGCCCAAGCAGTGGGAGTCTTGAGTCGATACATGTCTAACCCAGGTAGAGAACACTGGAATGCGATCAAAAGAGTTTTCAGGTATCTTCGTGGAACTTTGAATTTTTCTTTATGTTTTGAAGATACAGGGAATGGAAACATGCTTGATATCGTAGGCCATGTAGATGCTGATTGGGGTGGAGATATTGATAGTAGACGGTCCACTAGCGGATATGTTTTCACATTGTTTGGTGCTGCATTGAGTTGGATGAGCAGGAGGCAAAGTGTGTTAGCGCTTTCTTCTACGGAGGCTGAATATATGGCTCTTACTCATGCTGGAAAAGAGGCCGTATGGTTACGGCGGTTGTGCCTGGAGCTTGGTTTTGAGCAAGGTGCCATAGAGGTGAGATGTGATAATCAAGGGGCTATTTATTTAGCTAAGAATCCAGCATTTCACTCACGCACAAAGCACATTGATATACAATATCATTTCATCCGAGAAAAGGTAGAGAAGAAAGAGATTCGGCTTGTAAAAGTCGACACGGTAGAAAATAGTTCTGACTTCCTTACTAAAGCCGTCACAGGTGCGAAGTTTGAATGGTGCTCTACTTCGATTGGATTGAAGAAGAATGATATTGGAAAGGCCCTCGTTTGCGCGAAGTATCCACCAAGTGGGAGAATGTTGGAGTTGGCGAATACTTCGGGGACCCTTGTTTCTCACACCGGGTACGCCCACGTGAGCTTAGGGAAACTGAAGTGTTGTCCGACGGCATGTGACCCATGCGTGCGGAATGCGGGGGTTCGGGGGCAGCGCCCCCGACACGGGTGCCCCGCTGCCCGGTCAGCGGGCGGGGGTTCGGGGGCAGCGGGTTTGGGCTGGCCCGTATGGTGCGAAATTAAGAGATTTCATATAGGTTTAGGTTTTGGGCCCGTTTAGGGCATATATATATTTTGCTCGTTTTTCTGATCATTGTAACGAGTTGAGTGGCTGTAAATCGAAAATATAGTGAAATCTCTTTGCAGGACGTAGCCCTATTCGAGGGTGAACCTGGGTAAATTCGTGCATCGTCTCTTTTCTCCGTTTTCTGCGTGATCGTTCTGTTTCGGTTCTCGACATATCCCTTCAAGGGGATCCCTACGGATAACTTGAATATGTTGCTAACTTGAATTTCATATGATAATGGTAATCTCTTCCCCATTTGGACCTGTGTTAGAGCTACCTCACCGCTCGTTTATTTGCCTTTGCTATCCTTGCAAATAACTTGAACATTTTATTAGGTTGAAAGTGACACCCCTCCCTCTCGTCTCTTCATCTTTTCGTTTCATTCATCCTATCACAACCAAAGCATCCACCATTTCATACTTCTCTACAGTCGTATGGATCAAAGCCTCAACTTCCCGCTTCTCCCTCTGTGTTACTATTCCATGTTCACGTTTTAGCTCGCTTGACCCCTCAATTCTCCACTAGAAGCAAAGCAAATAAAGTTCTACTCCTTCAAACACCCAAAACTTCTTGGCTTCACCTATATAACTATAGCGGAGCAAAACAAGGTTGAGTGATCTGTATGTCTTGGCAAGTTAAGTTTTGAGTCTCTCGATCCGGCTCAATTCCACCCTAGCTCAGGTCTCATTTGGTATGTCAAACTGTAAGATTCTGCGTTAGGTCGAGATCTATTTAGTACTTAATGGCTCATGACTAGTGTGGTAATGATTAAATCTTAGTACGAGCTCATAAATTTGTCTAGAAATCAATTTATCATATTTCAAAGAAAATGTATTTAAGCATTGCATGATCATTGCGAACACTTGTTGCACTGATCATTTTGGGTGGTGATTAATAGTAAACTTGTCAAACGGGTTGATCAGGTTAAAAATAGTCTGACCTAAATTGACCCACTTCCATGCAATATAAATATTGTGATCCAAACCCGATCCGACCCATATGGTAAAATACATTTAACCTAATTTAGGAAAACCCATATCTAAACTCAGGTGAGAGCATGAAGTGAACGAGCGCAAAATCGAATGACGGTGAAAGAGAGTGAAAAGAGAGTAATAGAAGTGAATTGGACCGAAGTAAGTTGTGAACCCATTTAGCACTTATATTATTTTAAGCGTTACCATTATAAATCCATTTATGCTATTTACTGAATATAATTAACCTATATAACAACCCAGCCCATCAATTTGGGTTGAGAAATGAAATTTATGACCCATTATGATAGGTCCAATTAATAATAATGCAATAAGAACTTTTCTAATACTTTTAATTATGTTCATATTAATAGCATGGAGACATACGTGAAATTTTGTTGATACCATTTGACTTATGTCCAAATTGAAGATCTTTCTCGTTAATGAAGTTGTGATGGAAGGTGCAATAAAACCAATATGGTGTCATGGTGAAAAATGATAACTCAGTTAACTTATGAAACGGCGGCATTTGGTAAACTTTTCCCATGTTCAGGGATAATTTTTTTGTGAGTTCACATGAAATTCGGAACACCCAAATAAATAATCCAGCAACTAGTTTGGAACCATTGTGCACTATGAGAATAGAATCACGAATATGCATTCTCTATTTTCTTTCTAGTAATATCAAGTCGAACAAATTAATTACGATATAACCTTAGGTCACACGCCTTCTCCTTCTCTCTAATCATCATCAAGATATAATAATTGAAGAGACGAACATTAAACAAAGATTAATAATTGAAGGGAATAAAAATATTACCTAATTTGTACAGGAATCTTCCCTAAATTCAATACACGTACACCCTATGTGCAGCGGCGGGAGTAGTAAGCCAAAAATCACAACGACGAGGCCGTGTTCGGATAAGAACCGAAGTCGGGCTTGAAGATGCGTTGACCGGTGGACAGGATCCGCTTCGGGTCGAACTCCATCTTGTTCCGGTGGAACCGGGCCCACCTCTCGTCCCCGAAGTGGTCCGCCCACTCCTCCCGCGTGGCGTGGTGGGGCAGGTACTGCTTCACCTCGATCGCCTCGTCGCGGCAGAACTTCAGGATCCGGCGGTTCTGGTCGGCCAGGTGTTCCAGCCTCCGGCTCGCGTCGCCGCCGCCGCTGACGGTGGCCGACCGGAGCAAGGCCACTAGGTAGAACACGTCCTCGTACGGCGTCACCGCGGAGCTCCTCTGGTCCCACCTGCACTTCAGCGAAGATTATTAGCTGCCAAACATAATACTCGAGAACTCTTGATGTTTCTCCCTCGTATCATATACCTCGTTCATTACCAAAATGCTACCGTGAATATTACGTTACTCGAATAATAGCAGCAGCTCGTAATAAGCTATGCGATTCGAAAGTACTATTTAGGTAGATGGTCATAAGAAATGGCGATGGTAGGTGAGATTTGATGGTTGTGATGGAATCGAGGGGGGGTCCAATGCATGGTGATCGGGGGGTCGTCAATGGTGATGTGCACCGGGGAAGAAGACGACACGGGATTTTACCAATATGCCCATCCCCGTCGAGGCGGGTCCCTGACAGAAGATCTCCTGACACAGGAATCTTCCCCTGCCCTGCCCTCCCCACCCCACCAGTACCGTCTGATCTCTTGTCTTTCTTGGTGATTTAACTTCTGGTTGGATCGACACAAAACTGGCACTTGATCATGATATCATTGACCCCATTTGAAGTTTCATCTTCATTTGGGGTGAAAAGAAGAGTTTGTCATGGCATGACTTAAAAGGGTTTTCCATAGTAAAACTTGTCAAGAAGAAAAAGATCAAATGAAGATCTTAGTCGGCTCTTGATTAGCTCTAATTTATCCTAGGAAACATGGAAGGAAATTTGGACTTCTGAACTCAAACCCAAGAAGCTCGCCGAGTAAAGGGTTGTCAATTTACATGGTTACGAATCCACTAGATGCAGTAAGAGTGATTTACAAAATAGATATATCGATTGCTGCAAACAATCTATAAAATAAAGTGAGCCGTGTTTAACATTTAATAAGTGTCCATTGCATTACTAGTATATCAATTTTTCAGCCATAGTATATCTAACATTATTTTTCAACCACACAACTGTTAGGGGTACTCATACGTATTAAATTTAATAGCTGCATCAAAATTTTTAGGACCATATCCTTAGTTTAAGAGACAACCTATAGTATTATTGCATCCATGAACAGAACCTACCAATTGAATAGACAGTAAGGTGTGACCACAAGCATTAAAAACACATGCTTGGGGCGGATAATGTCGTAAGGCGGCATAAAATAAGAATCTTGCATGTTGCATGCATGCAAATAGCCATACCAGGACACGACAAAATGGGCATTTAATGGTGTTTCGTTCGCAGCCTAAGACAACTTACTTGTTCTTATTCATGGGGTAGATGAGGATTGGCCCGCTCGTCTTGTTCCCCAAGATGCCCTTGAACACGCCTCGATCGAAGTCGGCAATCCTCGATCTAGGGACGAATAGGTTGAGCCACGGGTGAGGAACGTCCCACAGGTTCTTGGACCGGAGCTTCGACTCGGCCTTGTGGACCCGGTCCAGGAAATCCACGTAGGGTATATCGGTGGTGAACACCGATGTTTGTATAAAGTCGAGATCTTTCAACAGATCTTCTACTTCCTGCGAACCACGAGAATACTTCTCTGATTAAATTATAATCTAAACGTCGTTGTTACAAGTGAAAGATTAAAGAATGATTAAAGTACGATCAAAGGGCGGAAAGGCTGCTACCAGACTGTTGCTTTCTTGTCAGGGCGAAGTTCTTATTCCGACCCAACTTTTTCTTTTTTGAATAATATTTACAAATGGGCTTTGATTAGGGAGGAATATTTAGGAGTGGCTATGGACGGCTTGTATAGAAAGGTTGTGTTACATTCACAAGTAAAATAGTAGAAAGGTTGTGTTCAAATCTTGGAATCAGGTCTGAGATGGTAGATCACACAAGATCTTGCATGTTTTCTTGTGCCTGTTTGGTTCTACTTTTATAGGAGCTAATGCGGATTGCGGATTGAGATCGAATCAACTTGAGAGGAATCACAATCATCCGTTCTTGATTAGTGGGCCAAGTGAGAGAAGGACAACAACATTACAAGGGAAGATTATAGGCTAAGATTGGTAGAAAAGGAAACGCTACACTAAAATAATTAATGGGGAAATTATCAAACTAAAGAATTCATGAAAATTGCTGACTGGCGTCTGATTGTGGAAGTCACTTCGAGGAAGCAACAGTTTCCACTTTCAACAGCTCCCAAAGTAATTTTTAACTAGGGTTCAGGTCGCGTAGTCTAGCAAAGTCGGCGGTGGGTTCTTGATTTTTTAAATCAAATAACAATGAATGGACACTTTGTCACGACATAAAGTGTAGCTCTAATGATGTTGTCATCCAACACAACAAAGACAGCGATAGACTAAAGCGTCCATTAACGGACAACCCATCGAACTTATTTAGTTCATGACATGACCTAAGACTCGATATGCAGTCGATAAGGAATGAACACGAGACGATGCAACCCCGTCTTGCTATATAGCACACAGGTTTTCAACCTTTTCCCATCTTCCTTTCCCTTCCCGACAACAATAAGTGGGAAAAAGGGTTTTGGTTTGTACGTGACGTGGACTCTTTACGTGCAGTTTTCTTCCTAAAATTGCGCCTTTCTATTGCATAAAATAATATATGAAGGTGGTCCGTCGGTCGTTAGGCATCAAAATTATTCCTTTTTATATGATGACATATTCCTAGTTTCCAAAACCAAGTTTGCAAAGTTGTCCATGCCAGAGCAATGCCTAATAGCCGCCCACGTGGAATCGTTTATCCAAGCGGTGCGATTCCTGAATCATGTAAGAACAAGTCATCCTAATCTTATATTATCCACACTCGTGCATGATGAGGCCTCTACCAAGATTTGTTGATGAATAATTGAAGTTCCTTAGATTCTTCAAGAAATATAGCAAATGGGTTTTTCATTGACCTATACATAGGATAAGAATCTGACGTGTTAGAGCTTGTTATAAGAGTTCCTATTATTGCCTGCCACTTACTAGGCATCAACCCATTTCACCATGCATGCATTTATAGTCAGTGAAACTATTGGATGCATCATAATTGAAACTTGATGTTGAAAGAATTAAAGAACGTCACGCTCATAAGCCATTACATACCTGATCCACCGTGTCGGCATTTGATTCGTCGTAGTTCTTGGTGACTTCCAAGCAGTACAAAACGCCTCCATCGGTGCCAAGGGAGGAGATCTTGACGGGATTGCGAGGGGAGAAGAAAGACGACCTCCAATTGTTGATGAGGCCTTCATCCACAATGACAAAGCCCTCCACATAGTCGAATTTCTTGCTAGCTGGCTCTCCATCCAGCGATGTGAGATATTCTTGGTCCCTGGTGAAGGACGAAAAATTCGAGTACAGTACACGAATCCACCTCACCTGCACATACATGACAGATAATTTATCGAATAAGTATGAAACGTCTCTCTCAAAACACTGAAAGTATTATTCTCTAGATTCATTTTGCTGCTGTCGTTATAGATTAAGTCGAACATGATGCGATGGAGTTTTTAGTATTTTTCTTTTATCTTGGGATTTCCCGTTTGTCGATCAAGATCTTACGTGATTTACAAGATGGTGAGTGATTGAGAGCTTGTAAGATTAAGCCTGGACAAATATTTTCCCAAGAAAGAGGAGAGATAAGAAGGCAAAATGACACGTCGCTAGCATTGCCAGCTTCAGCACAGCCGTTTGAATGGCTTCAGAAAGTTCGTATGGACCCAACCACACCTTTGTTGCCTAACTCATGTCGCTTTTTTCGCGTTTTGTCATTAACCCAAGTACTAGGAAAATTTGCCCCAACATCTGCCCCACCGCATAATCCAAAGGAAATCTCTTTCCACCAATGTATATACATATACAATGTGTGTGTTTATATATATATATATATATATATATATATATATATATATATAATAAAATCGTTTGTTGGCCTCCAAAAAAAAAAGCTAGGAAATCATTATATATTATGCGTGGAACTATTATCGAATTCTAAGAAAGAGTTAGTTGGCTATTACTTAACAAGGATAATACTATATAGCTTATTGATACTGGTTTTCACAATCGACTTTTCAAGCGATCAGACAAATTTCCATTGAACGTTGAACATGAGCCGCTTATTTAATTAGTTTATCTTGTCGATATAATTGTTATTAAATGTAAAGTATATTCCATGATCCTGATAATATTACTCTACTAACAAACAACGACGCTTCCCAATATGTGTGTTTATATATATATATATATATATATATATATATATATATATAAACACAGAAACAAATGACAGATACCCTTTGAGGAGCTGGCTCAAGAGCGATTCTGGCCCTCGTGATGATCCCGAACTGGCCAAGCCCGCCGAGAACAGCATGGAACAGTTGCGAGTTCTTTTCCTCCGAGCAGGTCACGATATCACCTTTGCCTGAGAAATTTGGCGACACCAGCAAAAAATCTCCCACATCAGATAAAAAAGCATTGCCCGTGATGGAATTTGGAACATGATAATGTTGTTGGCGACAACAAAAGCAAATGCAAAATCACTGTTCAAAGTATTCCCCCATGACTGGCTAAACCCATGTGGAATTATGCCCTAGAGAAGATTTTGTCACCCAAGGAAAAGCACATCTTTTGTCACATAGCACATCCAACGACGACTAAACTAATGAAAGCATGTTACGTCGACCCATGTTACGAAAATTCTTCGTAATATCTCCTCCCACGACGAATCCCAACAAAAGTAATCCCCGCATAATTGAGAATTCACTTTTGCTCGATGATTTTTAAATCCGCCATGTGAGCAGATCCCTCCAATAATCTCGAGGACCCGAGAACATGGAGGCCTATAGGCTAAACCCTAAAAGGCTTCCTAGGAAAGAACCCCATGAATTGTTTAAAGAAAGAATTTATATTACGATGTTAATAATGGAAAGTAATTTCGCTTCGCATACGATGGAGCGAAGCTCAAGCCCTAGAGATAGAACAAAGAGAAGGGGACACAAGAAAATGAGAGGGCACCGAAACAAACAAGAGGGGCGGCAAGAAAAGGCCATGCAGAAGAGAAGGCGATGATACCTGTGACGACGTCGAGCTCATACACATTGCTGATCTGAGGTCCGTGATTGAAGGCTTGCCCGCTGATTCCACCGTTGGACAGCGTCCCACCCACGGACAGATATAAGTAGTCGGTCCACGACTTCGGCGCCAGCCCACGCTCCAACGTGCTCCTCAGCACATCTATCCACAGCTCCCCGCCCCACACGTCCACGTACCTCTCCTCCGCCGCCACGCGCGGGGCGGGCCGGCCCTCAGCCGCCGACGGCCCCGCACCGCTCATCTTTATGACCACGCCCCCGGCGGCCTGGGCCTGTCCGTTGATCGAGTGCCCGTGGCCCCTCGCCGAGATGGCGAACCCGCGCCCCGAGCAGTACGCCGCCCTGATGAGCCGGGCCACGTCGTCCGCGGAGCTCGGGTGGTACACCGCCAGCGGCTCGACCCGGCTCATCATGCCGAAGTCGAGGGAGGCGGACTCCACGTCGGGCCGGTCCATGCTGAGCAGCCCCCCGCCGACGCCGAGCTGGAGGAGCTCCGCCGGCTCGACGTTCAATCCAACAGTGACGATCAGCTTGCATATCGCCAAGGCCAAAAGGAACCTGGGCGCCATTTTTTTCTGGGATTTCCCTCCAAGCAAAAGCTGGGCTAGGATATCACCCGAAATCACGAAAGGTTTTTGAAAGGATTAGAGTTTGGCAACGTAAGCCTAGCTGTTTTCAAGAGATCTGCTATGCAACATGCACTGATTCTCTCTCTACCCAGCAAGGGAAACTCTCTCGCTTGCCGCTACACCTGCTTCTCCTTCGACAATCAGATACCAAGAAAAGGAGAAGATCGAATATTAGAGAGAGAGAGAGAGAGAGAGTCTTTGTCTCTCGCTCTAGTTCTTGTTCTTGTCGAGGATATCAGAAACAGGGGAACCTGAATTTATAGGGAGGACCGAGGAGGAAGGTTTAGCGGATGGACACGTGGGCTTCACGTGCCAGGGATGAGGAGACACGTGTGGTGTGGCGGGTGAGGGGCCCACCGTCGTCCTCCGGGGGAGCGTGGGACCCGCGGCTGGATACGGAGGATCTGGTGTGGGGACCCGAGGGAGGGAAGCGTTCACGTGGGTGCGCAATGGAACGACGTTGTTGCGTTACTAATTACTGCCCCCGAAAAAGATTCTCAATCTTCTCTCTCGCCCACTACGGCGATCTCCCCTACCCCAAGACACGGTATCAATAGCCAAACTTTTAATTACTTGTAATTAGTAATAAAAACTTCTAATTCCGTTTTTGTAACGAGATAGTACGACGAAAAATTTCAAATTAACACGTTTGTGATAATTTTATTCTTTTTAATTTTTGTTAAATTTTACAATTAATTTTTTGAATTTGATAACACGTGACAGTTGATAGGTGTACCGGTTTGAGATTTTACCTTCCGTTTGTCACAAGTATAACAATTTGTGATTTTTCATGATATTAATTCAATTTAACAGAAAGTAAATTTATCACAATTATATCGGTTTAAAGTTTTTGGTGATCAAAAAATTAGTTTATGATAAATTTGTCACGGATGTATAAATTTGAAGTTTTTTATGGTTAAAAAATTAGTTTAAGATAAATTTGTCACAGATATACTAGTTTGAAGTTGTTCGTGATATTAATCCTTTTTTTTACAACTTTTAAAGAATTTCATAAGGTTGAGAGAGGCAAATGTCGTTGACCGCCAAATTGACAATTCGATTTGATCAAGATGCTTCAAAAAATGCTAGTGCCAATGTCCGAATTCCACAAAAAAGTGTTCATGATGGAAAAGTGGTACATGGGTAATTATAATGATTCGGTCACCATCAGTGTCAATTATGTATGAGCCCCTGCGATTAGACATCAGAATATATGGGAGGGAACTACAGAGTACAGTCTACAGAGAGCAGACAAAATCCTCAGAACACACCAATTGGCAAATTCTTACATTGGCATTTTCACGAGAAAGATTGGTATATATACATATATACATACATACATACAATACATCTTTTGCAATTACGACCCTTAAGCCCCTTGTGGAAGCTTCCTTGGAGACTAATCCTACAAGACTACTTGGAAAGCCACTTGAACTCACTTGCTCGAAGAGTCCGTTTTTTTCGCAATAAATATATGAGTTGGAAAACATTTTTCAAGATATGATCGCATATATCGCTTAAAATAATTAGTCAATAAAAAAAATTTTCGTCATCAATAACAATTTATGTCTGAATATTATTGTGCACGATGAAAATATATTTCGTTAGTTCAATTTTGTAAGTAATGTGAGCGATTATTTTTAGGGAAATGTTTTCTAAATTTTTCATTCTCCATGAAACAAATGGAGCCTAATATAGTATTGCAGCTTCTTGTAGTGCTATTATGTTATGCAAGGACAATTGGACTAGGAATTGACAGAAAGATCATTAACGTACGTAGACTACATATAACAAGACTCATTCCACATGGATCAAACTCCAAGTAACCACACAAGATGGTGACCATTTGAAGATTGGTGTTGATTATTGAACCACACAAGATGGTATTCTGAGTAACCACAAAAGATAGTGACTATTTGGAGAAGTATACCAAGAAACCACACAAGATAGTGACCACTTGAAGATTGGTGTTGATTAATGAACCACTTAACCAGGGTTGTCCCAATCGATGTGGGACTCTGAATGTCATAAACTCAACTACTCAACGAATCAACATAATTGTTAGCATTGGCCCACATCACCTAACGATACTTCCATTATTCGATGTACAGGTCTCTTCTCATCACATCTACAATTGCAGAAGCCGGTTAGGAGCCACACCTTATCCAAGCGCTATAGAACCGCATGGCCCCGCCCTTATTAGATTGGGCATGGTCCCAATACGTCCAGGAAACACCCACCTTTTGGGGAGGTCTTGCTTCGATGTTGTATATAATGGCTTGATCCATTTCACATGGCCAAGCCCGTAGATGACCACTCTCAATAAGCATACAAAGTGGTGGCCATTTTGGAGTGAGTGACGATTTATGAATTACTCAATTGGGCTTCCTAATCAACATGAGACTTGAGATGTCATGGTATAGTTTTTGCTTACTTATAGAAAGACAAGAATGTCATTGATAATATCTAGAAGACATATTAAATGAAAGGAAAAATTACCTAATTAGTCCTAAAGCCAATACAATCTTAAACTTTTCAAATTCAATCATAAACCTTCCAAGATAGTCTTTTCAATCAATTTTCGCCAAAAATTACTGATATGGTAGTCCAGTCATTGCCAATCATCTTATGTGGTACACTGTCATGTTAGAGATTTCTGACAAAAATTAACCGAAATATTAGAATTTCGCGCAAAAATTTAGTACTAAATTGACAAAATTAAAAAATTTAGAACTGAATTAACATTTGTGCAATAGGTTTATGATTGATTTGACAGCTTCTCCTTAATTGAAAGAAAAAAGGACAATGACCATTTACAATTAGTCTAGATTTTAATTACCTCAAAATAATTAGTGTCCCTACTTTAAGAGAAATTTACCCAAAGCTAACCTATCTCCTCCTCTCTCGGCCCCTTCCCTTTTGCCTCTGCCGCCACCGCACTGACCTCACCCATATACTGTGCCTCCATTGCCATTTGCTCCCTCCTGTTGTGACCTCCGTCCCTCCCCCTGAATGAAGATAGAGAGAACTCGACCAGGTGGCCGCCACTCATGCAAGGGACGTGATTGAGGAAGAGCGGAGGAGGATTGTGGTGGATTGCGTTGCTTGGACGGAGGTTGGTGGCGGCGACGAGAGAGGAGAGGTGGAGTGGAGTTGGGGGAGAAGGAGGGCCGGGGGGACCAGAAGAAAGAAAATGAAAGGTAAAAAAAGGGGGCAGGGGGGTAAAATAAAATGTGGACAGTCCAAAATGTATTTGTATAGATGAGTCAACTTCTAGGAGGTGAATTTGCAATACAAATTATTCTCTAAAGTTCGTGTATGCCAATTCGAAAAGGTATGTTTATCTAGTAATTTAAGAATTTCGTCACCAAATGAGAGGCCTCATGGGAAAGGTCTTGATATACTCTATGTTAAGCTTTGTAATATAGAATTTTTGTTGTTGTGGAACAGAGGGATGGAAATGTGGGACAGTCAAAAATGGATGATGATTGTCATTCGGTTGACGTTGACCAAAGGGAGCCCATTGCCGTGAGGGCACTGTACTCCGCAAGACAGCTGGCTCTCCTTTGGTTCCACATTTGCATTAAACTATCGTACTCTTATCATTAATACGGGCAAGAGGGGCGACTAGTACAACGACCCCGCAACATCAGCTCAGAGTTCCTCGAGTTTCTTACCACGAGATCAATGCTCGGTTCGAGTCATAATCATTGCTCATTTTGAATGAATCGGATACCGCCGTACTTTCTAATGCAAATGGAGAAAAAGCCACGGTCATCCTACGATGGTGCGCAAGTCGAACTTATGCCATCAACGAATCGGGATTTCTTGGAATCAAGGAGCAGTGGAGGGATTCAAACTCGTGACCGAAAGGGATTTCTAAATAATATGAGACTGAATCTTATCCCATTGGGCGAACTACCTAATCAACTGTTGTTTGGTTTGGTGTGAACAGACAATTGAAATTCTCTGGAAATGTGAAGATGATTGCAAGGAAATGTGAAGTCTCCACTTTCTGATTGAGTTCACATTATAATAGTTCATGGGATGGGCAGTTAGCATTATTGCGTGCTGGTCTTCCTACCTAATAAATTACTGTTTGGTTTGGTGTGAACAGACCCAATTGAATTCTCTGGGATGTGTGTGTGTAACTGCAGGGAAGATGTGAAGTCTTCTCGGTCGTTTCGTGGTAGGTGCTCGGTAAACTAGTTACGTTTGTTTGAAAAAAAAACTATATTTGAGAAATTATTTTTCAATTTTTCGGTGTTTGGATAATAGAAAACTAATCGATGCAAGGAAAACGTATTCTATAGACTAAAAACAACAAGTTTATATTGAGCAAAGTAACTTTTCTTTCTAGTAATAACGAAATCACTTTTCTAAGGAAGACCAAACATTGTCCTTGAAAATGATTTCCATGGAAAATATTTTTCTTTATCACGAAGTTTTCAGTGAAGGAAACGCATCTTAAAAAAATCACTTATCAATCTCGAAACCTGATATTATATGCTAATTCAATTTCGGGATGGACATGTGCACTGTCCCAAGCAGGTTAGTCTAGATGTTTTTGCCCTTAGGTGTTACACACATCATCAATACGTCTTGATTTGAAATACCGAATTAAGTACACACTTTTAGTCTTTTGATACGCGAAATTTCAATCCTCAAACTTCTTCCTTTTTATTATTTGGAACGTGTTCTCACCTACCTAATTCGTGCAATCGGTTCTTTCCATCGCCGACGTCAGTTTTGCTTATGCCACAAGTGTGGTGTTGGCTCGAAATTACTACATGGATAATAAAGCCACCCCATTGATACGACTGGCGTAAAGCTGTACTATTGCTACATTAGCATCAGCTTTCATTACACATGAAGAAACCTAATTCCATTGATAGAACAGATGAAGAATCCAATTGGCAATTGATGATTACGCAAGATTTCACGGGGGAAGAATACAAACCACAAATCCGACATGTCATCATATGCTTCAGTTACAATCCGGTAGATGAGAATATGACCTAAATTTCCATCTTAATAGTGGAGACGATCCACCATTCTTATTCTTCATATCTCAATAAAATATTGGACCCCGATATCGACTGGACTTGCAAATCCATAGCTTTAATTTCTGTTATACTCGGACGTTTCGAATCCATGCAACTCTCCTTTTGAAGTGCCAAACATAGATATGAGTTGTTGCTGGTAAAAGGACAAAAGAGATTATTCAATTTTGTGACCAAAAAATTGGATCCGACCAAATTGCGAGTAAAATAATCAGAAAGAGAAACATTCCACAGCAATCATAGAATGTTTCTTTAGTTTAGATGACAAAAGGTTTAAAGTATACCAACTGGACCAGAATGTTACGAGACGTTAATGTTATCGATAACGGGCCGTAAAATGTAATTGAATCATGAGCGAACCTACCAATTCCATTGGGTTTGGAATTAACTGTATGATCTTACCTCACACATCTCTCATCTATCGCCATCGATTTAGATAGTCGGTCAATTTTCTGAACCTTGACTGCCCAAGTAGGTGGTGATGAAGGTGAGCTATGTAACGGGGTGAATTCATGCGTGTATATTTTCTTAAAAGGAGTTTACCATAGTCCATCTTGTCTGTTTACTTTCCTACAAGATTTACTTCCTTTACTTTCAGTCAATTTACTTTCCTACAATGTATTTAGTATTTACATGCTTTCCTTGCTCTTGTAGTTCGAGATTTGGTGTTGTCGACGGACCGTGGTCTCGCTTCGTAATGACCCAGAGGCCGAGTTCTAGTTCCATTATCGGGTCATAACCGTCTGTCAATTGAGTACAGCGACCGTGGCATGGCTTCGGAAATCGCCAATCCAATTCCTTAAACAATGCTATCCAGACGACGGTCACGAAGTCCACGTAAAAGAGCATTCTCCATCAAGCCACAAAAGCGAATGCTGCAAATGGAGGGAGGGCTAAGCTTAGCTTGCGCCCTAAGAGATTGGCGAGACCCGGGGGGGCTCTCCTTTTCCGCTGTCCTGCGCTACTTTTCGTTCGAACCAAAAGACATGGAGGCCTGCGTCCATGGTGGGTCTCTTTCCCTTTTCCCCAACCCATCACAGAACTCAAGCCTCTCTCTCTCTCTCTTCTCCAAAGTTCCAACTTCACTTCCTTCTGAAACCCCATGTAAAGAAGGGAAAAGGGGCTCCACGTCTCTTCTTTTCAGTCGATTTCCGCCTGCCTTTCCTTCGCCCATTCGCCTCGAAAGCCAGGACAAATCGCGCGAAAAGGGATGTTACGTAATCTCGGCGTATCTCGCGACAGTGCTCGCAAATTCAAGCGGGAATCGCTCCATATTATAATCTCCAAATAACACTGTCCTCGGATATTCTGAGATATGACGAATATATTCAATGAGAAGCTGCTCTCGATTTGCTGGGTGGGAAGCGACAGGCGAACGGCGAAGGGTGGGGCCGTACCGGGCTGCTGTTGCGTGGACAAAGCGGCAGCCGAACGAGTGCAAACAAAGTCGTGCGTTAGCGCATTGAAAGAGAATATTGGGATTCTCTTGCCTATGATTTGATGCGGTATGGTTCAATCGATATCGAACAAAAGGGATGCTGTGAGAATTAGATGATGAGGACAGCAACTATCGACTCTCTTTAGATGGGTTTAGGAGAATTAGTAGTGCATGGAACGTGAGAACTTTCGAGGGAAGTGCTTGCTTTTTCTTTCTGTTACCCTTCTCCCCCCTATTCGGTTCCCTTCGATTTCGCAGCCCTTTGATTACCAATGTCATGGGATAGATGCCTCATTCTGTTTTTTTACCTTAAAGTTTTCGAAAGATCTTACCCGCATTGATCCGAAATAGAATTCATATGAAGTCCAATTGATGTGTCTAATCGGGTTGTGCCTGCCAAACACTTTATGACGATACCCGATTTACCAGGATCGGACGGCCCGATCTCAAATTTCGCGACTTTCTAATCGAGGTTGTTTGATCTTTGAGGCATCGGGAAATCTTATTGTTCGATCCGACTTAGTCAATTTTATAGATCAAAAATCACCACGATCTTTAGTTTGACCCAATACCCCAGAATCCACGATCCCCTGACTCTTTCGAAGTTTGGGCCCTATTTTCAAGAAGTTAGAGTAACTGGGTTTCGACATACGCAAGAATCAATGAATATAACGTTAAACGGAAAAGTTAGGCGCGATCAAAATTTAGTCGGTTTATAGAAAGTCATAACAAGAAAACAACTTGTATAACATGTATCATATCTGTAGATCACCAATCGACAGAGCTGCGATATCCCCCAATCGGCGCGGCCGATGTCATATTGAAACTTTTGATCAATGTTTCCCTTCCCGATTCATGAAGACCACCTCCATTTTTAGCCAAAAATGATTGTACCAGATGGTGTTCTTCAACATCACAATATCTACCCAAGAAAGACCGTAAAAGACCCTCTTTCTAATTTGCCATTCATGTTGACATGGAATTAAAAATCAAGCAATTCATTATTTGATCACCGTAAAATTTATTATTGCGAAACATTCATCACAAGTGCTACAAATTTTAATGTCATGTCAGATTTTCCAACGCTGAAATGATTGATCGAAAAGTCATGGCGTCAAAGTGAGCGCCTTGTCAAAATGATGGGCGCTTATAACTTTTTTGGAACATATAACTTTTTAATTTTTTAGGTGTCAAACATTGAGTGCACGCAAAAAGCACCTCGACATGGCATGTAGAATATATAAACAAAGCACGAGAATGTCGGATATCGCATAATCTCACTTCAAGTCTCAAGAATCGAGATCGCTCCACGTTATACTTGTGTTCTCCGCTCTGGTCCATGTTATTTATGCACTCAGAGTAACACTTGTATTATCACATCACAACCAAATAAATCCCTCGATCTCACAACACTTGTGTTGTCACTTGTAGTTTATGGAGATTATTCTTTCTCCCTCTTCATTCGGTCTCACCATACACTATGCCTATCAAATAGACCCATTTGTTAACCCAAATTTAATGAGTCGGGTTGTTATATTGATTAGGTATATTCAGTAAATATGTTTAAAATGGTAATACCTAAAATAATATGGGTGTTAAATGGGTCCACAACTTACTTAAACCCAATCAATTTCTATGACTCTCTCTTGCCCAAACTTGATCTTATATTTGCTCACTCCATGCTCTTGCCTCAATTTGAGTTTAAGTTTCCCTACATTGAATTAAATATGCAAATGTTTTAGCAATACGAATCGAGTTGAGTATGAATCACTAATGTCAAAACGGATTAAATTGGTCAATTTGAGTCTGACCATTTTCGAACCGACCCAAACTCGATCTGATCCACTCATTTGACGGGTGGACCATACCCTCGCACATGGTACTTTCAAGATTCTCATTAACATGCACAACGGGCAAAAGTACAAAGAGGAGTTGGAATATGTGAATGTAGTGGGCTGGGTTATGTCAGTCCATCATGAGCGGCCCAACTCATTCTAAAAAGCCCAACACTATTCTTAGGTACGAGAGACATGCATACACCATTCTATTTGGAATATATGTATATATTAATGGGCGCTAACCTATATTCTTATCCTTAGAGGAAGTGAATTCCAAATTTACAGGAGAAGAAAAAATTAATTTATTGAAAATATAGGAAATAAATGATTGAATGAGCTTAAAAGAGAGCACTCACGTATGTGTGTCAACATATTCGAGTCTACTAACTTCGTATGGTCTCCAAGTTGCTTCGTATCATGCTGGGAGGCACACGCGATTATCGCTGAAGCACAACCCCATGCAAAGCTATTCCGAAATCTGAAGATGGCCCATTGCAGGAGATGATGGAGTAAGGTTGCGGAGTGGGTCATCAAAGCCCATCGCAACAAAACTTTGCGTTCCAGTTGAGTCGCTTATCTCCCTACCTATCTCTTAGAATTGCTATGCTCCGAAGAATGTTTTTTTTGTCTACTCGGACTTTTAATTAATGAGAATGCAAATCCTTTTTGACAGGAAAAAAAACTTAGGAGTCTAGATGTCACCTTTAAAATTTTCATGAATCAGTCCTTGTTCTTGAGTATATGTCATGGCCTCACTCTGCTCGCCTAATTTATCTCCTTTTAGTGGCGTGATTGAAGAAAGTTTAGAGTCTTTTTTTGAACTTATAACTTCTATTATCTTCCCCTGTATAATTTAAAGATGAGATTTTCAAATTTCGAATGATAATGAAATGCGCATGCCCGTTTCTACATGTTAAGAATTAAGTATTTTGAAAAGTTCATATTAGGCCTTTGTACTTTTCATTTTTCTAAGGGTTAATACCACAAAAAACCTCAAACTAGTACACATATAATAATTTTACCCTAAACTAATTTCTTAACCACCAAAAACTCCAAACTGGTATACTTGTGATAAATTTACCCTCTGTTAATTTCTGTTAAATTCTACAATCAAATTACTAAGTTTGATGACACGTGACAGTTAAAAAGTGTACCGGTTTAGGGTTTTACCACTCTGTTTGTCACAGGTTTATCAATTTGTTAATCCAATTTAACGGAAGGTAAATTTGTCACAAGTGTACTAGTTTGGAGTTTTTTATGGTCAAAAAATTAATTTTAGGTGAAATTATCACAAGTGTACTAATTTAGAGTTTTTCATGGCATTAACCCTTTTTCTAATCAAGTCCTTCTATTTGCACAAAATGTGTAATCAAGTCCATCCTACACCAAATTTGGCAAATCTAGCCAACATAGTCATAGATAACACTAAAGTGTGATATGGACGCAACGGTGAAGAATAAAATAATGGTTCTTTTGAAAAAAAAAATTCTTATATTCATGGCATTGTTCGTGTGGGTATCATCATTGGTAAAATGTAGCATTTGACAGCAACTCAGCTGAATTTGGGTGGATTTGGTGCCGAAGGAACTTGATTATAAAAATTAAAACTTCAAGGACTAAATTAGAAATGGCGCGGAAGCATAGGGATGAAAAGCAAAACTTCTTCACAGTCAAAAATAGAATTCATTCCAAACACCGACTCCTGGTGCCATAGAGTTGATTATGCTTCACTCAACCAAAGTAAAACGAAGGCAAACCAACAACCACTCAAGGTCAAGAACTCCCAAATCTCATTAGATGATCATCTTATAATCCACTTTGGCATTGGGAACATTATCGAACTTCAATTTCAGAAGTGGAATTACAATCGATCGCCCAATTCAGTCAAAAGACTACTCTATTCTTCCATAGGGACATCAAAACTTCAGATGAGCTACAACTTTCTTATATACATTTTCTGAAAGGAATGAGAATGTGTGTATGCACATGATTAAGATGGAGACAAGTACCTCATCATACGTAAGAACTCGGCCAAGATACCTTTGTCTCGAATAGTTTCTACAAAATCGATGTTAGATCAAACCCAAAAACACAAATATCAGTTCGTGCCCTTGAATTCACCAATAATCTCTGCAAGAGCAAACACCATCTTTGAAATGGTGGAGGCACTTTGAGTCGCTCAAATATATTTCACAGCCATGGGAGAGAGTCACGTATTTAGCTGTCCTGTGACAATCCTCACACATTCTCAAGTTTTTCATAATCCTTATGGTTTGAGGTGCGCGGTATTCTCCAGCAAGAGCAAAAGCTATGGCCAATTTTTCGCTGTGGATTCGACCACTTTCTTCTTTCTCCTCATCCTCAATGCATAGCCTATCATAAGATTCAAATGCCCTCGCTTTTTCCTCAATTTCCTGTAGCCAAGAATGCAGATGCTCAAAATATGGTGCGGACCGGTCAGGAATAAATCTATAGACTTTATTTTCCCTGATGACCCAACTCTCTCCTAGCGATTTGCTCGCTAAAGTATCCTTTTCAAGCCTTTTTAGTTTTGCAGCATGCTCAGATTGTCCATATAAACCAAATGTTTGCAATAACAACTGGTAAATTGAATGATTCCCCACTTCCAATTCAAGCAACCTCTCTGCTGCCAGGACTGCCAGGGTGATATTCTTATGGATTCTACAGGCTGATAACAGAGCAAGCCAGATGGAAAAGTCAGGTTCCAGTGGCATGTTCTCAACAAACTCTACTGCTTCCCCAAGCCTTCCGGCACGACCATACAACTCTACCATAGCTGCATAATGTTCTAATGCAGGCACAATCAGATGCTGTTCAGTAATCGCAGAAAATACCCGTGTTCCCTCTTCCACCAGCCCAGCCAGACTATATGCATTTAAGATACTAACTAAAGTACCTCTATTAGGTTTCAATCCAAACTGCCTCATCAGATCACACAGATCAAGTGCAAATCTATGACACCCATGCCATATGTAACCACCAATCATTGAGTTCCAGGTGATTATGTCTTTCAAGGTAACCCTATCAAATAATCTTCTTGAATATTCGATGTTCCCGGACTTGGCATAAGTATCTATGAGCGAATTTGCAATAGAAAGCACAGATTCTAAATCCCTGCGCACGACACAACCGTGAATTTCTTTTACCTTGTTTACAGCTATCAAGTTTTTACAGGAAGGCAAGACACTCAAAACCGTAACAGAATTTAATGGAACATGGAGAGACTGCATTTGCCGGAAAATTCCCAAAGCCTTGTCCTTTTGCCCATTTTGAGCGTAACCAGCAACGAGCGAATTCCATGATGCAGTACTGCGCCTTATCTTCCCATCTTTTTCCATCCTCTGGAAGAGAATTATTGCTTGATCATCATCTCCATTTTGCATATACCCCGATATCATTACATTCCATGTAATAACATTCGGTCGTACATCTGATTCCTGCATTGTGAGGAAAAGTTCATGGGCTTTACCACAGTAACCAGCATTGAAGTATCCTTTAATCATCGAGTTCCAACTGAAAGCATCTTTGTCCTTGATCACATCAAAAACGCATCGAGCAGCTTCCACTTCCTCAGACTTGGAATACATGTCTATGAGTGAGTTCCCAACCAGCACATTATCCCCCAGACCGATCTTAATGGCAACAGAATGAACTTCTTTCCCCCTGTTCAATGCTTTTAATGATGCACAAGCTGAAATGGCACTTGTGATAGTGACGCCATTTGGTTCGATCCCCACCATCAGCATCTCTCTAAACAGATCTAGTGCTTGACTCTGCCTGTTATTCTGACCAAATCCTGATATCAGAGAAGTCCAAGTGAACACATCAGGAACCACACCCTGACTCTCCATCTTCTTCGTAAGCTCCATAGCAACATCGTAATTCCCCATCTGACTGTAGCTGGCAATCAATACATTCCAAGTCACCAAACCGGGTTCAATTCCCTCTTCTTGCATTGCATTGAACAGTCTATAAGCTTCTTCAATCTCTCCCTTCTGGCAATACCCAGATATCAAAGAATTCCAAGTCACTGTATCCTTCTGTTCCATGCTGTCAAAAAGCCTCCTGGCCGAGTTCAATTCTCCACACTTTGCATAGACAGCTAAAACCGTATTTCTGACCCGCTTATAGCTGCACATTCCACTTCTAATTACTATAGAATGGATAAGCCACCCGGTCCTAACGTCACCAGCATTCCCACAAGCCTGCAAAATCTTAGGGAACAAAAAACCGTCTGGCATAACACCCTCTTCCACCATCAGATAGAACATCTCCACTACTTCTGTCCACCGCTTCTCTCTCGAGTAAGCCCCGATCATCGCGGACCACGTGTACAAGTTTCTTTCACGCATCCCATCGAACACCTTCCGCGCATCCTCCAAGCACCCGCATTTTGAATACATACCCACCAGCTTAGTCTCCACGAACGGGGGCAAACTCTCGACCAAGGCCACCATGGCGTGCACCTTCCGGCCCAAACGGATAGAATTCTCGGCGATGCAAGACTCGACCAAATTGGCGTACGTGTTCGGCCTCACCTTGAGCCCGCTCTGGCCGACGTAATCAAGGACGGCGACGGCCTCGCCGAGATGACCCTTGTTGCAGAGGTAGTTCAGGTGGGCATCGGCCATTCTGGGGTGGGTCTTTCCGGAGAGAGAAATGAAGGGTCGAGAGGTGAATTCGAGTGGGGTGTCTAGCTTGGGTGGTTGTGGTAGTGGTAGTGGTGGTGGCGATGGAGGTGGTGCTACGGGAAGAATCGATTTCCATGGGATTATCAAGTTCTCCATGGTTCATCAGTGGCTCCTTGTTTGAGCGTTGCAGTGCCACCGATCACGAAGCAGCAGATGGATGACGAACTGCAGAGCAGGGGAAGGGAAGGTGGGGGACATCCGGCGAGGAGCCTTCTCCCTCCATTTTGGAAGTTCCTCACCGTTATCTTATCCTGTCGGTTTTCTGAGGCGAAATATTGTGGATTATTGTAACTTGTAAGTCTTATCCGGCACCGAATTAAGGCTATTTATTTGGTGAAGAATAAATGAGTTAAAAAAATATTTTTAAAATGATGATTACTTAAATTACTTGAATCACTTGAGATGATTAGCTAGTAAACAATATTTTCATTCTCGATAATAATTTATGCCTAAATAATATTATGAATGATGAAAATACTTTTTGTTTATTCATTTTTTGTCAATGAATCAAACGATCAATTTTAGAAAAATTATTTTCAAATCATTCATTTTTCGCAAAATAAATGCACTCTAAGTTTCGCTCCTGTCACTGCCATAGTAATTGTCGGGAGTGAATCTCTTAATGATTCATGTTGTGTCACGGTAATTTTGTGTGGAGAGAATTCTAGCTTCCAGCATGTCTAAGGAGGGTGGACAACCAGTTTGCCTATCTTGGAGCATAGGTGATGCGAAATAATTATGAATCAATACAAACATTTTAAAACGACTATAAGATACTATAAACCAAATCGACAGGATCCTCCTATTTTTGGTGAAAGAAAATTATAGGATATTCTCCTGATTTGGTGTTCTTTTCTTGTTCAATTGTTACTTTGTATATTCCTTGTAATTTTGGAAACAATTATGTACCTCTATCAATAAAAAAGCAATCCCTCTCTCAAAGAATTCATAATAAAAGAAACTTTGAGAGAGGATTCCTGAGGACGTAGGCTTACTTAGCTGAACCTCGTTAAATTGTGTTTGCGTTCTTTGTCTCTAAATTTATCATGGTATCAGAGCAAGTTCAAGCCTAACCTGTTATTGTTTGTTGTGACGATTTTTCTAGTTACCTTGTTGCTGTGTTGTCACCATGGGAGAACAGGATGCCGGCAAGAAATTGCCGACTGCAACTCCTTCTACCAAAGGTCTTCTGCAAGAATCTCACAACCAACGTCTCACCAACATGCTTATGAACGAAAGGGATTTTCTTCCTTGGTCACGAGCTGTAACCGTAGCTCTCGGAGGCCGTTCGAAACTCGGCCACATCAATGGTAAAATCAAAGCTCCTCCACAAGATGATCACGGATAAGAAGAGTGGCTGGCCAATGACAACTCCGTCATGTCCTGGATCTTCAACTCCATGGAGCCCCAAATCTATGAGATTTTTGCACACTCCAATTTAGCTCAAGCACTATGGGATGCGTTGGTTGGAATGTATGGGCAACTCAAAAACGCCTCTCGGATTTTTGAAATCCATCAAGAATTGGCAAATTCGAGGCAAGAAGAGAATCAATCATTTACCTTACACCTCGGAAATTTCAAGAGGAGGTGGGACGAGCTCCGACAGTACCGCCCCGCCACTCAATCCGCTGTTGATTATGTTCGCAAAAAGGAGGAAGATCGGATCTTTCAATTTCTGGCTAGCCTTCGGCCAGAACATGGTTATCTCAGATGACATATCCTCATGAGCCCAATCTTGCCGTCCCTCACCGAAGTCTTTGCCACGATCCAGGGAGAGGAAACCAGGCATCGGGTCATGAATCCAGCACCAGTGAACATAAAAGCAACTGCTGAGATTTCGGCCCACGATGTCGTGACCAACAAATCGGCGGAGGCTGTCACAAGATTTGCCAAGGGAAAGACGAAGAAAACCGTTTGTTTCCGCTGAGAACACTGTGATCGCGATGGTCACACCAAGGACCGATGCTGGGTTCTTCATCCTCACTTGCGGGTTGGTAGAGAGAAGGGGCCATAAGCAAAATTGGCTGCCCAAAATGACCCAATTAACCCGACTAAATTCAAGGCCAAATTTGAAAGTCTTGCAAATCAATTTCAACAACTTTTACAGGGCCAAGGGTCCAACATTAAGGCAATCGGATCAACTGGCCCATCTGCTGAATCAAGCCACATGGTACAAACTTCTGGTAGAGTGTTCTTGACTCAGTTCAAAAATTATTTTGTTATAGACTCGGGTACCATTGACCATATGTGTAATTCAGATCAAATAATGGTTAAAGTTGTCTCCAATGATTATCCTCCTATTACTGTTGCTAACGGAGCACATGTCCCGACACAAGGAGCAGGAAAATTTAAGATGTTGTCTAAGAGTTCTATTGCTTTGATCGTACTTGATTTATCTTCAAATTTATTGTCTGTTAGTAAGTGTACAAAAGAATGGAACTGCAATGTCATTTTTTCTGCTTCTAAGGTGTTACTTCAGGATTGCATCACCAAGAGGACAATTGGTGAAGTGAGGTTGCAGAATGGACTCTATGTCATAGATCAATACCCCGAGGCATTGAGTGCAATCCGGAATGCTAAGAAGACGTCAGAACTATGGCATAGACGCATGGGTCATCCGTCTAATTAGATTTTACACGCTCTTGATAGATCTTTATCTCATGATTCTAGTTCATGTGATTGTTGTCATTTCGCCAAACAACAGACTTCCTTTTCCTAAGAGTACACATTTCTCTTCAGAATTATTTGATTTAATTCATTCTGATGCGTGGAGTGCTCCCATTGAGTCTCGAGATGGCTATAGATATTTCGTCTCTTTTATTGATGATAAGTCTTGCGCTACGTGATTGTATCTGCTCAAAACCAAAAGTGAGGTTCTTATTGTTTTTCAGGAATTTTGTGCTATGATACAAAATCAATTTAAGACAAACATGAAAGTGTTGCGCACGAATAATGGGACGGAATACACCAATCAAGCATTTCAAGCCTATTTGCGCAACTTAGGTATTATTCATCAAACTTCCTGTGTTGGGACGCCCCAACAGAATGGCATAGCAGAAAGGAAAAATCTTCATCTTCTAGAAGTTACTCGGGCCTTACTTTTTTCGGGGAATATGCCCAAAACATATTGGAGTGACGCTGTTCTCACCAGTTGCTATATTATTAACCGGCTCCATAGCCGAGTGTTTGAATACAAGATTCCGGTAGAAATTTTATATGGGAAGAAGTTCAATGTCTCACATTTGAGGATTTTTGGCAGTACATGCTACGTTCACTCGAACGATGGTAAACTCAATCCATGTGCTCGGAAAGTGCGTCTTCGTTGGCTATTCTTTAGCTAAAAAGGGATACAAGTGTTAAGAGCCCACCACAAAGCGCCTTTATATATCCTGTGATGTTCACTTTGATGAGACTAATATGTATTATTCTGACAGGAGCCAACTTTAGGGGGAGTACACCAAACTCTCAATAGATTATGGAGAAGTTGCCCCTGTCCCTATTGCTGCTTCACCTGTGGTACCCACGAATGTACCCACTTTAGAAACAAGGGATAGAGGACGATTAGAACATGACACCGAGCTACAACAAAATTTAAAGCTGATGGCTGAAACTCACTCTGGAGAAGAAATCATGATAGAAGAATTTTCTGGAGCATCTTCACCGCCTGTTCGCCGATCTATGAGGATTTCTAGGCCCTCTGTTAGACTCCGGGATTTTACCACATATCACACGGTACAGTATCTCATCCAAGATTATGTCAATTATGACAAAATTTCTCGTCAATTATGACAAAATTTCTCATCAATTTTGGTGTTTCTTATCTACTCTCGAAAGTTCAAAAGGACCCAACAGTTATGAAGAATCCAAACATCAATCGGTGTGGATTACAGCTATGAAGGAGGAACTTCTGGTGCTTGATAAAAATTACACTTGGGATGTGGTGCGATTACCTGATGGAAAGCGCTCTGTTGGTTGTCGTTGGATTTACAAGATTAAATACAATAGTGATGGCTCAGTCGAAAGGTATAAAGCCCGCCTTGTAGCTAAAGGCTACACCCAGACCTACGGCATTGACTACAAGGAGACATTTGCTCCAGTTGTGAAGATGAATACGGTTCGTGTTCTTATGTCCGTAGCATGTCCATAGCAGTCAATCGTGGCTGGTTACTTTGTCAAATGGACGTGAAAAACGCATTTCTTCATGGAGAACTTGAAGAAGAAGTGTATATGGATCTTCCCCCGGGTCATGCCTTGCAAAATGAAGAAAGGATGGTTCGCAAATTAAGGAAGTCCATCTACGAACTCAAACAATCTCCTTGAGCATGGTACGGCAAGCTCAGTGGTGCACTTACAAAGTTTGTGTTGGTATGAAGTATGGCCGACTCATCAATGTTTACCAAATCTGATGAGGGTGGTATTGTAATTTTACTCATCTACGTTGATGATATTGTTATCACCGGAAGCAATAAATTTGGAATTGAGGCTCTCAAACAGTATCTTCGTCGAGAATTTGATATCAAAGATCTTGGAAAATTGAGGTATTTCTTAGGAATTGAAGTGGCCAGCTCTCACAAAGGTTTATTTCTGTCACAGAGAAAGTACATTCTGGACTTGTTAAAAGAAATAGGGAAAATGGGTGCCAAACTGGCAAATGTACCTATGGATTACAATAGTAAGTTTGCCGCTGATAATACTCCCGTGCAAGACATTGGAGCATTTCAACGTCTCATAGGCAAGTTGATTTACTTGACTATTACTCAACCAGTTATTACTTACGCAGTTAGCTATGTAAATCAATTCATGCAAAATTTGACTCAAGGGCACATGGATTTGGTTGATCGATTTCTGCGGTACTTGAAAGCTACACCAGGAAGGGGTATTTTAATGAAGAACAACGGGCATACAAATATTATCGGGTATGCAAACGCTAAGTAGGCAGGAAGCCCCAATGACAGGAAGTCTACTACGGGCTTTTGCACCTTCGTTGGAGGTAATATTGTTACTTGGAAAAGTAAGAAGCAAAATGTTATTGCCCATTCAAGTGCTGAAGCAGAATATCAAGCAATGGCTACTACTACTAGTGAGATAGTTTGGCTATAGCTTCTCCTCCAGGAATTAGGGCGCAAACCAAGAACGTCACCTACGAAGCTGTTTTGTGATAATCAAGCTGCTGCTCATATCGCCTCAAATCCCGTGTTCCATGAAAGAACAGAACACATTAAGGTGGACTGCCATTTTGTACGGGAAAAGGTTCAGGATAACACCATTGAAACTCCCTATGTTCAAAGTGAAGATCAGTTGGCCGATATTTTCACCAAAGCCCTTGCTAAAGGACCATTTCAGAACATGGTGAACAAGTTGACATTTGATGATATCTTCGGTCAACTTGAGGGGGAGTGTTGACCAAATTGACAGGATCCTCCTATTTTTTGTAAGAGAAAATTAGAGGATATTCTCCTGATTTTGTGTTCTTTCCTTGTTCAATTGTTACTTTGTATATTCCCTGTAATTCTAGAAACAATTATGTACCTCTATCAATAAAAAGGCAGTCCCTCTCTTAAAGAATTCATAACAAAAGAAACTTTGAGAGAGGATTCCTGAGGATGTAGGCTTACTTAGCCGAACCTCGTTAAATTGTGTTTGCATTCTTTGTCTCTAAATTTATCAGATACCTTATGATAATGCTTAGAAGGGTGAGTCGCTAATACTCGTCGCCACTCCCTATCTTTCTATTAATCATATTGAAGTTCTATTTCAGTCAAAAAGGAAGTGATCCGCGTCGGAAGATTAACAAGAAACTTATTTTTATAGACATCGCTTTTGGTGTTCGAGCATATCATTGGCCAATTCAAGTAACTTCATTATCAATTCAAATTGAACATCTGTAAACTCTAGATGTCTAGTTGAATAGTTAAAATTTCGATATTTCATATCGACAGAAAACGAATAACAAGAAACATGCTTCATTACACTTTCATGGTCATATGGTAAACTGAAAAAGGTTCGAACTTGAGTTCGAGCTTGAATTAAGATCGTGTTTTTGGTGACGGTTCAAGTACGCTACCTAGCTTCTATTACGATTCATTCTGCAAGAGTTTGAGCTTGAAGATTCGAGCTCTTGATCTGATCTGAGTATTCTATGGTTACTTCAGCTTAGATAGTGAATTATGTGACCTACATCTTTGGTCAATGGTTGAGAACACTTGTACTATTGATAAAAGTCAAACCCGATAATTGGAAATATGTCTGTTATGATAGACTATACTACACAGACTAAACCATCTAATTTTGGGCTAAAAGGCATGTTTTATCGGAAGAAGATTTAACACCCTTTTGTCTGAACTGAGAAGTGTATTCAGCGGCGGTCAACGATGCACTTGGGCAAGTAAAACAAAGTTAATCCCATGACTTGTCGGAATTGGCATAACCATGAGCAGCTTTCTCCTTTGTTCGCGTTCATCTGAAAGGCCCTCCCTTACTTATTTCTTTTGCATCGTATACCTAATTCGTAGTTCTAACATGGACGATATTGTTTGTTCTTCGAATCTGATTCGGTTTACTATAGACTCGAGAAGGAAATCCGAGCACATCTGAAGCACATGAAGAGGTTTGGTTTTGCGTAGAGATGGAGCCGGAAATCTATTGATGTGGTCCAAACGCCCGAGAAAAACACGAGAACTATTGATGGTGCGGCTACTGTGGATCTGAAATTGGAGACCCTGACATTCCAATTACGTCCAGCCAAGAGGTTCGGGCATCTGGTCACACCTAGCTAGACGTCCGACTTGGATGCCGGCAAGTTGAGGCGTCCGACCAAGCGCGTCCCAAGCCATTGCCCCTCCAACCTCGCTGTTGACCCCTAGAGGATATATGAACCGTTGACAATGTTTTGACATCGGCGAAAATATGGATAGAGAGAAGTTTGAAGAACCATTATTGGGTATCATCTGCTTCATAGATGACATTAGCATTCGGAAGTTGAAAATGTGTTTGTTGGATTGGTCCGGTAGGGAAAAGGCAAGATCTGTACTTGGTGATTATTATGGTAATCGGAGAAAAGAGTAAGACGAAGTGATTAAGTGCCAGAGAAAATTGAAGCGTTACCAAGAAGAGGAAAGAGGGCTTGTTGCAGTGACCTAGAAATCTTGTTGTTGATAGCTTATATTAAGTTTCATTTAAGAGTAGTGAGGCCCGTTATTAAGGAATATGGTATGAAGGTAAGCTCACTCAAACATTTATTATTTTCTCACCGTCAAAAAAATAAAATTACAATGCACCATTAGTATTGTCACCTCAAATTTAGGCCCCCAATTTCATAAAATCATATACATTCCCTTTGTTTGCAAAATCTATTTATTGAGCACATTTTGGGTAGAGGGGGCACATTCACAAAAGATTATCCATAGTGAGTCGGTGACATCCTGAAGCAAGGCTGTCCTGTCCTGTGCTGTTTGTATCCACAACTGCATTCCAACAGGGAAAAAGAGAGAGAGAGAGAGTACATTATTTTTTTTGGGTCGAAAAGAAAAGAGAGAGTATATTAATAAATACATAAACATGCATAATCCCTTTTCGGAAGCAATGAATGAAGATAGAGAGATCTATGAAAGCTATATATATATATATATATAGATGGGCTTTGAGGTTGGGCCTTGCTGGTTCAAGTAACATGATCCAAAGTTTAGAATGATATTGAGGATTAAGCTAAACTGGTGGGATGAAAATTTAGTGGGGTCAATTGAGCCAGATAAACAAAACCCTCTTCTTCAATATGTAATGTCTAGAAGAGCTTTTAAGCTGAATGGGAACACTTTACTCCACTAAAGCTCCATTTGTTTCATGGAAAATGAATTATTTAAAAAATATTTTTTTTAAAATGATATCTTGCATCGTTTGATATTGACGATTAAGCCGAACAACAAGACAATATTTGTCGGTATGTAATGTCTATGGAGATTATACACGACCACCCATACTACGGTTAGGATGTGATGCAGGAGGAGTTGGAGGGGGCCGACTGCAATGACCAAAGGGTCAAGGAGGTAGGAGAGAGAGAGATTTGGATTTTCGAGGGAATCAAACGTATAGAGGATTATGGCCGAGGAATTGGCAGCCAACTCCATGGATTGGGACATGTAGTAGAGGAATAAGTTGTCGGGGGGTCGATGATGCGGAGGTGGAGATAGGTGGTCAGTCTTGGTAACCAATCAACAATCTGGTTTAAGTAGCCATTGCAGAAATAGCTCTAATTTGCATCATACAGAGTTTCTGTTGGGAATCACACATCGATTCCAGAAAAATAGCCAAGCAAACAATCCAAACCAACATAATACAATAATAAAAGACGTAATAGGAAAAACTCACAGAGATTGAGAACACTCAAAGAAAAACTCAGTTTCTATTCTTTCTATTTTAATTTTAGTGCTTGACGACTAGAGTCTATCAATCGCTGATATATAAAGTGTAGATTTCAATCTAAAAGCAAAATTAATAGAAAAGACAAAAAAGCCCTTAATAGTAATATTTGGTTTCATCCACCAATAATTTCATATGACTTCAATTGACAACAAACAATTATTCAGCGAACTTAATAAATATATTTGAGCTAAATGGGAAGACTCGACTCCACTAAGCTATACACAAATTTTGGACAAGACGTGGAGGCATGCACTCATCTTTTAGGGTTTTGTCTCGCACTATGGCTCCAGAAAATCAAAGAACTACGTCAGATCCAAATCTATGCATGACTACTAGTTAGATATGCATGGTTTTCTTGTTGAATTTAGGTTTCTCATATTGATATGATTGGATCTAAACTTCACAAATGTCAAGGGACACATAAAGTGAAAGGACACCGACCATTCAAGCAATATTAAATCCTTGTCATCAATCGGACAACAACTTTTTCAACTAGGAGTGCTGTACGGCAATGCATCCATCCAGGAGTAAGGGTGCGTTTGATAACTTGCTAAATGGTGACTGATTCTATTTTTTTGTTCTCAGAAATAAAAAAAGAACAGAAATTCGTTTGATAAATTTTTTGTTCCCGGGCTCAAACTTATTCCCAGAATTAGTTTTGGAACAGAATCAAAAAGCAAAAAAAGTTATTTCTTGATTCTGAAAACAAGAATTAGAAATAGAATAGAATTTTTTTTTCGTTTTCTTCTTTCCTTCCTAGTTGTGGCCGGTTCTTCCTCTTTTGTGGCCTGTGGCCGGCGAGGGTGTCGCGGCCCTCGCCGGCGAGGGCTAGACCCTTGCGGTTTGGACTAGGGCTGCCCTCGCCGGCCTTTTCCGGCCCTCTCCCGAGCTGGCAAGGGCTGCCCTAAAGGCTTGCAACCTGGCCGCTCGCGGCGTGGGCAACAGCTGCCCTCGCCGGATCTAGCGAGGGCAACGATGAGGGTCTAGCCCTCGCTAGATCCGGCGAGGGCCCCGATGGCCTCGCCGGCCAACCAGCCATGGCCAAGAAGGAGAAGAAGAAAAAAATAAAAGAAATATTAAAAAATTTAGAAATATTATTAAAATATTATCAATAAAAAAAAAATTTGTACAGTTACCAAATACATTTATGTTCTTTTTCTATTTGAGGAATGGAAATTTTGTGATATTACCAAACACCCTCAAATGCTTAGAAATTATTTCCTGGAATAAAATAAAAAAATTATTTCTGAGCAGAAATTATTTCCGAGAACATAATGATTATCAAATGCATCATAAATAGCCACATTCATAGTGATAGAAATTCTATAAACTTCAGCCATTTTGCGAAGGGAAATTATAAGTATATAACTTTTGTTGAAGTTGCATAGTTAATCAATGTGTCATAAAATTTTAAATAGATGGAGATCTTTTAAATCTTAGATTGTGTTTGGTGGGCCGGATAAAATTTCGGATATGATAACTTTTATTATATCCGATATTTAGAGTGACGTGAAATTCGGATATAGCCCGGATATAGTCCGGATAAAAAAACCCCACGTGGGGGTGGATAGACCCTGCAAACCACATGCAAGACACAAAAGGATGAATCGAGACACGAAGTAGGTGTAGAAATCACGTTCCAAATCGACACTCCTAGCGTACAGCACAAGCGGCAGAGGAGGAGGAGGACAGGACACTACGGCTGCGTTTGGTTCAGCATTGGGAAGGGGCTTTCGGCCCCGAAAGCCCATTCCCAAAAATGCTGAACCAAACGCTTAGCATTGAGCATTGAAAATGCTCAAAACTAGCATTTTCAATGCTGAAAGCCCAATGCTGGCCAGACTAGCTTTGGGCTTTCAGCCTTGAACCAAATGCCAAAATCATTTTTATACTTCCCAAACTACCCTCACTCAAATTTCAATATTCCGGCTTTGCCCTCTCGTTACTATTCATCTTCTTCACCAAAGGGACTCCGGCGAAGGCGAAGGGCCGGCGACGGCGAAGGTCCGGCGAGATCGCCCGACCCAGGCGACGGCCGCCCGGGGTCGGGCGACCGCCCAGGCGTGGCCGCCTGGGTCCCCCGACCTCAGGCGACGGCCGCCTGGGTCGCGCGACCGTCGGCCTGGGTCGCGCGACCCAGGCGGCCGTCGCCTGAGGTCGCGGGACCTCAGGCGGCCGTCGGCCTGGGTCGCGCGACCCCAGGCCGCCGTCGTCGCCTGGGTCGCGCGACCCCAGGCCGCCGTCGTCGCCTGGGTCGCGCGACCCAGGCCGCCGTCGTCGCCTGGGTCGCGCGACCCAGGCCGACGGCCGCCTGGGTCGCGCGACCCAGGCCGACGGCCGCCTGAGGTCGCGCGACCTCAGGCGACGGCCGCCCGAGGTCGGCGTCCCTCGCCGGGGGTCGCTCGGCGATGGGCGATGGCCGCCGGCGCCAGATCTGGCTCGTCGGCGGCCGTAGCCCTTCGCCGGAGCCGGCGAAGGGTATTTTTGTCTTTTTTTTTTTTAAAAACCCCCAAAGCCCATTTGTGAAAAAAATTAACCAAACACCACTTGGGTCAAAGTAGCTTTGCAAATGAGTTTTTACCAAACGCCATTTACATTTCCCATAAAGGGCTTTCACCTAAAAGCATTTGCATTCCCAAAGTAGCATTCCAAATGCTGAACCAAACGCACCATACGTTGTGGACAAACGTTGGTGCTGGCCAAAAGTCGCATTCACATGTGCGAGGTGATCAGTCATGATCACGTTATCAAAAGAGGATCCCAGGTCATACAAAAAAAAAAGAAAGGAAAGAAGACATCGAGCAAATGATACACTTACGTGATCCAATGCACCCTTTTTTTAATGGTCAAGATCTCACAGCTCCCTTTGCTGTACTCAACCCAAGTGCTCCTCCGCGCCCACCACGAGACAGCGACGCCCATCAACCCACATCATCATCTGATCTCGAACCACTAGAACGGCTAGCACCGACATAAACGGAACGGAGAGATCCAGCCTCTGCTTGTTTAATTTTTGCTTATCTCCTTCTTGGAGGATGGGGAAATGAGTGGAGAACGCAAAAGCAAGATCGATCAGCAGACGGCGCGATGAACGGTGTCCCGATGCTTCCTCGCTCCCGTCTGACCACTGCGCGCTTGTCTCACTCTCTCGCGTTCTCCACGTTAATTCTGTGGTGGAGTGACGAGTTCGCAACTTCTATTGATGGAATGATGGATGATTGTAATGATCCAAGAAACATGAGTCTACGTCAAGGTACAGCTTACTAATTTTATCAGATCAGTTAATTATGAGAGACCCTTTTTCGTTTTCGCGGTCAGCCTCGATTAAGATGTCACTTTCCCCTTGTCTTCAGATAATTGGCTGAAAATCCCTCAATTTATCCGAATTTTGGTCCAAAAAAATTCATTACTTTAATAAGATTAAAATTATCAAAATAGTCCAAAACCTATTGCAATTCAGTCATAAGCCATAAACTTTTTACATTTGTGTCAATTCAGTCAATGCGGCCAATTTTGGCCGACCTGTACTGATATGGACACCGGTTGTCCTACGTGACACGACCAGCACTGGCATGAATAATTTTTAATAATATTTTAATATTTTCCTTTTTCCCTTTTTTTTCCCTCCCTTTATTTTCAACCTCTAACCGACAACCGGTAAGAGGCGAGGGTCGGCCTCGCCAGTGGTTGGGCAAGGGTGAGGACGAGGGCAAGGCTTGCTCTCACCAACGATCAGTAAGGTCAACTTTGTGTTTCATGTTTCAGCCACGTAGAAAAGAGAAAATAAAATAAAAAAAAGTTACGTCAGCATATTTCATTAGCCAAATTGGATAAAGTTTTTGACAAATAAAAAGGTTGAATAGAGTTAACGGAATGACTCAATTGCACCAATTTGAATTTTAAGACTTGATTATACTTTTAGTTTGTTTTATGACTCAATTAAATTTTTGTAACAAGTTTATAACTTCCAATGCACTTATCTCTAGTATATATATTGAAATCTTGTATTCGAGTGATGCGCATAACAACTTAACAAATGCGACCTAAAATTATCCTTCTAGTCCTCCCCATATTATTTCTTTTCTTTTTGTTTTCTTATTAACTAGGAGTGTCTTACTCATACAATTTTGAGGATTGAAAAATCCTCCAAAATATGTGATTTGCTCCTCTTCTTGCCTCCTGTACACTGACTATTAGATTATGAGGGGTGCGCTCGAATGACGCTATGCTTAGAGGTTAGGTAGCGTTCAAGCTAATTTTGCGCACAATGGTTAGTCCATCTCCCTGGACAATTTTAAGGTGCGCTCTTCCATATTGACATAATGCATCCGGAATTTTGCTTCGAAAGTGCTCTCAACAAGGCTAGATACCAAGACCACAAGGAGAGGATGACACATCTTTTTATTGTCGAAATGATCTCTTGCCATCATGTCATTTTGCAAACCCCGCATAATTTGGTTTGTTACTCTTCTTTCGTAAGGTACCAGACGTACTAAGCAGCCTCAATAAAACTCACAAGTTTATACGACAAGTTTCAATTGAGTATTGAAAAAACGAGGGACCTAAGCATTGAAATGATTAGCTCATTTTATAATTTTTTAGGAAGATCTTTGCTACATGCAATATCTCTGTTTTATAATATTTTAGTAAGATCTTTGTTAATGGGGAGTTCACCTTTGCGTGCAACAAGTTCATAGCACTAAACATTGCATTACAAAACTTCAAAGTTAATAATACAAGTACCAAGCCTTCGTCAAAAGACTAGTTTATCCTCAGTTTGGTTGGCGTGGTTGAGAATGCTCGCGCGGGCATCCCTAGAACGTTCCATCAAACTTGATACGACATAAATCAAATCATAAGGTGACTGAACCAGCAGTGCACAGCTAGCGTCGGTGGCGAATATTGGAAAACCCAAAAAGCAAGAGATGACAAAACGTAGTGTCACCGGTGCAACAGAAACCTCAAAGTAAGTCACCTGAAAAGTCATAAGCTTGTTATATTTATATCAATTTATTTTTAATTTTTTTAATTATATCAATTTAATCTTAAATATTTTGGCTTTGTGTCAATATATCCCTTCAAAATAATTTTGATTGTGTCTGGCTGGCCTACATGACACCGCCAGCACTTATATGAACAATTTTTAATAATATTTTATTATTTTTTATTAGTCTTTTTTTCCTTTCTTTTTCCTTTTGCCGTTGACCGGCAAACTGGCAAAGTCGCCATTGCCCGCCACAGGTGAGTGGTGAGGCCCACTCAGGCGAGGGGATGTGAGGGCTTGCCTCACCAAGCATCGCTCATCTGCCAAGCCTCACCTAGGCCAGGCTAGCCCTCGCCTAGGCCAAGGCGAGGGGAACCCTCACCGAGGCTTGCCCTCACCTAGCCGGGCCTCACTCGTGGCGGGCAACAACAATCCTTGCCTAGGCGAGACTAGCTCGTTCGGCCATGGCTAGTGGCTAGTCATTGACAAAAAGAAGAAGAAAGGAAAAAAAAAAGAAAACAGAAAAACAATACAAAATGTTAAAATATTATTAAAAATTATCAACGTTAGTGCGAGCAATGCCACGTGGGCTTTCCGGCGTCCACTTTAGCAATATCCGATCAAAATTAGCTGAAAGAACTGAATTGGCACTAGATTAAAATGTTTAGAATTAAATTGACATAATTAAAATATTTAAAATTAAATTGTCATCAATATAATAAATTTATGACTTTTCTGGTAATTTTCCAATCGACTGAATTGCCAAGGATTTGAGGCCATTTGGATACCATTAAAGTAGAAACCTTAAAAAACCTTCGTGGTTCCTTCAATGGAAACGCGAGAGTTGAATATGTCCCGAACAGCTTTGAATGCTAGAAGCCTTTAGTAGGTATATGTGCATGAGATACTCCGAGAAAAGAGCACAGCGTGCGAAGGTAAAGGCTGTGACGATTGCGATAGAGGAAAGTGATGGGACTCGGTTTCTCATATCAACGAGGTTGCTCTTACTTGCCTTCTTTTAAATCAATCGATTTTTTAGGCTCCACCTTTCCCTTTCTGCATTTTAGTTGAATAGACTTTAGCAATGCGTGTACGAAGCCCTCTAGTCAAATTTCGGGGTACACATATTGTACTGTATAGCTCGTGTGTTCACCGTGTGAGTCCCGATCAGTTGTGAATGTAATCAATTTGGATCAATCGACAGTGTCATTGAACTCAATCCGAATATCCAAGCTTCGTGTTTTTGCATCGAACCTTATGTCTCAAGCTCAAGCTTAAGCTCATGTCGATAGGTTCAAAAGTAAATTTGAGTTTAAGTTAGAATTTTAGCTTGAGGTCGGATTTGAGAATTGCTGATGACTAAATTATATAAACGATTCAACTACTACATTAGGTTTACCACCTACCCAAGTCAAGTGTTTCAACTTTTAGCTCTTGCTTAGATCTGCTCCAAGTCAAACAGTTTCAAGTCCGAGCTCAATTCAATTTAATATCCTAGCAACTTGTCCCTTTTTTTTTTTTGCAAAAAGAATCAAACTAAAGTAACCAATACTTGAGCCCCTAGTTCATGAGTTGCATCACTCGTTTGTAAACCTAAGCAAGCATATGGTATATGCTGTGTAGCTTACCTCTATTCTATGGTATAATAAAACAACTTACATCTATGCTATAACTATAAGAATAGATTATTGTAATTGCAAGAATACTAAATTTTGAAAACTGAGTTAGGGTTCACGAGCTAGGTGGGCTTCTTTGCCTTCAAAGCCGTCGTTCTAGGCACTTCTAGTCATGCCATTTCATTGTGCAATTAAAGCTTCAGCGACAAGGCCAAGCTGACATTAAATGGACCAAGCAGAACAACTTTATACAGGACTAAAAAAAAGTGTCGATCTATGTAGACATGTCACATGGCTACATAGGCAATACTATAATGCAAAAGGGATAGAATTTTGTCATCATCAATGGACACAATGTAATGGAACTTCCATGAATGCATGGCCCCTAGGGTTACCATATGTGGGAAGATATTAAAGTTTGATCTTGTTTTTCTTTTCTTTTTTTCTCTTTAGTCTTTGAATCTCGAACTTTGTTGCCCTCGTTTATTTTAATTCAGGCGATGGATTTTGAAATTAAAATAAGAATATGCCATCGGCATTAAATGTTTTGTAATCAATTCAAATCTATAACGATAGCTATCGAGCAATTGATTAATAATACTAGAACGGAAAGCATTTGGTCAAATAGATCAACCATTTATATTTTTTTGGTCGGAAAATAGATCAGCCATGAACGATGGGAATCTGCATACGAACCTTTCTCAAGAAACCTAAGAGAACTCCAAATGTGAAGTTCAAATATGGGAACCAACCTCATGTTTATTATCAAATGATCAATGGCATAATTTTGGATCGAGTAATACCATACACATTAAGTATAAAAAAAAAAGAACGGGTCTTGCTAACAAGTACCATGGACACTAATCAAGACCACTAAGAATAGAAAAAAAATAAATATCTATGCACATGAAAAATTGAAAAAGGATATATTTCAAGAAAATCACATGCATTAGACATACATATTGAAAAAATTGAAAAAAATATATTTAAAAAAAATCACATGCATTAGACATACCTATTTGTATTCTAAAATACGATTTGTAATGCGTCACGGGTGTCTTAAGATCACTTTTTAATTCTTTTTTTCAAAATATCGACCAAAAAAGGTATTTTTTTCAAAAGAATATGCATGTCCATCAGGTGCACTGTTTGTTGATTTAAATTTATGACGAACGAACATGTTTTAACACACTTGTCACGATTATCCCGAGGCATATGTAAAGTCAAAATCAAGCCATAAAAATTCGAATAGAACCAAAACTGCAAAAGCCATGAAAATGCGGCCCCCTTTCAAAATGCAGCTTCCCCAGTAGCAATACGAGAAACAGCATTGTCCAGGAAAAAGAAAAGAAAAAAAAGAAAGAAAAGCCAAGACAAAGTTCATTTTTCTAACCTTTTATCTAGGGATGTTTGGTTCCGATCCAATTCCCAAATTTTGGGAAAAATTTCAATTAAGGATCTCAAGTGGGGTCTTTTTCTCAAAAAAGGATCCAAAATGGATATAGTATTAAGTAAAGACCTGAAGTACCTAATCAATCTCAAATAGGGGATTCGAAGTGCCTAATTAGTCTCAAGTAGGGGCTTGGATTCGCGGGGCGGTCAAATGCTTGCCGGCTGACGAGCACAGTTATTGTTCCGACGACTATAAAAAGGCAATTTCGTCTTTTTCTTTTTTTTTTCTTTTTTTGTTTTTTCCCCTTTTCCTTTTCTTTTTCTGTTTTTGTTCTTCTCTTCCCCTATGGCTGCCGAAGGCCGCCCTCGCTGGCATCGGGTGAGGGTGGGCGAGGGTCGCGAGGGTGACCCTCGCCAGATCTGGCAAGGGCGAGGGTGGCCCTCGCCCGCCCAGCCCAATCAAGGGTTGCTCTCGCTGGCGTTGGGCGAGGGTCACCCTCGCTTGCCCTCGCCCGACGCTGGCAAAGGCGGCCTCTGCTTGAGGCTGAGGGAAGAGAAGAAAAAAAAATAAAAGAAAAAGGAAAAGGGAAAGGAAAAAAAAACAGAAAAAAGAAAAAGATGAAAACTGGCCTTTTCTAATCGCCGGAACAGCAACCGTGCTTGCCGGTCGGCAAGCATTTGACCGTCCGCGCGAACCCAAGCCCTTATTTGAGACTAATGAGCACTTCGAGCTTCTATTTGAGATTGATTGAGCACTTCAGGTCTTTATTTGACACTATGTCTACTTGGGATCCTCTTTTGAGAAAAAGACCCCACTTGGGGTCCTTAATTGGAATTTTCCCCAAATTTTGAGAACTGAGGATAAGAACTGAGAATTGGATCGGTCCAATGAATTGATCATTTTTTTTCACATTTGATGCCATCTTTTCGTGTTGAATTAAGTGATATGTATGTAATGAAAAGACAAATCAAAAAATGTACATGTAATCGGTTTAGTTCACATTTTACTAATTTTTTAAGAAATAAAAAAAATATGTAATTGATTTGATTCCTTTTGAAATTGGAAATAGGATTGCCCGTATATCGGTTCCACTTTTAGAAATCAAAAACCGAACTGACACTTTTTAGAACCGGACCAAACCGACCAATCCGATCCGGATAATTTCCAGTTTGAGTAGTCCACTTTGTACGCCCCTGCTTTTATTTGGAGTCGCACAATAAAATACGTCCACGAAGGATTCTGTATTTCTTGAAAGAAAAAAGTTTGGAAAACAAGAATTTAATAAAATATTCTGACTATTACAAAATTTAAGCCGCGCTGGGTCTCATTGTCTCCCCCTCAAGGTCGTATAATACTCTGCAGAGCAGCAAGCTCCTGCCCCTGTAGGCCTGTGAGCAAGCCGTGTGCGCACACCATCGCCGTTAAACCGACAAACCCAGATGACTTTTCTTCCTTCACAGCTTCTCTAGATCAGAGACACTTCATTTCCACCTCCATTCTTGAGTGAGAGATCGTGTGAGGCCAAAAAAATGCGAACTTTCTCAGTTCCAAAGCTGCAAGCTTTGTTGGTCTTGCTCTACTTGTTCCTGGGTTTTGAGGGGGTCCGGTGCAGTGTGAGCTATGATAGGAAGTCACTGATCATCAATGGCCAGAGGAGGATCCTCATCTCTGGCTCCATTCACTACCCCAGAAGCACTCCTGATGTACTTGCTCTGTTTACCTTCCCCTCTTTAGCTTCACTTCCATTTTCGGATTCTTTGTTTTTTTTTTCTCCTTTTGTAATGTGGGATTTTCTCTTTCCTGTGAGAATGTGGCTCATGTCTCTTCTCTCGAAAATGGGTGTGGGTGTAGATGTGGGAAGATCTTATACAGAAGGCTAAAGATGGAGGTCTGGATGTCATTGAGACATATGTCTTTTGGAATGGTCATGAACCTTCTCCTGGCAATGTACTCCTCCGAATCCCTTTCTTTTCTTTGTCTCTTGTCAATTATGGCTATTTTCTCAGAATTTGAGTTTCTCATTGACCTGTATTTTGGTCCTTTTTGCTTCTGATGGGCGTGTTTCAGTATAATTTTGATGGGAGATACGACCTTGTGAGGTTCATAAAGACGGTCCAACAAGTAGGACTTTATGCTCATCTCCGCATTGGGCCGTACGTTTGTGCAGAGTGGAATTTCGGGTATCTGCTTTGTATTCTTTTCCTCCTCATTTTGTTGCTTTATTGCCTTTTAACAGTTGATTAGATTGCCCTTATCTCTTCGTGAGCCACGAATGTTCGTGATTGATGGGCTTACATATTTTCACTGGGGCTTTTTTTTTTTAAATGGATTTGTGGCTTGCTTGACCGTACATTGAATACTTTCTTTGTGCAGGGGACTTCCTGTTTGGCTGAAGTATGTACCTGGGATCAGCTTCAGAACTGATAATGAGCCTTTCAAGGTTTCAGAATCCCTTCCAGTCAGCTGATATCTTTGCAAAATTATTTAGAATTTAAACTTGACACTTTTCCCTTGATCGATTAACTTCCAGAATTACTTACTTGGGAATGTATTCTTCTGACTTCTTTATTGTGGAAATTTTGAAGGCTGCAATGCAAGGATTCACGCAGAAAATTGTACAGATGATGAAAGATGAGCGGCTTTTCGCATCGCAAGGCGGTCCCATTATACTCGCTCAAGTAATGTTTTTCATAATAGGCCTAGTAGAGTTTGCTTGTTTGCTAGCTTAATTTTTCTATACCGAGACATTAAACGACTTTATTTGAAGTTAACGTTTTTAGGAAGAGAAATCCCAAGTTTATTGTCACTTAGAATTGATGCTTTGGTATAAACGACTCGATTTTCCAAATTCTCTCTTCAGATTGAAAATGAATATGGTCCAGAGAGCAAAGCACTTGGAGCTGCTGGTCATGCATACGTAAGTTGGGCTGCTGAAATGGCCGTTGGATTGGATACGGGGGTCCCATGGGTGATGTGCAAGGAAGATGATGCCCCGGATCCTGTGGTGAGGAAATTTATTTCTCAATGTCACTCTATATGCCTCATTATTGCCTGAAAATGTAACCATAGCAATTGGTTTCAATCTCTAATTCCAAAAGATCTGTCAAACTTTTGCTTCTTGTATTCTCTTTTATTGGAGCTTCTTAAGTAGATTCTAAATTTGGCTTTCCATCACTGGCCGCAGATAAATGCATGTAATGGGTTTTATTGTGATACTTTCTCACCCAACAAACCTTACAAGCCAAAAATGTGGACTGAAGCCTGGAGTGGCTGGTAAAGCATCTCTATGTGCCTATGTTGATGCTGTGAGTACAGACTCCTTTGTTAACTTTTTTCAATTTCTGAAACATCTACTGGTTGTTCCCAATGAGAAGGTTTACGGAGTTTGGCGGCACAATTTATGAGCGGCCCGTTGAAGATTTGGCTTTTGCGGTAGCTCGGTTCATTCAAATGGGTGGCTCCTTCGTCAATTACTATATGGTTAGTTTACTGCCAGCTTCATGATTGTGTTGGCAATTAAGCTTTTGTGCTAAACTGATCTTTAATTATGATATGATATGGCAGTATCATGGTGGAACCAACTTTGGACGGACTGCTGGGGGTCCTTTCATCACAACCAGCTATGACTATGATGCTCCAATAGATGAATATGGTGACCATCTAGGCCCATTCTAAAGAAACATATTTTCATTTATTGTGTTCCTGGGATTTTTTGTTCAGAACCTTCTTGAAATTCCCATCGCTTCTGCAGTCGCGTGCTTTTTAGCAACTTTTTGCTTTGCTGATAATGTCGTTTAACTTTATTGGCATGATAATACCACACATATTCATGACCTTCATATTCCCAAAATCTTTCGCATTTGCCCCTAGAGCTGTATTTCTATCCACCTGTTAATGTAATACAAAGTTATGTTTTACAACTAAAGATTGAATCCACTCAGGTTTGATCCGGCAACCCAAATATGGTCATCTCAAGGAGCTTCATCAAGCCATCAAGCAATGTGAACCTGCTTTACTATCTTCCGATCCTACCATTACTTCCTTGGGAACTTATCAGCGGGTCATCCTTCAAAGACACCAGAGTCTTTTTTCTCAAGTTGTCTACGAGTAGGAAAACTTCATTCTGCTGACACAGTTATTCTCATGTCTTTCAGGCTCATGTGTTCTCTTCAGGGCCTGTTTGTGCTGCTTTTCTCTCAAACTCCAACTCAAAATCAGCTGCTAGGGTGACTTTCAGGAGTAGGCACTACAATTTGCCTCCTTGGTCCATTAGTATCCTTCCTGATTGCAAGAACGATGTGTTCAATACAGCCAAGGTGCACAAAGTTTTCGAATTTTCTGTTCCATTGCCCTGCAGTTGCAAATGAAATTTGAAAATCCTGAAGCACATATGCTGCATCTCTTTTTGATGGAAATTATCTACAGGACTCTTTTCATCATACTGTATCGATGATTTCATTTTATGGGGTGGGTCACAGAGGGCTTCTTATGTCAGTGGCAATGCTTTGATCAGTCCAGAAAGACCAATCCACCAAAGAATTCTCTCATTTACTAACAGTATTGTATTTTCTTTGTTTAGGTGAAAGTTCCTACCTCGCATACCCAAATGTTATCAAGTAATTCTTTGTTTCTTTCGTGGGAGACCTATGATGAGGATATTTCTTCTCTAGAAGAGGCCTCAAGGATAACGGCTGTTGGACTCTTCGAACAAATAAACATCACTAGAGATAGCAGTGACTACCTATGGTACATGACTAGGTGAGTTTGGTTTTACATGATGTTTTTCTTGTCTTATGTGAAGATACAGTTTCAGAGTCGTATAGTTATATATGGTAATGAATTTGTTGCCCTAATGGAGTTGTCTAGGCTGATTTGTCCGAGTTTATGCAATTGTGTCTGAAGACAGGATGTCCTTTTCAACATATTAAGGATGCAAAGGCTAGAAAAATAATGATGTTTATAAGTGAAGGAAATAGGAAACTGACAGATGCTGCTAAGCTGGGCAAGTGGAAATCTTATTCATCTTTAACCCTCATAATGTAAATCTTTGAAACGCTTAACATGAATTAATTAAGAAAGTATCGCAGAAGAGGCTGCATCATCTGGTGAAAAAGTTTTAACTTCATGTGGTGTGCTTTTATTGGAATTATGCATTTTTCTTTGCCTTCAGCGTGGACATTAGTTCATCAGAATCATTGTTACGGGGAGGACGGAAGCCCACACTCAGTGTGCAATCAGCTGGGCATGCTCTTCATGTCTTCATCAATGGGCAATTTTCTGGTCAGTTAATTGACTTCAATCTACCTTGCATGAGTCTAGTCGTATCTTCATAATTGTTTGTGAGCATGATTTAAGTCGGTGAAGCTGAGTTGTACAACTACAGGATCTGCCTTTGGGACCAGGGAGAACAGGGGTTTCACATTCAATGGACCTGTCAACCTCCGTGCTGGAACAAATAGAATCGCATTACTCAGCATCGCAGTGGGGCTACCGGTGTGTTTTATTAACAAGCGCGACGTAGTTGCAATTTATATGCCTATAATACCACAAATGAAATCTACTGAAGTTGGATACTAATCTGAGATCCTTTTCTCTCTACTTGCATGAAACTTGAAGAATGTGGGGCTGCACTTTGAAACTTGGAACACTGGAATCCTAGGTCCAGTTTTACTAGATGGTCTTGACGAGGGAAAGAAGGATTTGACGTGGCAGAAATGGTCCTATCAGGTCAGGCAATGTCATTTTTTCATCCATCTGCTGTATTTCTGTTATACATCATAATTTCGAGAAATTCCAGTCTCATGGATTCCTCAAATAGGTTGGCCTAAAAGGAGAAATGATGAACTTGATTTCTCCAACTGGTGCCTCAGCTGTTGATTGGCTCCCCGAGTCACTGGCTACCCAAACCCAGCAACCATTGTCATGGCATAAGGTCAGTGAAATTTTAGATAGTGAACCGAAGGTCATGTGTGGTATAAGCAAAGCTGAATGTTGGACAAAAACTTGCAGACTTACTTTGATGCACCTGAAGGTGAAGAACCGCTGGCTTTGGATTTGCGAAGTATGGGAAAGGGGCAGGTATGGGTCAATGGACAGAGTATCGGGCGATATTGGATGAATTTTGCAAATGGAAAATGCGACTCGTGTAGTTATTCCGGGACTTTTCGGCCTCCAAAATGCCAATCTGGTTGTGGCCAACCAACACAAAGATGGTACTTGCTGTGTGACGACTCAAATTCCATTACCATAGTGGACTTTAAGTATCTTATCCATACCTGCAACATTTGCTGGCTTATAAAATATGGAAATGGGATCCCCAAATTTCGTACTGATTAATTTGAGATTTTGTGTATCAGGTATCATATTCCGAGATCATGGTTAAAGCCAACGAGGAACTTTTTGGTGATTTTTGAGGAACTTGGTGGGGATGTATCACAAATCTCTCTTGTGAAGAGACTGGTGTCGGCGTAAATTGAAGCTACTTGTTCCACAGGTGGTGCAACAGACCAAATTCACGTACATGAGAACCACTATACGGAAGAATAAAAGGAGAATAGACTCTCTTGTCTCTATGTATTTAAGGTAGTTATGGATAGAAGACATGGGAGTTCACAGATGAAGAAGGCTTAGATTTCATTTGGTGGATGCTGAATTGCCCTTCATCCGTTCTGGGAGATAAATGTAGAGATAAACTTATACATGGGCTTATCTTATTAGCTTTCTGGAGGGCAGGATCAGGTGTTTAGGGGAATGAAATTAGCAAGGGCTAGTGCTTTGCTTCAACTTGTTCATATTCCACATCATTGTACCAACTGTTTCATCTCCTCCTTGTGAGCAATTCGAAGGTACGAAGTGCCAATTCAGTATCTACGATTCAATGAAGGTTGTCCAGTCGAGCATGGAGGAGTTGCTACTGAACAGTTGCTGTGTTCTGTACGTCTTTTGATCAATATGTAGCTACTATATGACCTAAAGAGGCTTAGAATCGTGTACCATACTGGTATGCTTCTTCATGATTATACCCAAAAGAGCTTAAAATAGCGTACCATACTGGTATGTTCAAACATGTTGAAATAATGGAACCGCTTAGCATTCTCAGTGATATCATGACAAACCAAAATCAAGATTTTGCGAGCTCCAAAATCATGGTCACTCCAAGGAAACGGAACTGCAGATATATGCCTTTTATTACTTCAATGATAAGTTCACATAGCTCCACACATGCCTCTATGCATAAACAGCACAAGAAAAGACCAAAAAGTACAGTAGTCTGGCGTCTGGAATTACATCTTAAGCAATACAGGAGTACGGAGAAAGCAATAAGAGCTACATGCACACTGATGTACTTTAGAAATGGACACAAACAGGCTGAAAGGACGATGATATGTTATGGTCGAATCCAACGCAAGCTACGTGTACAGTAGGTATATACTATTAAGCAGTCACAGTAGCGGTTGCATGTCTCGTGATCTTCATCTGCAAATCATCCTTATTTGCACCAACAACCTTGTCCACTATTGTGCCTTCTTTCATAAAGATAAAAGTGGGCATCGCCTCCACAGCCCAATCCTCAGCAACAGACTGCATTCATCACATAACATCGACGACAATTCACAATTAGAAGTTATATTACCAGGTAATTTGCGGCATCCATCGCAACAAAAGCAGAAAGACATTCTAACAGATAAATGAGGTGGAGTAATCCACAAAGTATGTAATATAATAAGCAATGAGGAAGTTCCAGATAGTTTATACCCTTAATTCGTCGACATCGACCTTCAGGAAAATGACATCAGTCAGCCTTCTCGCCAGGTCATCCAGAACTGGGGAAATGAGACGACACGGACCGCACCATGTAGCAGAGAAATCCACTACCACCTATCAAACAGACTTAATCATTTACACGAATACTCAAGAGTACATACACAATTTGCTGCACTAGCGTGAACCAGGAAGCTGTTTATATCTACCCATGTTTCCAACAATATAGACTATAGAGTTCAGCGAAACAAATGTAGACATTACAGACGAAAACAACAACAGAACGATTTTAGTTTGGGCTTTTGCAAGCTTTTACAATTATTTGTGACATATATATCTAGGTTTAGAGATAACTTAACAAGCTTAAGTTTCTTTGACAAACATCATCTTGAGAGAGCAGTCATCATACGATGTTTAAGCCGATTCATCAGTATAGAGAACCGAGACACGGAAGCTTCTTTCTATGCATAATGCAATTGCTGTCTTTGAAGAACGCAAACTCGAGATGAGAACGAAAAACAACCGCACCCAAGGTCTGAAGAAGAGAGCAAGAACCCGGAATTGGATATCGGGCAATTAAGAACAATACTAAAAAACACAAAAAAAAGTCGTAAATTTTACGGACCAGTGTACGAAGATATATGGTTAAACAGGAAATCGATGATGCGCAAACTTAATTTGGCCTTTCATTTTATCTGTTTCGCCATAAAGAATCTCAGAACGTGAATTTCCCCAACACTTGATGGGGGCGAAATCAACTCGAAACAAAACAAAATGCAATCAAACACCATTCCATTTCCATTGCCTCCCCTCCACCCTTCACAATCTCTCACAGTAATTGCCAACAAGCAAACCCTTCATTCGAAACAAGAAACCACTAAAAACCTGCTCTGCGCTAAACCCATCGCAGGAATATCAAGCACGACGGAGAAGCGGCAAGAAAATAAAGAAGACTTGCATTGAAACCAAAAACAGGACGAGACCCACAGAATATAAAATCAATCAGAAGACAGAGCAAGCGAAATTTACACACCAGTTTCCTGGTTTCAATTCCTTTCTGGAGCTGCTGGTTCCAAGAATCGACGGTGTGGCAGCTAATCACTTGCCCTTCACCTGCCATCTTGCTCTCTTCTCTCTTGTCTCGAAGTAAATGAGAGCGCAATTCCAGAAACTTTCTTGGGTATCTGAGTAGTTCTCTGGTTTTCGGTGATTGCTGTATGAACCATACGAGATCCAGAGGCCCCTATTTATAGAACCCGCAAGAGCCCGCATACGAATTTGGTAGAATCCAGAAACAATTCGGAAGAGATGGACAATTTGTGGAGGCATACGCGTTTCGCTGCTTGTTAAGGGGAACATGAGGCGAGCACGTGCGTCATTTCGTGGGGGGAAGGGGACATCATCGGTGAGACGAGTAAAAGAAAGAATAATGGGATTCGCGATAAGAAGGGAAGGAAAGAGAGCAGGATAAACGTGCGAAATTGTCGTAACACAAGCGGCGACAATTATCACCAGCGACGACGGATATTAAAGATGAGATAAGATGAGACGATCTGTGTTGTCCAAATGACATCTGTCATGTCACTTGTTACTCCACTCTTAAACACGAGAGAACACTCGGCTAACCCGTGTTATAGATTCTCCCAAAGAATCACGCTTTTTTTCAGTCATTCTTTAGTTAAAATATTTCTCGATATAATAATCTTACTAAATTACCTTATATGAATCCCACTTTTTAGCATCCCTAATCCAGCAATGTGTTTAAGACAGTATTATCACATTTTTTCTGATCGTGTCCCTTTTCTTTTATTTATTTATTTATTTTTTCTTGTGGGTGTCACGTTTTAAGGGGATGTTTGCGGAAAGTTGTGCATACTGGGGGGCATAAAGTGATTGTACACTCTGCATTAGATGAGCTTGGCAAAGGTGGATTAGTTCGCTTTGATGGAGCTGGGAAGGGTGATGGGAAGGTTGAGGGTAGCGGCCTTGATGCACACTCTTCACAATCTAAAACACTTCACAGAAAATTTTTTATCTGCACAAGGAATAAATGAATTCAGCATTGTTCACAAGCAAATCTTATTAATTACCTCCTAGAGCTTGACAATCAATTTTTTCGCCTTCTCATCTAGCTGTCGAAAATATACATTGACCAATTTGCTAAATTTCCTCTAAAAGAGCATGAATTATATTGAGGTTGAGCGAATTAAATTGATAGTCGCGGAGATAGAGGTGGTCAAGGAGGAGGGCTTCGCTGACGTCTCGGTGGCGGGTTGATGTGGCCTTATCGAGGATATGCGAGCACAGAACTTGAACTTTATGATTCTCTATTTTGCTACCTCTCGAGAGAGAAGAAAGTTCGACAGAAAAAAGAGAGAGAACAAAGAGAATGAAGAAGTTTAAGGAAAGTGGACGTGGAATCCACAAGAAAAGAAATAAGGAATCAATAAAAAAAAAGGATGAAGGGATGCTAAAAAGTGAGACCCACAAAAGGTAATTTTGTCATAATACTGTGTTAAGGAATGCTTTTGCCATAAAGAGAGTGGAAAAAGCGTAATTCTTTCCTAAATCCAAACAATAAAAAAGTAATTCTTAGACTTTATTATTAAGTTCACCGCCATAGTAATTGTAAATTTACTTTTGGGAAAATGACACAAATAGTTTTTGAACTTTAGCCTAATGTACAATATGGTCCTTAAACTTTTAATTTTTTCAATATGATTCATAAACTTTTGATACATATTCAAACTAGTTCCTAGACTTTATGAAAATTTTCAAAGTTACAAACTAGTTTGGACATGTATTAAAAGTTCAAGGATCATATTAAACATATAGTTCATGCACTAGTTTGAACATGTACCAAGAGTTTAAGGATTACATTGAACAAATTAAAAATTTATGAATCACATTATATATTAGGTCAAAGTTCAGGGACTATTTATATCAATTTCCCTTTATTTTTTGTAGAATGATGATTATTGATTATGTATTCAAATTTATTTGCATAAACTAACCCTTGTTGAAACTGTATATTTCTTACATTGTTTAATACCTAATTACAATTATACCGTCAAAAGATTGATTATTAGGCCGCTTTAGTTTTACCTTACAAGTGTAATAATGTTATATATATAATTTATATATTTATGTGGAAGATAACGGGCTTGTTTGGTTCAATTTTGCAAATGAGTCTTGGAAATGCAAATACCTTTAGGTTAAAGCCCTCCCAGGGAAATGCAAATGGCGTTTGGTAAAAATTTTTTTGTGAAGTTACTTTGGCCTAAGTAGCGTTTGGCTATTTTTTTTTTGTAAAGGGCTTTGGGATTTTCTTTTTTATTAAAAAAAAAAGGTTACCCTTCGCAGGAGCCGGTGAAGGGCTATGGCCTTCGGCTAGCTAGATTTGGCGCCAGCGCCTGTCGCCCGACCTTAGGTGACAAGGCCTGAGGTTGCACGACCTAGGTCGATAGCACTTGGGCGATCGTGCAACCTAGGCCAATGGTGCATAAGTCGAGTGACCTCACTGGCTCCTTGCCGGCCGCCCTTTCGTGAAAAAGATAAACAGTAACAACAAATGGGCAAAACTGGAATATTAAAGAATAAATAAGAATAGTTTGAGAAGAAAAAATTTATTCAAGCATTTGGCAAATGCTGAAAGCCCAAAGTTGGTCCAGACCAACTTTGAGCTTTGAGCATTTTCAATGCCAACTTTTGGCCGAAAACCCATTGGAAATGCTTGCCAAACACCCTAGCATTTTTCCAAGGGGCTTTCGAGGCCAAAAGCTCCTTGGAAATGTTGAACCAAATGGGGTCAATAGAGATAAGAGAGTGAAAATGCTCCTGGAATTGAACTGAGTAAGTCATTCTCCGCCTCTTCTAGCATTTTATTAATATTTGCTTTTTTAGGTGGCGTTTACTTTGTTATGGACATAAGTATAATGAGGTTTATATTGTGATCCTCGTCCATCAATTTGATTCGGCTCATACGAGCATTTGATTTAGTTGAATCTAAGATCATGGTAGAGAGAATGAGGAATTTGTGTATATATTTCGATTTATAGAAAAGAGTTCATGATAGCCTATTTATAGTATTTAATAAATGATTAATTAAGGAAATCAAATCAGATATGCATGATCAAAATAGATATAGAAAATAAGAGGGGACATCATCAATATCACTAGAAGATATATAAATATCTTTAACATCCTGAATCAATGTTGAACAGAAACTTGTTTCTCCAACGATATCGAGTGGCATTGGGCTTGGTGGATCTGCAATGATGTAGTGTGTGAGGTGGCATCTACTATATTTGGGTCGTCTGAGGGCTATAGAGTCTAGTGGTGGTATTGGTTTCTTGAAATGAGAAGTGAAAAGTCAAGAATCGACATTGGAGCCAAACATCATGTGTCCTTTGCGATCGACTTTGCTATCGGGATAGTAACTTAACAAACACGGCCGATACAACGTGGCTACAACAAGTCGGATAAGCTAGGCTTTGCTGAGCGAAAGTTACCATGCAAAGCACGTTTGCATAGTCAAAAAATACCTTTGTAAGAAATGAAAAATTCAAGTTGGTGATGCGTTGCCGACGTCGTAATACGACCACTATGGCCTTGGTCAAACATGAATGAAGCACTCATGCGTAGACATGGCCACGATTCGGAATCGGCCAGTTTTGGTTCGTGGCCGCGTATGAGCCGGAACCGGCGGTTCCGGGCCGATTTCGGTTCCGGGCCAGTTCGAAACCGACCGGTAAAAATTAAAAAAATAAATTATGAAATAAAAAAAATAATGAATTATCAACTTATGAAATAATGAATTATTCAATATAAAATGTAATCAAAATGTATATTGTAATTAAATTTGGGGAGAAAAAGAGAGAAAAAGATGGGGCTTGAACTTAATGAATTATCATTAAGTGTGTGACATCCTGGATTTTGACTCAATTTTGGGATTTAATAAACGTGTAATTCGTCAGTGTGCTTGTAGTAAAATCTCGTCCGGGAACTGATCACTCCCGATTATTTTTTTTAAATTAGAGATTTTGCTAGAATCGCACTTGATCGAATTTGACCGTTATTTAGAGCCCAAACTTCGGTGTTGAATTTCTCGAGTTCCAGGACGAAATAAATTGGACGGTGTCGAGATTATCGTGGCCAACATCAAGATCGTCAGGAATAGTGCAAAAGTGAATTTTCGACCGGGTACGAATTTGGACTAGTAGACCTCTCTCGTTATAGTTTGACTTAATTGATTTAGCCTTTGTCCCTTATTATATTCAAGGTTTAATTTGGACTGGTAGATCGTTTTCGATTTTGAATTTGGGCCGTTGGATCGCAATAATTATTTGATTGAACAATTATTTTCTCTCTTTTTCCTCTCTTTTTTCTCTCTCTTTCTCTCTCCTCTCTCCTCTGCGCCGCGCACGTTCTCTCTCCTCTTTGCGTCTGCCCCGTCTACCCCCCCTCTCTCTCTCTCTCTCTCTCTCTCCCTCTCTCTTTCTTTCCCTCTCTCTTTCCCCTCTGACCGCGCACGTCTTCCCCATGCAAACGTCGCCTCAGCCCACGCCCATGCAGACCAACCCCCTTGACACACTCTCTGTCTTCTCTCCTTCTTTTCCCTTTTCTTTCTTCTCCTTCTTCCTCTTCTCCCTTCACCCGACTGGTCCTGCTCGTGCGTCTGCTCGCCCGACCGAATGCCACACGACTGCCCTTCCGCCTCCGCTCAACGCTGCCCCACCAGCCGCCGACGCCGCCGTCCTCCTCGCGCCGCCACGTCGCGCGGCAGCTCCGCCCGATGCTGCCTCCCTCCCCTCCCGAGCGGACGAGCTCGGCTCGTCGCCGCTTGCCGCCGCGTTCGGCGAGTCCCGGCCGCCGTCCAGCTAGCTCCCCTAGCACCGCCCCAACACCTGGACGTCGCCGCCGTCATCCCAGCCGTCGCCGTGCTGCTCCGTCATCGCCGGTTCGCCCCCCTTTCTTCCTCAGCTCCGTGCACCTTCGTCGGAGCGTCGTCGCCTCCTCCGGTGCTGCCACCGTGAGCCGCCGTTCCTCTCACCTCAGCCAGCAACCCCCCTTCCCCCTCTCTTCCTCTCTTTGTTTTGGCCGTGGAAGGCCCTTTGCTGGAGGAGCTCCACCGCTGCCGGGGCTGTTCCGCCACCACCACCACCTCGTCTAGCCACCCAGCCATCCCACTTTTCTCTCTCTCTCTCCCGTCCGCCGCGACCAGCAGCCCCTCCGCCTAGGCTCGCCGCCCTTAAGTCGCCGTCGCGCACGCCGCCGGGAGGTCGCCGTCGCCGCCGCTGCCCTGCCGCTGCCCAGCCTCCCTCGTCACGTGTTTGGCTTCATTTCAAGCTTAGGACACCTGGTGAGTTTGATCCTAAACCCTAATTAAGATAATTTACATTTTTAGATGGGTTTTAGGGGTTAATTAGGGTAATTTAGGGGTTAAATTGTGTAAATGATTAGGGGCTATTATTGTGGTTGATTCGGTGGATTAGTGTGATGAATTAATGGAGGTTTAGTGGCCCGAGAGGCGCTGTACATTGGTTGGACAGGTTTGGATCGGAATGGCCAAGTGCGGGAAAGTTCGGGTGTGAAATGCGGGCTTAAGTGCGTGTCTTATTTAGCTTTGTGGTGGCTGATTAGAATGGTGTTTTGGGGAGTTTAATGGAGCATTTTGAGGATAATTTAATGGAGCATTTTGAGGATAATTAATAGCCTAGGATTAGCGGACTAGTGGCAGTTCATGATGGGATTGTATTGGGTGAGGCGCGATTGATTTGAGGTTTAATGGAGTAATTGGCGAAATTGTTGGATAGACCGAGTTAGTGATTAAATTGTCCTTGATTGGAAGTAATTCGGTAATGTCGTGACATGCCTAGTGGGACTAGGAATGGATTAGCTTGGTGGGCCTCGAAGGCGCGAGTTCTTGTTGAACTAGTTGTGTGATTTATGCTTGTGAATTGCGCACCGTGCACGGGTGCTTGAATCGATTCCATGGTTGTGCCAATATGTGATTGGATGTAATGAATTGTGGCCTGAGCATATTGCACGACGAATTGAGCAAGTGGTGTAGTGGTATTAAATGCTCATTGTGAAATGTGTGAATGCACCAGTGTGATCGTTGTAGCCATGGGTGTGCGTCACGAGCATTGGCACGGCATGTGCATTTACAAGTGTGCCCGAGTGACATGTGCATTGTGATCACCTAAAATGCCCTGATGCGTATTACGCAGGGTTCAGATAAAAATTGACGCCTGTGAATGTGTGATAACAATAAACCCTGATGCGTTTTACGCGGGGTAGTGAACCCGTCCTGAGGCGTGTTACGCGGGACGATGCTCGATTTACCGGAAAATGACCAACCTGAGGCGTTTTACGCGAGTAATGTGTCATGAGCCTGATGCGTTTTACGCGGGCCAGAGATCGATCTCGAAGTGTTGGACCTGATGCGTTTAACGCGGGTCGAAGGAGAAATTGATAAATGGCTGAATGCTAGTATGCAAGTGTGCGCTAATGCATTGATGAGACATGAACATGAGTGCGAACATGAGCACGTGCATTACATACATCGGGACTGAGTGATATTTGTATATGTGCCGCGATCTAATTTTCTATGGTACAGTTGTGATTATATACATACATCATATATATATATATATATATATATATATATATATAATGCCTAACCTGCAGGGCCAAGTAAAAATTTAGATTTAGGCCCGAGGGCCTAAGTCAGCTTATGTCTTGAATTATGCGTTATTTAGTACTCGTCAGGAGGTGCACGTTAACCTAGTTTAGGTTTAGGGAATTACTCACTGAGATTATTCTCATTGTTGTTTAAAATCACCTTTTCAGACCCCCAGCCTTGAGATGCCTACAGTATCAGTGCGTTTTGGGATTCCGCATTACGTAGAGCGGACGCGGACGATACACCCCATAGGGAACGGGGAGTGCTATATTAGATATTATACTCAAGTTTGGGTAGACGTGGGGGAGTCATATTATCAGACCCACGAGTAAGTGGCGTGGTGTTTCAGGGACGATCTCGGAGAGTATGGTCATCTCCGGACTTTTGATGTCCCGTTCACCGGGTTGGGTACCCGGTATCCTCGATGCTCTGACGGCGAGGTGACTGACCCTGGCTCTTCAGCCGAGGAGAGTGCGAGCTCTGACGGTGTACTGGTGGAGTACAAGGTAGATGAGTTCGAGCCGATGGACATAGAGCCAGACGACGGGGACGCTGTTCCAGAGCCGATGGAGCAGGACGACGAGGAGCTAGAGCCGATCGAGGAGGATCTCGTACTAGAGGCCGAGTCTGAGACGGACTCATCAGGGTCCGTGGAGGAAATGCCTGACAGCTCTTCATCCTCGGAGTCTTCTGATTCCGACCCAGACTGGGCACTGTAGGAGTTAGCTTTTGCCTCAGTTTGGTAGGGCTAGTACCTTTTTGACCAGTGCCCCACCTTTAGTAGTAGACTGACCCCCGCGCCACTTACCCCTTTTTGTCAGTAGTGGCCTTAACCCGTTTTTTATTTTTGATGATCGGGTTGTATATGGATATTGTGTATGGTTTCCAGTATTAGTGCAAGTGTTTATTCTGCAATCGTTGTTGTTCGTTTCTGTAGCTATCCTTGGTTGTGTGTATAATATTGTACGGGTGATTTTAATTACTTCCGCATATGCTTTAAATCTCTGCGTTGGGTCTTGGGTCAGCGACGCGTCTTGGGACATCGCACTCGAATCGACCTTTGTGAGGGATTCTCGTGCGCCGTAGCGTTCGGGGCGTGACAAAGCGCCTTACATATCTTCTTGGGGATAGAAGAATCAAAATCCATGTAGTTCTTTTACTCTTAGTTGTCGCTACTCGTTCCGGTATCGGTATTAGTAGTGGCGGTGTCTCTATCGTCAAAAAATTCGGATTAATTATTCCGATTTATCTCTTGTTGTCGATATTGAGCCTTCGGCCAATGGCAACAGCTACTTTAATATATATATATATATATATATATTTATATTTATATTTCCTTCGTGGAGATCTTTTCAATTAATCTTTGGATGTGTTCTAGGCAGTAAAGTCCAGTGGGGTAGTAAGTCCGTTGGTAAGCATCGCTTGAGATCAATTTGAAAGAAGAAAGTAGTCTTTTGCAATAAACTTATTAAGAAGATCCGAGTTTTCCTCTAGTTCTTTATCACAAATGTCCTCAGATCAAGGACTAGTAAATAGAGAAGAAATTAGCATAGAAAATTTCAATAAATCAATTGAAAATTGGTTCATTCTAAAAATCAAGCTTAATCAAATTTATGAGCATTCAAAATTTAAACTCTTTGGTCATAATAATTATGTCATTGTTACTGAGGAAAGAGATGTACCACTTTTTAATTCCTTTGCTTCAATATAACTTTTAAATAAAGATTCTATAAAGAAACACTCCCAGAAATGGAATTATATGCATATAGGTTTAGTTCAGGTTGGTGAGAAACCCCTTACCAAAGAAGGTTTAGATACTTCTTTGCTCCTTGTTTTAAGAGATGCGAGATTTTTAAAATATGATGAATCTATTATTGGAGCCGTAAAAACAAGTTTTTGTAATGGACCAATTTATTTTGATAGCCATCCTGATTTCACCATTTTTCTCAAAGACAAAAATATTTTAAAATCCCTGACTCTTCAAATTAAAACCCATAATTATTCTATAGCTGAAGGTTCTATCCCCATAGCTTTTATTTACAGAGTTTATTACAAAGTAATAAATTCTGCTTTTGGTAGCAAAGCTTTTAAACTAAATTCCAATAGAGAATCTCTTCTTTTACAAACAGATATTTCTAAAACAAATATTACCATTCCTAGGACCATTCCTTGGAATCAAATAACCCTTTCTGATCAATGGGAATTACAAAACCGAATTCCTCAACAAGTCATTCAAAATTCTGATCCTGCCAATATTATTCAACAATCTAGAGGAATAGTAACTATTCAATTTCCCAGAAAATCTGTTGATATTCCTAGGAGGTCTTGTGACATCAGATCAATTCCTTCTTGGCATTCCACTTCTTCTCGAAGATCTATAGATACTATTCCTAATGTTCCTTTGAATAATCCTGAGAAAGCATCTGCGAGTGCTCCCCCTCTTCCTAACATCAGTGGAATAGATAGAGTAGGTCAGGAATTTCCAGGCCAATTTATCAACATACTCCTGATTTCCCTGATCTAACTCCTTCTGAAATGGTAGATCCTGAAATCAATGTTTTAGAATCAATTTTTGAACCTGACAAAATAATGCTAAATCAAGAATTTAATTCTTTTGAAAACAAACAGATCAAAGAATGGCTCTTCGAGAATTTTCAAAACCAAGCACTCAAAATCAAAAAAGAGTATTATGATTACATGTACCAACACGAAGTCCAAGTATTCTTCTTTGATTGGTTTGAAAATAAATTTCTAGATGAAAAACAAGTTTTTGTTTTGGATCAATTTTATAAATGGAAATTAGACAATGACCAAGTCATTAAGTCTAATCATCCTCCTCTTAAATCAAATTTGAACATCGAGAAACTGAAATAATAGCTTCTCCTTTCAAAGTAGCCTTCGAAATAGACAACATAGGAATCAAAAAAATTGTTGAACAAAATAATTTTTCTAACCAACATCTCCATACTATAGGAAAACAATTAGACAGAATAGAAACTTCTATTCAAAACAGTTTTTCATCCTCTTCTATATTAACCTCAAAAAAGGATTTGAAACCACCACTCTTTAAGAATTTTGAGCTTCCAAAAAATCCCAGCATCGAATTTGCTAAAGCTCTAGAAGATAGAAGAAAACTCCTTAAAGGAAAAGCAGTTTTAATTCCTAAAAATCCTTTGATTTTAGATACTCCTTTAATATAAAACCAGAGTGTCAAGGATACTCCCGATTGTTATGAACCTTTCAATCAAATCAATCTTTTGGATAAATCCAATACTGAATCAATTCCCGAAATAAATCGTATCACTTGGAAAGATCCCCAAAAATTATATTATTCCCGTGTTACTCCTCCTGATATTCTCACAGAGGAAACCTTTTCTAAAACCCAAAACAGATATTCTTCTGATGCAATTTATGAATGGAATATAGATGGTGTTTCTGAATAGAACCTTATAAATATTTTAACACAAATGGTCATGCTTGCTAATACTTATAAAAATTATTCCCGACACTTTTGATCATTCTGTGCATATCCTTTAATAGCCGAATTTACAAGCCAGCTCAAAGGATGGTGGGATAACTACCTGAACGATGAGCAAAGATCCCAAATTTTAAATGCTTATAAACTTGACCCTTTTGGCCAAAATATAATTGATGAAAATGACTAGCCCATTCAAGATACCGTTAATACTTTAATAATCTCTATATCCCAACATTTTCTAGGAGATTCTTTTCATATTCTTGATAAAAACCAAGATCTTTTATCCAATATGAAATGTAGATCCTTAGGAGAATTTAGAGAATATAAAGAAATATTTTTACAAAGAGTTTTCCAAAGAACGGATTGTAACCAACCCTTTTGGAAAGAAAAATTTCTTGATGGTTTACCAAAACTCATAGAAGAGAAAGTTTGCAATAAGATAAGGGAAGAATATGGAAACCAAATTCCATATGATCATCTTTCTTACGGTGAATTAACCTCTTATGTTTATAAAATAGGAACACAAATGTGTACCAATATACGCCTTCATAAACAGATAAAAAAGGAACAAAAACTTTCTAAAAAAGGATTAGGAGATTTTTGTGCCCAGTATGATCCATCTTTTGAATCCTTTGAAAAAGCCAAGTGTTAAAATGTTTCTCTAAACAAAAAGATCAAAAGAAATCTTATAAGAAACCTTATAAGAAGAAAATTGATAAAAAAATTTTTAAAAAGAAAGAAAATGACAGTTTTGATAAAACCAAGAAACCAAAGAAAAATTTTAAAAACATTACTTGCTACAATTGTGGTAAGAAAGGCCACACTTCTCGATTTTATAAAATTAGCAAAAAGGTTAATAAGTTAGATTTAGATGAAGAAACTATCAATCAACTCAACCAAATAATGGCTGAAGCTGACAGTAGCTCTTTTGATGAATCTACTCTTGAAAAAGGTTTATAGGTTTGCGATTTAGAAACCACTTCATCGTCGACTTTAGAAAGTGAAGATGAAGATGCTACTGATTTTGAAATAAATGTTTTGACAAAAGAAGAAGTCCTTTTACAAACTTTTGATGAGATCACTGACCCAGAAACCAAAATAAAATATTTAAATAATTTCCAAAAACCCAAATAGTTTCCCATTCTAACAATCCTTATAATATTTCTACTATTCTTAATAAGGGAAAGAAGGCAAGTCTTAAACCCATTTCTATAAGTAATCTTAATCATGAAATCAATAAACAAAAACAAGAAATTCAAAATCTCAAAGCTGCTTAGATAATTATGCAATGAGAAATTTTAGATATTAAAATGAATATTTTAAAAGGAAAACAAAAGGAAGAAGATTTTGAGAAAACTAAAAATTATGAACTCCCTTCTCTTTCTGATACAAACTTTCTTTTGATGCTTTGTGAAATAACAACCAGAAAATGGATTACCAATATTACCATAAACATCTATAATGAATTTTTTTTAAAAACAACAGCCCTTTTTTATACTGGTACAGATCTTAATTGTATAAAAGAAGGTCTTATACCAATCAAATATTTTGAAAATACTTCCCAGTCCCTTAAATTAGCATTCGGGAATAAGCTAATTATAAGCTTTAAAATCCCCGAAGTAGAATTGGTAAAAGACCAAATTTCTTATAAGAATCCTTTTCTTCTTGTTAAAAATATCAAACAAATGTTATTCTAGGATCACCTTTTATTAGTTTAATTCAACCTTTTAAAGTTTCTGAAAAAGGTATTGAAACAGAAACTTTAGGCAAAAGGATATATTTTGATTTCATTTCAAAACCCCATATCAGAAATTTAAATACCCTTCAAGAACATTCTATTTCTGAAATCAACTGTATTATTCAAGACAAAGAGACTCATCTTCAATTTCTTAAAGAAGATCTTGAATACAAAAAGATAGACAAAAATCTTTTTGAAATAAGTCTTCAGAAAAGGATTTCCAGTTTTGAAAATCAAATCAAAGATTCCATATGTTCAAATATTCCATATAGTTGATTTGCCTTATGAACCAGTATTTTCAGAAAAAGAAATTCCTATGACTAGGCCTTCTCAAATGAATTATGAAGTTCTAAATTTCTATCAAAAAGAAATACAACAACTTCTCGAGAAGAAGCTTATTAGGAAAAGCCAATCACCTTGGAGTTGCTCAGCTTTCTATGTCAACAAAAATGCTGAACTAGAAAGAGGAGTTTCGAGATTGGTAATAAATTATAAACCTTTAAATACAGCTTTAAAGTGGATAAGATATCCGATACCTAATAAAAAGGATTTGTTAAATAGACTTCATGATATGAAGATCTTTTCAAAATTTGATATGAAATTATGCTTCTGGCAAATTCAAATTAGCGAAAAGGATAGGTACAAAACAACTTTTACTGTTCCTTTTGGTCAATATGAATGGAATGTCATGCCTTTTGGATTAAAAACTGCCCCTTTTGAATTTCAAAGGATAATGAATGATATTTTTAATTCATGCTCTGATTATATTATAGTTTACATAGATGATGTTTTGATATTTTCTACATCCATATAAAAACATTTTAAACATATCAATCATTTTATCAATATTGTGAAGAAGAATGGTTTAGTAGTTTCACCTACTAAAATATCCCTTTTCAAAACAAGGATACGTTCTCTAGGGCATTACATTCATCTAGGAATGATCATACCCATTGAAAGATTGATAATATTTTCTGAAAAATTTCCTGATGAAATCAGAGATAAAAATCAATTGCAGAGATTCCTTGGAAGTCTGAATTACATTATTGAATTTTTCCCTTGTATAAATATAATTTGCAAACCACTCCGTCAGAGGCTCAAGAAAGATCCTCCCCCGTGGACTCAGGTTCATACTGATATTGTGAAACAAATCAAACGAACTGTCAAGGAAATTTCTTGCTTACATCTTGCTGATCCTTTTGCTTTTAAAATTATTGAAACCGATGCTTTTGACATTAGTTATGGAGAAATTCTTAAACAATCCAATGTTCAATGACAATAAAGAACAGATTGTTCAATTTGTCTCTAAATATTGGAACGATTGTCAAAAGAATTACTCTACTATTAAAAAGGAAATTCTTGCTATTGTCCTTTCTATTTTGAAATTTCAAGGAGATCTTTTAAATAATTTTTTTTTTGTTAAGGATTGATTGTAAATATGCAAAAGATATTTTGCAGAAAGATGTTCAAAATATTGTTTCTAAATAAATTTTTGCTAGATAGCAAGAGATTTTATCTATTTTTTATTTTGATATAGAATTTATAAATGATTCATCAAATTCTCTCCCAGACTTTTTCAAAAGAGAATTTTTATAGGAGAAATGCTGTCACGCCCCGTACCCCACGAAGGCTGAACATCCGCTCTTTGGTCGACTAGAGGTGCGACGCTCCCAGGATTGCGTCACCGACCCGAAACCCAAATCAGAGTAAAAACACGTCACATGCGGAAACACGTATATATTTATATATATATACACCCAGACATAAAAACACACATAACCACGAGCAGTAATAGATATCAACAAACTATAGATAATATTAACATATATACACATGTCTTTACAAAGCTTATACAAACTATTTATTTACAAACAAAGGAAATACATCGAAAGACCACTAAGCAAAAAGGATCGGTGGTCTAGGGTGTCATCTAGATGCTTCGGGAGAGTTACATCAAAAAGAGGGGTTAGTCTAAACTCCTATCAAGCCGATCTATTCTAAGGATCCCGACCAGGGTTGGATGATGCTGCTGACTCCTCAGATGAGTCTTCATCCGTCAGGATTTCCATATCTGATCCAACTTCTGCCACTTCTCCTGCTGGCTCGCCAATCTCTCCCACTACTTCCAGATTCAGTTCTTCCTCCTCCTCCTCAATATTATCGTCAGCTATGACTTGTTCACCGCCTTGCACCTCGTCCATCGGTATCGGTCCATCCACCGTGTCGCCCACGCTACTTACACTAAGGGAGGCTGGAGGATCAGAGACTTCTCCACTCACCATTTGGGGAATCATAACGCCATTAATATCTACTGGAACATCAAAAGTCCTCATCGGAGGTCCAGTAACCCCATCAACTCCCCTTAAATACCAGGCCACGTACTCCTGTGTCTCTGGGTAAGCCTCTCCCACATCTATAAACACCACTGACTGGCGCCTAATGTATGCTGATCCGTCCCCGCAAGGATGCTCACTAACACCTCGCTGAATCCGGTACGGGTATCCAAAAAGAGGACTTTTCCTCGGCATTCTACTGACGGGGGTCTGAAAATCCGGTTTTACCACAACCGTGAGATAAACTCAGCAAGTACAATCTCTAATCCTAAACTAGGCTAACGTGCACCTCCAGAAGTAAATAAAACATATAATACACTGAACCAGTAATTAATTCACATTATTTTCATTCGGGCCCTCAGCCCTAATTTTTATTCTCCAGCCCTGCAGGTTAGGCTTCCAGCATCAATATAATTCATTAACAATTTAATCGACCCGAAGGCCATGACCCAATGGTCATCAATTACTCGGCCCTAAGGCCCGACCCGAAGGCCCACAGCTGTATAAATCGACCCGAAGGCCATGACCCGGTGGTCATCAATTATTCGACCCGAAGGCCCGACCCGTCGGCCCACAGTTATATATCGACCCGTAGGCCTGACCCGTCGGTCACAATTATATATCGACCCGTAGGCCATGACCCAGTGGTCATCAATTATTTGACCCGAAGGCCCGACCCGTCGGCCCACAGTTATATTCGACCCGTAGGCCTGACCCGTCGGTCACAATTATATATCAAAACCAACGTGGAATTCACAATCAAAGCCCGTTAAATTTCCAATGGCTTAAATCAATTCAAATCAATCCACATCAAGGCCCATTAAATTTCTAATTTTCTCAAATGGGCCTCAACAAGCCCAATTCAACTTTTCACTCAAGGGCCCATTTCAATTTCTAATTGGGCTCCAATAATTTAATTCAATTCCAACATCAAGGCCCATTTCAATTATCATTGGGCTCACTTAATTCCAATTGGGCCCATTTTATTTTCAATTGGGCCCAATTCATGCAAATTCGGAGCCCATTAAGCCCACTCCATTTCAGCCCATTATTCCTTCACTAATTACCACTAAACCATTATAATTAGGCCTAATTAAGTCCACTAATCAAACCTTGCACAAAACCCACTCAATTAGGCACTAATTAACTTAATTAAACCCCTAATCAAGCACAATTAGAACTAATTCAGCGATTAGTAGATTTACTCGCCTATTAGCGTCGCGAGACGACGGGGACGAGCGGCCGATCACCGGCAAGCGGCGTGATCGACGGCGGCGCCCCAAAGCAAGCCGGCGGCCTACGGCGGTCCGGCAAGGCTCACGGCAACCTCACGGCCAAACAGGGGAGGAGTCGGCTGAGTGGGGCTGAGGACGGAGGAGAGTGAGACAGGGAGGCGAAGCTGGTCGGCTGGGGTGGCGCACGGCGGCGCGGCCAGGCGGAACACGCCCGGCGCCGGCGACGGCGTCCTTGCACGCCCGGCGGGAGCAGCTGAGAACGGGCGGCTGTGGACGGCGGAGGAGGAGGAAAAAGTTGCGACTGGGCTGGGGAAGGCACCAGGGGTCGGCACTTGGCGGTCGGCGGCCAGCAGCTCCGGCGAAGCCCACTGTTCCGGCGAGCACAGTGACCGGCGGTGCTGATCGGCTGGAGAGGAGCAGCTGCCGAGAGGATTTCGGGAGAGGAGAGAGAGAATTTCGGGGAGAGAGAGAGCTGAGGAGAGAGAGAGAAAGTCAAAGATAGTCAAGAGAGAGAGTGGGTGGATGCCACATGTCAAAATCTTAGCCATTATGCCCAAAATACCCTTAATCCAATGGCTTGAAATGCTTCAAAATCAATAATGCAAGGGTAGAATGGTCATTTGCCCCTAACCATGGTTAACCAACCCTAGTTAACCTTAACCAACCTTGGTTAATCTCCAAAATTAAATCAAAATTCGAAATAAATCAAAAATGGCCTAGGGGCAATTCCGTCATTTTTCCATCCGGAACTGAAATTCCAATTTTCGCTCATACCGGTCCTAAATATTCATGTGATACCTAATCCAGAGTCGAAATCGCGAAATTCGCTTTCTAAGCCCTCGAAAATCGTCTGCGAAGTTTCCGGGAATAAAATAATATTATTTTCCAATTTTTGCCGAAATTCCACTTTCTGTCCAGAATCATTCCAAACACACTCGGATACCCCAAAATGACGTTGGCCGCGAAAATTAACCTCAAACGGCCTCCGAAATCGGCCTCGGCGTTCTCAGGGGCAAAATGGTCTTTTTCTCACTTTCTGCCGAATCTTCCGTTTTCAACTGTTTTAATCCCAAACACGAATGGCCATTACCAATTGACGTCCGTCTTGCAAAATAGTCGTAATTACCCTTGAGATTTTGATATCGAAACTCGGGCCCAATATTGTAATCTCAATATGCTCGTTTTGCGGTTTTAGGGTCTCTCACTAACGAGCGGCTGTTTAGGTGTCACGCGTATCGACCTAAGATTGTCCGAATCGTGACGGTCTAAATATCGAGAGAAGGAGAGGAATTATCACTAGCACCAGGGTCGCGATCGTTTGGATTAAAACTTGGTTTCATTTGCCAGGTGTACTTTCGGTCGTGCGAAATCACTCGCGATCCGATCGTACGTTACTGACAAAATCAACCAGGCATTTTCCTAAGATCGGCCTATATTGGCTCAAAATATTTCCTCAACGTTCTTCGAAATCAGCGTTCAGTCGCGATCGGTTTCTCGGTCCACGTACATGTTCCTATTTAGCCTTTCTCATATGGTTAGTATCCCGAGACTGATCAGGTCCAGGCGAGACTTACTAAAATTACACGAGAATAAATATACACTTTATTGGTCCCGATAACGGGTCAAAATTCAGGATGTTACAACTCTTCCCCCCTTACAAAAATTTCGTCCTCGAAATTTGCACTTCAAACCGGCTCTTCAAATAACTGGGGGTGTTGACGTCGCATGGCTTCTTCGCTTTCCCAAGTAGCGCCCTCTGTTCCGTGGTGCTCCCAAACTACCTTCACCATTGGGATTGTCTTGTTCCGAAGTACTCGATCCTTTCTGTCTTCGATTCTGACTGGTCTCTCCACGTACGACACCCTGTCGTCCACGTCTATTTCTTCATATCTTAGAACATGTGTCGGATCCGGTTCATATTTTCTCAACATCGACACGTGGAAGACATTGTGTATCTGGGACAAATTCGGTGGCAGGGCCAGTCTGTATGCCATGTCGCCAATCTTTTCCAAAATCTCAAACGGCCCAACAAATCTCGGACTCAACTTTCCTTTCTTGCCAAATCGGGATAATCCCTTCATAGGCGACACCTTTAGAAACACATGATCCCCAACTTGAAATTCCAGATGTCGTCGTCTCCGATCGGCATAACTTTTCTGTCTACTCTGTGCTGTTTTTAACCTCTCTCGAATGATCTCAACAGCTTCCACTGTTTGCTGTACCAACTCTGGGCCTGTAATGCTGCGTTCTCCCACTTCATCCCAACACACGGGAGTCCTACATGCTCTGCCATACAAAGCTTCAAATGGGGCCATCTGGATACTCTGCTGATAACTGTTATTGTATGCAAACTCTACCAGATGCAACTGTTCTTCCCATTTGCCCTGAAAATCCACCACGCAAGCCCTCAACATATCCTCAAGGGTCTGGATTGTTCTTTCTGATTGTCCATCAGTCTGTGGATGATAAGCTGTACTGAACTGCACTTTTGTCCCCAAAGCTGTCTGCAGACTTTTCCAGAAGTTCGCCGTAAACCTCGGATCACGATCTGAAGTAATCGTTACTGGTACTCCGTGCAGTCTTACAATCTGTCTTACATACAGCTCTGCATACTTTTCTAACTCCAGATCCTTGCGCACTGCCAGAAAATGCGCTGACTTAGTCAGTCTATCCACTATCACCCAAATGGAATCGTGCCCTCTCTGACTCCTTGGTAGTCCCGTTACAAAGTCCATGGTAATATGTTCCCATTTCCACTCGGGAATTTCCAATGGTCGCAGCAATCCTCCAGGTTTACAGTGTTGTGCCTTTACCTGTTGGCACGTCAAACACTTAGCCACATGCTTGGCTACATCCGCTTTCAATCCATTCCACCAATAATGTTGCCTTAAATTCTGATACATTTTCGTACTGCCAGGGTGGATACTGTAATTGCTGCGATGAGCTTCTCTCAATATTTCTTCCTTAAGCTCAATATCATCCGGCACACACCATCGTCCTCTATACTTCAGGACTCCATCTTCTGATACCTGGAAGTCTGGCTTCCTTGCCGAGGCATCCATTTCCACAATTTTCTGAATCTCTTGATCCGTGGACTGCAGAGCTTTAATCTTAGTTTGAATCTCCGGCTCGATCCTCAAGGTAGCCAGCAGATTCGCCACATGGCTTATTTCCAGTTTAAATTCTGAGTCTCGGATCTTTTCCAATAACGTCCATTCCCTAATCAACAAGTGTGCCATACTCGACTTGCGACTCAGTGCATCTGCAACTCGATTTGCCTTTCCAGGATGATACATGATGTCGCAGTCATAATCCTTAAGAAGCTCCATCCATCTACGCTGTCTCATATTCAACTCTTTCTGTGAGAACAGGTATTTGAGGCTCTGATGATCCGTAAAGATCTGAAACTTTTCCCCACACAGATAATGCCTCCAAATCTTGAGTGCAAAGACGATGGCAGCCAACTCTAAGTCATGCGTCGGATAATTCCCTTCATGAGGTCTCAACTGACGCGACGCATACGCCACTACCTTTCCATGTTGCATTAACACACAACCAAGTCCTTTGAACGAAGCATCACTGTATACTTCAAATCCACCCGGTCCAGAGGGGATAGTCAAGACTGGAGCTGTCGTCAGTCTGTGCTTAAGCTCCTGAAAACTTCGTTCGCACTTATCGTCCCATTCAAACTTACTTTCCTTTTTCAGTAATCGCGTCAATGGCATGGCTATCGACGAGAATCCTTCCACGAAGCGTCGATAATAGCCAGCCAATCCTAAGAAACTTCTGATCTCTGTCACTGACGTCGGCATGGGCCACTTAAGTACCGCTTCAATCTTAGTTGGATCCACTGATATTCCTTCTCCCGACACGATATGTCCAAGAAAGGCTACCTTACTAAGCCAGAATTCACATTTGCTGAACTTCGCATAAAGCGCATGTTCCCTCAACGTCCGTAGAACTTCCGTCAAATGCACTTCATGCTCCTCTGAACTCTTCGAATACACTAGAATATCGTCAATGAACACTATGACGAACTGATCCAGAAATTCCTTAAAAACTCTGTTCATCAGATCCATAAAAGCTGCAGGGGCATTCGTTAAACCAAAGGGCATGACTGTAAACTCATAATGCCCGTATCTCGTCCTGAATGCAGTCTTGGGTATATCCTCTTTTCGAATTCTCAACTGATGATACCCTGTCCGTAGATCAATCTTGGAGAACACTGACGCCCCTTGCAACTGATCGAACAAGTCGTCGATCCTTGGCAGTGGATACTTATTCTTTATAGTCACCTGATTCAACTGCCGATAATCTATACATAATCTCAACGTCCCGTCCTTTTTCTTCACAAACAGGACTGGCGCTCCCCATGGAGACGCACTAGGACGTATAAATCCCTTGTCTAGTAACTCTTGCATCTGCACTTTCAACTCTTTCAATTCCGACAACGACATCCGATACGGGGCCTTAGAAATTGGCTCAGTTCCTGGGGCCAACTCTATTACAAATTCCACTTCTCGTCCTGGCGGCAAACCCGGCAACTCTTGAGGAAAAACCTCGGGGAAATTACACACTACAGAGATTTCTTCCAATTTAGACTCTGCCAATGTCGGATCCTTAACATTCACCAAGTACCCCTCACAACCTTCCTCAAGCATCTCTGTTGCTTCCACTGAGGAAATCCAAGGGATCGAGGTTCCTCCTCGGTTTCCCTGAAACTCAAACTTAGGACGACCAATCGGATTAAATTGAATCGTCCTGCTGCCGCAGTCCATAACGGCTTTCTGTTTAGTCAGCCAATCCATACCAATAATCACATCAAAGTCATACATGGCTAACACAGCTAAATCAATCCTTTCCTCAACATTGCCAATCACAATTTTACAGTCCAAACACCCCAATGATACTAACACCCTATCATGCATTGGGGTCGTCACACACAACATAACTTCAAGTAAGACAGGCTCCATACCAATCAATCTAACAAACTGCTCAGAAATAAACGAATGGGTTGCCCCGGGATCAAATAACGCATAGGCTGCATGATCGCAAAGAGAAACAGTACCTGTGACCACACCCGGCGCGTCTTCTGCATCCTTTCGCGCCATAGCATATACTCGTCCTTGCGCAGGCGGTCTGCCCTGAATAGCCGGTGGGGGATTCCCGGCCTGATTTCCAATTCTGAGCGGCTGTTGTGGTTGACCTGGGGGTCCCAAAACTCGTTGTTGGGGACAATTCTTTATCTGGTGCCCCATACTGCCACAGCGAAAACAAGCTCCAATCCTATGTTGTGTCTGACTGGGCTTCCCGATAATCCTTCTCGGGGGCGGAACAAACCGTCTATTGCTGGGCATTGGTCTCCTTACAAAGCGACGATTGTCCCTATTAGGAATAAACCTCGAACCCGATGCTGTTGCCCTCTCAATCTGATCTCGTTCCATAGTCTGGGCACGCTCATATAACTCTCGATAATCCCTGATATTCAACAAAAGCATCTGAGTGCGAAGTTCCGGTTTCAATCCATCTCGGAACCTCCGAGCCTTATCCAGGGGATTCTCAACCATTCTCGGGGCAAACTTGGATAGTCTGATAAACTCCGCTTCATACTGTACCACTGTCATTGACCCCTGACGAAGCCTCATGAATTCCGCCATTTTCTTCTCCTGGGCACTCTCAGAGAAAAACTGTCCATAGAAATGTTCAACAAAGATCGCCCAGGTTGGTTCCATGAATTCTGGAAACACTCTATCCTTGACCGCCTTCCACCAATCATGGGCATTGTCCTGCAGTTGATACGATGCCAAGGAGATCTTCTCCCTCTCAGTACACTCTAACAGCTCAAATGCCTTTTCCAATTCCTCCACCCAACGCGGGGCGGCTTCGGGGTCACCTCTACCCGTGAACTTAGGCGGTTTTAGCTTGAGGAAATGCTCCACCAACTGGTGCATTGGTCTCGGTGCCACCATTGGTTGAGCTTGTACTGGTTGGGCTTGAGCTTGGTTCTCATGGACGGCAGCAACGGCTGCGGCCTCAGCAGCCTGAGCGGTCGCATTTTCTCTTTCCTGTGCCTGCCTATCCATCACGTTTCCGATTCGATCTAAAGCTCTGAGAACTCCTTCCATACGCGGATCTTCCGCCTGCCTAACATCAGCTCTGGGGTCTGCTGCAGCCCCAACACCCACTCTAGGGTTCTCTTCCACTCTAGCACCCGCAACTATATTCTCTATCGCTCTGGCTCTACCACGACCTCTACCACGAGCTTCTCTGCTTGCGCCCCTCCTTGGGGGTCCTCTCACTCTACCTCTTTCACTGCTCATCTTCTAACCTGAGTGTTCGACTACCTGCTATAATTCCATCCAGGAATTAGAGACCTAAACCAACTAACCGGTCTAAGTCCTAGGCAGGTATAAACACAGAAATAATTAAGCACTCAGCATGCGGCTAACACAACAGCATAAAATTTTCACCCAAGAACTCGCACACTAACCTTGGGTCCTGCCGCACCTGCACAATACTGGTTCAATCAATCACCACAACATTCAAACACAAGCATTCTGGAGGTACACTTAGCACACGAGGTCAACCTATGGCTACCCATGGTTACTCCTCCTTATTACTCCAGGGCTCAGCTAGATTAAACAGAGCTGTCCTTGCTCTGATACCAATTCGAACGGGGATGTCACGCCCCGTACCCCACGAAGGCTGAACATCCGCTCTTTGGTCGACTAGAGGTGCGACGCTCCCAGGATTGCGTCACCGACCCGAAACCCAAATCAGAGTAAAAACACGTCACATGCGGAAACACGTATATATTTATATATATATACACCCAGACATAAAAACACACATAACCACGAGCAGTAATAGATATCAACAAACTATAGATAATATTAACATATATACACATGTCTTTACAAAGCTTATACAAACTATTTATTTACAAACAAAGGAAATACATCGAAAGACCACTAAGCAAAAAGGATCGGTGGTCTAGGGTGTCATCTAGATGCTTCGGGAGAGTTACATCAAAAAGAGGGGTTAGTCTAAACTCCTATCAAGCCGATCTATTCTAAGGATCCCGACCAGGGTTGGATGATGCTGCTGACTCCTCAGATGAGTCTTCATCCGTCAGGATTTCCATATCTGATCCAACTTCTGCCACTTCTCCTGCTGGCTCGCCAATCTCTCCCACTACTTCCAGATTCAGTTCTTCCTCCTCCTCCTCAATATTATCGTCAGCTATGACTTGTTCACCGCCTTGCACCTCGTCCATCGGTATCGGTCCATCCACCGTGTCGCCCACGCTACTTACACTAAGGGAGGCTGGAGGATCAGAGACTTCTCCACTCACCATTTGGGGAATCATAACGCCATTAATATCTACTGGAACATCAAAAGTCCTCATCGGAGGTCCAGTAACCCCATCAACTCCCCTTAAATACCAGGCCACGTACTCCTGTGTCTCTGGGTAAGCCTCTCCCACATCTATAAACACCACTGACTGGCGCCTAATGTATGCTGATCCGTCCCCGCAAGGATGCTCACTAACACCTCGCTGAATCCGGTACGGGTATCCAAAAAGAGGACTTTTCCTCGGCATTCTACTGACGGGGGTCTGAAAATCCGGTTTTACCACAACCGTGAGATAAACTCAGCAAGTACAATCTCTAATCCTAAACTAGGCTAACGTGCACCTCCAGAAGTAAATAAAACATATAATACACTGAACCAGTAATTAATTCACATTATTTTCATTCGGGCCCTCAGCCCTAATTTTTATTCTCCAGCCCTGCAGGTTAGGCTTCCAGCATCAATATAATTCATTAACAATTTAATCGACCCGAAGGCCATGACCCAATGGTCATCAATTACTCGGCCCTAAGGCCCGACCCGAAGGCCCACAGCTGTATAAATCGACCCGAAGGCCATGACCCGGTGGTCATCAATTATTCGACCCGAAGGCCCGACCCGTCGGCCCACAGTTATATATCGACCCGTAGGCCTGACCCGTCGGTCACAATTATATATCGACCCGTAGGCCATGACCCAGTGGTCATCAATTATTTGACCCGAAGGCCCGACCCGTCGGCCCACAGTTATATTCGACCCGTAGGCCTGACCCGTCGGTCACAATTATATATCAAAACCAACGTGGAATTCACAATCAAAGCCCGTTAAATTTCCAATGGCTTAAATCAATTCAAATCAATCCACATCAAGGCCCATTAAATTTCTAATTTTCTCAAATGGGCCTCAACAAGCCCAATTCAACTTTTCACTCAAGGGCCCATTTCAATTTCTAATTGGGCTCCAATAATTTAATTCAATTCCAACATCAAGGCCCATTTCAATTATCATTGGGCTCACTTAATTCCAATTGGGCCCATTTTATTTTCAATTGGGCCCAATTCATGCAAATTCGGAGCCCATTAAGCCCACTCCATTTCAGCCCATTATTCCTTCACTAATTACCACTAAACCATTATAATTAGGCCTAATTAAGTCCACTAATCAAACCTTGCACAAAACCCACTCAATTAGGCACTAATTAACTTAATTAAACCCCTAATCAAGCACAATTAGAACTAATTCAGCGATTAGTAGATTTACTCGCCTATTAGCGTCGCGAGACGACGGGGACGAGCGGCCGATCACCGGCAAGCGGCGTGATCGACGGCGGCGCCCCAAAGCAAGCCGGCGGCCTACGGCGGTCCGGCAAGGCTCACGGCAACCTCACGGCCAAACAGGGGAGGAGTCGGCTGAGTGGGGCTGAGGACGGAGGAGAGTGAGACAGGGAGGCGAAGCTGGTCGGCTGGGGTGGCGCACGGCGGCGCGGCCAGGCGGAACACGCCCGGCGCCGGCGACGGCGTCCTTGCACGCCCGGCGGGAGCAGCTGAGAACGGGCGGCTGTGGACGGCGGAGGAGGAGGAAAAAGTTGCGACTGGGCTGGGGAAGGCACCAGGGGTCGGCACTTGGCGGTCGGCGGCCAGCAGCTCCGGCGAAGCCCACTGTTCCGGCGAGCACAGTGACCGGCGGTGCTGATCGGCTGGAGAGGAGCAGCTGCCGAGAGGATTTCGGGAGAGGAGAGAGAGAATTTCGGGGAGAGAGAGAGCTGAGGAGAGAGAGAGAAAGTCAAAGATAGTCAAGAGAGAGAGTGGGTGGATGCCACATGTCAAAATCTTAGCCATTATGCCCAAAATACCCTTAATCCAATGGCTTGAAATGCTTCAAAATCAATAATGCAAGGGTAGAATGGTCATTTGCCCCTAACCATGGTTAACCAACCCTAGTTAACCTTAACCAACCTTGGTTAATCTCCAAAATTAAATCAAAATTCGAAATAAATCAAAAATGGCCTAGGGGCAATTCCGTCATTTTTCCATCCGGAACTGAAATTCCAATTTTCGCTCATACCGGTCCTAAATATTCATGTGATACCTAATCCAGAGTCGAAATCGCGAAATTCGCTTTCTAAGCCCTCGAAAATCGTCTGCGAAGTTTCCGGGAATAAAATAATATTATTTTCCAATTTTTGCCGAAATTCCACTTTCTGTCCAGAATCATTCCAAACACACTCGGATACCCCAAAATGACGTTGGCCGCGAAAATTAACCTCAAACGGCCTCCGAAATCGGCCTCGGCGTTCTCAGGGGCAAAATGGTCTTTTTCTCACTTTCTGCCGAATCTTCCGTTTTCAACTGTTTTAATCCCAAACACGAATGGCCATTACCAATTGACGTCCGTCTTGCAAAATAGTCGTAATTACCCTTGAGATTTTGATATCGAAACTCGGGCCCAATATTGTAATCTCAATATGCTCGTTTTGCGGTTTTAGGGTCTCTCACTAACGAGCGGCTGTTTAGGTGTCACGCGTATCGACCTAAGATTGTCCGAATCGTGACGGTCTAAATATCGAGAGAAGGAGAGGAATTATCACTAGCACCAGGGTCGCGATCGTTTGGATTAAAACTTGGTTTCATTTGCCAGGTGTACTTTCGGTCGTGCGAAATCACTCGCGATCCGATCGTACGTTACTGACAAAATCAACCAGGCATTTTCCTAAGATCGGCCTATATTGGCTCAAAATATTTCCTCAACGTTCTTCGAAATCAGCGTTCAGTCGCGATCGGTTTCTCGGTCCACGTACATGTTCCTATTTAGCCTTTCTCATATGGTTAGTATCCCGAGACTGATCAGGTCCAGGCGAGACTTACTAAAATTACACGAGAATAAATATACACTTTATTGGTCCCGATAACGGGTCAAAATTCAGGATGTTACAAATGCCTCTCAAACCTCCCAACAAACCCACAAGGAGAGACAAAGGCAAAGAATTTGCCGAGACATCCTCATAACAAAAACCCTTTGGAAAACTCACCAATATCAGGAGTTGGCTTCAAGCAACTCAACCATCCTTGAATATCACCACAATTTCTAACCAAACCAAACAAGAACCAGATACTCCTTTTGATATTACAAAATTGTTCCATGAAGAAGCACTACAACTTCTTCAACAGGCTTTCAATAATCAACCTCAACCTTCCATGACAATTGTAAGTCCTGATCCTTCTCCCATAGCCACTCAAAATGCGACAGGAAAAAGATTTTTAGTGAGGTGGTCATTTAGTTTACACAAATAACCCCTCCAACAAACAAATTTTTCCATAAAACAATCTTCCAAAATATTTGCAATGTTGAAAATGGTTTTTATAATGAAGATCCTTACCTTTTTGTCAAAAATATGTTTTTTGAAAAGTTTTATTATACTCCTCATGATATTTATAAAGCAATAGACTTTTATGAGAAAATTTTGGAAGAAACAAAATCTATTACTTTCCGACATTTTTCTGATAAGGGTCACATAAACTACTCCACGGCCAGGATTCACGGGGTCATTCACCCTTCCTAATGGAAATCTGATCCATTATCCTTGAAAAAATTCAATATCAAAATAGCTAAATCTCTTCCATACAGATCATCTTATTCATATTTTGATTACAAACAAGCCTGGCGGAACACATTCTGGAGACAAAATGCCAATAATTTTCATACCTGGCTATTTTTCTTCGAAAATTTTGATATTAAACAAGTTCCATATTGGTTCATCCAGTGGTGGAAACATCTTGGACCGACTGATGAAATACTCCACCCAAAAGTCCAACCCAGTTATAAAATATTTCTCAACAAATTTGCTCCTCTTCCATATGAGAAAAATTTCCCCAATCTATTGTTGTTTTTCTACCATTTTGGAATATCTTGGGTTCTCGGATGGCATTTTGATTATTGAAAATCAAATGACACTGGTATCCCCATCTTAATAAGGAGATACAAAGTCAAGTGGTAGAACGGATTTAAATTTTTCAATAGAGTTACTGAACAAGCCGTTCACCAATGGCTCATTTCTAGAGGACTGGAACCTATAAAATCCGATGATATTACTCCATTTTTACATGATAAAGGGTTTGTATTGTCCAAATTAGCATGTACTAAATCCCACCAGCAATTAGCAAGAATGCTAAAACAGACCCTTTCTCAAATTGAAGATTCAAGCTTTTTTCATTCTCATCACAGTGGAAATTCCAACGAGGATGACTGCTATGGCATTCCAGGAATACTCGCCATCCCCGCTAATTAGGGAGATGTAAAGGATGAAGAAGACGAGGAAGAAGAACCACCAGAACATCTCTCCAGATTCTCTTAGTGGAAAGACGCCGAAAGACTCCTGCTCTTTTCATAATTTGTCATAATTTCTAGATCGAAAGGAGTCTGTCTGTCTTTTTACTTTTCTTTTCATAAACTTTCATAATTGTATATGTTCACCGTAACACTGTGCACTTATTACTATTTGCTACAGTACTACCCGCGAACCATTTCTACAGGATGTCAGTCTGCCTATATATTCAGGCATCGTTTCTTGATAACATACACAATTCGTCTCTCAGAATTCCATATATCTCAAAACCTTCCCAACTTCCCTAGATCTCTCCAATCCTTCCTCGAAGAAATAAGAGATCATTCATTTCATAACATTTCCATATCTCTTTCATAACTAGTAAGTCTTATTACTTCCTGGAGATTCTATAACATCCCTGAATTACCTTATATTCCAGATCTGGCTCATGATCTAAGAATTCAAAGGCTTTTAAATATTTTCGCACTTGCACTTCAATATCTACATTTCAGTTGTAATCTTTTAATACTATTATTGTAATCTTTCCATCTTGTTTATATAATAGTTATCTTTCTTTAATTTCTTTCTTGCATTTACATTTACATACCCCACAATCGGCAGGTCGAACCGCATATGGATGGTCTGTACTTTACTTTACAGCAATTTATTGCATTCGTTATATATCCTTAATTCTTTTTACTGTTTTGCCTTTTTCATTTCTACTTATCAATACCACCTACAAGGTTGGTTTAATGATTCTACTTCTCGTTTTATATATTGCTTACGGTTTCTTTATAATTTATAATGTTCGCACTTTTATTTAATTTTATTTATCTCATAATCTTTTGTGTAGAAATCATCACTTTTATATTAGAGTTTATTGTTTCTATTGCAAGATCAAGAGACTTATTTGATATTTCCACAAGGATATCTCAATACATAGATTATTTTTCATACTTAGAACATCGTTTATTCAATTTATACACACTTATCGTACTCTTCTATACCTATCTTTTTTCTCTATTTATAATCCCTAGATGCTAGGTCACTTATGGTATCAGAGCCAGGGGGTTGATAAAGATATTCTTTATAAAATCATTTGTAGTAAAGGCGATTTCGTCGTTGCCAAGGCCAAGTGGCCAATGGCCACCTGCCCTGGGCCTGCAGACGTGCAAGCCCTGTTGCAGTTTTTTATTTTTGGAACTGGGCCCATAGGCCATAGGTCGGTTCCGATTTTGAACCGTAGGCCCGGTCAACGGGTTGGTCTTGGGTTTGACCCGAGCCAGTTTCGGGCCGAAATCGGCCCGTGGGCATGTCTACTTAGGTGAACACTGTCAAACAACATGATGGATTTATTTTACTACAAGTCACAATGCACTTAGGATTTCCTCAAGATTGATTGAATCTGATAATTAAATGAAATGCAGCGAAAGATAGAATTGTGGAATTTGTATATATTCCGATATAAGAAAAGAGTACATGATAGCCTCCAAATAGGCTTTAATAGATAATTACATAAGGAAATAAAAAAAATATCAAATTAGATATGCATAATCAAAATAGATATAGAAAATAAGAGGAAATATCCCCAATATCACCAGAAGATATCTAATTATCTTTAACAGATTTGGTGCCGAGATGCTATGTTATGTTATGATTTACGGCTATTGGACCGAGGGAAACATATAAAACTTATGCATTTTGATGTCGATTGTCACTATCACAATGTTTGATGCATTTGTTTTTTGGTTAGTCTCATCCGCTAATTGAGGTGTGATGAATTACGTGCTCCATTAATAACTCAGCAAAGAGGCTTCCGCTATAATTTTGCAAATATAGGTGATTCGGGATTGTGGAGTTCAATGAATCAACGAGCGGGTGGATTCGTTTATGAATTTTTTATGTATACAATTTTGGAGGTTGAATTAGTATTTCCGGGCTTGTTCTTATACGAGAATGATATTTGTCGTATTATTTGAGGAATTAAGGACAATGTATTTTCTTTTTATGGCTATTAGTAACTGTAACTAGTATTAGTAATGTGCTCGAGTTCGGTATTCAAGTTTGGTACTTTTTTTTTAGTCGAAAGAGATTTCATTCATCAAAATAATATCCGAGAGATATATAGAAACCATACAAGCCTACCAAATCCCAAATAATTACATAACAAAGCAAATACTAGAACACAAATAACAAAGTACAAAGCAGAGTATGAAGTTAAAAGCACACTCTCATCCTTCAAAAATAAATATGCCACTATAAATGTTCGGCGGCCGATCACTATATTCAATGATGAACACATGCTAAGATCTTCCACTTTATTTACAACGGCTTGCGGTGCACATCTAGGTTCAATGCCCTCATCACTATTGCCGTGCTATGTAAGGAACTCCCAGATCTAAATCTAAATTTAAATTGGGAGAGTTAAACCCCATATCTAGACCTAAATTTAAATCGGGAGAGAAGAGAGGCATAATCTCATTGTGGAGCCAAACACAAATAACAAAGTACAAAGCAAAGTATGAAGTTAAAAGCACACTCTCATCCTTCAAAAATAAATATGCCACTATAAATGTTCGGCGGCCGATCACCATATTCAATGATGAACACATGCTAAGATCTTCCACTTTATTTGCAACGGCTTGCGGTGCACGTCTAAGTTCAATGCCCTCATCACTATCGCCGTGCAGAGACACCGGCATCAATATGTAAGGAACTCCCAGATCTAAACCTAAATTTAAATTGGGAGAGTTAAACCCCATATCTAGACCTAAATTTAAGTCGGGAGAGAAGAGAGGCATAATCTCATTGTGGAGCCAAACATCTTCCTTGATGGTGTTGACTCCTGATTTTTAGCTCATTTTTTTTTCATATTTTCAAAAATCTCAAAATTAGGACTAGGAATCTTGGCCAAGCTTAGAAACCTACTTCTAAAGCAAAAATAAAATTTTTAGCATTTTCCTGCATTTTTCCTTAATTTCTTTTGGTCAAAATAAGTGAGAAAATCAAGAAAAATAGCAAACGGAATCAGAAAATTCCATAAAAATAGTCATTAGTCTTATTTTAAATTAAATTTCATTAATACATCATCAATTTTGAAAAATTTCAACCGGGTAGGTGTTTTTCCCAAAATTGGGCAAAATCAAACCCGAATTGAACCAAAAATGCAATTAAATCTTTTTTAGTCATTTTTAAGTCATAGTGTCTTCACAATAAATGATTTTGGGACCTTGAAATACAGAATGGTCAGTCCAATTGCACAATTTGTCATGAAAATAAAAAATCCCCAAAATTCAATTAAAAATTAGGAATTTTGAGCGTAAATTGGGAATCGTGCCTAATATGAAATTGTCGAACCAGGAGACCATCATTTCTAGGGTTAATCATATGTGGGTAATTCAATTTTGGCACCAATTTTTCCTTTAGGTCATTAAGACATCAAATTGAATAAAACCTTGATAACCCGAATACAAAAATTTAAAAATCTTGGACATGATTATAACAAAATTGGGGAAAAGCACATATTTGGGTTCAAAATGTGATGAGGAATTCAATTTTGGGGTATAATTATGAATATTGGGTTAAAATTGAGCTTAATTTGCGAATTTAGACCAACCCGCATCTGTCAGGTCGACCGGGTCAACCTGACCTGACCCGGGTTATTCATCTTCCTTACCTGACTCACCAAAACGTTCACTAAACCCAGAAAAACATTTCAAACCCACTACTTGACCGATCTCTTCTAGCCAATTTAGCATGTGAAAAATCACACGAACAGCTAGAGCTTCTCCAGCTGGCGTGGCTGATTGGTTATAACCGATTAGAAGTCGGTGAAATGAACTTTGGGCGGGAATTTTAATCAACAAAAAACCAATAACAACTAAAGATTAAACAGAGGAAGGTGTTCGACAAATTGCCAAAGAGAGAGAAGAGAGAGAAACAGACGCGAAAGAGATTTTTCTAGAGGGAGAGTGAGTCGAGGCTTCCCGGACCGAGCGATCGGTGCTTTCCAACCAGAGAAGCGTCGGCAAATTGGCCAAGGTGGTGAGCCTCCTCACCTGGAATAGGCGGCCCAAAGCTGGTCGACTAAGCCTGAAAATTGGGCTCGGTTGACTTGTCTCGAGCCATTCCGACGAATCAAAAGTCATCATCTTGAAGACAAAGTGTCCAGGAAGAACTTCGTGATTGGAGATTGTCTTGGAAACACCTTTTGATCATCAAACGAAGCAGGTAAAAATCAATCACAGTCACGGTTTCTCTAAAAATTTCCAGAATTGAGTTCTATGCTCATGTGATTTCATTGATGATTTTTTCGCATTTTAATGTTTAAAACATGTTCCTGATCACATTTTGTGTTGATTGATTGCATTTTTGGCCGTTAAACGTGTATAAACCGAGTTGATCATGCATTTGACCACCTCGCCGGAGCTCGAAGGTCTTCGCCGGAGTGCCGCCGTGGCCTTAAGTCGCTCAAGTTAGCCTCCCTTAATCTCTATTTGATGTTTTGAATCTTTGTTTTGATCGATCTAGACGGTTAGGGCGGTTAGAAATAGGATTTGCATTCTAAAAAAAAAACTTGCCAAAAACAGTTGCGAGTTAGGTTTTTTGATCGCTTTTTTTGCCGGCCGATGGGCTTCCGCCAGTGTTCTGAGCAGACTAGATTTAAAATAGAACATATGGACATCACAATGTGCAATCAGAATGGCGAGATAGTCACCGGAAGGTCGTCGACGATGAGCTTAAAGTCACGGTCCTGAGAACATATAACATTGAACTATGCCTATTAGGTGTTTGTGAAAATGCCCTAATGGAGAAGGCATTAAACGACGCCGTTTTAGCGTCGTGCCCGCCGGAGAAGATGATTGGCACCGGCGCCGGCAACGCCCGGTTCGGCCAAGTCAAACCAGGTTGAACCGGGCCTGTCCGGTTCATATTCCCGGCTGGAGATTTTAAAAAATAAACAAATAAATAAATATCTAAAAAATATAAAAAATTGAAAAAATCACTAAAAAAATTCAGAAAAATTTTGGAAAATCTAGAAAAATAGGAAATTCAAAAAAATATAAAATATAAAATATAAAATATAAAAATTTTCAGAAAATTCATAAAAATCAATTCTCGGTTAATGAAATTCTCATAAATTCAATTTTCGAAAAAAAATCAAAAATCAAAAATTTCAAAAATTCACAGGATGGTTCAAAAACACTGTAGCCAACCTTATAAAATGAATTTGAATTTTTGGAAGTGCCCAAGTGGCATTTTTGAAAAATCTCAAATTCAAGGGTTATAACCCCTAAAAAACACTAAAATCCTAAAAAAATGCAAATCATGAAATAAATAAGCTTCTAGGGCTTCATTAGGATTTGAATGTTTTGATTGATTTTCATTTTTAGAGACAATCTAGGGTTGATTGATTTAATTGACATTGATTGCGCACTTAATTCTTGATTAATTTTTCTGCTATTAGAATGGATAGAATTAGTGGGTAAGCCTTGGAAACTTGCACGACACGTTAGACATCGTATTGTTCTTAGGTACTGAAAGGGCATTAGGGATCTCGATTTGGGATCTTAATGTAACTAAGTCTCCGTACTCAGAATCTCTGGTTTGTAGAATCGTGATATTTCTTCCGTACCCCGATTAGGTTTCCAGTCAACCTATCAATAATGACTAGTGACGACGCCAAAATCAAAAAATTAGACTAAATAGGAAATTACCATCCGCTATCATGTGAGGTATGGTCTGGGAGAGACCCTTACACGGAAATACCTCCTTAGCATGCAAATACTGAAAGTCCAAAAAATAAGCGCGGTGCGACAAATGGCTATCAACTAAAATGGCCAAACTGGACTCCACATTCACCCAAGATCAGCTGCAGAAATTTATTCAAACACACAATCTCTCAAAAAAGAGTGGGAGAGAAAAGAAAAGACAGTCAAAGTAAAAAAAAAAAGAAAATCAAAAGCGAAGTAGGCTCTCGGCTTTAGAAATTGAAGCTGAGAGTGTACAGTAGAGTTTCAAAAGATCAAAGAGTTTTTGGGAAATGAAGGGGTTTTGTCTAGGTTTGGGACATTACAAATGGTATCAGAGCATTACAACGGCCACAAGTGGCGGGTATCCTACCTGCCCGGTGTGGTTTCAAGCGCTTTGAAAGCATTGATAAGGATGTCAATACTTTTATGGAGTATAAGGAATAAGGTTTTGGGGATACCTTCATATTGTGTGGTTGCGTGGAGATTTATTTCATTGACTTTGGAAGTTCTCGAATAATTTTGAGCTTAGTTATTAGATTTTTTGGAGTGAGGTTTGTTATATTATTTTAGGAATTAAGGGCCACATATTTTCTTTTTTATGGCTATTAATTATAGTTAGTTGTTACAAATGGTATCGGAACATTATGCTTGTCGGGTAGGCACGGGAGTTATCCCACCTGCCCAATGTGGTTTCGGACTCTTTGAATTAGCATGGTGTCAAAATTTTTATGGACAGTAAGATTTTGGCGAGACTCTCATAATCTGCGGTTACTGTGGAGATTTATTTTATTAGCTTTTCAAGTTTTTGCATAATTTTGAGCTTGCTTATTGGATTCTTGGAGGATTAATATATAGCAAATTTCAACGACTTGCACCGAGAATATTTTGAGGACAATTTATATCGAAATGGTTAGAATTTGATATCTTGATTTCGAAAATATGATATTTAATTTTGATAACTTTATATTCCTAATTTTAGCTTATTTATGTGAAATAATATGGAGAGATTATGGAATTTCAACAGGATGAGAAAATGGCATGATGACAGAAAATAATCACTTGTAGCTCATGGTCCTCCTCAGCGGTCCAGGTAGAAGGGGTTTGAAGATAATGTCGAGTTGAAAACTAGTAGTTTCAATCGACACGGGCTCTTCTAAGCCCTTACCTCACACGACATTGGAAGATTCATTTTAATTCAATTTAACTTATGAGGATCCTACGTGAGGAGTTATCACTAACTTATTGAGGTCGGGTAGACATCGAGTGAGGCACTGTAGGATAACTCATTCCTACTCAACTAGAAATCTATAGTTGGGGACTTAATTATACTACTTATCTAACTAGTGTCTTTTAGGTACTGTGACTTGATTACTTGTCAATTAAAATGTCATGCAGTCTTTTGACCAGATTATGAATTATAAGGTTTTCGTCGGTTAAGTTTTCATGCAATGTTTTTGAGTTGATTATGGTGCTAGTGCTCTAGCCCAACCATTCAACTAAACTAAAAGCACACAATTAAAGAATGAGATGCTGGGAGCGCACATAAAAAATAGAAATGACATCCTTGGTGGAGGCTATGCTCGTGGAAATGGCCGAGCTCAAGGCAAAGCTTGTCGAGGTGGAAGCGACATGTGTGAACGATGTGATCATTGTGCATTCCCATTTATGAGTGGACTCCCCGAAGCCAAAAGAGCTCAAGAGCTTGCAGGAGGCCAAGGATGTGGACAATTTCTTGTTGTACACGGAGCAGTACTTCCAAGCAATGAGAATGACCAATGGTGCAGTTTGGGTAAGTACCATGGCTATGTATTTGATTGATAATGTCCTATTGTGGTGGCATCGTAGGAGTGATGATAAGAATGATGAACCTTGGCTATGTATTTGATTGATAATGTCCTATTGTGGTGGCATCGTAGGAGTGATGATAAGAATGGTGAACCTATCACTACCTAGGAGTTCATTGAGGAGTTCCGACCACAATCTTATTCCGCTTATGAGGAAGAGGAAGCTCAAGACAAACTCCCTTGCCTAGAGCAAAATGGAGGAGTCCATGAATATGTGAAGAAGTTATCGTAATTGCTACTCCAAATTCCCTCCAAGAATGATATGGAGGCTTACTTTTAGTTCATGGGTAGCCTCAAACCATGGGTGAAACAAGAGCTGAAGTGATGCAATGCAAAGGAGCTCTCTATGGCCATGTCCGTGGGCGAGACCTTTGTGGAATACAAGGGAACTTCCGAAAACAAGCCAGACTCTTGATCAAGGGATAAGGTCACTGGTGAGGGAGATCGTAACAAGTTCCACCGTCCAAGTGGAAGCAAACCATCGGAGGCCCTTGGGAAGGCGATGGTAGAGTCGAGCGGTGGAGACCACAAGACTCATGTCCAATGGTGCGCACATGACTCATGATTGCCTGACGTGAGGCAAGCTCACGGCATTTGTCAGGACTCACGAGGAGGAGCATGAGAAGACGCAACTAGGTACATTGTGGATCCTAAGTTCGATCAAGTCCAAGAAAGTGAACAAGCCCAATGGACTCATGTTCGCGGACGTGACAATCATTGATACCACGATGAGTGCACTTGTGGATACCGGTGCATCCGACTGTTGACACCTAAATTTTGCTCAATTATTTAGGGTTTTATTGCATAAAAATTAGGGTTTAATTTTTTAATCCCTAAACCAAAAATATTTTCAGTAAAAATGCATGGCATATAGTTATTAGGTGCATTTGCATTAATAGGACCTATTAGAACATATTTTCCATGTTTATTTTCAAAAATTAAATCAAAAACAAATTCGTTAAAATCTAAAAAAAAAAAAAAGAGAAGGGGGGGCCAGCGTTGAAATTCAACGCTGGCCCACCGCCTAGCTGACCTATCTGCCCCCCTTGCGTGAAAAAGGAAGCAAAGAAGCAGAGCAGGAACAAAAAGAACAAAAGAGAGAGAGAGGGAAGCGAGAAAAGGAGAGAGAAGAGAGAGAGGGAGACAGCTAGAGAAGGAAGAGAAGACAGAGAAGAGAAAGCAAAGAGAGCTCGGAGAGGGGCGACGGCGATGGCCGCGGCATGCGCGGCGAAGGCAAGGCGGCGGTGTGGGCCAAGGAGGAGCGACGGCCGCGGAGGCTGAGGCTCGAGGAAACCGCCGTTCACGCCGGCTGGACAGTCGCGGCCGTGAAGGCCAAGCACGCGCTCCGCGCCGGAGCGGTGGCCGGCGTCCAAGCGAGCCCCGAGGCGCGGTCCAAGCGGCGGGAGCCAAGGTGAAACGCCGGTCGCGGAAGCTGAAGCTCGAGCAAACCGGCAGGGACGTGGCGGCGACGGCTGGGCGACGGCGAGGCGGCAGGCACGGCGAGTCGAGCCCGCGTCGGCCGCGGAGGCCGGAGCTCGCGGAGGCCGGAGCCATCAGGTGGCGGCTCGAGTCGAACGACGGCCGGGAAGCGGCCGGCAGCCGAGGCGTCGCGGCACCGAGGCGCGGCGTTCAGGCGAGCCCCCCCCCAGGCGAGGCGGCAGGCGCGGCGGAGTCGAGCCCGCGTGCCGCGGGCGGTGGAGCAGCGCGCGCGGCCGCGTCCGGGGGCTGCCGGTGTTCGGGTCAGCGAGTCGGGTCGGCGGCCGATGCCCGGGTCGGGCGCGCGGGTGAACCGGGTAGGGTTTCCGGTGAGTCGGGTCGTGGGTCTGATCGGATGGGCTTTTATTTAGTGTGTGGGCTTTAGTGTCTTATTAGGTTTTGGGTTTTTTTTTCGCGGTTGGGCCGAGCCTGGGGTTTGTTTCTTTTGTTTTTTTTTCTTTTTATTGTGTGGGCCGGGCTTTTATTTTAAAGAAAATTTTTGGGTTGGGCCTTTCTTTCTTTTTTTTAAAAATTTACCGGGCTCAACATATGAGCCCGGTTCGTCGCGGACCCGGGCCGGCCTGCCCGGGTCGGTCCCGATCCGGGTCGGATGTGGAGATCCGACCCGGATCCGGTTTCATATCATTTTAATATTAAAAAAATTTAATTTTGTTTTATTTTGTTATTATTTTTTTTTTAAAAAAAATTAAATAATAAAAAAATTCAAAAAAAAAATTTCGAAAAAATTCCAAAAATTCCAAAAAATTCAGAAAATTAAGAAATGTTCAGAAATCAGTTTTGGGCCTAATTTCACTAGATTTTAGGTTTTTTTTTTTAAAAAAAAAATTTTAAAAAAAATGAGAAAAACCCTATAAAAATTCTCAAAAATCGGATAAGCCATTAGGGCTTTATCTTAGGGCTTTTGATTGCATTTTCTTTTTTAGAGACGATGCTAGGTCGTTGGTTGTTTATTTTCTTTATGATTATCTAGTTGCGCACTTTTAATATATTGATTGTTATTTTCTGTGTTTAGAATGGTTAGGTGGAATTCTAACTTTGTCGCTAGGCTGCCCGGTATGTTAATTCGCGAGTGATCAAGTTTAGGTACCGAAAGGGCATTAGTTAGATCGCTAGTGTAATCAAGTCCCCGAATTTTGGAATCTCTGGTTTGCGCACGTATCGAGACGATACTCCCGTGTCTCGATCAGGGTTTCTAGCCAGCCCTTAAATATGGCTAGTGGCGACTCCTAATTGAAATCGATTTGCATGTTAACAACTTGAACATAAGTCGCGAATTGGTATGGGCTTGGGAGAGCCCGGGCTAGGTTTAACTTAGCAATCCATTAGCCATAACCCCCTCTAGGCCTCGTGATCGGTTCGGGTAGGTCGCGACAGCTTGGCGACTCCGCTGGGGACTTGAGGACTTAGGCCTAGTATAACGCGATTGTTTGTTAACTAACATGATCTTGTGGCAGCGCTTCGTGAAGGCTAAGGTAAGTCTTCTAACGTCGTGTTAAATGTTGTTGTAGATTGGGAGTTATAAGGGGTGAAGTGATTGTTGACATATTTGTTTTGCAGGTTAGTGTGAGGGTGTATGTGTATATGATAGAAAATAGAAGTGCTGTTTTGATATCAATTGATGTGCATGTTTTATACTTGCTTTAGCACTACAATTTGCACACACAACCTGCGATCTAAAACCCCGATCGCCTTAGGAAACTCATAGGAGGTACCAAAAGTGTGGAAACCGTGCGGGGAAGGACCCATGGCTATCCCCTTTTGGTTCCGCTCATTTTCAAATAATGATAAAGAGAACTGTCCGACGCAAGTGCGGAATGGGGAAAACTCTTTTGATCTATTTGGGATGGGGACCTTTAGCCTTCAGAATCCCACCTTTTAGTGAACCTCACAAGTGCATCTGCATGTCTTTGTGATTTGAAAAAAAACGATCGTCACCCGCTGTAAGTAAGATTCCTTTCGTTATTAGTTCACTTTGAATTGAATTTTCATTTTGGAAATTCGCGAAAATCAATCTAATGCCTTGTGTGATCTAAGCTATAATTGCAAAATTCCTGGCAATCACTTTTGATAGCGAGCCTTGAGCATGAATCTCAAACATCTCTAATTTGGCCCCGCCAAAATAGATGATTTTGTCTAAACTTTCAGTTATGGGCTTAAAATCGCTTTTTTGTGCAGAAATTCTTTCAAGTCAGGATTGCATCTTGAGGCATAAAATTGAAATCACATTTTCAATAAAATTCTTTTTTTTGTTCACATTTCGGAATTAAAATTCAAATCACTTTTTGTGTATTAATTTTTTAAAATAAAAATCACCTCATTTTTGCAAAAGTAAAATCACAAATCTGTCTTTCAAATTTGATGCCGCATTTTGCGATGAAATTTTTGGAATAAAAAGGGCGCTCGATTGATAGTCGCGATTTGATCTTTTAATGATGTCTCCACTTACGATGAAATCTTGGTGAAATACTAAATGCCCACAAATGGGAACCATGGGGGGTGTATTATTGCCTCGCTTTCGTCATGAGAGGCGGCATCAGTAAAAGACCACTTTTTCATTCACATACTAACGTTGTCTTCCTTTTGCAGGTTATGCGTAACAGTCGTTCCTTAGAATTTTCTTGCTTAGTCATGCAAGGAACCGGAGTTTAAAGTTAGAACGGGAATTGTTTGTTTGCACTCCTCTATTCAAAAGTTTTTCAAACTTTATCCTTAGAAATCATTGTTTTCTGATTTGGGTTTTAAATGTGAACCCAATCGATATATTTGTAAATCACACAACTCACATCTCTGAGTAATGAGGTTCTAATTTAGATCATTGTCCTTTGAAAATAATTGCGGTATTTCCACTTGAGTCATCGAGTTAGGCTTTTATGCCTTACCTTCAAAATGTTTTGAAATTGAGTTTCAAGAACGACTCGCATAAAATTTTACCTCTTCACCTGGCCAATTTTGCAGGTTGATTTGCAAAAGGATATCGTGAGATGGTAACTTCGTAATCGTTCCAATGAGAACTCTTTGTGCAACAACTGACTCGTTCATCCGTTTTTGTCAAAACAGATAATTGTAAAGTGGGTAATACCGAAGCGTGAGATGACAATTGAAGGACTTTAATGGCGCAGCTGACTTTCAAGAAGGAATAATGAAAAATGAGCGAAATTCTGCAAGCAAACATGATAAGTCATTGCAATGCCAATTTACCCCCACAAAAAAGAGAGCACTTAATAGGGAGATAATGTGGCCAAAATGGAGATGAGATTGGAGGGGCACAATATTTCAAGAAACTCCCAAACAAAGCACGATGGAGCGACAACGGAGATGGATTGAGCACCGGATGCCAAACTTCATCTAACTCGATGTGAAGCATTTAACCAAAGGGCAAAGTCTTTCCTTCCCCCCCAACAAGCAAGCATGATGGGGCAACATATGTAGAACAAGGCCTCTCACCAACAAGTCATGATAAGACATTCAATTTAGTACAAAAGGATGTGTCGTTCCTAAAGTAAGTTCAGTCAAGAGTGTAGATAACATGCTCCATTTCCTTTTGTAGGGTGGTAAACAGGACATGTCACTCAAAGGGCAATAATCCTCACCCGTGATGCATGATAAAGAGGAGTCATTCGATTCAACACAAAAAGGGTGTATTGTTCCTAAATTAGTCCAATTCAATTTGGGGATTGAACTAACATGTCTCCTCTCTTATAGACAAAGGCACACATTGACCGCGGAGGCGACACCTCCTACCAAAGAAACATGCAATAGATGGGGCAGGGTATCCGAGGGACAATGCCCTTGAATATCGAAATAATGCCGAAAAATCAAGGCGAAGAAAGCAGATGAAGGGAGTTGCCAAACATACATGGAAGCAAATTCAAATGAAGGGAGTTGTCAAACACCCAAGAAGGCAAATTCAAATGAAGGGTAAATCGTATCGTTTCCAATTGTCCATTTTAATACAATTTTTGACATGATTCTTTTTTCCTTTCATAGGAAGCATCAAAGACTCGAAGGACAAATGCAAACGAGGGGTAATGTTGTATCGTTCCCAATTTTTCAATCCTTAAAGGGTCCTTAACTAACACGTTCTTTTTCATTTTTTATAGGTTTACCAAGTCCCCATGATGCAGGTAAGTACCTTTTTCCCAAAATTCAAATGGAAATCAAATGGATAATTTTCATCACAAAGACAAAGTCTTTGATGGTTTTGAGAAAAAAAAACAAGCACTAAAGTGGGAACCGAAAAAGCAAGCTCTTCACAAAAGTTTTGAATATCATCCTTGTTGTCTTTGTGCTTGGCGAATCATTCATTTTGAATCAAATTCCCCGTGGAGATTAATTTACTCAAATGATCACAACAAAATGAGAGGAGATGTTAATTATGCCAAGCGAGAAACACTTAGGATGAGGAAAGGCAAGCCATTTCCAAACACGTCCCGTAAATACTTTGAGAGTTGAGCGAAAAGAAAACTCGTGTCGTTCAAGGACAAGAGATTTGTTCGCGAGTAGTATGCAGACCAAAATGAAAAGAGGCATTTCTTCCATATATCCTACACACTACAGGTGACCTTAGTCAAGCCCCTTTGAGCCTTTACATGTGGAGAATTTCTACAAAATACCCCTGTCAAGAACCACCCCACAACGGGGCAAATTTGGAGGTTTTGATTGACAATCTTTGGAAGAAAAGATGAGAAAGGCTTCTTTGCCTTTACTTGCATTTATCTTTTTGTGGTAACTTCAGGTGAGTCCTTATGGAAGCTTGAAACATCCCAAAATGAAGAAGAGCATTCATTTCTCTATCCAAACACTCATACCCTTTGTCCAGCCAAGTTGAGCCTGAACATTCATTTCTAAAACCCAAGTGGTGATTATCTCCCTACAATGGGGCAAGGCACATGATTAACCAAAGCAACTGGTGCTTGTGGGACAACGTGCGGAAAAATCTCGAAGGCCCTAGAAGTTCAGAATAGTCAAAAGAGAAAAACTCAAATGAAAACTAGGGGGCATGAAAAAGCAGTGTGCCTGGTAAAAGCAAGGCCAATGCCCGTTAAAAAAAAAAAAGAGCAAAAAGCTGCATCAAGAGAAAAATTCTCACAAAAAGAATGTCGAAAAAAAAAAAAATCATTGCAAAAGCAAAAGTCATTAGAGAAAGGAGCAAAGCTCTTACATTAAAACGATTAGTCAATGGACTTTCGAGACAAGTTGGACCTCAAAAGTCGAGTGCCTTCAAAAGATTGACTGATATGGTAACGATGCCACGGTGATCACCAACTTTTGAATCCCTTTTGAAAATTTCTGAGCCTTTCGAGCCTTTACCCAAACCAATATTATAACCTTCTCTAAAGTCTCTTCGGATTGAGATGGTCTAAGCAGAAATTTGGATTCCCAAACAAGTTATCGCTTGAAGAAGTTGGGGCAAAGTTGTTTTATCTCATCTTAAGGTTTCTTAACTTGTAAACCTGATGGAGATGCTGATTGAAAATTATTTCATTCCTTAGCCGATAATGCTTATTTGTTGTTGAAACCATGACCAAACCTACATTGCGGTCCTTTAAAAGACCTCTTAGATCGGTCAATGTATACTTATTGCGAATGATTCTCGAAGCCTCCGACACTGATAGTGTGAGGCATATAGAGAGATCATGTTTACTTTCCACATTAATGGATGGGATCAAAAAGCCTTCCTGAGAGTATGTGAGAAGTCCTTTCAGACTAAGGAATTCTTGTTTGGCATGCTTAATGGGCTCTCTTTATGAGCTAATATCATTTTGACAAAAAACTTTCTCCTAAGGGAATTTGATGATTAATGACGTCCTTCATGCATTAAGGCAATTTTGCAATATTGAAGGATGTTGAATGCTTTCTAGACAATTGAGTCCATTCTAAATTGCTCGTGCAATCAATGCTTTTTCATTGATAATACCATTTTGATATGGCCTATTGTGATGTTATCTTGCCTGGTACGCACTCGCTACTGATCACTTGTTATAACACGTACCTGTTATTACTAATCCTGTAAGACAGGTGACGTTTCCTTAAACACCAACCTTCATGCTGATCTCGGAAATGCTAAGATGCATCCAAGCATTCATGAATTCCTAAGACCCTGCTGGCGAGGGCACAATAGGCGATCTATCAAACCCTCGAACAAGCACCCCTAAGCGTCTGAGTCTTTTCGAGCCTCGCTGACAGAGGGCTTTTAAGCAATCCAATCTGACCTACAGGTATGTACACCTCGCCACTCTTTCCAAAAGGTTTGTGGTCCAACCTTAAACCACTCTTTTCAAAAAGGTTTGTGGTCCAACCTTAAACCACGCATCAAGGGTTTGTGGTCCAACCTTAAACCACGCTTTTCCAAAAGGTTTGTGGTCCAACCTTAAACCACTCTTCCAAAAGGTTTGTGGTCCAACCTTAAACCACGTCTTTCCAAAAGGTTTGTGGTCCAACCTTAAACCACGCTTTCAAAGGTTTGTGGTCCAACCTTAAACCACTCTTCCAAAAGGTTTGTGGTCCAACCTTAAACCATGCTTTTCAAAAAGGTTTGAGGTCCAACCTTAAACCACACTCTTTCAAAAGGTTGCGGGTCATCCTTAAACCCTGATTTCAAAAGGTTGCGGGTCAATCCTTAAACCCTGGTTTCAAAAGGTTCTGGGTCATCCTTAAACTCTGATTCCAAAAGGTTTCGGGTCATCCTTAAACCCTGATTTCAAAAGGTTCCGGGTCTATCCTTAAACCCTGGTTTCAAAAGGTTGCGGGTCATCCTTAAACCCTGATTTCAAAAGGTTCCGGGTCCATCCTTAAACCCTGATTTCAAAAGGTTGCGGGTCCATCCTTAAACCCCGATTTCAAAAGGTTCCAGGTCTCTCCTTAAAACCCCGAAATTTTTGAGTGCAATTCAAAATCCTAAGTGGAAATCTTGAGCACTTTAAAATCCTGAGTGAAAAACCAGTAGTTCAATCTTGAGTGTAGTTTGCCGTTCATAGGGTTTTAGCCCCTAGGCGGGATCTTAGCTGTTCATAGGGTTTTAGTCCCTAAATAGAATCTCTGACGTTCATAGGGTTTTAGTCCCTAGGCGTTCCTTCTGGGTTTTTCTCCCTTTGACGTTCATAGGGTTCTAGTCCCTAGGCGTTCCTTCTGGGTTTTATTCCCATTGCCGTTTAATAGGGTTTTAGTCCCTAGGCGATCTTTCGAGGCATTGTTCATATTGCCGTTCATAGGGTTTTAGTCCCTAGGCGGGATCATAGCTGTTCATAGGGTTTTAGTCCCTAAACAAAATCTTCGACGTTCATAGGGTTCTAGTCCCTAGGCGTTCCTTCTGGGTTTTATTCCCATTGCCGTTCAATAGGGTTTTAGCCCCTAGACGGAATCTTAGGCGTTCATAGGGTTCTAGTCCCTAGGCGTTCCTTTTGGGTTTTATTCCCATTGCCGCTCAATAGGGTTTTAGCCCCTAGGCGGAATCTCTGACGTTCATAGGGTTTTAGTCCCTAGGCGTTCCTTCTGGGTTTTATTCCCTTTGTCGCTCAATAGGGTTTTAGCCCCTAGGCGGAATCTTAGACGTTCATAGGGTTTTAGTCCCTAGACGTACTTTCAGGGTTTTAGTCCCTAGTTGTTCTTTCGAGCTGTTGTTCCTATTGCCGCTCAATAGGGTTTTAGCCCCTAGGCGGAATCTTAGACGTTCATAGGGTTTTAGTCCCTAGACATACTTTCAGGGTTTTAGTCCCTAGTTGTTCTTTCGAGCTGTGGTTCCTATTGCCGCTCAATAGGGTTTTAGCCCCTATGCGGAATCTTAGACGTTCATAGGGTTTTAGTCCCTAGACATACTTTCAGGGTTTTAATCCCTAGTTGTTCTTTCGAGCTGTGGTTCCTATTGCCGCTCAATAGGGTTTTAGCCCCTAGGCGGAATCTTAGACGTTCATAGGGTTTTAGTCCCTAGACGTACTTTCAGAGTTTTAGTCCCTAGTTGTTCTTTCGAACTGTTGTTCCTATTGCCGCTCAATAGGGTTTTAGCCCCTAGGCGGAATCTTAGAAGTTCATAGGGTTTTAGTCCCTAGACGTACTTTCAGGGTTTTAGTCCCTAGTTATTCTTTCGAGCTGTTGTTCCTATTGCCGCTCAATAGGGTTTTAGCCCCTAGGCGGAATCTTAGACTTTCAAGGTTTTAGTCCCTAGTTGTTCCTTCAAGCTGTTGTTCCTATTGCCGTTCATAGGGTTTTAGTCCCTAGGCGGGATCTTAGATGCTCATAGGGTTTTAATCCCTAGGTGGAATTTCCGACGTTTACAGGGTTTTAATCCCTAAATGTCAATACAGAGTTTCCCTTTTCCTTGCCCGGCGAGCTTTCGTGGCCCGGAGCACCTCATCGACCTGGCAAGCTTTCGCAGCCAAGAGTTTCCTTCTTTACATAGCAAGACTTCATTGAGCCAAGAGCCCGTTCTTACACGGTATGGCTTCCCTTTCGGTCAAAGTTCGTTCCTACACGGTATGACTTCTTCATTGAGCCAAGAGCCCGTTCTTACACGGTATGGCTTCCCTTTCGGTCAAAGTCCGTTCCTACACGGTACGACCTCTTCATCGAGCCAAGAGCCCGTTCTTACACGGTATGGCTTCCCTTTCGGTCAAAGTCCGTTCTTACACGGTATGACCTCTTCATCGAGCCAAGAGCCCGTTCTTACACGGTATGGCTTCCCTTTCGGTCAAAAGTCCGTTCTTACACGGTATGACCTCTTCATCGAGCCAAGAGCCCGTTCTTACACGGTATGGCTTCCCTTTCGGTCAAAAGTCCGTTCTTACACGGTATGACCTCTTCATCGAGCCAAGAGCCCGTTCTTACACGGTATGGCTTCCCTTTCGGTCAAAAGTCCGTTCTTACACGGTATGACCCCTTCATCGAGCCAAGAGCCCGTTCTTACACGGTATGGCTTCCCTTTCGGTCAAAAGTCCGTTCTTACACGGTATGACCCCTTCATCGAGCCAAGAGCCCGTTCTTACACGGTATGGCTTCCCTTTCGGTCAAAAGTCCGTTCTTACACGGTATGACCCCTTCATTGAGCCAAGAGCCCGTTCTTACACGGTATGGCTTCCCTTTCGGTCAAAAGTCCGTTCTTACACGGTATGACCCCTTCATCGAGCCAAGAGCCCGTTCTTACACGGTATGGCTTCCCTTTCGGTCAAAAGTCCGTTCTTACACGGTATGACCCCTTCATCGAGCCAAGAGCCCGTTCTTACACGGTATGGCTCCCTCTTCATTCAGTCACAGACCCGTCCATCATCTCTCATGCATTTTCTCATGCCCTCCATGGACAAAATTTAAGTGTCTTTTATCTTTAAAAGGAACCTCTCCGAGCTCCCCTTCAAAGAGGGGCAGCTGTTGACACCTAAATTTTGCTCAATTATTTAGGGTTTTATTGCATAAAAATTAGGGTTTAATTTTTTAATCCCTAAACCAAAAATATTTTCAGTAAAAATGCATGGCATATAGTTATTAGGTGCATTTGCATTAATAGGACCTATTAGAACATATTTTCCATGTTTATTTTCAAAAATTAAATCAAAAACAAATTCGTTAAAATCTAAAAAAAAAAAAAAGAGAAGGGGGGGCCAGCGTTGAAATTCAACGCTGGCCCACCGCCTAGCTGACCTATCTGCCCCCCTTGCGTGAAAAAGGAAGCAAAGAAGCAGAGCAGGAACAAAAAGAACAAAAGAGAGAGAGAGGGAAGCGAGAAAAGGAGAGAGAAGAGAGAGAGGGAGACAGCTAGAGAAGGAAGAGAAGACAGAGAAGAGAAAGCAAAGAGAGCTCGGAGAGGGGCGACGGCGATGGCCGCGGCATGCGCGGCGAAGGCAAGGCGGCGGTGTGGGCCAAGGAGGAGCGACGGCCGCGGAGGCTGAGGCTCGAGGAAACCGCCGTTCACGCCGGCTGGACAGTCGCGGCCGTGAAGGCCAAGCACGCGCTCCGCGCCGGAGCGGTGGCCGGCGTCCAAGCGAGCCCCGAGGCGCGGTCCAAGCGGCGGGAGCCAAGGTGAAACGCCGGTCGCGGAAGCTGAAGCTCGAGCAAACCGGCAGGGACGTGGCGGCGACGGCTGGGCGACGGCGAGGCGGCAGGCACGGCGAGTCGAGCCCGCGTCGGCCGCGGAGGCCGGAGCTCGCGGAGGCCGGAGCCATCAGGTGGCGGCTCGAGTCGAACGACGGCCGGGAAGCGGCCGGCAGCCGAGGCGTCGCGGCACCGAGGCGCGGCGTTCAGGCGAGCCCCCCAGGCGCGGCGAAGGCGAGGCGGCAGGCGCGGCGGAGTCGAGCCCGCGTGCCGCGGGCGGTGGAGCAGCGCGCGCGGCCGCGTCCGGGGGCTGCCGGTGTTCGGGTCAGCGAGTCGGGTCGGCGGCCGATGCCCGGGTCGGGCGCGCGGGTGAACCGGGTAGGGTTTCCGGTGAGTCGGGTCGTGGGTCTGATCGGATGGGCTTTTATTTAGTGTGTGGGCTTTAGTGTCTTATTAGGTTTTGGGTTTTTTTTTCGCGGTTGGGCCGAGCCTGGGGTTTGTTTCTTTTGTTTTTTTTTCTTTTTATTGTGTGGGCCGGGCTTTTATTTTAAAGAAAATTTTTGGGTTGGGCCTTTCTTTCTTTTTTTTAAAAATTTACCGGGCTCAACATATGAGCCCGGTTCGTCGCGGACCCGGGCCGGCCTGCCCGGGTCGGTCCCGATCCGGGTCGGATGTGGAGATCCGACCCGGATCCGGTTTCATATCATTTTAATATTAAAAAAATTTAATTTTGTTTTATTTTGTTATTATTTTTTTTTTAAAAAAAATTAAATAATAAAAAAATTCAAAAAAAAAATTTCGAAAAAATTCCAAAAATTCCAAAAAATTCAGAAAATTAAGAAATGTTCAGAAATCAGTTTTGGGCCTAATTTCACTAGATTTTAGGTTTTTTTTTTTAAAAAAAAAATTTTAAAAAAAATGAGAAAAACCCTATAAAAATTCTCAAAAATCGGATAAGCCATTAGGGCTTTATCTTAGGGCTTTTGATTGCATTTTCTTTTTTAGAGACGATGCTAGGTCGTTGGTTGTTTATTTTCTTTATGATTATCTAGTTGCGCACTTTTAATATATTGATTGTTATTTTCTGTGTTTAGAATGGTTAGGTGGAATTCTAACTTTGTCGCTAGGCTGCCCGGTATGTTAATTCGCGAGTGATCAAGTTTAGGTACCGAAAGGGCATTAGTTAGATCGCTAGTGTAATCAAGTCCCCGAATTTTGGAATCTCTGGTTTGCGCACGTATCGAGACGATACTCCCGTGTCTCGATCAGGGTTTCTAGCCAGCCCTTAAATATGGCTAGTGGCGACTCCTAATTGAAATCGATTTGCATGTTAACAACTTGAACATAAGTCGCGAATTGGTATGGGCTTGGGAGAGCCCGGGCTAGGTTTAACTTAGCAATCCATTAGCCATAACCCCCTCTAGGCCTCGTGATCGGTTCGGGTAGGTCGCGACACCGACCTCATCATCTCAGAGGAGGTCGTGAAGAAACTCAACTTTTGGGTTGAGAAATGAGTCAGGTGGTTCAAATTTCTTTTGGGTTTTGAAAATTTCGCAGCCCATCCTCAAGTGAAATCGCCATGTCAAGGGGGCAACGACAACGTGACTTCGCAGTGCCTTGTGTTATTGGTGTCTTTTGAAAATATACTATGCATGCATTGGTCAAATTCAAATAATCGACTGATCTTGTCCTTCAATCAAACACTCAAATGATAAAAAAAACAAAGCAGGATGAATCATGTCCATACAGCAAACACAATCTACAGGCCTAAGGTATAGCGAACTAAATTCTGAATCGATGCAACGGGAATGCACACGATCCAACATGCAAATTGATGATTCTAAATCAAACGGGGGACGAATCCAGTTCAACGTGCAAGCATGCAATACACCTTGTGTATGCAAACAGCGTGGGAGTGCAAAATTATAAAGGGGGGACGAATCCAATCCCATCAAAGCATCATGCAATTAAATGACAAGAATCCAAAGCTACTTTTCCTGCAGAAAAGTTTAACCGACGATGACTTCTTCATCCGACAACCGATGGACCTGATTTTAATGGCGTTGGAATGCTTGCAATTTCTAGTTTCATGATACAAGATCGAAATCGGGAAGTAAATCACAGACTTCCCAATTAATCTCGAAGGATTAAAAATTGAGGGGCAATATGAGAATTAAAAGACCGGTCTTGACAAGAAAAATCCATCTTTTTGAATTTGAATTTGCGTTTTGTGTCTCGTATCTCGTTGGTCGAATCTCGATTACCTTTTGAGTAACCCTTGAGAGGTCAAGTATAAAATTTTCCAAAAGCGGGAGGAAAATTTGAGTTGTCAACAAGTATGAAAGCTTTAGGCATTTTGGCACTTTATATATGAATTGCGATAAAATGTGCTTAATTATGTTTCGGAATCCAACTTTGATAGATTTACAGAATGAATCTTTAAACGAGAATATTTTCAAAAGCCAAATCTTGATTTTTCAAGATTTTACTAACATAACAGTCTTTGAGTTACTGTTATGATAATAACACGTTTTAAATCATAAATTCTTGAAGGAGTGAATTCCTCGACGATTCTCAATTATTGTTATTTTTTTTTTTGCTGGCCCAAAATAGACCGTTGTTGCGACAATCAATTAAGGACGTAACCATTTCTCGTATCGTCCAACGTCAAAACTCCAAGCGGAGATTTTTAGGGAGGCCGACGAAAAGTGATGCGCCAATCGAAGGGCACCACCGGTCCACTCCCTGCCACCGGGAACCACCCCCACCACCACCCCCCCGGGTTCGATCCTCTCCGACGAGGGCGCGCCACGTGTCCCCAAATCCCACGTGGAAATTTCGAAGCCACAACCAACCAATCAAATCGAGAAATCTTCCGCCACACCACGTTATCCACATTCCACCCCCCGTCCTCTCTCCGCCACAAAACCGGAATTAACAGCACCAAATTCACGGTCAACGGCGCTCTCTCGTTCCCTTCCTCAGTAATCTGACGGTCAAACCAAAACCAGTGCGTGTCATTCAGACTATTCAGTTGTGCAACTGCAACTCTCTCTCTCTCTCTCTCTCTCTCTCTCTAATGTTTCTCTGTTCAGTCTTCTCTCTCCTCCTCAACTGAGGCCTCCCCCCCCCCCCCCCCTCCTCTCTCTCTCTCTCTCTCTCTGCAACTCAACAATGGCCTTCGCTCAGCTCGTTTCTTATTCCTCTTCCTCGCCCTCGCCCTCTCTCTCTCCCAAGCCCACCCTCGCTCCCGCTCCCCCGGTCGCCGCCGCTCCCACAGCTAGCTGCTACTACTCATTCTCCTCCTCCTCCTCCTCCAAGCCCCTCGCCCCGCCGCGTCCCCTCCGCCGGCGGCGACGGCGGGGGAGCCCCGGCCAGGCCCGCTGCTCCGCCTCCTCCTCCCCGGAGTGGCGCCACGCGGGGTCCCCGTCCTCCGACGACGCCGTGGAGCTCCCCCTGTTCCCGCTCCCGCTCGTCCTCTTCCCCGGCGCGATCCTCCCCCTCCAAATCTTCGAGTTCCGGTACCGCATCATGATGCACACGCTCCTCCAGACCGACCTCCGGTTCGGCGTCATCTACACCGACTCCGTCTCCGGCATCACTTCCGTCGGCTGCGTCGGGGAGATCGTCAAGCACGAGCGCCTCGTCGACGACCGGTTCTTCCTCATCTGCAAGGGCCAGGAGCGGTTCCGGGTCACCGGGATCGTCCGCAACAAGCCCTACCTCGTCGCGCAGGTCACGTGGCTCGAGGACCGGCCCTCCGCCGACGGGGCCGACGACCTGGAGTCGCTGGCCGGCGAGGTGGAGGCCTACATGAAGGACGTCATCCGGATCTCCAACCGGCTGAGCGGGAAGCCCGAGAAGGAGGTCCCGGACCTGAGGCGGAACCTGTTCCCGACGCCCTTCTCGTTCTTCGTCGGGAGCACGTTCGAGGGCGCACCGAGGGAGCAGCAGGCGCTGCTCGAGCTGGAGGACACCGCCGCGAGGCTGAAGAGAGAGAAGGAGACGTTGCGTAACACGCTCAATTACTTGACCGCCGCCTCCGCCGTCAAGGACGTGTTCCCGTCGTCGTGATCGGATCGAGTGAGGACCGGGTAAGACTGATCACTTACTGAAGAAGCAGAAGCGAAGAACAAGCTAAGCGTTCTTTTGCCAACGCCCTGGACCTTGTTGGTAAGTAAATCACGCGGGAAGGAAAACCCTCTGTAAGATGTAAATTTTTTTTTGTGATTTTGTAAATGATTCGAGCTTAATATTATCTATCAAGGCGTCCATAGTTCATGGTTTACACTGGTAAAATAACGGCGTGTATTGAATGAGCCACTAGAACACAGAACAAACATCCGATTAGTCAATCTTGTAGTCCTGCATGGTGTATGAATAAGTAGAATTTCACATGCAAGCACCGATTCCTGGGAATTATGTTTTCGAGATCCATTTTAAAGGCAAGTGAAATTGTCTCAAACGCTGATCATTCTGATATGGCTGCTAAACAACTCTTATCCGTATGCTTAGTCTTTCTTGTCCTTTCTAGTTTGCCTGAATCTATCTTCCCTCCATCTCAATGGAGTTCATAACTTCAGCTTAAGGCAGACAAGGGAGCTTCAGGGAATTCCAGTTAGGAAAAAAACTACCCGCATCGATGACATTCTTGCTAATTTTGCTGGGGATAAGAGAAGCAACTTCTTGCACCAGTGTTCAGCAGCCTTACATATGGCTTTTGCCACAAACCCTTTGCATCATCGCTGTTAAGTTCTACAGGGACAGGCATGCACTACATTGAGTCCTATTTCCCTCTAATATCAGATGTTCATTTCTTGCTAACATCTATCACATCATTGAGACTCGAGCGACCCGGTCTGTCTACAGAACTCTCATTGCACAGCACAATCACAAGATCCGTCGAAGAGCACTTTTGTCCTCTCTTCCTCTCTAAGAAACAACTGATTCTGTATAATAGATACACACAGCAAAGTTTCAAAAGATGCAAATGCAGTTTCTGTCCTCCCGAAGACCGCTGAACAGCCTAGTAAAGGAATGGAGAATCCTTCAGCTTTGTTCAGATCATACAAACTTGCATGCCAAACTATCTTCTATCATCCGACAAACTTTACGAAAGGTAAATGTTAACCAAAAACCCCGTTCTGAAGCAACACCACACCCCCCCCCCCACCCCCACCCAAAAGGATGAAATAAATCATGCTCTGTAGTAGAGTTTTGACTCAATGCAGAATTCTTGTATTGCCGCATATATAATGCTAACTCTGTATTGTTACTTGACAAACAAAAATTCAGATGCTTTCCTTTTTGAGCTTTTTTGTCAATCACATGTCTTCCCCGATCCTTGAATCTGCTTTGCTTTAGTAGTCGGGAGTTCTTCAAATCCAGACACACCTAAAACCTCCTGAAATGACGGCACCTTGGACACATTGAGAAATATAAAAAATCAATCTGGCACGTTATCAACCAATTCAAAAAAATTGTGAGGTCCTCTGAACTGTAGCCCTCTTTTTAGCTAGACATCTACTATTCCTCTTTACGTACATACGTGTATGCAACTTTGAGGAGAATGTGTAATACTTTGTTGAGACTACAAAATCCAACCCTCTACTATAGATAGCCAACTGCTTTGCTTCCTTAAAGAACCTCTTTTTCTGAGGGCTTCTGTTTCAGTAAGATTTCCAGAATGCTGCAAAATATCCGAAAAGTTCATTAGCCCAGCCTAAGATGTTTTAAGACAACTCACGACAGACAGAAGAAGCATTAGTCAAAAAAGGAAAGAAACCACTGTTTTAAGGACAGGATAACCAATATATCTCCCTCGCATCAGAATGAACTACATACTGCCGAGAAGAATTTTCCCCAAAATGTTTAGTGGAAGGCCAATAAGAGGGGATTGGAATGACAATTTTTGGTTACAGCACAAATACGAGATAACCCACTGCATAAATACATGTCATTCTTTGCTACACTAATTCACGTTAACTGCTACAAAATCATCAGACAATTATGGGATCACATTGCCTTGGAAACTAAGAACTTGGTCTGTTATTCAAACTCATCAAGCTTAACAACTCCGGTAAGAGAAAGAAAAGTGGGTCGCATACCTTGAGGCATTGGTTGCTTGTTGTATCACATACAGGATAATCTTGTGGGCAGCAATAACGATGATCCTTACAACATACAGCAGAATCGAGCCCACAACAATTCCAGGAAAGGCATATTCCGATAAAGCGAGACTTGCAACAGCAAGTTTCGCCCTCAGAACAATACGTGAAAAGATCACACCTTGTAGGACCTGGTGCCGGCGAGGGAGGAGGGTTTGGGCTGGTCTTAGTTGGATAAGAAGGTAGCATATTGATGCCACATAAGCCTTCAGCATTTCCACTATTACGTTGCATATAAACATAACCATCCATTCCCCACCTTGATCCCCATGAGTTCTTCACAATCCAATAATCAACTCCATTTTGCGATCCATACCCTACTATCAATACAGCATGATCCAGAGAAGTTGAACATGGACCCGTGAAAACCCCCTACAAAGAATTCATACATCAAGACCACGGCCAACAAAAATCTAGTTAAGGTATTTTTGGTGGGAAGTGCACTTGGAAGTTTGACACCAACCTTTGAGTACAACTGAAATGCTCTCTCGCCTCCGGAAATACCCACACTTACTGGCTGATTAGCCACAGCTTGTAGCAGCATTTTCTCATTGTTTGCAGGCACATCAACATATCCATCAATTGTCACAATATGTCTCCTTAGCTATTGCATTAGCAAGAAAAATGTTTCAGAAACAAACAAAAGAATTGAATCTGCTAATTAAACCTAAGCTTGGACATTAGCAAAATGATGTCGCCAACAAGAAAACAACAGGTATATTAATCCATATCCATTACAAGAGAATGTCAGCGGAATATAATGCTCGACCAAGAAAGTGCAATGAGTTTAGGGAAATTCCAATATTACCTTTTGCTTGTTGCAGGTCCTATCTTGAACGAGATATGGGTAATCATCCTCGGTGTCTATACCGTGGTTATCAACAACAAACTGAAATGCATAGTCCATGAGTCCACCACCGCATCCATCGTTGTATGTCTTGTCACAGTCCACCAACTCTTGCTCAGACAGGCTCACAAGAGATCCTGTGATGATCTTATTGATTCCTTCAATGGCCCCTGTGGCTGAGAATGACCAACAAGCCCCTGCAGAGAGCAGCAACGGCATTCAGCTCCGCATCAAAGCACTCGAGTTGCCTCCACAGATTGTCTCATCAGATGGAGAGACATGATTTCACCCGTATACAAATGTTAAAGCACATCAACCAAGTCCATACAACAAGGGAATCTTCACCCTAATCGGGAGAAGATTGAAAGAATTGGACTCCTATCCACATGTCACATGACAATGCCTCTGAACTTTGTAGTTCTACTCCTAGCTACCTCCACCATATTCAAAACCAAAAGGCCAACCAGAGCAATGAGAATTTTGAAAAACAACTCACATCCAACCAAATTATCCTTCACTAATCACACACGACGTAAATACATGAATTTTCAGCCCTTCAGCTAATAGGGTATCCAGTCACAGGTAGAACAAAGCGCGATCACGAAAACTTATGAACACAAAATCGTATTTGAATGTTCATACGTTGCACAAAGTCCAAAATTTGGTTGACTAGAAAGCACTTAAGTTAATTGAACCAATCGAAAACATGTTTCAACGGTTGTCAATCTGCATCTGCGCCAAAATCTAACTGAGAAAGGAAATAAAAAAGCCGAAGTGCCAAACGATCATCAATCTCAACTCCCCCCGCCATTCACGACAAGGCAAATTCGATCACAAAACCGACCAAAACAGCGCCTCTCAATTCACCGGTCCATACCACAGCTTCCTTGATCCTTGACGCGCGTCACCGCTCCTTTATCCCTCCAATCAACCGACGAAGGAACGCCGCCGACGAGCCCGGGCCCCGCAATCCGCGGCCGGCCGGCGTTGACCGCGGCCCTCGAGAGGCCCAGCCGGGACGACCTGAACTCGTGGTCGGTGAGATCGGCGAAGGCGTTGAGGGCGAGGGCGTAGGAGGAGCTCCCATTGCCGTTGTGGCGGGCGACGAAGTCGAGGTTGTCTCGGAACACCCGGAGCCTGTGGAGCTTCTCGCGCTCGGAGGAGTAGGCCTTGCCGTGCTCCTTGCACCAGGCTTCGAAGAGCTCCGACACGGGCGGGGTGGAGGAGAGGCAGAGGCTGGGGTTGAGGAGGAGGAGGAGGAGGAGGAGAGAGAAGAGGGAGAGACACAGAGTTGTGTAAGGATTGTTCTCCTTCATGGTCGGTCGGAGAGAGAGACAGAGAGACAGGGTGGCTTGGGGTTTCTTTCTTTTTTTGTCAGAAATGGAGTTCCTGGGAAAACGCAGAGCCAAAGAACGACACGCAAAAGTCCCAACTTCCCGAGTTTCCACTGGTCAAAAGAGGAAATGAATACTTGCCTAGCCGCAAGAAGATGTCGCTGTTGATAATTTTACGGAAAATGACACGAATAGCATTTAAATTTTGATTCAATATATAATGTCTTTAATTTTTAATTTATTCAATATAATTTTTAAATTTTAGCCTCATGTATAATGTCGTTTCTGAACTTTTAATTTGCTAAATGTGATCCTTGAATTTTTTCGTACGTATTCAATCTAGTCGCAAAAGGTGACTGGATTGAACAAAGGACAACATCATATTTTGTCATAGAGTATTGCGATTATATTGAACATGCACAAAAAATTAAATGATAAAGTAAATTAAAAATTCAGGGACGATAATGTAAATTGGATTAAAGTTCATGAATCACATTGAATAAATTAAAAGTTCATGAACAAGATTACAGATTGGGTCAGAATTTAGGGACTATTTGTGTAATTATCCTAATTTTACGAGCTGCAACATTACTAGGGATAAATAACACCAAATCCATACAAACAATTGTACGGCACGTAATTTACTATCAAAACTTTACCAACCATCGTTTGGATTTCAATAATTTCTTTTTAAATTCAAAAAATACATGAAAATGACATGCGAGTTAAAATTTAGGTATCAACAGCTAAAATTGTCGAAGTACTTTCTTGAATTTATGAATGCAATTTTTTTTTCTAGGACATGATAGGGTGAAATTCCGTTTGTTTAGCCATTACAATTTATATAGTTAAGAGTGTTTGGAAGTGGGAAAATTCAACTTGTGTGTCGATGCTACATTGGAGCAGCTTCCAGCGTCAATGATCAAAATACACGCCTTCCTGTTAATGGTGCAATAGGTTTGGAAAATATTCTTCCTTTGTTTGTCCACTTTGGATTAATTGTAGAGTGAAGAGATCTCCTAATAACGGGCAATTCTCCTTCGTCTGGTTGCTCTATAATTTCATGTTCCTCCTCATACTTGGACCCAATCTGATTGGCATTTTGCATAGCTTCTTGAAGCCCTATGCTGATCTTTTTGATTTCTTGGAGAGTCATGACTTTTCGATTAGGATAATCGGCTTCAAAAGTGTCCATAGCCATGGCACTTGAAGCATTTTCGAACACATCCACTAGAGGTCTTTGATAGATTTCATGGCCTTCTCGTTTCCCTTGTCTTTTGTCGATGCATTCTCGGCCTTGCTAGAACAACCACCCTTAAAGAAGGATGTTCCACTTGTCGAAGATTTGGTCGATGATCCCTTGCCACGCTTAAGTTGTTTCTCTATCTTCTTGGCTCGTCTGACAACATTTTCGAAAGACCGATAAGATTGAAGTTCAATAAAATCGGTAATCTCTCTGTTCAAATCACCAATGAAATGAGCAATGGTTTGCTCTTGCAATTATACGATATCGCACATCATAAGGAGTTGTTCAAACTCCCTAATGTATTTTTCAACATTCATTACACGCTGCCGGAGGAAATTCATTTTAAGGAACATGCCTTGCTTGTAGTTGTCGGGTAAGAACCTCTTCATCATAGGTTTCTTGAGTTTCTCCCAAAATTGATGTGGCTTTTTCCATAGCGAACTCTTTAGTTCTTCAAGTTTTCTACCACTGGGAAGCATATTTCTTAAACTTAAGAGCAACAACCTTGCCATGCTTTTGTCCAAGTATGAGTGGAAGTCGAATACTCGTTTGAAATCTTGAAGCCAATTGATAAAGTCATATGGATTAAGGTTACCCTCAAATTCTAGCCTCCACTTTTACTTCACAATCATTCTCCTCATGCCTTCTTCTTCTCCTTCAGACTCGATAATCCGAAGCACTAGAGTTGCTTCCAGTGTCGCTGGATTTGTCACCAGAGTTTTGGTGAGGATCCAGATCATCATGGCATGGTCGATTAATAGGGCGTATCGTTGTGGCTCCTGCCTCGCCTGACTCTCTAAGAGGTTGAGGACTTGCTCCATTTGTTGATGAAGTTTTGTTATGGCATAATCACTTCTTTCATTGTGTGCTTGTTCCAAAGTCAAACCTCTTGGAAGTTGATTAGCCATTTTTTTTTTAACAAATGTATGAGATGAAATGGAATATGGGTAGCTGAAGGAATCACTCAAAACAAGTTCAACCTTAAGCTCTTATACTAATTGATGTGGTTGTAGGGGCGTGCAAGTGATGTTTTGAGTGATGTCGAAGGAACTACAAATAGATCAAAGGGTATGTGGATGGACATCGATGGATAAATGCAAATGTAGAATATATTACAATTACCACCAAGGCCTAAAGGACGCATCACTAGCCAAGGATAAAGATCGGAATTTACAAAATTCACCACCAATGATTAAAGAAATATCCACTAGCTAAGAATAAAAGATTTCACGATAGGAGATGCCCACCGTTAGGGCTTAAAAGAATGACCACTAGTTGAGGATAAAGGGCTTCTTGGTCCATCACCAAAGAATAATCCATTGCCAAAGGATAAAGGAACCGAGATAAGAGAAGCTCACTACCAAGGACTAAAGGAAAATCCACTAGTTGAGGATACAAAGCTTTTTGGCTCACAACCAAGGAAGAATCTACCTTTTAGGAAAAAAAAACCGGGAAAGATATTTGCTCATACAGAGGAAAATCTCATATATTCTCAATATTTAAGTCTTTGTCTTTTACAATGAGTTACATCACTATATATAAATATATTGCTAAAAAATAGACGACTCTTTGAATTCTTGGACACCGAGCTAACTCTTGGGGAATTCACTTAATTATGACTCTTAAAAGAAGTACCACGATAAAGACTCATATATTCTACGAATTAATAGACTCAATAGCTAAGACTAAATGTATGCAACTAATTATTCGATACATAGAAACTTGATAAGATTCTAGATTCGTGCTCTAGTCTTGGAAGCCGTATAGCATGGATAAACACCTAAGAAGTTGAACAAACAGCTTCGGAAGTTGATTGGTAGTTTCGAAATCGACAAGAAGCTTGTAGGCAATAGGAAATTGCTTGATGCCCACGAGATCGACAACCTATCCACCGAATCGATAAAATTTATGAATAATCGGCAATTCCAACTTTAAATTTGATTTATTAAGTTTTAGCCGAATTTGGTATTTGCCAGCATAAATAACGAGAGGAATGGTTTGATTGATGAGACGAGTGGGGCTTGAGGGTGGATCGATAGATCTCGATGCTCCCGCATCAAGAAAGGACAAAGGCAAGATGAAGTCAACAAGAGATGCTGTTAAATTTGACAAAGCCACCATTGGCTAACTCAAGGTTCCCCCTTCTGGAAATGGGTATTAAACAAAGGACATAGCATTTACTTCCCTAGAGAGACAAAGAAGAAGTAGCCATTTCACCGGCTGTCAAAAGAAGAGTACAATGAATCTTGGTGTTTGAGTTAGTCTGCGGTGAATAGTGAATTAGGTAGAATTGATA